>RSEF01000004.1:44712473-44792798 GCA_003993805.1 Himantopus leucocephalus | reverse complement strand
ACCCCAACTCTCTCAGCCTGTCCTCATAGGTGAGGTGCTCCAGACCTCTGATCATCTTTGATGCCCCTGCCTTGCCTAGCACTACTGAAAGTATCATGCAAAGGTGGAGATATATAGAACAGGAGCTAGCAAAAACACCAAAACCCAGATGCAAGGCAATTTGGAGAACAGCTACGAAGTGATAATATATTGGATTTGGTTAACCGGTGCCTGTGCTGATTTTCCAGAAATTGCTACCTGCTCCCCTCAGACTTTGTTTCCAAGATTGCTGTCTAACCAAAATACTGCAACTTTTCCACTCTAGAAAGGAGCGAGGGCCAAATTCTCAGAAGTCTAGAACAGAGCAGTCTGGGGCAATTGATGAAACTGTGCTTGCTCGTGCCCTGCCTACGTCTGCGGCACTCAGTTCCAGTAAAGCGATCTCTGAGAAACTCAGCCTTAGACTATAGAAGCCAGAGAGAATGGCACCTTATACTTTCTCACTGTGAAGGACATTAAAGGGACTTTATATATAGCCTGATGTCCATGGGAATTTTTCTCTCGGGAGGACTACAGTATTCAGCTCATAAGAAGGAAATGAGCAAGGTAAAAGGAAATGTGATAAAAAAACCCTAAGCCCATTTTATAAGGTCTTTGTTAAGGCTTTTCATACCCGTTCAGAATTGGCTCCAGAAATGACCAGTTGAAACAGGTTGTCTGGCTCACTCATCGCATTTGAAACAATATCTTTACTCCCTAATCAGTCTCTAAACTTAGAAAAACAATTCTGGTTTAGAATTTCCAAACGCATGTTTAGGCTTTATGATTCATTTAGAGTTGGAGAAGTAAAACCTTACAACCTGGCTAAACCCCTGAAGCCTCACAACGAGCCCTACTTTGTATGACATTTATTGCTTTTTAGTGAGCCTAATTTTCTCATTGCTTTTAAGTTCTGCCTGCTTAGAAGGTATGCTGCTTTGCAAGACTGCTAACAGAACCAGTAATAATTCTGATTAATTCTGCATGCATTAGTCATATCAAGGACTTCTTACTTAAAGGCTAATTGTAATTCAAGTCAGCATGGTACCTACTTTTGAGGATTAGAATAAAAACACTTGTTGTAATGAGTGCCTTGTTTTTAATTCTTTGCGATGACTGAATTGCTAAATTATGAAGAGTCTGGCCCCAAATTGTTCCCTTCAGAAAACAGATGACAAATCTAAGGAATTTGTGTTGCTACTCTGAAAGATAAAGAACTTTATTGAGTGCACTAATTTCTGACCATCTAAAATTGTCTATTTGAGGTACAGAGATACTTTCAGATTACTGATGTCAAGCCTTCTTTATGGATGACAAAATACTTGATTTCTGAATACAGCAGAATACTGGACTCTCAGATTATTCATCAGTTTTCAAAATTTTGGAATTGGATTGATTTTTAAGTTTTATTTTTTTCCAAAGAAAGATTAAACTATGCTATAAAACAGATGCTGTGAAACAGATCCTTATAAGCTCAGTCTTCCAACTAGTAATAGCTTTAGAGGAAACAACATCTTGTGTTTCAGTTACTTATGCTTTAGCCTTTTCCAGGAAGAAAATGAGAGCTTTCATGCTCTGGAGGATATAGTTTCTGATGGATTAATAAGAACTGCATATACCTAGAAGAGCACCCCAGTAAACACTCCTGACACATGCATACCATCCAATGTTAATGATGATTTCATTTTCTGGCCTTGATTCTCAAAATTAGTTCTGGGAAATTACATGTCTGCCCTATGCGAGTGATTACTGCCATAACATATGGAAACCAGACAGCTAGGAATGAATGAAGAGAGCTAGATATGTAACTACATACATACAGATATATGTTTGTATATATACTTCCACTCTGGAAACTGAATAATGAAAATTAGTTGCACAGTTGTGTAATTTCTTTTATTTTATATTTTATCTACCCATGCATAGAGCTATTTCTGAAAACTAGCCCTCCAAATGCAGGTACTAAGTCCTAACTTTTTATATCAGTTCCTATTCCCACTCAGATTATGCATCCTTATAGTCTACTTTTCAGTATTTGACCTATACTACACTGCACATTTTCCTCTACTCCGGCAAATAACCCACTTAAGAACACCATACGTACGTGAGCAATGACGGGTTGGAAATTAGTTCACACTTGAATATTTCAAAATATGTATCAGCTAAGGCAAGTGCATACAGGGAGAAACCTAAGTTTGTATGAAGCAGGGTCTGAAGGTGAATTCCCACAATTTCAATTGCTGCAATTAACATGTTCAGCATATCTCTGTATCCAGGATTCAGAGATGCTTGTCACAAGGTCAGCTGATCCATTCCAGCTCCTGAATTCAGCCTAGAAAAAGTTCTGAGTATGGTGACCTATAGGATAAAGATGAACTGAAGCCTGGGCAAGAATATCTGAGTCCTAGAAAAAATGGAAAAAGAGAGATATAGGCCCTGCAGATTTCCTGGTAACAGTCACTAACAAGGAAGAAGAAAAGGAATAAGAATGGAAATATGGAAAAGGAAAAATGCATTAGGAAAAGGTACTTAGCCTTCCTAAGAACTCCCAAGGGAAAAGGGGAGTTTGAAGAACTTTCCAATAGGTGGTGAATGGCATGGACTCCAAAGTGAAATGGTTGGAACTACCATTTACTTCAGACTTCCTTTCATTTTTCTACCAGATGACAAGAGCAACATATAAACACATGAGCTTCCATAACAGTTGCTGTCTTTTAGAAAAGAGTTTAAATAGGAGACTAACTCCTATGCATCCAGCTTGAAAATTCTGCCTCTCATTTTCTCTTAAAAGTTTTGTTTTGTAGCAGAACTCACTGGACGAAAGGAGTATCAACTCTTCCAGAGCTAAAAAAACAAGCTCTGTGGAGCAGCGAGTTTTTTAGTCTTCACACAGAATTAGGAAAGTCACAGGAAAAGATCTTTGAGTATGAACAGAAAAAAAGAAAGTAAGTACAGAAGAGAAGAAAATTAGAACTGCTTTTACTTTCATAAAAAAGAAAAAGAAAAGGAAAAAAACATGATTCGAATTCCCATATCCTTGTCCAGGTTCTTCTGAAACCTTGCTCAGGCACAGTCCCAGGGAAGTCAATCCAAAGTAATTGTATAAAAAGACACAAGATGCTGCATGCTGGCAAGTCTCTTCAATCAGCCAGTTCCACTGGATTTGAAAACACAGAAAACTTTCCCTACCTCCCAAAAGCAGAAGGGCTAAGCAGCCTTTCTTTTCCCGTGCCAAATCATTCAACAGCTGTTTTCTTGAACACGATGGAATAAAAACTTAGTTGCACTCACAAGCTTTGTTTCAGTACTTGTTTTAAAAACAGAGGGAGAAATGCCAGAAATGCTAAAGAAAAGCCAGATCCTGCATAAAGTGCTGCTACTGAGGAAAGGCTTGTGTTCTGTGAAGGCTTCCCACTGCAGTGATGAAGTTGAGGACTGTACTGCCCAAATGCCAGAAAATGCAAAGCAATGGATTTGAGAGATGTTTGATGTTACGATGAATAAAGGTATGCATGATTTCCATTACAGTAAGTGCGTGCTGCTTTGTACGTATCATCCCATGAAAGTTATGAGATAAAACAGATATACAAAGTTTGTGTTTCATAGAAAATATTCTGTGTCTGCTTGGCATCAGATATCAGAGCGATGAGTTAATATTCTGTGTTTAGGTGCCTTACTCGCTTCCCGAGTGACACAGGGGAACACATTCAGGGGCTCATTAAGTTTCCAGCCATTCCTAAACAGCAACAGGTGCTTGAGAAAAGTTTCCCCAGCGTGTCACAGGCAGCTTCGTGACTGCCTTGGAAATAATTGACTGCACTTGTGTTTCCTCCATGGCACCAACTGACAATGAGGAGAGAACGAAAAAGAACAGGAAGAACTCCCAAAACATCCGCATGTGCATAGTGAATGGGTGTAGAAAAGTAAGTAACAAAAGATCCTGCTGCATACTCTGAATTAAGACATGATACTTGCATGTCCATTCAGTGTTGCTGTTCATTCAGACTCCAGTATCCCGTTCAACCAAGCTCTAACAGGTTCTGGAGAACATTGATTAGTTAATTGAAATGGCATTATAAGAAGCTGAAACTTTCCCAGTGATTAGTATTTATTAATCTTTTAAGTAGTCTGGCTACATGTTCAAGCATACTGGACTAGGTGCCTTGGGAAGCTTCTTAAACCACAAGAAGAAAGACGAGATGTAGCTGGAAAGATACGGCCCACTGCCTGGCATGGCATTTGTTTTTTCACAGGCTGCTTTAGCATTTGTAAAGAGTGCTATGTATGTGCACGGTTACCTAAAACATTTCATAATACAGCCTGCCACTGTGGAGAGATCCATTTGCAAGAAAGCAAATTTGTAGTTCAACTAACAGATTTAAAGAAAAGGAAACTTCAATTCCTTACACAATAGTCAAAGGGTAAATATTTAAGACCAGAAGAACTATATCCAAGAGTTTTCTACGCATTGAACATCCCTGTGATCTTGATCTTCTTTTCTCTATATGGAAGTACTAGAAGATACTAAAGGAAATTCTTTCAAAATTAGGCAACACTCTTGCCTCTTTCTTCTCATCTGCTTGAAGATGCCTGTACGTAACAGTCCATCAACATTCAAGAATTCCAAAGCTGTTTAGAACATAAAAGCCCTGTAAACATGATCCTCAGACAACTAGTTTGTTCATTTGAAATCTCCTGTGTGATTTGAGTTACAGTGTATCAGTTGAATATGAACTTTTGCTATTTATTTATCTAATTTCCAGAAAATATATTGTCCCCATTCCTTGATTACTTGGATGGATGATCAGAGGTTTAAGCTATACCCATTCATCTACAGGAATTTATGCATTTCAGATGCACTTGCCCCCTAGGGTTAACCTTTCAAACCTACTTGGGAAATGTGTTTTATCAATAACCCAGGGCAAAATCCAGCAAACAAATAGAATGTATTAATTTCTAGAACATCATAGGAAGACAAAAATTTGGAGACAATTCTGTAATTCCAATTATATAAGACTTAAGAAAGATCAAAAAGTGTGGTGAGAACCCTAAAGCTTTTTAGCTGCAAGGGACCTCAACAGGAAGCTTTGTAGAAGACTTTTGAGTGTACATATGTGTGCTTGCGTAATGTAACAGAAACTGAAGAGAACAATACTATGGAAAACAAGAATAGTATCAAAATAATACCAGCAATACAAAACTATTTAGCTTTTCCTACTGGGAGAGAGATTAAATGGCCACTGCCTTGTATTGAACTCTGTTACTTTGTCCTACATGCCCCTGTTCGTGCTTTGCTTGAGTTGCCAGATGTCCATATCACAAAATTTGTGAATAGCCTGCAAAATCCCTGCTGACAGCTACTGTGCTGGCACGCAAATGCACGAGAACTCTGTAATCCATTTAAGTGTTAGGAAAAACTTCCCTTATGGAAACTTCTTACATGTTGTAACAAGTTCCTAGATGTTCTAACGACATTGCACGAGGTTTGTACTACGTCTGTTGCATTATGGCACCACTGCATATCACTATTAAAATAGAATAGCAAAGACATATCTTAGAGAGTTTTATAAAGTCCTGATGGGAACAGACCCCAGAAGCCCTGAAAAAAGTGTAACAAACAACAAGGAACAATCAGGAAGAAAAAAAAAGTCATTGCTCCAAATAAAATTCCTTTCAATTTTGTGCAGTAAAACATGATAGCACCAACAGATTGCAAGTCCAGCCAATTGGATTTCTTCCATGCTCAAGTTTCTCATTTCTCATTCCCTGTCACTGTTATTCCAAAAGTAACTTTAAATCAACATCAGTTCACTGGAAATTTGCTTCTCCATAAGGTATCACTGAGGTTGTTCTTGGAAATTGATGAGATGATTTTACCATGGTGATACATAAATCTTTGCTAAAACAGAGGGTGGAAAAAAGGGCTAAACTACTGCTTTTTCTTCGCTGATGAGCGCCCATATTCCTAACTCCAGCCATTGTCTGGTTTCTGCTACCACTTCTCATGACACAGATGTAGTCTCTGGGACAGAAAAACCTAGGCTTTTTCCTATGGACTTCCTAATTAAACAGAGTTTACAAATGCCTTGAATCAAACAGGACCCATCCTGCAAGTCCAATGGGACCAGATCTGCTTTGTTCTCTCCCGTGCGCGTTCTGCTAGCTTGCTTGTCACCATCTAGGGTGCATCTAGCCACCTCAATGCACAATTGCACCAGATGGAATTTCTTCACTGAACCACCCCTAGTCTCCCTCTGGCCTAGTTTTTTAATAGAAGCTAGCATTCTCCTAAACTATTAATATTTGACCAAATTATTCCATTTTATTTTGCAGGAAACTGTACTGTTTTTCCACTGTATCCACTGAATTCTGAAACAAATTTTCGCTGGAAAAGGTTCCCACACTTCATCCATTTTTCACTTCACATCTTGCTTTTCAGGTGAATCTGAAAGCTGCCCTTCTGAGCCATCCTTACCACCAACAAATAAAGCTTAACAGCAATAATTTTCCCAGAGCAGACACTCAAATTTAGACTTCTTTATTTACTTGCTGATAATATGCATGGACATGCATGGTTTGCACGAACACGGAATCCCCAAAGACCAGCTGGAACTCCAGCTGGCTTTGGCAAGTGCCCCCAGGACGCTGGCACTGACCTCCAACTGAGCTACCTCTTTGCCCACTGTTCGAGTAAACAGAAAAGGGACGGCTGTCAAAGGTCTATATAAAAATACAGCTTCATAACACAAAGGACTCTGGTCCTACATGATCTTCACTAGTCAATATAGGGCTCATTCTTGCAGAAAACGAACAGCCTCCCTGGGAACTATATTTTCAGGTATTACAACATACAAACTTTAATAGGCACATTCAATTCTTCCCATAATTCACTAGTAACACAGAAGGGACGTTATGCTTCAATGCTGTGGCAATTCACAGGTCCCTTGAGAAAAACACTGCAGACGTTACATTCCATGAGATAAATCTTGAATCCTACCAAAATGGACAAAAGTTTGTCCTTTGGCTTATCCCCCTCGTTACTGGAGAATGATATAAATTATCTCCTGAGGTATACCCAGGCCCACGTTGGGATGCAAAGAAAAAGTTTCAAAGAGATTTTGTTTTCTGGAAGAACAGTCTTTGCCACCAAGGAGAAGCAACCACTCTAATCTGCACTCACTCGGGATATGTGAATCCACTCACTTTGTGCAGCACTACACAGTCTCAGCTCAAATTGTTCAAGTGTCTGCAACTCCCAACGCAGCCACTTATGCTAGAACTAAACCAACCATGTGTCTTTTGTATCGACTTACCTAAAGATCCCAGAGAAACCGGAAGCCAGGGACTAAACCAGGTATTAGGTCAGGGACTGTAGCTAATACTGAACAGAATCTTATTAAGACGTTCTGACTTGTCAGTGGAAATCACTGCTGTGTAATGGAGCACAGAGTATTTTTGTCGACAGAGCCGGTTCTCTACAGCCTGTGTATAATTAATGCAGTTGTCTGACTGGAGGCTTGGTAAATTCAGTAGACTTGCTACTGGAAAACACCCATCAAAGTGAGAACCAAGTAAAACTTTGATGACAAGCCACTGCCATTAAATAAAAATATAAAAACCTACAAAATTAGATTATTTTTTAAAGCACTAGAATGCAATGTTCTACTTCACATTTTCATGTAAGATACTCTGTTTGCTTACTCATAGACCCCTAAGCAATTTTCCACGTGAAACCTTTCTGTGACAATCCCCAGTTCAATACCAGAGACTCAGAAGAAGATACGGCACAAGTACAGTAAGTCAATTTTAGCCACATTCTTGCAGTCCCCCCTCTTTGTGGTGTCCCCCCAGCACAACAGAGACTACAGTTTATTTACCTTTATCCCAGGGAGTCCAGGAAGCCCAGGAAGGCCTGGTTCACCCTATACAGGAAAATTACATAATATTACAGACATTATTCGGTTACGGTCACAGTCCAGCAAACACCCCTGTATATTCTGCAGCAAGATAAAAGACCATAGGCGGCTGATAGTCATTTCAAGCACGACTGATATTTTCAAAACGAGTGACTTAAATGTACAATTAGTAAGAGTCATGTTAAGAACTTAAATATCTTCTTGGATGTGAAGATGACATCCAGGTTGAAAATCCATGTCAGGAAAGCCAAAAATGAATTCACATTAGCCTTCACCAAAAAGAGAGGAAAACAAGCAGCACTGGTTCTTTTTAAATGCTGCCATTTCAGTTCCATACTTATGACAGATGTTTAATTCTGTTCCATTTTCTACTCTGAGCTAGATATTGTGCTGTGTAACTGTCTGATTTAGCTACAAAGCAATTCAGAAAAGCTTGGTTTAATTTGTGCAATTCAAGCAGGACTGCCTAATTAGAACTGGGCCATCATTTTTATCGAGCTAACCATAGCATCATTTCCATGCTTGCTATTTATCTGTGAATATACACGATGTCATGAAGGATAGTTGGAATGTAACCTTCTATTGCTTTACCCAGAAATGCCTTGCTTATTTAAAATTGCAATGAAAAGACCTATAGTACTGCATTTGCAAGGGTAATTTTGTAACAAGAATTGAAAACTGCATGTATTAATTTTGAAATGAAGTTGATATTAGTCTAAGACAAGAATGACAATATTCTCACAAATGGTCATTTTGAGATATCAGCCAAATGGAAAGATGTTGTCAAGGGAAATAAAGATGATGAACAGAAAAATAAAAGAGCAATAACATGTGAAGAAAACATTATTTTAAAGGCTGGAGATTTTATTTTAATACAGAGATGGAATCTGACCAGTACTTTGGATCTGAATATTCCCTGAACTTTCTGGAAGCTCAGGTTTGAACTCTGAAGCCAACTTTTACCTTTATAATGAGTTGAACTATATTCCAGATTTTGTACACTCCTGAGCTTTATAGAAATCCAGATTTCAACTCTGTGGTTTGGGCCGATTCATACAGATTGTGCTATTAAAATATTTTATATGTGTGTGTATACACACATATACATTCATACACTCACATATACATGTGTATACATACACAAACATAAACACATGTATACATAATACAGATGTTCGTCAGACTACAGTACCCAAAGACACTTCTTTGAGGCAGTAATATTAAGTAGACTTGAAGCACTAATAATAAAATTACATTCTGCCACAAACTGAAAAACACAATAGAGGGTTTGCAAATCGCTTTACCAAATGGAGTGATTTCTGAATGTTACACAAGGATCTGATAACAACTTCTTTGTCCATTTCATTTACTCCAAAATATTAACTATTCGCATTGCCTAAAAGCACAGGAAAGATTCTAGTTGCAAAATATTAACGATAAAATGAGATCAAAGAAGAGAGGCTAGGATATAATTTTCAATACACACTACTATTTCTTGGTATGTTGCCTAGCGCTTTCTGAAGCAGAAAACGGGTTGCGACCCTTGCAAAACAATAATCCTTTAAAAGGCCTCCATTGCACTAATTCCTGACAAAATGCTAGCTCCAAAACCCTACTCCTCTCTCTTTTGCTTTCTTACTTGAGGAGCCTTACGTACCACATTACTACTGGGACCTTTTCTTATCTCATTGTGGAAGCTCTAAATTTCACTTCTAAGCACAGCAGTTGAATAATTATAACTGATAATCTATTTGTATTGCTGCAATAGCTCACTAGTCTTGGGACAAAGCTAACCCTCATAGACCCACACATAACAAGCAGAAAGGATCCAGCAAAGCCAGTTCAGAGTCACAGTAATCTAAAACAATCAAAATGCCCATCAGAGATACATTAAACAATGTGAAACACAATGAAATCACTAACGCTTCATTAGAATTAGTACTGTACGTGAATGCATAATATTTTCGTTTTCTTTTCTGGTCCTTTCCTGATGCAAAAGATCTGAGCATGCTTTCTGAGAAGAAAGATTTTTAAAGAAACCGAGGCTGTATACTAACTCCATCTCATAATGCTCAGGTTGGCAGGACAGGTCGTTCTATCACCTCTACGATACATACGGCACACAACAGCCTTCTCAGGGCATTGAAATACCATCACGTTTCACTTCATGTAAATAATATTCAGGTGGGCAGCTCAATATTTATCTGTCCTTAGAAGATGGATAAGGAATAACTAGAAGAAGAGGAAGATGTGAAATATAAAGGAGGAAGATACAGGAAGGAAATAGGAATGGGACACGGTAGGGGCAAAAGCATTGAGATGATGTAGAGGGCAGAGACATGCCTCCAGTTGAAAAAAGCATCCCCCACAACCTCTGGTGGGGTGAATGAGTCCCTGCTAAGCAGGGGACAGAAGAGCAGACGCAGGGCACCTGGCTAGAGGAGGCACTCTGAATGGGCGCATTACGGGAGCTGCTGGTTCAGGTTGGGAACAGGAATGTGGCATACTGGAAGCTTGTGAGGTGAAGCAGAAAGAAAACATTAAGCCCCCTTTGGTGTGAACAACAAGCTGAGATTATAGAAAGTCTGAACTGCATACGTCTCACTTATCTATGTTACCTAAACGAGATCAAACCTGAGTGCCTGGGGACCGAGATCCACCCTGCTGATAAATCAGCTGCTAGTTTTGCCTCCACGGCAGCCAGCTAATGAGAGTATGAATCTCAGTGGGCTCTTAAGTGCGTTTTCTAGTTTATTGCCCAAGCAGAGCATAGACTGCAGAATTCACACACTGAATGATTCTGTGGATTAGATGATAGCTTTAAACTACTTTGATTACCTTTCCTAATTAAAACTGCATTTTACCAAAGAACTGTGTTTGCAACCATAATAGCCTTTGTTTAGTCTGTTATAATTGATGACAGTTGTAATTTCTCAAACGAAAAGACTTAACTTCTTATTTTATTTTATATATATATATATGTGTTTTGGGGTTTTTCTTAGTCACCAAAAGACCTTGAGTATTACAAAATGGTTGTACTGCCATTCACTATATAGAATTTTAGCTCTTGGCTGTCTGTCTGGAATACCTGCTAAGTCAACTGGCAACTGGACTCAGCTCCACTCTGGCAGCAGTGGGTAATTTTCAATGTTATAAGAGGCAAGAATGGTGCCGAAGGCTCCTGAGGGAAACCAAGTACTGCAAAGCGAAAATCTGGTTCCCTCATTGTCTCTTCTCTTTGCCCTTTCACCAGCTCTCCCAGCAGGACCTGCCTCCTACTCACATGACAGGCAGCTGAAGGCACAGCATTCACTGTGTTTGATGTACTATGGATCCAAAGAGGAAATTCCCCAGCTTCAGAGGGCCTCATGCAGCACAGTCATTACAGCTCCTGCTGGACCTTTACTTGCAAAAGCAGCCTCAGCTACGCAGCACCCAGGGGAATTTCTTCCCCTGGAAGGAAGAACAGGGCAGCTTTAGCTGGTCTATGTCCTTCCAAATGTGCCGCGTGCCTCTGACAGTTTAATTCCCCTTACAGGTATATGTGAAATCGTTTCCAGTCAATATTTATTTTCTTCCTAATGAGATGTAATAATGTACCATAGTCTGAAGGTTAATATTCAGTCAAAGTGCAGGGTTAACTTGTGATCTCACTCAAGGAGCAGAGCCGTTCTTTGTTAGTCTCACCAGCTGCAATTGAGTAAACTTCCAATGCAAGAAGTGCGCTGTGGCTAGAAGAGGAGGTGGGTTATTCTAATATTGCTTTTCATGCTGATTAGTATTACCGTTCCTGTGCTTTTTTAAAATACAAAATGATCACACAGCAAATGTGTACAGGCATTGGGCTGTTAAATCAGGCTCATCCTAGTATGGGTAAGTGCCACGGGTAACATCCATCTAACATCGTTTACCACAAATCCAACAGAGGAAAAGGAAAACAGAACGTTTCCAACTAATACCTTTTGTCCAGGCCGTCCAGATTCACCGGGTTCACCCTAAAAGAAAAGAGATGAAAGACATGAGATCTGACAAAATGAATTAAAAATAGTGCTGGGGAAAACCATTAAATTAATGGTACCTGAAATGTCCATGACACTACAAAGTAACACAGACCAAGCACCCCTCTTCTCCCTGTACAACTGGTTTAAAACTATATTACCTTAATTCCTGCAGCAGAAGAACCAGGGTCACCCTGATACAAAATCCACAAGAAATAATCACACATTACACATACAGTATTTTAGGAAACAGATATAACAAAACATGCAAGAGTATATAGCAAAATATTGTATAGCAAAATAATATATAGCAAGATTACCTGTTCTCTGTGCTGACACATAGGAATTTACCAATGAATTAAATCAGTGTGATGCAGAAAAGGAACAACATTGTTTTCAGGAACGTGCAGAGAGATTTAGTTTTGGTCATCCAAACAGCATAATAGTTAGCCTTAAATTTCACAACTGAAAACGTAGATGTAATAATTGCAGATTTTGTATAAATGCACTTCATAAAGCCAGAAGATGGGACATACCTTGACACCTCCAAATTGCTTATATAGATTAAAAATAGTTTGCTTCCATTTACAAAGAATATAAGCAATCTTTTTGACCTATTTCTACAGATGGCAACTGTCAGGTCTGAACTAGCAAAACTTTTTGTGCTAATGAAAAAAATCCCCAGTGACCTATGTGTTTATGTCCATCAGGACAGGTCATAGCTCTCTTTCCACAGCTCTTAAGCATATTCAAATTGATAGTTTAATGCAGCTAAGTGTTATACTTTACAGGATGAGAGAGATACAGTAATTTTTGTATTCAGGAAAGGTCTCTGAGGAGTCATCTAGAATTCAAAAAGATTGACCTGTGTTTTTCTGGGTTGACTGGATTTGATAGGCAGTGATATGCACAAGGGCAGAGGATTGAGGAGTGACCTGGCCAAGGAAGCTTTTAGCTCCGAGTTTTGTACAATGGTCATAGGATTCTTAGAATTCTTGTATACTCACTTCGCTGCATTTTTTTTCTTAAATGACATGTCAAACAAAAATGAGAAAACCCTAAATTAATGAAAAGTCTGCTGGTCAAACTACACGCTGTTGAAGATGGCTAGAGAGCTTATATTTGACAAACTGTCTCATTATTCATCATTCAAAATAAATTTTGATTGTTCATTGAAAATAACGGGTTGCTACACAGTAGCAACTTCAAGCTCCCCAACAGCCTGCTAGTGATTGACATAGGTATCATAGGAGCCAATACTGTAATCCACTTTGAAATTGTTTATTCAGAGTATAGATGTTTAATATTCTTTGCATTAAAATACAAACAGGGGATACCCATTCCTGATGGTTTGGTGAAACTGGAGGAAATGTTCTGTGAATGCCATAGATTTAAAGTCGGTTTGGGTATGGGTTCTTTTGGGTAACAGTCTCATAAAATTAGATGGTACCAGATAATATGCTCTTTGAAGAAGAGGAACAGATTTCCTCTACACATTTACTGCACCTCACTCTCGTGTGAAGAAAAAACAAAAATCAGTTTTATGAAGGGTTGATTCATGTCTAGAAACCTGAGCTACCTCGTTTTGATAGACATGCATGAGTGATACTGCTGATATCCCTTACAAGCATGTACAACTGCAAACCCTCAAGGACTTTTTATAGCTATAAAGTGGCAAAGCAACTGGTAAGAGACATTCACCAGTTAAACATTTTAAAGGATAATGAAGGATGCGGGGAAGATAAGACACAAAGTATTTATAATCCACCTTCATGCAAGAATGAAAATTAATATGGGATTAAAGGAAAAATTATGGTACAGCATGTTCTCAGTTCTCTGACGAGTCAGACAGGTTGAAAATGAAGAAACGTTAGCAGGGGAACATGTACACAGAAGGAAGATACTTGGTAGTTGCTAGGGACCAAGGCTACAACAGAGGAGTGGAAGTAAGAAGTCAAGTCTGGCATTGACACTGTGTTCAAAGTAGGACAATTAAACAAAGACTGTTTCTTTCTTGTCACAGGTCAAAAAGTAGGCACCCAAGTCTGTATTTCTACAAGCCACTAGGCACAGCAGTTCAGAAAACAAAACTACATTAATGGCATAAACAGGAACCCATTCCTAAAACAAGTCTGAAACTGTTGTCACCTGATCTCTTTCTCTCACCATATAAATGAAAATTTAGTATTTATCTCACAGAAACATTACTTAAGCTTTTAAAGAAATGTGTTTAAGTTTTGTGAACTATGAATTAAATCTCTTAAGCATATGTGTAGCATTATGATCTGGTGCAATGGTCTGCATTTATTTACAGAAAAAAAATTTATTTACATAAAATTTATGGCTTGTTTACTGAGCAGGAAGGGTTTGTACATGTATGTGTTTGGACACCTGAGAACTGAATGGACTAGCCTTATCTCATCTCTGAACAACACATCCAGCAGCTTTCTTAACAACAGTCGTTAAAAACTGAGCCTTAATAAGTCTTACACTCCTCCCCACAAGTGTTCAGCTGGCGAAAACTTTCAGTACTCATCTGGTAGTGAAGTTCCATAACGTAACATATGCCCCAAACTTTTCAGAGCTACCCAAATACAAGGCACAGGTTGTGTAGTAAGGAAAAACTATAACAGAAGATATGTATAAGCATAATGCATCAATAAGGCTTGCTGTTAAATTTTGCTGAAACTTGATTTAATCTGCTTCTTTTAAGATGGCAGACTTAGTTTTTTATGTTAATCTCCTGCCCAATAGAAAGCACCCAGTGGAAAACATGGAAGGAATGCTATTGAGCTACTTTGAAACCCTGCATTATAGCAGGGTTTATAGTCAAGTTAAGTTTAACTGCCTCCTCAAGATGATCATGACACCAGTAGAGAAACTGTAGATACAACACAGAAAAAAATACAAATGAAACAAAATGAAAAAACATAGGAAAAAAGTCAAGGATACTTTGTGAACATGTTAATTAAATGTGTCTGTAATAGTCATTCTGATTTCCTCTAACACTTATATGATCAGCGATTGCTGGGCAAATTGATGCTGGAATTATACATAATGATCATACAGTAAAAACTTCCCCCTATGCTGAAGAGCAGGAAAGAATACAGTCCTTGTTAAGTAGTACAAATGTAATGTAATGACACCAAATTTAATGCTCACTCCTAAACTATCTGTCAAAAAACACCCTCCTAAGCTGTTTGCAGAGCTATCTACCAGAAAGCTGCAGCTTTTCTATAAGAGCTAGATGGTTTTTTCTGAGTGGCAGATTGTCTTGCGGGCAGTGAAAATGGAGGAAAAATAATGAAAGTCAACTTAGTCACAATTCTGCTCACTCTGTTGTAAAAATTCACGCAGTAGATTCTGGCCTGTTACGATTAAAGCGACGCACTCCACGCAAACAGCATATATTCCCATGTCAGCACCCCACCTCTGAAACTTATCTGAAACCTGGAAGTGATGGGAGACTTCTGTATCACGGAGTTCAACAAGTTTATTGAAATTGCTTCAGATAGAGCAGTATAAGAAGTCTGCTGATGACCTATACTTTCCACAAGTTGATCCCAACTAGACTGCCAAAGTGTTGAAAGCTCACACAGAAATATTTAAAATATTACACTTGGGGAGAAAGGATTTCCCACTGAAAGGTGGAGAGAACTTTTTCTTTCCTTAAACAAGATCCCAAGCAGGGTGATGTGCGCGCTGTGGACCACAGTGCAGGATGGGCATTCCAGTGGATGCAAGCTCACTCTCACAGTTGATGAAGTGGAAAAGCAACAAGCGAAGCTGCGTTAGGCTTCCCAGGGAGACTATTAACTTCCCATTTACTTGTTGCATGACTATCTATCTAAACAACAATCTCATACTTGCTAAGACTTTATATTCTTGAATCGCATAAAAGTGGATCAAGCTGATGTTACCGGCATACATTGTGTAAGTAACTAAATAAGGTTCTTAAGAGTTTAATCTGGGTTAATAAGCATGACTGCAGATGAAGTATTATTTAAATGAACTCTGGGAATCAAATAACTTGACTATTAAATCTAATGTCTATTTTTAATTGCTGATTTCATAATAAGCCCCATAAATTCCTTGTGTTCTTGAAATCGTAGCTTTACTGTGTCCAAATGATAGGACCTGAGAGATTTGTATGCATTCCTTACCAGCTTGATACATCAGTCATAAATTTCTCCTTGCACTAAACTGACGTGAGTTGGTTAAGTAATTACACATATAGGGGTACAAAAAGAAATTTTTATGCTTCTGCTCAAGTGTAGTCACTAAAATGAATGTTTTTAGAAGCATATGAGTTCCAAAGTGATGGCCAGAAAAAATCATTATGACTGACCCTTCTTCCTGTACACCACAGGCTTTGCTCTGACTGCTAAAGACTATGACTTGTGTAAGTAAAGCACATTTAAAAACTCAAGTTCATTTTTTTTTTTTGCAGTGATATGGCATGAGTCTCACATAAAACAAATCAAAACTAAGGAAAATAAAATTTTGACAATGTCTACTCTTTAGTGACTTTACCAAATGTTGGTATTTTGCAACAATGAACTAACAAGGTATTAAGTAAGGTTATCGCTGATGTCATCTGGCAAAAAGATTTAAAATGTATTTTTTATCTTCAACTCTCAATTGTCCACCTGGCAAGTTGGAGGGAAGTTACCTATTATGATACCATATTTTTTGTCCCACATTGGTTTGTTCTCTCTCTTTGAGGGGAACAGAGAAGGGGAAATGTAAAAGGATCTATCAGAAACAGCTGTAACTCAGCAGACCTAGTTCCAACAGCCTGACAGGTTGTGACCAAAATTTCTGTATGATGCAAATTTCAGTAAAGAGGAGTGCTAATTCAAGACATGCTGATGTATCCTGTACTAAAGCTGCTGCTGTACAAAGGTGGGAATTTTATGCTTAATTGGACAGAACAGTGACATTTTTTCCGCTGTTCATAAAAATGAATTCAGTCAAATCACTCAGCATCTTTAAAAAAAAAGTTTTAAAAGCATTTTTCTTTTTATCAAATTATTATTTTCATTAGCTGGTCATACTGTAAACATGCCTAAAGTATGCATTTTCTTCTCTACTAATAAGAAGTGTACCTTTTCTCCTGTGTCACCCTTCGGTCCATTTTCTCCAGCATCACCCTATAATTAAAATACGTATTATATTTTAATGATTTTATGTAAGCACACAGAGAATACCCAGCATTCCAACATGATTAGTAAGCTAATTTTGTTAATTAGATAGCCAATCTCTCTATGACATGGTCAGGAAGCATGGTTTATATAGCTGCTATGTCTGTTGATTGATTATGTCTGTGAAGATTACAGTCTTCACTATAGCAGTAATCCCTTTCACAGGTCCTCAAAAAACCCCACAAACTATCAAATAACTATCTTCCTGTAGGTAATGTCTACAGACTTCCCCAGTTCACTGTGGTTTAGCAATGAAGGAATGAGTTTGTGATGATTCAGCATTTTAAATTACATACGCATGTTTTTTTCCAACAGAGACATTCACCTAAATGCATCTAATCAAAATTCAGGCAACAGTTACACAATTCCAATACTTTTTATTAGGATTCTCAAGTAATTTATAGTGTATACGCTCTGAGACTGAAGTCCTTC
Organism: Himantopus leucocephalus; assembly: GCA_003993805.1. NCBI lineage: Eukaryota > Metazoa > Chordata > Aves > Charadriiformes > Recurvirostridae > Himantopus > Himantopus leucocephalus. The sequence continues at coordinate 44,775,230 of RSEF01000004.1, read as the reverse complement.
ATGAATGATTCACAGACTAGAAACACTTCACTGAATGCCACTCCCCCAAGGTGCCACTAAAATGACTGTTATCTCTTCATAAATTCTATGTATTGTTTACTGTTAAAAAAATGATGTTTAGATAACTTTTTCATGGCTGGGTAGACATTTTTTGTTTTAAAAAGAGCTCGGCAAAGAAACATCTCAAAAGATTTATCTATAAAAAGACCCAATTTACATGTATATTAATACTGTCGTATAATAAGTCCAGACTACACAAGAAAGTCTTCATTAGAGATGAGACTGTAGGCCAAAAACTTCTGTGGGACTTGAGGTTCATGTATTGTCTGAGATATATTTTAAATGCCAAAAATATTGATAAATGTTGAGTCTAAGTAGGCTAAAAAACTTTCTAGTAGGTCTTGGTCAGATAACCATAGTAGCATTCAAAAAACAATACTCAGTATCTGTCCTATTGCTCTGAAACCTTAATGTAGAATTCCATTCAGAGGACTTATAACAGAGATCATTTTATATAGCAGTGTCACTGACACAATGGGAACTAGCTAACAATCTAGCAGCACTTTCATTAAAGGCTTGATGAAACATGGAAACATGAAACAGTAACTGTTAGGAATGTCACTTCAAGTTCATTTGATATAATAAAGCATATTGAGGGCATTTATAGTTGCATTTTTTAGGAAAAGACAAAGGTTGATTATGGAAAAATATGTTTTTAAGTAACGGAAATTCAGTATACGTTAACATTTTTAGTTATTCCTTTTGTGTCTGAAAGCAAAGAAAGGATTACCGAAGTTCTTCAACAAATATAATTTTAATCAAAGTAATTATTTAATGAAAAGAGATTCCTAATTACTTACTTCTACATGTGGGGTATACACTTTCAAGATTCCCCTGGATTATTTTTATGATGTACTTTAGAAAACGTGAAATGAATTGCCTTTGCAAAGCATGCTTGCAGCTGCTACTACATGGATTTACACAGATCTGGAAGTGAAATTCAATTGCAACTGCAAAGACATGGGCAAACATTTCTCAAGCGCAAATTGCACTTGAATATAAGCAACATACTTTTAAAAAACCTATCTCAGTGTACTCACAGAAGATGAGTCTATGTACAGATTCCTACTCAAAATAAGGCTTACACCATTTCTCAGACTGCCCTTGTACAGACGCAGAAGCTTGACTCACTCACTGTGTACTCTCAGACAGATGCTCCTAGTTGCCACTCTCCCTGGGAGAGCAGAATTACACCCACGTTTTGCCGTGTGGTGCTTGTTCTGCCCCCTCATCTTGTCTTGGTGTGACTGTGGATGTCAGAGAAGTAACTCCTCACTAACTCACTGCAAATATGAGCACCGTTAAGTGTATGGTTTGTGCTGCTGGTACCTCTCCAGACAGCCTGTAGCCTAAGATAATTGAGGCAGATTCTCTTGTTTTTACTTAAACTGACCCAAGTGAGAACACGGGACTACACTTTCAGTATGTGGAGAATGGTTACCCATATATCATTTAGAGTTGATGTAGTTATCACTCTGTTAACCTAATTGTTTTACTCCACACAGGTGACAGAGCACTGAAACCAAGTTATGAGAAAGAACCACCACAATGAAGTGAAACATGCCTCACCTTTTCTCCTCTTTCTCCAGGGTCACCCTAATGAAAGTAATTGGAGCAAAGAAGTCATAAGTTACAAACATAAACAAAAATCAAAGTGTTAGGATTGCTATCATTAGTATGTCAATTACTAACTATTATGTCACTACTGATGACATTGTCTTGGATGATAAAATCCAACAAAAAAATCTTCAATAAACAATAAAATATGTAAATTTAATAGAACTTAGCAGACAATATATCATCAACATAGGTTTAAAAGCTTAATGAGTTGCATGTATAGACCTTTTTCCCCCCGTTTTTTCCTAGATTAAACCCTGACAAATAGGCATACGCCTTTGTGAAGTGGCCTGCCAGGACCTAGGTGACTCCTACATTTGGTTCTTTTTATTTTTGGAGTGAATGAATGAAAAATCCAAAAGCTGAAGGTGAGGGGAGTCTTATGATTCTGTTAATGGCTTAGAAGGCTCCTCAGAAGAGAAAAAAAGCCTTAAGTGTCTTGAACTAATTCATAATTGATTCAGAGCAAAGAGCCTCTGGTGCTCCTTACATTCTCTGTAACAAAAAGATGGCTTATAGCCATTATTTTTTAAAATTATTACTTGCTCGAGAAACTGGCTCAACGGCTAATGCACTTTTGCATGCCAGCCTGACCCTGACAACTCATCTCTTCATTTCTGGCTCGGAACTGCACTCTGGCTCATATTTGCCCCTTCTGATGGCTGGCAGTCTCTAGGCAACTCAAAGACTACAGCTGTGAATATGAACTAAGCATCAACTGCCATAATTTGGCTTCTTCTGTATACAAAGTAAGAAAGGGTCATGCTCCCGAATGGTTTGTTTTCATTCCTGATGGACAAGCAGCCAGTCAGTGAATGTAAAGAGCCTGCCCTGCGTGTCTGTCAGCAGCAGCGTGATGCACAGAATCAGCTGAGGAGCACATGTGCACCAAAGACGCACGCTCACAGCTGATGGGATTAGAATTTAGCATTACCCGTTCTGAGAGGCCCACAGATCCCATCATCTCAGACACGTTGAGCTTTCTTTTAAATGAAGTTATTGTAAGTTTTATCTTCTATTTCACTTGTTCAATATTAAAACAGCAGAACAAATTAACCAACAATAAAATAAGTGCAAAGAGGCATTCTGATGTAACAAATACAGGCTGAGACATGCTCCTAATGAGGCTTATTGCTAACTTCCATAATAGCAGGATCAGCCCTCAAGACTTAACCCTGACATTCGTCAAAGAATTGACCACAGTAGTTCTTGAAAAGAAGCCTGAAACACATTGTAAGGAGCATAAACAAAGCCTTTCTAAAAAAGGTCCCCAGATTCCCAAACACTTGCAGGCATATTGTATTCACTTGGCAGTGGATGCATATGCGTCAGTGTCACTGACTGGAATTATACATGCACAGCAGAAGAATATGCTTCTTTATGGTGAAATGTGTAAAGGCTCTTACAGCCCTGATCACTGGAGGGAACAGGCCATTAAAAGCCAGTCAGAATATAAACCCAAGTTGGAAAGCATGACCGTCATCTATACATGTGCTCACGTACTGTGTGCTTCTCTTTTTAATCCATTTTCAATACCAACCTTAAGCCCTGCTGCTCCCTTCTCTCCCGCTATGCCGGGCAAACCAGGTTCACCCTAAAGGCGAAGAAAACAAAAGATGGGGTTAAGAAAGACAAGATGAAGTATATTAACAGCATTTCACCTACTGTCTCATATTGGGTAAGTAATGATAAACGAAATTTAAAAAGACTCTGTGAATATGTCCTCCGCAGTTGGGCACTAAAATGACTTATTTCATCATTTAGGGTGGATTAACTCTAATTAACTCCTGTATAGATAAAAAATAATTCTACTGAAGGCACTAGAAATACATATGTGTCAAACTAAACAGAAAACAGGACTGTGATTCTGATTCTGAAAAGCTGGCCAATTAACCTTGAGAGCACAGTCTTCCCAGCAAGACTGCCAATACTTTCCTCTTCTCTACAACTTAGAAATACTGCAAGAAAGGCTGATCTTAAATGATTTTGACATTTGAGCTTCTGGTCTCATATGGAAGACAGATAATGAAGAAAAATTAGAAGGGACCATTCCAGAATGGAAGAGTTTGGAGGAATAGGCAGATTTTTCATTTTTAAAATAAACCTTACTTGTCTGTTGTTCATACTCTTATACCACTGGCTGAAAAGTAGATTTAAAAGATTTAAAAATTTTCAGCATTACATCAATGATCCAAATTTTGGGTATGTTTAATGGATAGCATATATATTCTTCCACAGTTCAAGAAGTCATAAATAATTTTTGTAAGTCAATCAACAAATAACAATTATTTCCAAACTTCTTTTCTTCCCCCAAATTTAAAGACAAAAAACCCAATCAAACACAAGAAACCCCCAAACCCTCTTAAAGACATTTCCTAGTGTTTATTTCCCAGATTTATGGAAAAAAACCCCAAAGATATTATTTATTTTATGTAAAATGATAAAGTAATGGCTAGACTTTACTGTAAAACAACTAGGGGTGATGGCTAATTATGTAAAACCTGCAGAAGTATGTCTCAGTTTCACAATACCTATCTTCTTTGGTAACCCCCAAGTACACAACTGCACTGCACTTGTAGAGTGGCGAAACATGTTAAAATAACATGCAAAAAAAGATTTGAAAAAGCCTACAACTAAGTTCTTCTATAAGCCCTTTGCTATGTACATGTATAAAAATGTGTAAAAGTTAAATACAATAACTAACATAGTAATCAAATTAGAAACAGTAATTCGTATCAGAAACTCAGTGGACAACTTTCATACAGTATTCAAAATTAGGAGACATGATGAACTAACCCTGCACTCAAAAGTTACAGAGGAGTTAAGACAAAGGCTTGTTCCAAATGCAACAACATGTATCTTCCAATCCTCCATAAAAGCCTTCCATTAAGAAAGGAATTTTTCTTACTTCCATGGTCGTATTTTAATCATAGATACATAAATTCCAATTCTCCATGAAAGAAGGCTCTATTCTATTTCTAAGTTAGGTAACAGGATCATCAATTATATTTTAATTGCATCAAGAGTTGGACTATTTCAAAATATAAACCAAAACCAACGAGGTTCTAGTGAAACTCTATTGAGGTATTTTCCAAGGCAGAGAAAAAGTGTTAGGTACCATTAAACACAGAGGGAATTAAATAGCCCTTTGAGTCAGCCCTTTTTCAAGGCTCCTTTGTACTTCAATAGCTCTGAGGCTGATATAGCAGCACAGGCATTTGATATACGAGTGGTCAGGATTTGAAGCTGTTGGAGATTAGGCGTAAGTGTCCTAAAGGATTGACCTAACAGGCACTTGAAGAAAACTGCCAGTTGACAAAAAGAGGCAGAAGGGACCGATGAATATGCACTTGTTTCTCCTCATCCCCACACCCCAAACAAGTTTGTTTCTGTCCCCTTCATTTTAAAACAGCTGCTGTTGGCTGACACTTTCAGGGGCTTAAATCTCTAATCAAAGGGATGAACTCCTAAGCTTGCACTTTCCTCACAGGTTTACATATCAGTGCTATGAATGCAGAGAGCTACTACTGTGACAAAAAGGTGACCAGAAAAATGGGACAAAAGAATTATCTTATTTTCTTTGGAAAAAAGTGAAAACCTCAGCCTGTCACCTAGTTGTGGTAAATCCCTATTCATACCAACAGTCTCATTTCTGACTTATATGTGACTTTCCTATGGCCAACACTACAGTTCTGGCACTGCAAGTACTATTCAGAGGCATTAGCACAGCACAAACTAGCTCTGGGAGAGGAAAAGATTGAAGGCAAACCTAGAAGGACAGCACAGAAATGACATTGCAGCTTTATGCTTTCAAAGTGATTATCCTTCTGTTTGTAATGGCAAGAAGAACAGGGGCTAAAATAATTTTCTGTCATAACTACAATGTTCTTTTCCCTATTTTAGAACCGTATTTTCTTGTCCATACAAGGAATTGGGGAGTAATAAGATGGAATAAAAACATACAGCACATAAGCTACTCTATATCCTACCCCCAGTGAACATTCCCAGTGCACAGCAAAACAAGTTTTGTGCCAGGAAGCCTCCCTTTTTAACACTGCAGGTCTTGTAGGCATGGCAGTCTGGCTTTAAGTGTAGAGATTTTAACAATTCCATTAAAGCCTAACATATAAAACCCAACCAACCAAAAAAAACCCCATACCACAAAAAATAAATACCCCACCCCAAACCAAACCCCCAAAAGAGCAAAAGCCTTGACAGACCTCCCATCAGTGAGGAAATTCCAAAAGTAGTCATGAAGCAAAATGACAGCTAACAGTTTGAAGGCGAGTAGATTGATAGCTCTTCCTTTGCTATACAATAAAATACTGTGTTATTTTAGGAATATTGGTCCCAAAAGACCATTCTGATTCTTGGCATGAAAATAATTCAAAATACTTCTGTTAGGAAATATAGCTAATTACTCCCCTTCCATTTAGTTACTTTTATCTATTTATTTATTTATTTAAGCATTTATTAAAACAGGAGTCCAAAATGCTGTATGAGTATGCTTCAGCCCCACAGGATAGCGTTTTGGAGATTAACAAAAAGTATAGCTGCCCTTCAAAAAGGCTGAAGACAGTTACCCTGCTGTTCAAGGAGTGATGCATGCAAGGGAAAACTAGACATTCAGCAATCTCATCTGATGCAATAATTTCAATCAGACCGCTTTTCAACTTGGTAAAATGAAAGAAGCTATAAAAATAGATCCTTAATCTCACATATTTTTTACATTCACCAGGCCATAGCTGATGTTTTTCCTGACTCATATTGCAGTCTCTCTTTAACAGCACTGACAGCAAAGGTATTAGGCTGCAGGAACAATTGTCTTCTGCACATCATCTAGCTTTCAAATCAAGACAGCACATTTTTTTTGTTTTTTCTTTCACACAATCACAGAATGGTTGAGGTTGGAAGGCACCTCCGGAGATCATCTGGTCAAGCAGGGTCACTTAGAGCTGCATGTCCAGGACCGTGTCCACATGGCTTTTAAGTATCTCTAAGGATATCTCCAAGCATATCTACAGCCTCCCTGGGCAACCTGTGCAAGTGCTCAATCACCCTCACAGTAAGAAAAGTGTTTCCTGCTGTTCAGAGGGAACCTCGTGTTTCAGTTTGTGTCCATTGCCTCTGGTCCTGTCACTGGGCACCACTGAAAAGCACCTGGCCCATCATCTCTGCACCTTCCCTTCAAGCGTTTGACCACATTCATGAGATTTCCCCTGAGTTTTCTCTAGACTGAACAGGCTCAGCTCTCTCAGCCTTTCCTCATAGGAGAGATGCTCCAGTCCTTATTCATCTTGGAGCCCAGTTGTTGGACTCTCTCCAGTATATCCATGTTTCTCTTGTGCTAAGGAGCCCGCAGCTGGACACAGTACTCCAACAGTGGACTCAGTAGTGTTTTTTCCCATTTAAAGAGTAACTTTTTCTATAGTACATCTGATTTTAGGTCATAGCTTGCCTTTCTGCAGTCATGAACTCCTGAGAAATCATCACTCAGGGACAGAGGGACTGGAATGACTAAAACCCAATATGTTCTAAAACCTTCCAGTGCCTACGTAAAACACAACCCTTGATCCCAATTAAAATTTTAATGAGGGCCACACTGCACCCTCACAGAAGAAAAAGATGCAAGGCCCAGAGAAGTTGTGTGAAGCCACCCTTGGAACTTTTCCCTGAAAGGGATGGACTGTGGGGAAGGTGCTCTGTGGGGAGGTGTGAAATGTCTCAGTACTCAATTTAAAGGAATTGTCACTAGCCCTTTCTGCCCTTGTCCTGCATTCTGACTTTCAGCTAGACCGTGCCACAGAAGCTGTGCCGTGCAATGAACATCACATGGGACAATCATGATACATGATAACAAAAATAAGTTCTCCCTACTGGCATTGAGATGAGGTTTGATTTCCACATACTGACTCAGCAATGTGGGGCTTAACTGACACCATGGTTGGCAGAGAAACAATCTAGTGGGATGCTATGGTACCAGCACCATCTTATCCGAATACACTGTCTACCAAGGTTTTGCTGTACTTATAAAAGCAGTAACAAAACTACCAGATGCACAAATGTCATGCCCCAAACTGGTAAACCTGCATTTATTGCATCAGAAATACTCTTTAGGTAGCCTTTAACTTCTGTTAAACACCTGGATGTGTTCCTGTCCAACCTGCTCCAGGTGAGCCTGCTTTGGCAGGGGGGTTGGAGCAGATGATGTCCAAAGGTCCCTTCCAACCCCTACCATTCTGTGATTCTCTGACTCTGTTTCATATAAAGTTATTTTCTCCTGCCTTTGAGTGACTGGACCAACCCCAAAAGAAGGATTCTGTTTTCATGACATGACCCACTACACAAATAGACTAGAAAATACTAGAAAATGCTAGAAAAGCTGCCTTTTCCCAAATTTCATGTAAAAACTATGTAGTACTAGAAGGTAATTCTCTAGCCTCTTGTCTACTGCAGAAAAGGACAATGCCACTAGAAGCTTTGTAAGCACTCAAGTCCCCATTTATTCACCACCAGCATCCAAATTTATTCAGATCCAGTTTGCTGAATTCACAAATGGTCTCAGAATGGTGGAAATAAAAATTTCCAGCAAATGTGCTATTGTTCTTTCACTTACTCAAAATCAAGCAGCTTAACTCAGCAGGAGTGTAAATATTCCAGTAAATTATTTGATGACCACTTACACAGAAGAATGCTGCAGGCACAGTGGGATTTTTTTTGCTCTTGTTTATATGCTATAGAGAAATTGCAGGGTCCCCATTAGTGTAATAATGATGGTGCATTTTAAAACAGGTATGTTGCAATGTTGTGTTTGCTGTCAATAACAGGAAAGTCTTTAACATGTTACAGGAGCTAACTGGTTGATGGGGAGCTGCCACTAACACCAACGAAGTTCCACATGTTAACCCCAAATGCCCTGACGGGAGGGCAGGCACTTTGGTTCCTCTAACAAACTAAGTTGCTGTCATTACTGCCATGAATTAGAAAGACAACTGCTCCATCAGCAAACTGCAATGTCAAGGCATGACTGAACGAGTTATGTAGAAGATCACCATTAGTTATTCAAAACCTTCTGATAATTTCTAGAACTGGCTTCAACAAAATGCTCTAAGACTCAGAAATGTTTGGATTTTTCTTCCAATTAATATCAATTACCAAGGCAAACAAAATTCTAACATGCCAAGAACGCACCCAACCCAGCCGTTGAGTTCAGGAGTTTCAGGTAATTCAAAGACTAACCAGAAGGATGTTCCTTTAGACAGCACATCTGAATGCCTCGGTTCAAGTCCTGGTACTCTTGAGCATGTATCAACTGTATAACATAGACAGACTGCCTCTGTCTTTCCTGTACTTAGGAAAAGAGTAATCTTCAGCACCCTGCCCAATAAATAGATGTAGTAATTTCCTCAGATAGTCTTACGGTAGGGGTAGTCTTAAAGCTTGCAATGAAATGTAAGGGTCGCTACAAAGAAGATGGAGACTCCCTTTTTACAAGGAGTCACATGGAAAAGATGAGTACCAGTTACTTCTGGGGAGATTCCAATTGGACACAAGAGGAAAATTTTTCACAATGAGAACAATCAGCCATTGGAATAATCTCCCCAGGGAAGTGGCGGATTCCCCAACATTGGACACCTTTAAGATTCAGCTGGACAGGGTGCTGGACCACCTTCTCTAGACCGTGCTTTTGTCAAAAAAGGTTGGACCAGATGAACCTTGAGGTCCCTTCCAACCTGGTATTCTATGATCCTATGAAGTGAATCTGAATTTGATGAACACTCAAAATATGTAGAGCACTGCTTGGGATTTGCTGCTAATATGAGAAAAATCAATACGAACTCATAAAACCTACTTCAGAACAGGTCTGAAAACGTATCACCCACTAGAGTTCATATCAAAGAAGTCAAGGCAGTTGAAAGCATGTTCGTCCTTACTGGAGTGCTCTGTGCCCTGGAGGCATATACCTTCATACCCAGAATTAATCAGCTAAAAATAATGTGGCTTGAGGCCCCAGCTTTTCTTGTTTGTAACAGAAAAACAGCCCAGAAGCTGCTGTTCTGAAATAGGTTTAGTTTTGGTGAGATGCATAACTCTGTCTACACCAGCTGGTTGATATCCACCTCGGTCTGAGAAGAAAGGCTGTCAGTACTGCTGTATTTTTATGTCACTAGAATGTAATCAATTTTAAGGATAAGGAAATACAAGAGGTCCCCAAACATAGTCCAATCTAATTTTACTCTAAAATACATAAACGAGGACAGAAGGGAAGAAAGTGGTTTCTCAGACATGTTACTGTGATTTCCATTTCAAACCAGGGTTGAGTTTCCTCCTTTCAACTTGCTTTTCACTGTCCTCAAAAGTAACTTAAAATTGTTTGTTTAAGGACTGGAAATCTCTCCTGGCCCACTCACCAGCTGAAATTAAGTGGAAAGACTCTTCAACAAGACTCAGCTGGCCTGCAAACCTGTCTGAGAATTTGTGAACTACATTTAATGATGTTTTCTTCCCTTAAATTTCTTTGTTTGACAAAATGTTAGTACATACATACCCTTTCTCATTTCTCTAAACAAATGTGATAATACTACTTTCAAAATGTGTCCTCTACATAGTAAAGTACACACTGATGGGGAAATCCGTGTAAATTAGAGCAATAAGAAGCATGAAGAAAGTAGCAAGAAATGTGCATGACCAGACTCTAAGTCTACTGATAAGAAAGGAAATTCCTCTGATGTTTATCAAATTGTTATTGTCAAACTACTGAAAGTATTTGAAATTAAGGGACCTATCCTGTCTACACATTCTGTTCTCAATGCACCCTTACAAAAAAACCAAAAATACCGAGTACTATGTAAGAAAAAGCATTCCATGGAAGTATAGAGTGAGGGGTTTATGCACTTCAGACAAACTCCTATTTAAAACAAAGAGAGTTAGTTGCACAGACTCCAGAAACAGGGTTCCTTCAGGCCAAATGCATTCCTTACCTAGGCAACCTCCCTTTTTTCTCCTTGTGCTGTTGCTGCAGTCACTGGGAGTCCTTATCAAATCAGTACCACTTAACAAATAGCAGAATATGTATTCTATACTTGCACAGTTGAAATTTCCAAGAACCCCTTTGTGGCCATTTCAACACAATTAATGTAGGGATCTGACATCCCTAGATCACTGCAATCTCATATCTCCATGCAGGTATAATCCTTTTTCATACTATTCAAGTGTCTGAGGATCTCTTGCCAGGGATTGAGAAAGGGAAGGTTATCTCCCATAGCGTCTTGCTAGAAAGCAACCTGCTACAGGTGGATCACTCAACAGTATGCAAAGAAAAGGGAGTACTCAGAAAGTCTCTCCTTGCTATCTCAGAATGTTTCTGTCCATCCCAGGGACAACACTCTCCAGCTGCAGGTATTATTAGGCAGCTTCTTTCCAGTTACTGTTCTCAACAAGATAAGCAGAGTGTGGCTATAGTTTCCCAAATGTGGGAACAAACAGTGAATGTAAACGCCCTTGCAAGACTACCTGTAACGCTTCATTGGATTTAGCCTAAAAGAAAAAAATGCATTAAGTTTTTATGGCAATGATTTTGCTACTACTCTTAATACAAGAAAAATCTGCTAGTTAACAGTCCTGCAAAAACATATGGGTTGTGTAAAATTACACTTACTCTAATACCTAGAGATTGTCTGCGAGAAGTGGTTCATATGTTAAGGGATTAGAAAATGGTTCTAAGTGCACTCAGAATTTATGATCTCATTCCCAGACCTATTGGTCAGACTTGTCAATCGTCTCCCATAATGCACAATTTCAATTAAAGAAGAGGTGAAGGGAAAGGAAAAGGAAAATTACAGAGACACATATAAGATGGAGATGACCTAACTGTATTATTCAACAGCTTAAGGAAAGAGCAAAGCTAATTCACTGCTGACATTCATTGGCTGAAAAATATTTCATTGTCCAGATGAGGAAAGCATTCACACACACACTCAATTTTAAGCATGTGCTTAACACTCACTGCCTTTTAAACTAAGAAAAAATATTAACTTGGAACTTAGACAGAGCGAGCTCACTTATTAAAAGGCTACCAAGACAGCAAGGCTTTTGTAAAACCTTTTAACTACGTAACTTCTAAAAAGGGGATGACTTGCATCACACATTCAAGTCGAGTTCAACTATTCTGCAAATCAACATGAATCTCTATGAGTAAAGCCAGGAGCGCCAGCAGCCAGCTCATAGTACAGCCCAACTCTTAAAATTACTACTCTGGTCTTCATTCAACAATATCTTCTGTGTCAAACTGCACTGAGAATTTGATTTTTCACAGAGATTGGAAGAATGGACCATTTGGTAGCAAAATATTAGCACGGGAGTCCTAGGGTGCACTATACTTTCTAACTTTAGATAAATACTGCTTCAGTTTAACTTTATTTCTACGACTATTTCCAAGCTAGCAGAATTTGTTATCTATTTATTAAAAGGAATATCAACATTCAACTTTCATTTACTTAGTATTATATGAAAATAATACACTTTCTGCACATAAGGAAATGCTTGCTAGTCAATATCAACCAACAATTGTGAAAGAAAACAAAAGAATGTGACCACAGTTCATTTTTGTCTGTATGGATTTTGTCCTGGCATCTAGATTTCAGTTTAGTAATTAATTTATTTTTTTCTTAAAGGGCAAAAGTGAAATAGTCCAGCTACACTAAAAATATGCTGACTTCTTTATTAAAGTGGCAATAATTTAAGAATGTCTTCAAAGTTTTAGATGCCATAAATATTGAAATAAATCAAATAAACGTAAGACCATAAATATTGAAAATCCTAGGAGCTGTTTTTAAAGCTCAATTTGAAGTTGATAAATGGCATTTAAAGATGTGTTTGCATTTTCCCTTAATGAAAGGCAATTGCATATTTCTTTTCTTCCCCATGAAACATGACTGCAGGTAAGTCTATGTGGTCTCCTAAAAATAGACATAAAACAACCTTGCCAATACAGCTTTAAAAAAATTCCACATGTCCCAACATGACACTTCAACAATTAATTGCACATTTAATTTAACACAGGTAATTTTTGCACATTTGACTTATTTCATCAACATCTATTTTTTTGTGCTCATCTGAGTGAAGATTTCTGGCTAGAGTTTGTGTGATGATGCTATTAAAAGTAAAGCTCTTGGATAGAATGTGAATCATCAGTTTTATTCTGTTCAATGTGGTTTGCAACTTCACCCTGTCCAGTCTTCTTACATCTTCCTGCACATCCAAAGAAAATCATGCTACAAAGTTTGCCATCACCAGCTTTTCACTCATACTTTGGCTGCAAAAATTATTTGAATTAAGTACAGCCACAGCACCTCTGTTGGCAAGTACTGTCTACCATTCATGTTGCAATTGAATGCAGCTATAGAATATGAAGGAAAAAATCTCAGGTCTTAATGCAAATTTGTTTCATAATGTTTTCTTCTAATTCCCCGTGTGCATATATAGCTAATTCTGAACATTTTTTCTTTTGTTGTTCCACAGTAGTGGAACAGTAGTTCTCAGCAGTACTCTGAATATTTTATTCAGTAGTTCAGAGTATTTTATTCAGTAGTTCTCAGTAGTACTCTAAATATTTTAAAAATAGACTTCTGGCATTATCAGTATCACTAAAGTGAAATAACTGATCGTTACATCATTTCTTATAACCACTGTCAAAACACAGGTCTAATACAGTAGGTTATGCTATTAGAAACAATACATCATTTTGTTAGGAAAGGGGAATTAAAATTAAATTATTTGAAACACCTTAGCGCTTTTATTCCCAGGACTTTTGGAGAGGGAGGCAGAAATAGGGATTGTATAATATGATCCTTATATACTACCATCTACAGCTGCTTGAACATGGTGAAAAACCTCTATCACACAGTTTCCTTCTGGTATTCCCTGCAAGCGCTTTTGCAGTTCACTAGGAATGTTAGTGCTTGTGAGAACAACAGATGGATAATACTGTTTACAGTCAGGGAGGGATATTATTTAAACTTCACCACCCGGATTTGCCAACAAACCTTAGCAATGCTGTGAAACAGCCCTGCTGCTTTACTGCCACCCCTCCTTATGGAGGCCAGTTCTGAACTGGGAGTTAACTTGCTGATGGCACTCAAAGATGACACTGAGTTGCCCAAGTTAGCATTTCCTCCCAGTTGTGTTCTAGAATATTTCTGTTTGATTTATTTCTCTGCATTTTTGTCCTCAACTTCAATTTCACATTACTCTTCACCTGTGTTTCCAGTCGCTTTGTATTCTCTATTTATAGGTTGTATTAACAAAGATAAAATATACTGTCTAAAGTTGCACAACACTACTACGCATTTCTCTGGAACCTCCCAGTCATCAAATCTGACCATCAGATTTTCAGCTTAATTAATTACATTTGCTGCCTGTTCAAGTAAAACTAGAAAAAATTACTTCAGAGCACGAACCAGATTGTACAGTCTTTTCCATGAAGCCAATTTGAAACCACAGCTCTGGATGTAAGGTTGCATATTGCTTATGTGAACAAGCCCTAAGTAGCTTTAATCAACTACATAAATAATGGCAGTGCTGACAAAGTCGGTGAACTCACCACTTGTCCGTCTCTCCCTGGAACACCAGGCACTCCGACAGAACCCTGGTGGGAAACAGACGCCGGTGTTTAGCAAATTAAACAGGTCATGAAACCTTTCATCTCTTAATACAGTACTTAGAAATGATGGTGAATGCTTGCTTATTTTAACTGCAATAAATTTTTCAAAAAGTAATTTTTATCCAAGCTGAGCTCTCTTTTCAGTTTTCATTTTATACTTATTAGACATGTTCTCATGTTGTACCTTTTAATGACTGCCTCACTGTATGGCCTTTTCCAGAAACAAGCTTCAAGCTGATGGTTGTTTTGTAATGATGTGGGTGCTTCACAAGAAATGTAAGAATTAAAATACAGTTCCATTTAATGCTCTCCATAAATTTTGAGACTGATCATACACAACGGAACATAGCACCTGAACAAAACCATTAATGCTTTAAGAGGGATGCTTCAAGCTCAATAACTGGTCGCGCCAGTCTATTTTAAGGCTTTTAAGAGATAATCTGCAACAATTCAGCCTGAAAGTGCAAATTACAGATACCCTTTGAAATTGCATCAGTATTACTGCAATCAAAATGTAAAAGCCAACACAGGCCAAACACAAGGAGCAGACAAAACGGAAAGCACAATATTAGCACCAACTTGTGATATTGAAGCGAGCTTTTTACGAAGCTCTCACACTGTAAGTTTCTGTATGACAGATAATTTTTTTGAAGGAACTTGCGCAACTTTTGGTACAGATGGTCAGTGAAAAGCTGAGGTATGAGGAAAGCAGGAAAACTGCATGGGCTTACACAGCGTTCTCCTCTTTTTATATAATAATGGTGTTGCTCAGCAAGGAAACTGAAAGCATTATTTTTATTTTTCATTTACAAACACCTTAACAGGACACAAAAATGTGACAGTTATTTGAAAGGCTGGCACCCTAAAAAGAGGCCAAGGGACTGGGAAAGGCAGGGGCTTTGTCAACAGTGAAATGTGCAGTTTCCCAGGACCCTTAAAACAAATAAGTGCCCTGTGAATCCCTTCATGCCCTGCTTTCTCTGCATCCCAAGATTCAGTGACATTTCCCCCTCTATTCATATTGGTTAGAGGTTTCACTAGAAATGGTTTAGTTAAAGGACACCAATACCCAAAGGGAATGCATCCAAAATGGATGCACATGTTTGTCAATGAATAGAATTGAGAAATCCTGTGAAACAAAAGGAAGCAACCCATGAGGGCCTCAAAAAGCCTCCAACATTTCACTGCCCAGGAGGCTCCAGCACATAGCAGAGCTGCAAATCAGTAGGAAATAATGCACTGGCATCCCAGTGTATCTCCATGACCCAGAATACTCTCCCCTTACTCCCAAAAGCTTCCACTTTGGCATTCCTGTTGCCTCTTTTTGCGGATGCATGGTCACGACTGCTAGCCACTGCAAAGGGGCTCTAGTGAACATTTTCACATTTTGTATAATTTTTCCAGAAAACTAGAAGACAAAGCTCAGGAGGGCATTAAACCATCAGTCTCAATAAACTATCCTATTCACAGCTCCTCTTAGTGACAGTCTTCTATAGCTGCTGATTTTTCTTATGAGACATAGGACATTAGAAAGTGTAAATAAAGCTGATTCTACCATGCCAAGTAAAAGTTTATCGGATACGCAAAAGCTCATCAGCACACGGGTTTTGCTGATGCTGTACATGTAAAATACCCTCTTTCTCAAGTCTTAGGGTATAATTTTAGAACGGCAACTTAGACATCAGTATGGCTGTACAATGTCATATTCCTGCATTGCCAAACATGAAGGGTAGATAGTCCTCTCCTTCAGTCTGCAAACTCCCTACAGCTCACAGCTGACAAAATTCCACCAATTTATATGCTTTCGGATTACATTTTTACATATCAGCAGGTTTTTCTTTTGTTCAAAAAGTTCCGTTTGAACAGATACAAGCAAAGAATACTATCTCAGAAGAAAAAACACAGAGGTGGCATCCTTCTCACATATGTTAATGTTATTTATTCCTTTCCTCTTTCCTTTTTTCTTTATATAAATTAAGCCTGTTTTATTAAATGTCTTCCATACAGCTTTTTAATCTTTTGAAATCAACTAGAAAATGACTTGCCTTGGTGGTGCGTGGGTGAGATGCTGGGAAAGTGCCACTTACTAGCTGCTATTGCCGATATGTCTAGGACTCTTAATGGTGTAATTCCATAAATCCTCAGCTCACTCCATCAAACTGAGGCAGTCAGTTTTAATGAGCGTAAATAATGCTGAAAGCATTCCCAGGAAGTCAGGTCTCCGGTTACTGAAGGAACAGGAAGACACCGGCAGACCACCTGAACACTGCCAACCAAGCACCATTTATCAGCAACACCTATGTCCTTTGTTTCTGCTGCTCAATTTTTTAGTCATATGGCACTGATCTACTTGAGTAAGGATATGCATTTAATCAGAAACTCTATCTCCCCACCTTTCACAATGTTTTAACTTTGGTTTCCTAGTTGTACCAGTGCACGAATAAGAAAATTATAGTGACCTTTTCACCTGAAAGTTAAGCAGACAGATTGAAAACAGTCTGCTCTGCATTGCTGTAACTTTGTATGTTGGGGGAAATGAGAAATCTGATGTCTCACATTATGCGGCTGCATTTTGCAAAAACAAAATTCAGAGCCTAAACTAACTCATTCAATGCGGTGTACAGTAGCTAATTCCATTCACCTTTTCTGCTTGCAATTTGGCACGAGGAGGAATAATCACTTTCACAGTATTGTTGTTTATACTGTACCTTTTGTCCTGGAGGCCCCTGAGGTCCCTGCAAAGGGAAAACAATTCAATTAACATCGTAAATCTAGCCAATTTAAACTGAAATGACCAATTAAAACTCCCTTATTGTGTACGCATTCTGACACTGGACTGAAACCAGCTGATGTTTTATACATCAAGGAAAAGTAAAACTTTATGCTCAAAATACACAATGGATCTTTTCTCTTTTGGAACTGATCTAACTACTAACTGGAAGACTCAAATTTTCCCCCTTTCTGATCTTTTCTCTTCCAACCCATCTGTTTCTTCTAATACTGACGAATCTGTCAGCATTAAGACAACTGTGGTTTTTCCTCTTTCTGATACCAGCTAACAGCCAGTTGTGTGTTCACAATAATATATCTGCTCAGCAGCATAAAAACAAGGTTTATGCAAACAAGTTTTTTTAAGATAGAGAGAAGTGTACACCTCAAAATCTTCTCACCTTGTAGGTATCAGCATACATGCCTACATTTTACCCAACGTGTGATCTGTGCCATCATTTGCAAGTTAAGAGAAAAATCATTAACTTCAGATATCATCAAGAATGCTTTTGAGAAGTAAAGAATCACTGTTTTTGTCCCCATGACCTGAGAAGGCAGGAAGAGATACCTCAATTAAAGAAAGCTTAACTGCTTAAATTTAACAGGAGTCAAAGTCTCATTGATATTAATAGGACCCATTTCTCATCTGGCATCTCTGAAATACCCAGGTGTTTTACGGCCACAGTGGAGAGGGGAGGCAGCAGGGAAACAGATCAGCCAACCATGTCTTTGACATTTGGGCAATCTGTTTTGGTAAGAGCTAGACCATGTCCACCGCAGTTCTTATGCACTCTTTCCCCGTGTTCCTACTGTGGGTGCTGGTGCTATATCAAACAAGGTGAATTCTGAGTCCATGAGGGTACAAAACAAAAAGCCAAAACTGGAGAATCCAAATGCTTCTGATGTGTGAAAGGATAAAAGAAGATTTGATTGATATCAGAACTGCAATTATTCAGAAATTAATCTTGAACAAAAGGATTGCTGCTTCAAAATGCAGGGCCAATTTGATTTTTAAGGTAGGGTGAAGTTAGGCAGAATCCTCTCCCATCGGCAGATGCAGGGCTTGTTGGAATACTGCTCTGATGCAACCTTAAACTGCTAACATGGAAAAGCTCCACTGGTGGTAATTCTGGTCCTGGATCCACTGATGTGGATGAAAACCTTGCAGTTTTAAATGTGTATTCATACATCTAAGGTTGGGCATCAAAGCTTGCAAAAGATTTGCAAAGATCAGTGTGGCTTCTTGAAACTTTTGCCCGATTGTCTCAGCAGAACTAGGTTCTTGTAAGCATCTCCTTTTGACTGGAGGGGCAGATTTCATTAATGGAAAGCTACCTGTGAGGTGCAGGGTGACAATTTCACTCCCTTGTCTTCAAAAGGAAGTAAAAGTACCAAAGCACTCATCACTGGTGGTGATCAGAGAGGTGAGTAGAGTGTTCATCTGCTTTTTCAGACTGGAGAAAAATCCTCCCACCCCATGGCATTTCAAAAAAACCCCCGCTGTTTAAATCAGGTCTTCTTTTCATTAAGTGCCTGAATTCTAACCCTAATATTTCATAGAGGCTGAGGACCAGTAATACTGAATGTGGTAATTAAAGAATAGCCTATTTCTTAAGCATTGCTTGCAAACAGTCTCCAAGAAAACTAAAGATGGGGAAAAAGCTAGAGAAAACAAACCAAGAGGATGTGGTAGGTGAGTGTGGCTTGCTGGCTAAGGAACATACTCCACAAACAGGTTTTTTCCCTTTCTTCCAGAGCAGGAAGTAAGTTTCTTCCAGAGCATCACCTTCTGCGAGAAAGATGCAAGTTTGGCTAACATCTTAAAAACTACAAGAAATTAATGCTCAAATTAGAGCACCGTTACCAAAACAGGCTCCAAATGTCTATGCCCTGGGCATCAGTTATCTGTTGACCTTTCGCATATTAACCAGTTGCATTTTGGGGGTATTACAGATCTTAAGAAAAATCCCTCCATCAGTAGGCCAGGCTGAATAACGAACAACTGAAGACTACCTTCATACCTCATACCTCTTACTTACATACCTCATACATGTCCAAGGAGTGCATATTGCCTCTTCAGTTTCTAACTACTTAAGAAGCTCATAAAACCTTCTAAAGACATTCAGCTATACCAAAGTACCATTTGGGAGCCCCCAATATAAAGTTACTATTTGAAGGTAAAATGATCATTCACTTATTAATACTGTCCCCCAAAGTAAACTGTTAAATGTGCTGCTCTGTTGATCACTTTGTGCCTGGTGCTTGCAGCTGTCGGTCTGTGGGATGGATATAATACAAGACATTGCAGATGTCTCCAGGAAAAGATCTTTCCCCAGAATTTCCCCCTCAAAGTTGCCATCATTCCAGCTCCCTCGGAGGAGTTATTGAATAAGAAAATATTTACATAGTAGCATAGTCTTGCTCTTATTTTGCCTTTAAAATGAATCATTCAGAGAAAAGAAGCAGCAGATACTTATCAATAAATATTTTATACAATTAGCAGCTTTCCATTACTGGTACTTAAGCCTTTACTCAACCTGGAAATGGCTCTGGTGTCTCATGCCCATCAAGCTACTGTTCTACTTGATGACAAGAACTGTCCTCAAAAATACTGCTACCTTCAGCACTATGCTCAGAAAACCAATTGCAATTAAAAGTTTACCTAAAGTGATACATCTCACAATTTACACATGATAACAAGTGCTTCTTATCCTTTTAATGTTCAGAGTGTAAAACATAGCTGAATAGGAATAATTTTTCTTTAAAGCACTGCTCCCTAGCATTGGGAAAGAAGCTCAAAGCCACTGGAAACTCAGCAGCTCATCCATTGACAGCTCCCATCCCTCCCCCACATAAGCCTGCCAGCAGCCACTTAAACAGAAAACCTGAAATTAAATTACTGACAGAAAACGACTTCAAAAAATGGTAAAACACTCCAGAATTGCTGTAAAGTCCCTGTTTTCTATGAGTTACCTACATTCTCTAAGCAAGGCAGAGAATCACACTGGAGAGACAGAAACAAGCAAGTAAATACAATCTGGGAGAAAGGGAGGAACGTGAAGGGATAAAATAAAAGAAAAACCACAAGACTTAAGTTCATTTCCAGATGTATAATTGACAGCCGCTAGAAGAATTTAGATAGGAAATTCAATATGACCATGTGGATTTTTTGCCCCTGATTGTTCTACTGAACTGGGGAGAGTACTGTGTTGCCCACTTGATGAACAGACAATAAAAGCAGCAATCAAAATCTCTGTGTAGGTCTTGAGACAGGAGCAGACGGCAAGAAATGCATGGTTTCCAACCAACTCCTCAGGATGTTTTGTTTTGTTTTTTCTTTCTTTTTCTTCAACTATTCTGTGTTCCGTAGCAGCCACAGTGGTATACGAGCACTGCTGTTTGCTCCAGTACAACCAAAGGGATGCTTTGCAAATACAGTCACAGCTAAACTTCACTTTGGATAGCTCTTCTGCCACCAGGTCCAGGCAGCCCAGTGCGGACATCTGCTACAACTGCTCCCCACCTCATTCCCCTCAAGCCCAAAGCCTCTGCTCTGCAGTGACCACGCACATATGAAACACACGGTAGTCTTCACTAGCTGGAGGCTCTATCTACTACCACAGGTAATATATTGCCACTCGTCCTCTGTCACTGTCATCGCTGGCAATATGAATGAGCTAAAACAAAAGCCTTTAAGACAAGAGCTATAGGATTCTTTCAGCTCCTACCTATATATATGGTATCTATAACTGATCAACAAATCACACTCTATAATAGTCTATGTAGATGATGTTGATAGCAACTATTTGTCTTTTGCCTGTATCATTGGAATCTGCCAGAGCTTCCATGTAGGAATGCTCAGGATCAGCTCCTACATCATTGGTGACTGATGTTAAGAAGCTCATTTTATAATGAGCACCTAGGCTTCAAAAATTCCAATGAAAGTTCATGAAAACTCTTTGGATTAAGTGACTGCTTAGTATTTTTGAAAGTTACACTACTTTTCTTTAAATTGACACGTCACTGAGAAACTTCACCTGAGAGGGCTGAAAATTTGCTTGTTAGAGTTGCCCAGAATAGAAAGATAACTAAATATAATAAAAACTAAAAATAGTTCTTGCTGTTTTGGATATCATGAACACTTCAGAAGAACCCTTTGCCATCATGTGCAACTGAATAAACTAGCTAGGGAGCTCTGACAAGCTATTGTAGGGCTTCACTGAATTAGGTTCTCATTCAAATAGCTCCTCAAAAGGTGGATGGAAAAAGAAGGTGTATTGCTCTGAAGAAATTCAGTTGCTGTTTGTATTTCTCTGGAGATGGAGAATTATTTGATAGTTACTTAAGCACTTGGAAAACTGGGTAACCAAGGATAAACAAATGTTTATAATAGTCTTCTAAACAACTGTTTTTAAAAGGTAAAATATTTCCACTATGAATGCCGGTCTTCAATCACTGTTTTGTGAACTCAACAGACCTCCAGTGCTCGTGTCATATCGAACTTTGGCATCATAGAAATGATCGAATGAAGTTGGACACTTCAGTTGGGCCTTGACAAATAACTATCTTGAATAAATTAAAAAAGAACCTGGAAAGACTGACCTAAACGTAGTTACAACAAATGTTATGAGTCCAGATTTCTCCCTAGACCTCCCTTCTGATGTTACAATTATATTTTCCCTTTAAGCTTACTCTGTTCCTTGTGCTTTAGCAAGCTGCCAAATAAGAAATAATTCTGCCCTGTAAAGGTTAAAGTTGCAGTTTCAAAGCATAGTAATTCAGGGTGTGATACGTTAGCAACAGTCTCTCAAGGTGTTTTTGTATTTAACTTGTAGTGACTCAGTTGCTTAGCATTTAAAGAAACGTATGAACTAGAAAGTTTGGGCATTTTCAATTTGCACGTTTGGGGCAGCAGTAATGATTTGTTTTACAAGGTATCAGAGTTCATGGAGAGTGAGCACAAACACCAAATGAAAATGCCTAACGAAAATATAATGAAATAGTGAATTCCAAAGCTTTGCAAAAAAAAAAAAAATTCCTGTTTTTCTTTTTTTTTAAGCTTCAATACTTCCTATGTAAAGTGAAAGCTCTTTGTACCTAGAAGGTCTTTAGAAGGTACTGTGTCTCTACGATGCAAAAGAAGTTTCAAGACTGTCCCTGAGAACAGATCTTTCCCCTTTGGTGCCTATAAGAATCATTAAACACTCAGAATAGAATCATAGAATCATTTAGGTTGAAAAATACCTTTAATATCATTGACTCCAACCGTTAATAACACTGTCAAGACCACCACTAAACCATGCCCCTAAACACCACATCTACACAGCTTTTAAATACCTCCAGGGATGGTGACTCCACCACTTCCCTGGGCAGCCACTTCCAGTGCTTGACAATCCTTTCTGTGAAGAAATGTTTCCTAATATCCAATCTAACCCCTCCCCCGGCGCACCTTGAGGCCATTTCCTCTTGCCCTGTTACTTGCTACCTGGGAGAAGACACGGACCCCCACCTCGCTACAACCTCCTTTCAGGTAGTTGTAGAGAGCAATAAGGTCTCCCCTCAGCCTCCTTTTCTCCAGGCTAAACAACCCCAGTTCCCTCCACCTCTCCTCATAAGGCTTGTGCTCTAGACCCTTCACCAGCTTCATTGTGCTGCTTTGGATGCCCTCCAGCACCTCAACGTCTTTCTTGTAGTGAGGGGCCCAAAACTGAACACAGTATTTGAGGTACGACCTCATCAGTACTGAGTACAGGAGGACAATCCTCTCCTTACTCCCGCAAACCAATTTCTTACCAGTCTAACGGCATAACAAACTTAAGAAGGAAACCTGAACTAGCAGATGTACATGAAGAGGAAAGCACAGGTTTCATGCAAAGTATTCATCTGTATTTCAGTGGGGCCTGTGCTCTATCCACTGATAGCATTTTTTGTGTGCAACGGGCACACAATGTAATTCTGAAAACATGTTCCTGCATGGTTGAGGAGTGTTTCATAAAGATTGCAATTTCTAGAGTACTGGTATTGAAATGTGCAATGCTTTAGTACTGATGAATCATCTAGATAAAAGAACAACCAGCTAAGAAAACAGATTACGTATGATGGAAAACCTCATATAACTTCTGATTAAGCAGTGCCCTCCTCCCATGCGATCTGCTTTAATTAATGAAAAGAGTGGCAATATCTACCAGTTAGTGCTCAGGCAGAGCTTCTTATCATCATTCTCTTAGTTATTGTTGTGGCAGCCATTACTGAAGTACAAAGGTTAGAAAATGCCAAAATCTATTTTTCCTGAGATTTCCTGCAAGTTAAGGCAAATGCAATTGTATTGGGGAAAAAAATAGTTGCTGTGAGAGGCACAAGCTGAGGTTTTCCATTTCATCTGCTAGTCCTTACTAAACTTTTGCAGCTAAACAGCTTAAGAACAACACCTTATAAAATTTACTATGAACATACTACCAGAATGAAAAAAAAGAAGGCTGCTGCAGAACTCTGGCCATTGAAAACAAAATCACAATTAGTACTTTCCCGGAGGAGCTATGAAGATTCACACCAACTGAGAATCTGGCCTTGGCCATTGGCCTGAAAGGCTGAATTGAAGCCAGCAGCACTTCCCAGTCAGTTCTGCCTGGTCCCTGTGAGTTTATTTTGTTCATTTTAACCTAAGATGAAAAATTAATATTAATTAATTTTAAAGATGTCACAGTTTGCAGACTTAAATGCAAGGTTACACTTTTCCACGGTCTTTCACAGAAATGGCAATATCCTTTGGAATAACATCCTCCTTATTCTGAATAACTAGTAGAAGCAGTAACCTTAGGTCTTATTTTCTTGAACAGATGCCCAGCAAGACTGTATAAGCACAAAACTACTGGTTTGGAAAACAATGTATCTTAAAGCAGAGGGATTTTGCATTTGGGTTAATCATTATAGTATAGATTTCTTTTGCAAAGAGACACCTTTACCTGAATTCTCTGGTTATTCTGGACTGTTCTGTTCATGCAAAACATCTGTAAAATCACTTATGTGTCTTTAAAGCCAATTTTGGGGGATAAAAAAATATACCATTTTTTTTGCAGTGACAAGAAGTGGTTGATTCATACACTGAACATGTTTAAATTTAATTCTTTTCCAAGGAACTGAAAACATGGCAAATATTGATCTTCCAAATTTTTATTACTGTGCACTAGTTTAAAATACTTTAAACATAAAAGCACCAAAAACTCTCCCACTGGAGACTAGAAACAAAAACACCCCATGCACACCTTCTATCCTATTGCAGTTTATGAATCTGAAAATGTTGATCTATCAGCGTCAGCCTTTAAGATTTCCCATCACTGACTCACTTTACGTTCTCATGAACAGTCTGCAAACAGAAATCCTGGCTCTTGGGTAGAAAAGAATCACAAATTCATTTATGATTCATTCTGAAAACGAGAAGATAAAACAGAAGAACTCTTGTATGGTATTTAAAAGTCCTTATCACCAGGAAGAGCAGACAAATATCATGGGAAGAAGGATGAATTATGAGAGGCAGGACACAACTTTAACTGAAAATGTTGAAAAGCTAAGGAAACTTCCCTCTTGCATAACATACATTTTGCTAGTTCCACGTAACATTTCAAAACTTAATCCCTTTGCTCACCCCACTGCTTGGCCTCCCTCTGAATTCTCTTAATCCTTTCTGCACAAAGGAATGATACCTTCAACTGTTGTAGAAAGTAGATCTGCAGGGCTTTCAAGTGCCATGGAAACCAGACACAAATTGCAACTAACTACTAATGCTTACATTCCCATCTAACATTAAAAATGCATACAGTCACACCTTTCTAACTTAAACATAAGCCTCCATCTCACCTAAAAAGAAACTGAACTCTCTTGGTTCAAAGACAAAACAGACTCTTCCTGGCACAGCAACATATAGAGCCAAAGAAACCCCTTGCAAACAGCGCTCCCCAACATCTCAACTGCAAGGATGGAAGAGCAATAGATGCACACTGGCAGCCTGATAATCTGGAAAGATTTTCAACAGGGAATGAGAGACCCCTGTAAGCAACAAATAGCCTTCCTAAACCTCTCCTCTCACCACCCTGCCCCAACCCACACATATTTACTTTGGAAATGGGGAAAAAGAGAAGCCATTCTCTGTCTTCAAGGCAAATTTCCCTTGTGCACCTAAGATAGGTTGAGCACTCTCATGCCAAAGAAGAACTCATGCCAGAGAACTCAACATTGCCATTCTCTGTATGTGGTCCAAGCAAACCTCCCCTTTCCGAGAGGGAGAAAGGTTATTATTGCCCTCTCTACCAACATAATCTGAAACATTTTTTTTTTTCTTTATTGACACAGAACTTCATTAAAAATGGAGGAGAACATGGCAGCAGATTCTCGGTTGGAGTAAATTGCCATGTCTTCACTAGAGTCACTGAATTTCCTATTTCACTGAAAGGAGAACAGAGAAATTCCCAAAACTCCAAATGCATTAAAATTATTTCAACTTTTTGTGAATCAAGGCACATATTGTTTGAGTAGGTCACAAGTTACTCAACACGTGTAATAGGCTTGTGGCACATTCTGAGGCATAAGCTGGAAAACACTGTTATCTCTTTATCTACTATCTTATGCTCTTCCAGAAATTTATTCCACTTCTTGTAGGAAGCGAAAATTAGGTAATTTAAAGCTCTGCCATTGTTGGTTCACAAGTTAAAACTGAGTTTACCAGCTCTATCAATAACCTGCACATTCATCTAGAAATACCAAAGCATGCTACTAAATACAGGTGTTAAAAAGCTTCTATCCCCATTATTATAATCTAGAGGTCAGGCTTGCAGCTCTTCTTCACTTGAAAAGCACCATGGGATTTAAAGCTGCTGAAAGTGTGATCCTATAGGCTACAAATAGCCTTCAGCTTCCACAACCTTCAGCAAGTACATGCAAACTGTAGGGATTGTTTCACAGCATCTGGTGCTCTCATCTGGCTCTATCCTGCCTCCATCCTGGATGAAGAACCTGAGTACATGCTTCTTACTGGAAAGGGCCTTGGACATGTGCGCAAGTAAGAAACCACAGCACACCCCAACAATGGACCTCTGGGAGACCAAGACTGGTAGTACTTTATGGGACCCATTGACTTCACAGTTTCGATTTCATCAGGAAAAAAAAACCAGGAAGCTAACTCGAACTTCAGACTCTTGGTGTGAAACAAAGGCAAGTCTTTACAAAAGAATTCCTGCAGAATTAACCTAGAAGTTCCTCTGGGCAGAGATCTCTATTTTCATTCACTGTCAAAAGATAACACGCGGATAATGCAGAAAAAGAATCTCAGGTAGGCAAAGGTCCGTGTTCTCCACAGAAAACTATACCTATTTTCTCTGGCAACACAATTTTGCAGCATACTTGTTGAGAAGTCAGC
Source organism: Himantopus leucocephalus (assembly GCA_003993805.1). NCBI lineage: Eukaryota > Metazoa > Chordata > Aves > Charadriiformes > Recurvirostridae > Himantopus > Himantopus leucocephalus. The sequence goes on along the minus strand of RSEF01000004.1, from coordinate 44,748,714 downwards.
CATTTCTGCAGTAGTGTCTCAATTTCCAATATGGAAATAGAGATCTATCTGAGTCCAGAAATGCACTGACAGAAGATGCCAGAAGCAGCTAGACAGCACCTGAATAATTGTAACACCTTCCACAGGGAAGAGAGTCTGGAAACCTGTACTGGCATAAAGAGTGTGTCAGAAACACCAAGAAGAATAAAAAGAAATTAATTACCTCCTCCTGATAATCTGATTCTCTTTACTTGATCTATACACAACCTAACATTTAAGCCGTCAGACTGACTTTTAGACCAGGCATTCAGAGCTGGAAATTCATGTAATCTGGGATTTTTCTCTAACTCAAGCTTGCTGGTTTGGTTTTTAAAACACCTTTTCTCCCTATTTAAACACACCTGCATTTAGAAAAACAGATCAGTATCAGTTCTTTAGTTCTTACACACAGATGGTTCCTTTAAAGCAGTGGGAATCTTCGGAACATGCACACTAAATGTGGTGGACTATGTTTTGCTTTAAAAGCCCTCAGGGATTCTGTGACCCTGAAGATCTGGTCTTGAGTAGAAGGGAGACACTGTTGCAGAATCTGAGTGAGTTTTGTCCAGAGGTCAAATAGGAGAATATTCCAAATAAAACAAAACAAAAAATCTCCCTTCCCAGCTATTGCACCTATTATTACCAGGCCCTCAGAAACCAAAAGGACAGAACAAAAAAGAGTGGGGAAACATGCTAGAACACTAGGTGGTACCTCTGGGAGGCTTTGATTTTGGTTTTGTTAAACCATTTTCTCAAAATGAAAATGTACAGGATTTAACTGCCTGATCACAGCAGGTATTTCTGAGTCTCAGAATCTTAGTTTTTTCCTCCAAAAGATATTGGATTTTGTCAATTCAAAACGTTTTGCAATTTGTCAAGATAAAATATCATCACACCTGTTTAAAACTTCATAAATTCAAACAGATAGCAATCATATCTGCACTCATTGCTGAGCATATAATCTTCCTCCTCAGAAGCATTCGGAATCAAAACCACATGCCACGGGCTACAATTCTGTCATCTCTCATTAAAATAAGAATGACCATGAGTGTTTAGGGAGATCTTAAGGGGAAAAAAAACACCGCATGTTTCACAGTTCTGGGAACATGTGACAGGCAGAAACTTCTGATGCCTTACCCTGTGGCTGAAGCTGTTTTACAACCAGTGGAGCTTCAATTTGCTTCCAAATGAATAGGGTTAATTAGTTCCTGATGCAACAGAAAACACGTACTCCCATATCTGATTATTTGTAAAAATTGCATTCATTTGGCTGGTACATTCTCACACACACAGAAGAAAAAAAACATACCCTCAGGAGAGGAAAATACTTTGAGAGTTTCAGTATGCTGTGCTGTGTCTTCACTGTTCCATCAGGCAAAGGGCCAGAGCTATTGCCACGCAGACAGCTGGGATTTTGGCCCTTAAAACAAGTAGATGGTTCTTGTGCTACTCAATGGTCTCAAGGTGGAAACAGCTCAACTTCAGAGACAGTGATAAGTGGGGGCCAGGAACCAGGAACACCTGACTTGACTCTTTTTTGCTTTGCTGTGCCCTTAGCTATTTTACTTCCCTCTACTTCTGCAAGCTTAAAGAAGAAGTTGGCCTGATATGACAGGCAACTGTATGTAAAAAGAGGACATTGTCTTTCTCATGTTTTCTTCACAAATGAGGCTTCAAATAGTCTGTGACAAAGGAAGGTTAGGAAATATACAACTATAAAGCTTCCTGGAATTTCACATTGTAAAATGTGTATATGTCATGTATCTGTTACAGTTTCTTAGCAAACTGGAAGAGAGGAGTACTTACTGTCAATCCTTGTTCTCCTGGTTTTCCTGGCTCACCCTTAAAATAAAAAAAAAAAAAAAAGGANAAAAAAAAAAAAAAAGGAGTGAATAATTTCAGTAACATGTCTTGAATTCAGTTTTCTACCTAATAACAAAGTACCTTAAAAATTCCATTCTTAAACAGGTATGGCAGCTGACTGCACATTAAATATATTACTTCTTGGCTCTTTAAACTAGGAGACCAAATCTCAGACATTTTAAGAAGCAAAGTGCTATTTCACAATCATGTAACGGTATAGTTCTCAAGGCAACAGTTAAGTACTGGTGTCCTGACTCTGTCCCTTTATTCCAAACATAATATTCCATTCCAGTCAGCAGTGCTAAAGGACACAGAGAAAGGTTATTTTCACATATGTGCTGAATCCCACTGTTTACATATTCCAAAAGTACTGCTCTGTGTCATCACCTCAGTCAGCAGGCATAACTTACCATTGCAAATTATCATGTTCCGTAAACCCATGAATATTGGTCCGTTGAAGCCATGCAATAATTACTCAGCTGTTAAATACCTGGATTGGCTTTCACGATGGTAACTCATCATTTTTCCAATGTATTCTTTTTCTGTGGGCATAGCTCTACATAAAGACTGAATCTATCTTCTTCCCTTTCTTCCCATATGAACACATACAACTGTCTGTAGAGACAGTAAAACATATCAGTTGTACAATGCGGGCTAAAAATACCCATCCAAAAAACAGAGTTCCTATCATTTCAGGGATCTGGTTTGTAGATCACTCCCTTGTAAACCCAACAGAGCATAGGGCAGTCCATGTGCTGTTGTATGAGCACAGCTGCAGGATCTTCTTTAGCAGCTTTGTCATAAAAGAAAACCTGTCAAAAAACTGATGAGAACTGTTCTGATGTTGTTCTCGGCAACTAAAAAGAATCAGAACTGCTTCTTTGGGTATGTGCACATTGCATTCACAAGCAAACACGCAGCATCTGCAAACACACCTAGATAATGAGGAGATAGAAACCACGCAGGCACAGGTTTCTGACAGTTAATTACCCAAGCTTATTGGACTTTTCAGCTCCCTCTGAAGCTCTGCTAACTTACATGTACAGCAATCGCACAGCCTGAAGTGAGCATCAAGATATCCCCATAAATGCTGGGAAATAATGGTGAAATAATTCCAAGAGTTTGTATCATAATCTATTGTCTTATTACCGGCAAAAAACCCTCGTTCTTCTTTTACTTCTTTTTGGAGGTGTTAAAGTTTCGAAGTTTTTGTGCTGGTGTCTGTGCGATGCAAAGGGAAGGCACCTATTTTAGCTATCACTCTGTAGGAAGGCAAGTATATTCTGGTTCCAACAGGTGCTTCTGTTGACATCCAAAGAAAGGCTTAGCAAGAAGGATGTGCAACCCTTTCTTACACCCCTACTCTTCCTCGGTTCTCTCTCTGCTGGCAATAGACCCAACAGCACTTCCTTAACATTTCTAGCTCCTTAACTCTACAGATTTTCTGCCCAAGAAACCAACTTTTAAGCTTTAAGTATCTGTAATAGGATGTAAGGTGGTGATGACACAGATGGAGACATGCAGGCACAGATGGAGCCATGTGGGCACACAAGCTGCTCCTCAACCCTGTTAAATTGTGGAAGAGAAGTAATGGTGGCTGCTGGAGTTGCTCCCTGTGCCTTGCTACCTTGGCTGCCTGACTTTCTCAGGATACACAGCAAGTGTATGGGCACGGGGGAAAGCAAGGGCCAAAACATCATCTTATAGCTCTGGTGATTGTAAAGCTCCTTGCTTGAGAAGGACAAGCTGGAAGATAAGTCCCTGCTTTGCCCAGCACTGCAAAAGAGGAAATGACATCCTTCTCACGGTGGTTGGCCACTGTAAGGACCCTCCTGTAGCTGTGTGATGCTGAAACGTCTCTACTCACAACACAGCGCGGCTTTTGTTGTTTAGCTCTTTAGCTCAAACGTCCATGCAAGCCTTTTAAAAGTACAAAGCCGTCACTACCTCTCAGCTAAGTTTTCCCTTTACAGCTCTCCCGCTCGACTGTATGTCACACTGCCATGGAGGAACAAGTCTCTTGAGGATGAGCAACATTAACCTGAGGGTACAGGATAGTAGGAAAGAGCAGGATGGTAACAACAGGCGCCAATCTGGATGGTTTCTATCTGAGTGCTTGTTTGTATCTGATTCTAAAGCGGTATTATGAACTGATTTTCCATAATGCTACAGGGCTTAAGATAGCCACAGCTTAAAAAACTATAAAAAGAAACTCTCTCTTGCCATCTAAAGTCAAAATCAGTACAGAACTATTATGAAATGGAATGATCTCATTGCATAAAATGCATTACTTTCCTGTTGTGAGAAACACTAATGTTCCCTTTGCTAAGAAGCACAAAACCCCGAGCAACACACAGTCACGTTGTATTCAGCAGCACCAGCTGATTCTCCTAGCCTCTTGTACAAGAATTATAAAATTGGTATTGCTGCAGTCAGAAATGGGTTCTGGTTTCAGTCTCACCCTCACTACATCAAACCAGAAGCAACTCTGCTGACCACAGTCAATTTTACCACATTAGAAGAACACAAGGGAAGCCCAGATGAGGCCCAAAGCCTCATGTGCTCCAGGACTAACAAGAAAGGAGTAAGTGGTCAAAATAAAGCACCGCAATGGAAGCAACAGACTTTTAATGTCATTTCATAACCTTGAGCTACAACTTATAAGGGCAATGGTGTTAAAAAAAAAAAAACCAAAACCACAAACAACAACAAGAACAAAAGCAACACTAGAGTACTACAGGCTTTAATTGCCAAGTCTTGATGGATTTTCACAGGAAATTTTAGCAGAGCCTTACTATTATCATCATGTTATATTATATTTGTACAGTTAATACAATTTCAGACGAGGCAACCTGAATAGGGCCAGAACAGGAGCACAGATATTTTCTTTCTTGGTTTTATCTAAAAAGGCCCTGCAGGGAAATTTTATGCCTTCCTGTCCTGGCCAGACATAATGAGCTATGCTTTTTCTTCAAAAAACCCATTTCTGTGTCAAGTGCTGGTCCTCAATTTTCTAGTTCCCTATGTGTCCTCTCAGCCACGACCTTTACCTGTCATCTTGCTTGTGATTCTGTTTCCACACTGATAACACAGTGGCATTCATGATGAAAAAAAGAGGTACTTATTTCAAAAGAACGAAAATCAAGAAGGCTACAAAATACAAAACCAAAACCATACTCATATTTTGCCAAAAAAAAAAAAAAAAGGCAAGTGTTTATGCATCTGTTTATAAAGTGTTTAATCATCCGGTCACGAAGTGCCAAAGGCGATGGGTCTGACCCTGTGCCTAAAACAAAGACGAGGCAATTTACTGGATTCTGCTGGATGTTCTAATGAAATAAGGGGGACGAGCCAAACAAAATGGTACTGCTTTACTTGTGCAAAGGCAACAGAATCTGATTCCAAATTTCATAATACTTTGGGCAGCATTTAGCTGTTTCTTGCTTTAATTCCATGATTTTTGAGGCTAAATCATTAAGAAGTGAGAAGTCAAGCCCAGCCATACTACAACGCCTCAAATTCAGCTTTATCTCAAAGTCTGAGTAGAAACATTTGCCACTTGTGGAATGGGGCTGACCCTACTCATGTAGCTATTAAACATCAATAAGCAAGTGAGAAACCTTAGAATGTGCGGGGAAAGTGGCAGGGGTGGGAGGCAAGGAATCTAGGTGCTACTCTTGGCCCTGCTATGAACTTGCTCTGTGTGTGTGTGACTTCAGGTACACCATGAAATCTGCCTGTGGTTCAGCTTCCACATGTCTTACCAACATGTCTTGCCAATCTTACCTCAGAAAACATCTTTGAAACTGAGCTGGCCCACGCTTGAGAGGAATTTGTACACCATGACAGCAAGAGACTAACTTACTGGTATGCCAGGCATCCCACGAGGACCATCTTTGCCAGTATCTCCTGGGGGACCTCTGGGTCCTGGTGGCCCTGGAGGCCCAGGGGGTCCAGCTTGTCCTTGGTCACCCTAAATTAACAAAAAAACTTGTCAGAAGTTTGCTTTACAGGCATCAACAACACAAAAAGACATTGATTTACCCAGAAAGAGTGCAAGACAGGCTGGAAGAAGCGGCCATGAGCTGGACACTGGCTTCTTCACTGCTTATGGCAGAGACTGCACTTTGCCTTCAAGGCCGAGGGGTTGTATCTGTCCAGTGCAATCAGCCACAGAGCAGAAGGCTCTAATTCTAAACTGCTTGTCCTACCACAGGACATAAGCCAAAATTTGGGGTAGCCTTGCAATATTTTACTCATCCAGTTTTCCAGAGCAAGTAGCTGTTTTCAATAAGCAGCTGTTTGCTTCCGATTGGCATAATCATAACAAAGCTGAGGTAAAAAAGAAAAGTCACATGTGTGAATATACAGTTTGCATGGCAATTTTCCAAGCCCATCAATGATGCATGGATAGATTTCAAAAATAAGCATGGAAAATGACTGCTTTTCCACAAAGCTGTAAATAATTTTTCATCTGTTTGGGAGAGTTGTTTTATAGCGACAATTAGCTAACTCCCTTAATGATTTAAACCTATTAAGTTGTAAAAGCCCATTTTCAAGAGAGCTGCCAAAACATATTACCTTCCCCTTTAAAAAAAAGACACAAAAAAAATTGCTGCTCAAGTTATTTGGTTTCCAGCACACCACTGCAAACCACTGGAAAAAGCTGACTGCATTTTAAACATGGATCTTTTAGCAAAGCTACCCATAGCCTTTTAATTGTTAATATCATTAACATTTTCAAATGAACAACCTGCTATAAGAAGACATCTGACAAATAGGTACAGCAAAGAGCAAACTGAATGTAAAGAAGAACCGGACTCCAGTGAGATGAAGCACTACCTTAATGAGGCGGCGTTTAATGAGCTGCTGATCAGCAGAGAGAAACCCATGATTGATTTTAGGAAACACCATCTGATCAGGCAGGTGAGGTCAAAGGTTGAAGATCAGAGATGAGAGAATTGAAGAATAGACATCAGAAGGCCCGAGAAAGAAATAAAGACATAGTCATTAGATTCATAATAGCTAAAATAAAATAAACCGGTGCTTCTGCCTGACAGAAACTGTGCATTTTCTTGTGAAGAAATTGACCTCTAATGTACAGGACATACTGCTTCATGAATTAATCACATACAATGACTTAACTGTGTAACTTTTTTTCTCCTCAGATTTCCTGCGAGAATTCTTCATTTGTAGTAATTTTTTCATTACCCAGACTCTGAAAATCTGTATTTTCATACGCTGTTCTTTCAGCAAAGCTTCTAGAGACAAAGCACCAGTTCAACTTTCAGTCAGATTTTCCAACCAGCATATTGTGCCATGAAGAATGGTGTCATTTTAGTAAGCACTGGAGTTCCAGCTTGACCAGATTGCTTCAATCCTTCCTGCTTAATTTGCAAAATGCGCTTTGAAAAAATCTGTACATACAGATTAAACCTCTGATATCTAACAGAAATAGCTGACTCTATATGTAACCAGTATAGAGTTCACTGACATTTTCCACACTCCTGTATGCCTCAGGGAAGCAGAGCTAAAGACAAATCTCATCTGAAAATAAAATACTGACCAAGATCACACAGAATGTGGGTGCTGCCGGGGGTAACACCATACACAGTTGTAGATTTGATCCCATGCTCTGTATCAGGAGTACTTATACCAATGTAAAGACAGTGAGGGTTGACTTAGGTCCACCATAAGGATTCATTGGTACCCCATGGTAAAAACAATTTTTCATGTGCACTTTTATGCTGATACAGAGAGACCTGACTGAACAGGTACGTGTCAGCCACAAACCTTGACGGTGAGGATCTGATTACTGTGCAGAGCAGCGACTGTGGGGAAGCCTGGCAGACCCTAGGGACACAGCATAACATGGTACCAAAACAGCACAACACAAACATCACAGAGACAATTTACTAACGGACAAACAGAACGAACACTATGTTTAGTATCCATCCCCCACGTTGCCTACTGACAGGAAACAGCCTCTCTGTCATATGGGAAACAGAGCTAGGTTTGCAATGCACTGCAGATGCAGGCTGTTACTTTACAACAGGAATATCAAGAGATTTTAGAAGAAGCAGTCCCACAGAGGTGACTTTCCTTAACATTACAATAAATTGTTATGATCGTTTCACAGTTGTTAGACTATCAGCCAGCGGATGACTGAGCCTTTTTCAATTAAAATGTGCTACAGCACTTCAAGAGAGCTACGGAGAAAGCTTTGACTCTGGATTGCTGCAGAACTTGACAGCAGTGACAGTGGACTTTGAAGCGCTTTGTATAATTATATACATAATTTGTATAATACTGCTCCTCACGTTCTGTTTAACATATGACATTCAGCACATAAACTGGTAGTACATACACAATTATAAACACTGAACAACAATCTACTGCTAGATCTTGGGTAGTCCAAAATGGGCCAAGGTCAACGTTTTCAAGACATACATAGCAGCATTTTCACATCCAGGGCAAAATTTTCCCCCTCAAGCACCATATGCTGCATATGGTTTCTCATATCCTACTCTACCAACATGTGCAGAACTTGTACTGTACTGGTACAAAAAAGAAGAGTGTGGCAATCATTGCCTGCTGTGACAATACAAGGGGTGAATTTTGCTCTCAGTTTGACACCTTTCTTGTGCTGCTTTGCAGGGTGTGAATTAGAGCTTCTGATAAAGCTGAAACCTTATACAGTTGAGCAGTGAGCTCCTAAAGAAGGAAATCCCCAAGTCCTCTCCTTGCCTTTAGCATAGCACACTGTCTGAAGCAGAGACTTGTTCAATGGCCGAGAGACATCAGGCTGAGCAACATCGAGTGAAATACAGTCTGGTAGCTCTAAGCTCCCTACATGCACGCACGCACGCATGCCACCTCTGTGAGGTGGAGCTGGTGGCACAGCCCCTCTGTGAGGCCTGGAGGGTCTGGCTGCAGGGTTGCAACTTGGTACCTCCAAAAGGGAAGGCTGTGCCTGGCTCTGGCAGCCAGCCAAGGTGGCTTCCATGAAGTCCTGCGTGAAGGCTCTGCTGGAGCAACGTACATTGCCACAGCACACAAGCCCTTCGCAGCCCAGCCGGCCTGGTGGAAAGCACCAACAGGCAATGGCAGCCTGCCAGGTCTCTCAGATGCAGTAGATTCTTTTAACATGGCAAATATTTGCTCTATTCATCTCCATGTGCAATCCCATCAGAGATCCTCTGGATCACGAAGACCGCACCGGTCTTTATAAAAAAAGGCAGAGTCACTTTCTGATGCATACATGTCCCTCACTAGCACCTTTGAGTTGCATTGAGCAGCTTTACTCCTGATATATGCCCATGAGACAAGGAAGCTGAGACCCTCTATGTGGATCCCATAAAGCCGGTGGCAGTTCTGCCAGCCTTCCCACGTTGTTCTGACAAACCATGGTGTGGCTAACTGCATTGCTCGGTGACTTGAAATCTCCTCTTTAGAAACAAATAAAGAGAAAACAAAACCAAAAAAGGCTGAAACTCCAAACATTTAAAGAAACCCACTCCTGAGACGCTGCTAAGACTGGAATGATACATCGTTTAGAAAACAGATGTATCAAATTTGCATTTATCTTATTATGGAATATAAGTTAAAGAAGTTATTAGATGGTAACGTGCCAGAATCTTTACATCTGTGACTCATTAGCCCTGCTGTGCACATGGTCCATTCCTCTCCTAGATAAAACTACAATACCCGTGTAATGGAAATGTGTACAAACAAGAAACCTATAAAAGAACTAAAATCGGAGTAGCAAACAATAAAATTTAAGTCTGATTTATTAAAAAAATGGATAAACAGAAAACCTTTTAACAACTTCATTCTTACTCATCAGTCGTCAGGATTACAGCACAGTAATTTTCAGTTACCTCTAAATGTAGCATATTTGCAATTTGACATTTTACAAAGTGGAAACTCAAAATTCATATTAGGTTTGATTTATTTGATCTTGAACATGGAGAGCTGAGAATTAATTAAGAAAGGAATTTAATCAGAAATTATACTGGTTTGCCATGAAAGATTTTTTTTTCCTTGAGAAGAAATGAAAGAATTTTGAAAGTTTTGTGTAGCTCCACACAAAAACATTTACATAGAGCACTTCACAGTCCAGCCTGAGCATTCCCAATGCTTCCCAACACCACTCAGACAATTTTCAAGAGTAGCTATCAGTACTGCAGTTTTCTGTCTATATATACAACACATGAGAAAAAGGGACAACTCCATTGTCCCATCAGCAGCTTAGTAACTTCTTTCAGCTTGTTCCCAAGTAGGACAAAGCTTTCTTTCCTTTGCCCAAAGCAGGCATAATCTCAGACCCAATGGTCGGAGACATGCAATGCCAGCTTGGACCTGGATCATCTCCCGTAAGTAACATGAATATTTGGAGAGAGCCAGAAACACGGGAATACTAAATGGAACCCAGCGAAGAAACTATAATGGGTGCATAGTTTTCGTATGCGTGGGAGGCTTTAGAAGGCATCGCATCTTCTGGCATCCATGAAAGATAATGTTGGCACACAATGAGCTTCTAAAAAGGCATAAAAAGAGCTATCCTTCCCACAAAATGAGTTCTCTTCCTTTCCTGTCACTCTGCTATAAATATAGCCGCAAATATCCCCTAGATCTGTTTTATTTTTTCTCTATCTAAAGCTGTTCTCAATGATGGATTCAAAGTTACTCAATTTTCTCTTTATTTGGTTTGATTCTTGAACTGCACGTAGGAAGGGCTCTTCTTCTGCACCCTGGGAGGCCCTCACAGAATACCAAACACTACAGTGATCAACAGCGACCACTGGCCCACTCAATTCCTCTGCTGACAGCAACTCAAGCTCACCCTGAACTGCTAGCTAGTTACAATTTCTAAATTAGCACATTTGCTGCGTGCCTCACTGCAATTTTTGCCCAAATGCCATGCAAAATATGATGCTTGGTGGAGGCTAACAAGCATGTGACCATGTAATGCAGTGTCCTGTTTACCTACCTGGAAATGTAGATAAAGCCTACTCGTCCGCATACAATGGCTACTGAGAAAACCAAAGGATGCCAGAACATCATATCATTCCCTCTGCTTGATTTTTTACTTAGATTAAATAGTTATCCTGTTACATCCATCACACCCTTCAAAGATGTAATTCCCACTAGCAGTCCTAGATTTTTCACAGTACGTTCAGCTTCATGCATTGGTCTACATGAGGTTGATATTATAAGGTCATCACAACCTTGTAGTAAGGCACGTATAATATCATTAAGTAACAGCATTACTGGTTTTACACTGCGCTGCGTACACTCCATTTTGACTATTGCATTTGCTCAGTATAGTAAATGTCACAGTCCTCCTTCGGATTTTCCTTCTGACCTGCCAATAAACCCAAGCTGCGCAAGCTTACATGTTCCTGTGAAGACATGGTAAATGAGACAGGAATTACCACCTGCTGTTCACTTGCACTTCCTAAGGTTACAGCCAGCTGCTGCTATTTCACATCAAATCACACAGGCTTCAGGCCAGAGTGATCCTGACACTCTTTATGGCCGCTTTACCTTCCCCCAACACCACCTCCAGTTCTAATTAATGCCTCAGACCGAGTGCCAGTCCTGCAGCTAATTATTGTACCTGCCCTGGGGAATACAGTGTTCAGTATCACCCTGTACGGTGCCATGGACTCTCAGCAGGAGCTCTTTTATATAATCCCTTTTATCATAACTGCTGCTTTCTCCATCAGCAAATCTGCTAACTAAAACAGTGCACCACAAGACAAGGATCCAGGAATTTCTTTTCACTTAGGCAATCATTCGGCACAGAGTTTTAATTTGAATACACTATGTAACAATTCAGACTTTGTATTAAAATCATAAAAATATAATGTTTAAGAACTAGCACAAACAGATCATTATAAAAGTGTTATTTTCTATAATGACCTCTGTATTCTCACAGTAGGGTCTATCTGACACTGCACTCAAAATGAACAAAACTGGAAAAAGCCAGCACTTCTCTATTTTGGCCCTAGGATTAGATGAATTTTCAGTGAGGCAAATATCTTTTCCACACAACTCAGTTACGAATTCTGATGAGTGATGACCATCTGACCTACATAAAATATCCTTCCTGAAGGCAAACCTACTACTCTCGCTGAAACTGATGGTAGGCATCCATCCAGTTAACTTCCAGATGGGCTGCTCCTCCCAAAAAACAAGCTGGTTCTCACAGCAAAAATCTTCTGTCCTGGCTTATGTTGATCTTCAAATTTTATACCCACTGCAGTCATGTGACACAATTAAGTGGCTCAAGCCACTTCAATGATATTTATTAGGACTGGACGAAATATTTTTAAAGAGTTCTTTTTGATCAAATTGGTCTAACTCAAGTGTTCAGTACTGTAGCACTTTTGTGGGACAGCTGCGGTTTGAGATAAAACAGCTACATGATGTTTTCTCAGTCACAGGGCAGGGCTGTAGAAAAAGGAACAGGATGTACGGAGACTTCCTTCCTCACCATTCCTCTGGCATTACTAAAAAGGGGCAAGATGAAAACCAACTGGTGGTGAGTGAAGACACGCACTGCCTAGCTCTTCAGACAGGAATGACAACATCCTCGTCTTGGGAGCAGGTATGTGGCACTCTCTCTAGAGTGTCACAGCTGTTCTGCATTTCCCAGGGGAACCTCAGGAGCCGAACATCAAAGGCATAGCTTGGCCCTGGAGAGTTGCCCAAAGCCAAAAGGACACTCCTGTGAACTCTGAAAGGAGGCACATCTCAAGTCTGAGCGTCCCAATGCTTCAGACAAAGTTGGCAGCCAGTACAATCTTGAGTTCTTTCCTAACTCCTCTTCTAGTTACAGAGGTCCCAGTTATCTTGCTCCAATTGGTTACCCTACTTTCAGCTTAATGGAAAACTGGGGAGCCACAACAGCCTAGTACTAGTGAAGTAGAACAGATAATTAGTCCCAGGAATAGAGTAGGTAAATACCCCTGTTGCCTTTTGGCAGATAAGGGAACAAAGTCTCAGAAGTTAAATCAACTGCTCACAGACAAATTGGCATTAAAGCAGACATCCGGCAGTTTTCTCAATGGCACTGCTTTGGTGAAAGTTGTGTTAACAGAAGGAATGATGAACGATTTTTTAGCCTTCTTATTGTGGCACACTAAGAGTATAGTTTGAAACAGTTTGTAACTTGAACAACAGTTTGCTTTTCACAGGACAATTAATAACAGAAGAAACAATTATGTGGGTATTTATACTGGTAAAGCACGAATTTAAAGCAGTACGGTGTTTGTACTCTATGTTTGAAGTAACACATAGCAAACCAGAAAATATGCTTTTATACACACATAAGAATATCACTTAAGGGAATACCAACACTATATCACTACGTCTGCTGCAGCTTTTGACAGCGTATTCATATAAATGAAACCAAAGAGTATTTAATCAGAAAAGAAAAAGCTGGGGACAACACTAATTTATGCTAATGAAAGCTACACAGGCCTTCTACTAAGGCAGATAAAATTCATTAGCAGTATTTATAGAAGAAATTAGTAGAAACTTTAGTAGGATATAATCAAACATCATCAAGGACAGTCCTGGAAGAAATTCACAGAATATGTTTAAATTATGTAAAATTACATTTAATTAACATAATACTCTGACTATAATACCATAGATTTTTGCTTTGACAAGAGGTTGAATGAGGATAAAAATTAGCAGCACGCACTGTTTGGGAACAAAGCTTCTCATTACATCACTGATTTACCTACATTTGCTACAGTTCGCAATGCCTCCAGAAAACAGAGTCTTGCTTTTGGTAAAGGCAAGAACTCAGATTAATTTATATATTACTATCTATCATGTGAAGAAAATCTTTTCCTTTCTCGAAAAAAAAAATGCCAACCTTAAATTAAACATAACACAACATAAAATGGCTTTAAAAAAGGGCGAAAGGTTAATGATCATGGTTTAATCATCACTCAGTAACTGATTTATGAATGAGGTACTGATTCTAATGATGTGAGTACAGGTTTCCGATTTATTGTCAGTAGGAACAGGAAAAGGCCCAAAATGTTTATTATACATTCCTTAGAAACATATCAATTAATAATGCACACATATTAAAACCAGACTTTTAAAAATTATCTTAAAAAAATCAGGTCAAAATATAATGCTTGGATATCTTTGATTTCCCTTTAATATGGGACAGTTTATAAAAGTTGTGTCTATAATGTAACAAGTGAAGCAATACTTCAGTTTAAAAAGATAGGTTATATCTATATATATACACACATATTTGTATTTAGTTATTTCAGTCAACAGACTGCTTTCAGGACCATTTCTGTCAATATTAGGTATTTTTTAAATAGTTTTGCAGCACAGAAGAGTAGAACCTGCAAAACTTCGATTGTAAAACAATGATTTCTCTCTAGCGGGCAACTAATAAGTAGCAAATTTATTAAAAATAAACAGGGAAGAGGAAAGGGCTAAATAGAAAAGAACATTATATTACTACTGGAACCTGTTTTAACAGTACACAAGGAAACTTTTTAATCTTCATGTCCATAAAGGTTAACACAATAAAATAAACTTCTGAGTACCTTTATTTTCTAGAACTTAATCTCTTCTGCTGAAGATATTTTAGAGATGTTATCAGTTCTGTACAGACCCAGCTGCTAGGAAAATTTATTTAAACGTACCAAAAGGAGAAAATAATTTTATGGAAATACTTCAGTGTGCCTTCTGGGTGGTTTCTCATTGTACCTAGACCAAAACCAATTTAAAGGCAGCTGCTAGCTGATGATTTCTGGACCTGATAAGCAGGGAATCTCTCATGTATCTGAACTGAGGGACAGAAGATATTTATTATGTCACTTACCGAGGGATGAGAACAGACTGATTAAGACACTCAGTATTAGCCGTTCCATTCCCAAACATTCACCTCTGAAGATCTATTTCCATTATCAGGTTACAATCTCTACTTGGACAATATATCCTTTGCAATCCTACCATGATGAAATCTTCAAAGGCTTTTTTTAAACTGGGGTAGAGCTGAGCAACTGGAACCGAGCAGTGGACTGACATCAGCATTTATTCTAATAGTCCACAGGCTAAAACCCATCATTTTTAATTTTGTCATGGCTCAGTACAGTGATACAAATCTCCGTGGACATGTCATGAAGCCATGTCCTCTGCAAAAATAAAAGCATCCAAAAGATTTACCAACATTACTGTTTCTTACAGTATTGAGAAAAGCTAGTTCTGCATTTGACCTAAATGTTTAGTCTACCAGAACCTTACAGTAACAAGCAGAGACCCTGATATAAATATATACAAAGAGATCAAAAAAGCATTTCTTCAAATAGCATCAGGACTTTTGAATGCATCCACCACTACCTTATCTGCAGTCTCATGTGACCAAAAGCTATATTAACTGGCTGTCCAAACTGACACTCGGCGCATGAATTTTGACATCACTCACACTGCTGGAATGTTGTTTTGGCTCACATTTTCTACAGACGGTATGGGCATAAGTAGATAAAGCCACATGGCATTATGAACCAGAGCCCTTATGCCATCTCTGTACGATGAAGGAGAATGATCAACAGATTACTTCTGAACACTTAAGAAAACACCTCATATTCTTTAAAAAAAGACAAAAAAAATCACACCAATTATTCTAAAAACATAAGTGCCTGACCTCTGGGCCATATTTGCAGAATCGGGTTCCTACTAAGGTATTAATTTATTGAAGGCATTTTCAAGAAAACCTAACTTCAAAGCAGTTCAGGGTATGCTCAGCATGTCCAGTGACTGTGAATAAGAAGTTTTGAGGTAAGTGATTACTGGTTCACAGTTTTGAAATGATTTCAGAAAGGAGGATCTCTCAAAAGTCTCAAGACCCAAGGTGAAAAATTGGGTGGGGAGAGAAAGCAACAATTTCTTGTTTTACAAATATTTTTCTTTTCATTTTAGCAGGATTTTAAAAGTTTAAAGTCTCATCTTGACCTGGACAGCCTTTACATTGTATTTTGGTTTCTTTTACCAATGAAAAGGCTTGGAGGAAAGAAAGCAGATTTATAAGGATAAGGGTCATTTTGAAATTTCAAGTATTAAAAATGACTTGGAACAATAAAAATCTTTGCTAAGCTAGTTTCAGACCAATATGTAAAAATATAGAAACAAAGAAACTTCCTTATCTGTAAAAGATGAATTAGCTTTAAAATGTCCATCACACTTAGATATTACATCCAGCCAGTCTGCAAACCTGTCAAGTCCAGATGTTGATGTCAACTCACAGTCACATTCAGGTACAATATTTCTCTGAAATAATACAGTATGGTGGCATCTCCAAAAGCATTTATTTTACATAGGCAGTATTGGAAAACCATGTGCAAAGGTAACCAACCAGGTTTAAATGGGTTTAGTTTCATTTGGTGCATGACTGGCTTACACATATAATTTTCATTAATTATATTGTAAATCCTCTGGCACAGCAAGTTGAGCAGTTTCACCCTGAAGACAGTCAGCAGAAGAGATAACTGCTGAAACACGAAATGGTCAAAGGCATCATGGTACTTAGTACTTGTGAAGTACACAAGGCAAAAAGGAGAAGCTGCTGTAGAATACATTAAAATGCAATTCAAAAGAGATAAAGGGAAAACCAACAAGACTGGGAAAATTACCTAACTTATATATTTAAAAAAAAAGAGGTGTGTTACTGCAATAGGCATTGACTAAACCATCAGTGAAGGTTCAGCTAGCCTACAAGGTGCTATTCACCACCTCTTCCTCTCTACTGCTGACCTTACTCAATTCCTTTTCTATATTCAGATATAGAATTCAGTCTCAACTGCCAGCTGCTGCTGCAGATATAACTTTGTGATGTCCTTCAATGTGAATTCCTTAGGTTGGATATTTTTTTGCTTTTTAGCTGCACTTGATTTACCAAAATCACAAAGTAGCCATAACCAAAATTTGTATGGTCCAGTGAGGACTCTACTGCCCTCCAATATAGGGGGTATGTTTCAGCAAAATGGGACTCAACAGTGTCTGAGTAGCAGATATTCCACTCCAGTCCTTGCAGGTGTTGCGTCTACAAGGTAACGCTGAACAAACTTGCATCTTCTTATCGGGTATTGCCAACACTTCAGCCCAGAGACTGAAAGCCATGCACACTTAACCACATTCTAGTTCTTATATCTCTCCAACATTTTGCTAAGATTTCTGGACCAGTGGAAGCTCTGGCACCCTTGCTTTCACAGAAAAATGTCCTCTGCTCTCCCAGTTTATGCTGCCATAAGAAAAACCAGCGCCATCATTCCCTTGTGTTGATACCACTTCATTTGTTTTTCTGTGTTCAGACCTCTGGGTATTTCCCTGGAAACTTCTCCAACACTCATAATTCCAGATTTTTATCCTCAGCTGTGTAATACTCTTCACAACATTGCTTTTCCATATTTATTTGTTACTGTATCCCTCTCTGATACCTCCGTCAAGTTTGCTCTCTTGTTCTAAACCGAACACCAGTTCTTTTGAGTGTAAGGTGACTTAGTGCGAGCACCTACGTGCAGACCTCTGACTTACACTTTCTGAACAGAGCGTCCTCTCTTAAGCCACGGGCACTGCTCCGCTCTCCTCCTCTGCCCTCCCTCCTCGCGTTCCCCAGGAGGTTCTGTAGCACAGAACCAGCCAAAATATCCAGCCCGGCATGGCTTCTGAGACATACTAAATTTGCTTAGAAGTTAAAAGGAAATTTTTACATTCTTCAGAACCTTCAGTCTGTGTATTAGCTAGCCCAGATAAAACACGTTCCTCACATTGTTACTCTCTGCTTCCTTTGTATTTCTTTAAATAGTTTTCCAATTCTTCTTTTTGAGTTTCAACTGAAATAATATTTAAAGCTGTTCACTAGTAGGCCTCTGTCTTTGTAATGTGCACTCATATCACCAAGCATAACAGGACACCTAACTGAACCCTGCAGGTAATACAACACTGGTAGCACCAACACCAAATTCAACTATAAAAGCATGTTGTGACTTTAGATAATATTACTGACTGCAAAAAGTACAATAAAATAAAATTAAATTAAATTACAAATTCAAAATATTTAATATAGTTGACAGAAAAAAAATAAAAATCCATGGAACATCCTGCTATGGAAAAATTTATAAATGTGTAACTGAAGAGAGTCACTATATCATCAGAACAATGTAACCAAATGTTTTCTAATGAAGCACAGATGTAAAGAAGAATGAACCGGCACAGCCAATCTGAACTTTCATCCCTGTATTCCTCTATTTCTCTGTTAAAATAAACATGATACTTAAAAATTAAAAGAACATTTATATTTCCACAAGTAAACCGTGTTCTGCCTAATTGTCTGGATATATTTACGAGGTTATAATATTGTTATTATTAAAAATATTAAATACATATGTATCAGGAAAAAGCGCTAATACATGCATACATGATATTTGTTTACAGTTCACTAAGTGCTAGATACATTTTACGTGAAATCTAGAGGTACGTTTATTAGAAACCCGCTAGCCCTCTCTGCACTATGGGAGCCCATGCAAGGCGTGAAAACATTGCTGGGGAAACTGAAAGGTTTGGTTAGGAAAGCCAGCTTTTATACAGCAGAGCAAAATCACTGTGAAACCTGCTTCCACCCATAATGGAAATTGTATGTTTTAATGCATGACCTCCTATTGTTACTCAAATCTTCCCAGACACTCCCTGGTCATGTTCAGCATTACTGTCCTGCAGACACTTACTTCAACATGCAGGGTAAATGCAGCTAATAAGCATAATTAGCTCAGACAGTGTATTTAATTTAGTTTTGCACTAAAGACTCATTGCCTACTCAGCGAAGGGGAAGTGTAACATTTTTTTTAAGATGCTTACCCGAGGGCCCTGATCACCTTGATCTCCCTGCAAAGTGGAAAGATGAGATGATAGGTTTAACACAGCATCTGTGTGCTACCCAGCTCTCTTACATATTCGAACATTACACTGCGTCAATACAAACGGTCTCTTTAGTTCATGCTGGGAGGGCTTTCCGGTCACCTTGTAAGTGTCACCCGTACATCAACTCACCTTCTCGCCTTTTGGACCAGGAGGGCCCTGAAAGAAACAGAAGCAGAGAGGAATTACTGATACTGATGAAGTCCCGAGACATGGCAAGAAACAGCTCTGCGACAGCCTGCGATTTCTTCCTAACAAGGTATTTCGGTATCTTTTTTCACTCCAAATGCCAGGGCTGTTCCAGGGACGGCTTCCTCACTGTAGTAATAATAGGCACTGTGCGGTTATTTCTTGAATAGTTTTCTCACCCCATGTGTTGAATCAGACCACTTAGACAAGCAAAACTATGCCCGAAATGGCAAAATTTCTATTGATTTCAGTTAGGGACAATAGTTTATCTCCTATCAGATAATAAATATTTTCTAAGGCTGTAAAACTTCTTTGCAAGTGCAGCTAATAAATTCAGAGGCGTATAAATCTGCCATGTATTTTGGCAACCTCCTTGGCTTAGATTGCCAAAGAAAAATGGCTTAGGGAATCTAAAAGTAGTGTTTTCATTCCTATCTTTGGCAATGCTGAAGCTGATGTTTAGTCTCAAGCACACTGTTTCGGGCAAAATGAGCTTTCTGTAGAACATGATTTTGCAGAAGTAATATTTATTGTTACTTACCACCAGACAAACAGTAAGGTGACAGAATCACAAAACAGCAAGGTCCTTTCCTATTCCATTTTTATTGGGTACCTTCCAGAAAGCTACCAGCAGGTTTCTAAACCACTAGTTTTCGGGTTAGTATCTTGTGAATAAAAATGCTAGCAGTCTGCAGAGAACTGGCTGCTTACACAGTGCAGACTCTACCTCCGGCCTTCTGAAAGATAGGCAGGTGTTTCATTACAAAGAAGGACCTGAGGTACATATGAAAGCAGCTGGAAACAGAGAAGGAGCCATCCAAGCTAGCAGGGTCCACCGTTATGAGAAAGAAAGAGTGTATGTGCGCACGCCTGTGGCTCAAGAAAAGGTTGCCACCAGCAACATAACTGGAAAAAACGCAGTGCAACATAGTTGAGCTGAGCACATTTGAACCATTTCAGAATTTACACTGGTAAAAATTCATGTGGCTCACATAAATGCAAATGGAAGGCAGGTCAGTCTGCTGTGTATTAATGATGTGATCAACCACATGCAAGTCTCTGAGAATCCCCGTTGTAGCCAATTTTCTGCTTATTTTTAAAGGCTTCTGATGCATGCCAGAGAAGAGCATCTGCTGCTAAATCTTTCAAGGAGTTAAAGCATATGCCTCTCCTTCCATAGCCTGCCACCTCTTCCGTCTGCTGCAGAGGACATAGAAACAAGTCTGCTACCTGACGTCCCCACATCTCCTTTGAAAGGACAGCGCTCACTGCAAGCTGAGGGGAAACCATCCGCTCAATTAACTATGACCCCTCTCCACTTTGTACTGCCCTGTAAGAACTTGTCCTCTTTAAAAACAAATTAAACAAAATGACTTAATAAATGGATACAACCTTATTGCACTTTTAAGATTTCTCCATCTTTTTATTTTTATACTTTATCCCTTACTGCCCCTTTCCAATGCACATGTTCATATATGTACACTGGAAACTACATGCAGCATTGTCTAATGTTAGCTACAGACTTCACATATACTTACTCAGATGTGACATTACAGTAGAGCACACTTTCAGCAGGCCCATTTTAAAGCACGCATACATGCCATCGAGCTTGCGAACTCCCAAACTCATACCATCAGTAATACAGTGACTGCAGGACAGGAAGAACTAAAACCACTCAGTGCTGGCTGTTCCTGCCTTTTTTACAGTGAACACTGAGCACAAGCAAAGGGCTGTGCTAATGTGTTCTATCTCCTTGAATTATCAAACCATTGCCGGCTCTGAATATCTTCATGGCTGGAAACTGCAAATAATATGACCCCTGTCTGCTACAGTCAGCATCCTATTTCTTGGGTCTTAGGCGTGAAATTATAGATAACATGACATGACCAAGACTGCAGACAGATGTTGGCTTCTGGATCATGCTGCGGTTGTGGCAGTTGTTCCTGCCTTCATCCAGATGCTCAATGCCATTCTTATGCCCAAGGGTAGCCCTGCTTCTGATGGGTTTCGGCTCCCAACTTTTCCGAGGCGTGCCTGCCACAGCGCTGCCAGTTGGTACAAACTAAGACAGCAGAGTCCACCTCAGCTCCCTGAGCTTAGCTGGCTCACCGGAACAGAAACAAGTTAGAGCATGCTCACACAAGAGGTTCAGCCAGCAGGTCTGCGGGGCTACTGGACCGTCTCCCTGGTACAACTGCTGGCAATATGCTCAGCTGTCTCCACCTGCAGAAGCGGCCCCTGCCTCCCCCCTGCATATTTTCCTCTGGTACGAGTTCTCTGAAAGCACAATCCATACTCAAACATGTTTTTTAATACAACTGAATCACATATCTCAATTAAATTTTGTTCTCCTTTTCCAGCGCAGGGTTTTGGGAAAACTACCTGTCCACATCATATTCAGAAGTCCAGGTTGGTTTTTTTTTCATTGCTCTCTATTGGGCAAAGCCAGCGATTATGACTGCTTGGTATGACTGCTTTCCCCGAGTGTCACACACCATTGTTTCTATTAAGTCATCCTTCCAGCATACAAATTTTTCATACAAAGTCTTCATCAATACCTGACAACTCTATTGTAGCAGAAGGAAAAACAGCTTTTCAAAAGGCCACAAGAGCATTTCTGGTGTGAACAGTCTCACAAGTCTCTGCACTTGTATTTGCAATGCTTTTGCTTTCCACCAAGAGTCTTGAAAAACAAACAAACAATTGCAAACAAAAATAGCTCTTTTGGATGCTAGTGAAGAGAACCAGTGGGGTTTCATCAAAACAAAATTAATGCAATTCTTTCATGGCTTGTTCACCCATCTCTGGCTCTTCCCCCATTGTTTCAATTGTTCTCTATTGTTTTTGCAACTTTAAAAAGAAAATTCCTATCCTCAGCCTTTGACATCTTCTTTCCATTTGTGCTGAGAAATTCTCCCAAGGTTTTTACTGCAGAATTTATTAGTGTGTGTACACTGAGTGGAGGCAGGGAGGAAGAAAAATCTGAGGGCAAGTTGGCTTTGCGGGGGTGGGGTGTGATTAGGAGACAGATTTGTTTAAAGGAGGGCAAGGTTTCTTCTGTTTAAGGGTACAGACACAAAGAACAGAGTGAGTAAAATAACACTAGCTTTGTAGGCCACAGCATAGACATCCTGCTTTTTTCCCAGGGAGACTTCTGTGCTTTCGTTTATGAGATGGCAGAGATCAAGCCGCTAGCTGCTGCACAAATGTGAAAGTATTTTGTGTAAGTTATATGAAACGTCTGAGGTCAGAGAATTTCTGAAATAACTTTACAGTGTTTTCACTGGAAACAGAGGCTCTTTTCTCAAAGTGTAATTATCTGCTCCAGACTACTATACATTTCCAAGGAGAGTTTATAGCCTGTTTCACATAAGCAAGGCCTTGTAAATCACAAACACATGCAAAATCTGCATTCATAATTAGGCGACAAATACTACTGTTTTTAAAACAAGGTCTTCTAAAGCAGACTGAAAGGCCTCCAGGCACCTGCCAGACAAGAACAAAGCCAAAATCAGGGTCAAATCCATTCAACAGCCATGTTCAGGATTACTGGCAGGTGACCTGGTTGGTTTTTTTTTGGCTGAGTGTGATCAGCATGATTTTTCACACAGCTGGTATTTTATAATTCATTCCCTGAAAGATGCTAATTTTGTATTCCACCCTTGCAGCCATTGCCACCTTTATAGTTTTGCAACAGTTACATTCAGGGTACCTCTTAAAAAGCCAGTATTTGATTTATATTGGTTTTACAAACATTCAAAATTGTCTGAATTCTCTTACTGTCTCCATATTCCTAATGCTATAGATCTGCCTTTAATCATAATACAGGCAGTTCTAACATGACTTCACCAAAAATGCTCCAAGCATTGAGGGGAAAGTAGAACTGAAAATAGGAAGGGATTTTCAGGAAGGGGTTCAAAGAAACAGCAATGTTTCTAGGTCCTGCAGAAAGCTCCAAAGTCAGGGCAGAGGAATCCAGGGTTTTAGTGACTGTTAGATAACCCATATGATGCCACTGCAAAAAGGACCTGCCAGTGCCCAGCACAAGCTGGGAACAACCAACCAAGCAGAATCAGTTGCATTGTGACAGTCCCAGCTCCCAGTGGGATCATTCACCTTCAAGGTTCCTCAGGAACCGGAGATGTCAAACTCAGTAGCTCCCATCAGACAGAGCTACCGCAGGAGACACAGGTAATAACCACCTTTTAGATACAGGCACCGCTTTCCTACATTCCAACCACAACAGCCGTAGGCTAAGGCAACCTAGCAGCGAGAGGTCTGAATGTAGCTTGCAAGATTCAGCCTTCATTTTCATTTGGGACAAAAATGCCTTCATCCCGACCAGCAGCCACAGCATCCATAGTAAGAGCATGACTGGCAGTGTAAGGGAATAGTGGCCTTATGGAAACAAACAGAAAAGCAAACCAGACAGTCCAATGTCATCTAGACAAATTCAAAACGGAAACCAATTTGCCAACTTAGTTTAATCATGTTTTCACAAAGAAATGATGTGCCACACATTGCCTAAGTTAATTCAATTCCTGCAGTTTATTTTGAGGGCAAAAGGTGGTTTCAGCACATAACAACAAAGTATTCAGTTACAAAAGTCAAACTTTTTCTTTCTTTGAAATTTGGCTCATGACTTTCACAAATTACAAGTTCCTGACTGGAATAACATTCCCCAGTCTAACCTATAGTTGCTGCAAAATGTTAGGATCAGATATGCTGAATCATAAGATAAGAGGTTACACAGAATATTATGAAATACAATACTATTTCAAAGTTCCTACACTCATTTTAGTCTTGTGTCCACTATGCAAGCCCTGAACTACTGAGCAATGTGGTTTTGGCATTTGCTAAACTTGGCCATGTTTGCAGCCAGTGTTTACATATGCTAGTTTACAATGCCAACATCTCACCTTGCATCAATTTTACAAGTGCTAGCAAGAATTTCCACTGAATCTGAACAGCTTCTACCACCGAAATTATATTCCCTTCTCTTTTACACATTTTACTCTTCCCCTGGGATATGACTGACTGATGGTGAAACCTTTAAAGAAAAAAAAACAGCCCACCACTAAAAGACTCTTACCAGTCTTTCCTTTGCTCCCCTTATATTCTCAAGTTTTTGTTACAATATTCCACAGCAGAGAAAAGGAAACTTGAATATTTGACACAATAACTGTGCCTGACTTAATAAACATTATGTAAATGGATGTAACCCAAGAAATATAAAACTGATATATATAACAATCCAGATAAACAGCTCAGTTAACATTCACATCAGCAAGTAAATTGTAAGTGAATCTTGCCATAAATTCATACAATCATATTCAGAAGTCAGTGATTTATGCCAATACATAAATCAGACAAGTTAATAAACTGCAGGCAGGAGAACTACCCAAAATGCATCAAGAAAGCATTTAGACTGTAATTTAGACGTGTATTCTCATTTCTCATGCAATGCTCTTGCTGAGATCAGGATGGGGTGCTTTTTTGAACTTTACAAAGTTGCTCACAAAAATCATCAGCTTGCATCACAAGCTGCCAAGGGGTCACTGCTAATTAATCAGTACCCAGGAAGAAGCATAAGGCTCGGTGTCCCAAGCACGAACCTGCTAGAGGAGGTGTCCCCTTCCTTTCTCTGACATACATGCTTTCTTCCATTAATCTATAAGCTGTCATCTCCACCCACTCTTTCTCCTCTTCTACAGACAAACACCACATTTTTCTTTGAAAATCTACAAATCTCGACACAAATAGTCCTATAAAGATTCCACGGTACAGAGAGTATATGACTATGTACCCAGTGCCTGAGCAGGAAAATCAAGAATCGGCTTTACTATTGCCATAAATGCATTTAAGCAAACATTACAATCTGAATCAACTCTTAAGTTGCTTGGGAAATGAGTACCTGCTGTACATGCCATGAAGACCAAAGATACAGTAACAGAAAATCTTGTCACATTATGAAAGATAAGAAAATGGCTTCTGGTAAAGTCAAAAGCCTCCTGACTACCACTTACTGCTCAAGGCACCGTAACACATGTATTGCTTGAATCCAGACCCTCGTTGCCTTGTCCACAGTGTACATTCCCATCCTCCTACTTGCTAGATAACCAGAAGTTTACTGATGATATTAGAGTTTTGATGCAATACTGTAAAAAAAAATACCACAAAGGAAATCCCACTCTACTAAACTTGCAAAACAGCACATAAAAACACAGATGAGAAAATCTAATATTGCTAAATCTCTCATTTTATAAGAAAACATACAGAGTTTCTGTTTTCAATAATGACATAGGTGCAAGGAAGATACAAACACATAATCTTGGTTGCACCAAAAAGACAGAAACACACAAATTTTTGGCTGGCACTCAGAACTGCAGGAAGACATTTGAAAACACAACTGATGCGTGCCCTACAGAATCAGAATTCCTAAACCAGACTGAACAGTGAGCTACTTCTACTATTACTGTTATATTTGCTATTTCCAAACCAGTCTTAGGATTTTTCGGGGTTCAAGCCATGGTTTTAAAAATATTTTTTAATGACAGTACAACAAAAATACCAGTTTCAGTGTTCAATACTTGGTTTCTAAAACATTCCAAAAATGAGACACGCTTTTGAAACAGATTGGTTCAGGGTTCCTACTCTTCCACCAAACCTCCAGAATATCTCTGTCTTGTTACATGTCTGCCTGCGACTTGAAAAAGCACCACATACTGTCTTCTTATATTATGACTGAGATTAATTCCTCATCCTCCAGTTTCTCCAGTACTCTGTTCTGCACTCCTTCACCTTCACAGAGGGTCCCTACTTCTTCCTTCTCTTCCTTTCACTGCATTGAGAATAGACACTTGGGGTCCCACTGTATCCTACGCTAGACTACTGTGCAGCAGATTATTTTTCTCTCTCTGTTATATCCTCTCCAATAGGAATATACATATGTGTGTGTGTCTCTCTTCACATGTATGTCTGCACAGGTGACCATCCTGCTGGCGGAATTTAAAAACAAGACTGTTTTTGTGTCAGCATTCACTCAGTATTTTAGTGCTTATTTAGTGCTGAAAAATTAATATATAGCATGGTAGATATAGAATAGGCAAAAGGGAGTCTGCTATCAATAGATGAAAATATTTGTTATAGGTCATGGGCTTCTTGATAAGATTCAACAGTTGATAATATTCAATAACAAGAGAAAGTGCAGTTGACTGAAGTCTTGTACTTTCATTAATAAATATTCACTGCAGTCAACAGAAATGATGCAACAGAAATTCAAGGAGCAATGAATTAAACGACTACAATAAAAGCATGTTGGGGGGACAGCAAGATGAAGAATGAAAGGCTGCTTTCAAATTTTGCAATAAAAAGAACCAGAATGCAAGGAGTTTTCAAAGTAGATTGCTTCACCTTTTCCTCAGAAGAACTGCATTTATTGTCATGTCAAACTACTGAAGTGAGAAAGAAGTTACAGCTCTAAACAGTTTTTATTGCCACAGACTTCGCGCCTTTTTTTTTTTGCATTGAATATTAAAAAGGATATGAAACAAAGGAGAAAAAATAACTAGCACTGCTTAACCTCCCAATTATCCCCATTTATTAGAACAACAATGGCATAGTACCCCTCCGGAGGAGTTTTCTGCGTTCACCAGTGCAGCCTGTACCAGTAAGCAGCAAATAAGCAGACTGTACAAATATAGAGCTGTTTTGCTCAAAAAGCCTGGTATCCTTTTGGCTCCCTGGTCTAAGCAGATGCATGAGGTATCAATGCTTTGAACCCGATCAAAACATTCTACTTTATGGAAGCAATTAATATGCTCCAAAACCAAAAGAGAACTTGGGAAAACAATATTATTTTTTTTTTTTTAAAAAAAAGAAAAGACTTAAAAGGAAGACCAATATAGTATGCTGGAATTTAGGGCTTATAAAACTGCAGGGATCATGGAAGTGCATTCTGGCTTTCTTTCCCAACACAATAGAAATTGAAAAGAAAAAATTACACCTCCTGCCAATCAAACTCATGAAATCCTTTTTCCAGATTTTTGAGATAAAAAATACACCATTAAATATTTTTTATACTTCCTTTGGTAGATTTTTATCCATAGGCCAGCGCTCTCATTTATTCCTAGAGGCTTAGTCAGAAAGCAGCTCCTCACTGGGACTTAACAACTTCCTGTTATTTTCAGAAACAGTAGTTCACATTCTAATGTCTCCGTCTTTTTTTACCTAAAATGTGAACAGTGGCTTCTATAATTCAAAGACCTCTGGGGCTTCCCTGATTGCTTAGTGGCCTGATAGATAATGCAGCTGAAATGACAGTGTCCTTTGGTCATTCTGCCTTTTTTGTTTGACTTAAAAGAACCTTTTTGATGAGGATGAGGGGCTGAACTTCAAGCATTTTGAAGAAAACAGACAAAGGAAGAAAGCAAGGGAAGGGGAGAGTTTCAGAGCAATGGGGATTCACCACTGCCAGTCACTACCTACACGAGAAGTACCTGTGGTCATTGAAATACGTTTTCTAAGCTCCCCAGCCTTATGGATCTTTCAACTTTACTGTCTCCATTACTACTGTGTAGACAAATAGCATACAAATAATATCTACCAGGAAGATCCTCCTTTAACCGGCAATCGGGTCAAGGAGAAGATTTATGTACTTCATTAACAGATACCACATAGGGTACTGCTCTACAAAAAAAAACCCATAACTGCACAGAAACAAATGATTGAAATACCTGGAAAGCTGTCTGTTCATCTACTTGTTTAAAAACAGTGAAATGAAAGTAAGCTGATTCAAGGGAAAAAAAACCCAAAACTTGATTGTTGTGACCCATACCCATTCCTTTCTGTTTTCATAGATTTTCCCACTCCCCCATCTCAGTCTTTGGAAGAAATGAAAAACAACCCAAAATTCATTATTGAAAGCACTAAGATTAATTTCAAGGTATCTGCTACTAAAAGCCTGGTAACCTTTTTGAAGAATTTTGGCCCGTATCTGCTATCATATCAAGGCATATTTACATTAAAGTAATAAAGGCTGGATTTGTGTCAATGAGCAAAACTGGATACCTCACATACAAACAAGGTTTTGCAGCCAACATACATTTGCTGTATTTCAACACTAATCTTAATGTCAGCAAATGGATTTTAATACAGACTTTTAAATAGAGGAGGTCAATTCCATTTTCCATTTACTGTGGTGAATCCACACTTGTTTTAGTAGCGATACCCCGAGTTTCATTTGATATTTCAAAGGCATGTCATCCCGTACATACACTGTTTTTTCTTTTCCAAACTTTACTACTCAGTACAGGATACATTTGTTCATTTGAGGTACTAGAACGCCAAAGAAAGATTTAGATATTCTTTTAGTGTTATCTACAAATGCTACTATAAAATGCTATTGTAAAAGAAGTGGTATGTTAGATTACTTAGATCATGAATGGTTAAAAGAAAACACCAGTAAAATATTAGTATAAAACCGTAGCCGTGTAAAATATAGCCCAAGGGATAGAAAGGCTTCTAAGACTGCAGTATAACCTCCACAGCTTAAGAGCAATGAAATTATTTCACAACCTAGGTAACTTTTTTAACTTGAGGACATGTTAATGCTTGGGAAAAACATATTTTAATGAAACACCAACATACATTTCTCTGAGGATCTTATCCTTTTTTCTTTCCTATGCCCCTCTTGCATGTCCTGTAGTCCCTTAAACAGTTTCTGTGCATGGTAGGCTCCATCGGTACCCAAACATGCCTTTTTACAAGAACTGCCTGACAAGTGTAATAATAAAAGCTACACTCCACAAATCCATCTGAGGCAAGCTGTAAGTACTAGGCTGCTGCAAATGTCTCCAAACTATCCTAGCTACAAGTCATTGCTAAAAGAGGCAAAGACTTGACACTAAGTCATAAATCTAGCCTTGATGGGGATGTGTCAGCCCTTAACACAGATTTCTTTATTCAAAGTCAGTGAGTACATAGAAATAAAAGTGCATAAAAATAGCATATAAAATAATATATGTGCTAAAATAAGACAAACAAATGCTAGAAGAAGAACTAAACCTTTCACTTATTTTCCTCAATTTCCTCATCTACAACAGGGGAAAACTACAATGACATATTTCATAGAGCTGTTTTGAGAACTGCTCAGATTTGTAAAGTTTGAGATGAAAAAATGAATAAATGCAAAGGAATTTTTATATCAACTATAAACATACACATACTTTTATACATAGCGATATATAAAAGTGAGATGTTTGAAGATATTTTTGTAATCTTTAAAGCTGGCAACATCTTTCTTTATACAGGAAGCAATTTAAGACAACATAAATTTTATTAAAAACAAAACAGTTTTCTCCTCAAGACTAATAGCTTGGTCTACAAAATTCAGAACATCTTCAGGGGAAATTACACACATATGTATATGTATACTTAAATGGATATTCATTCTTTTTGGCAAATGATCACTAACAGACATACTGTGTGATATGAGTGGATTGTATTTCTGAAAATACATGATTCTCTTACATGTTTCTCAACAGCTCACAACTCTTGAATGTTAGTGACGGATCTCAGCAAAAAAGATTATTAGGAACTCCTATGCTATTGCGGTGACAGCCAAAGCATTTTTCAAATGTAGAATTCTGGATTAAAGCTCACAAACAGAATGGACACCTCCATGCCATGCTCATTAGCAACGTTACTGGCAGTACACAAAACACTCCAATGAAAGGAATTGCCGTATTTTCTATTTTTCGTTCTTTGTCTCCTCCAAACTTGACTCATACTTACAGGAAAGAATAGCACATCATCAGAGCTCTTCATGCCAGCACCAATTCAACATAAAGAACCTGAAGCATTTCTACTAACATCTAAGGTTGCTCAAAGTCAAATCTCAGTTGACAAAAGTGTCACTTTATAATGGAAATTACAAACTTTGAAGCTTCCATCTGGCAGCCTGAGATCCAAAGCTCCCAGGTCTGCTCCAGTTTGCAGGACTTCCAAGCTTCCAGCACAGAAAGTCACCAGGGCTCTGGACTGATAATGGGTGATCAAGGAAACTCTGGTATTTTGAAAACCTTGTGAAAGACTAAGGTCTTAGATATCACAGCATTATCTTTAAGTCACCATAAGCTTGATGAAATACACACTTTTATAACTTTGTTTCTTTTTTTTTTTTTTTTTTTNGATCTGCAACAAATTGAACTAGAATTCAAAGCTGAAATACAGCATTAGGATCAGTAAAAACAATAAGCCAGTAGGAGTTTAATATCAAATTAAAAACATGTGCAACAGGATAATAAAATACTATATAATATTCTGGAACACAGTGCAATACTTTGCTTTGACATAATTCCTAATAAAACACAGAACACTAGTGTATTTCTGCCATCTGTAGAATAGGATGAAGAAAATACAAAGGTCATTTGATAAAGAAATGATTTAGGAGTACAAGAAATATTTCAGAGTTCTTAATTACATTTTGACAACTCTTTGTACATCTCATAATGGAACCACAGTACTGGGTTTGCAATTGCTTTTTTGTACTCGTATGTACTCTGTTAAGCTCAGCAATGCTATACCAAATTAAGAATTACAAGGCATTTTTGCTTCACAGTTCTTCACTTGCTGTTAGAAGATCTAGCATGCCCTGGTGACAGCTGCAATTTCTAGATGAATAGGTGGAATGCTAATGTGTGATTCCCCATAACATTTATGCTAGCGTATGTAATGCATGAATCAGACTTTCACGTTTATTTTATTAAAACAAAACAAATTCTTTTCAGAAATTAATGATGCCACCATAGAGAAAAGTTAGTAACACCCTACAAATAGAAAGCTCTCCTTCAATTTTTCTTTTAGAGTTTTATATGTATTAGTTTTGTAATTTATTTTTTTTCTCTAGGACTTGGTTTTTCAGAGCAACAGTACCATAAAAGGTCACTATGCGAACTATGAAATGAGGGGATCAACTTCTAAATGTTTTGGGCCAAACAATTAGAACTGTTCCAAGAATCGATCTTCCAAGCTTCCTTCATCTATTTCATACAGCTGCTCTGGAGGGAGATCTTCAGGTTTGGTAAAAGAAGCTGCCTTCATACCAACAGAACCTATTTTACAAGGGCGTCCAGAGCTGACATTAACTTGCATGAAGAGCTCTTTCCACAGAATTCTGTGCAATGAATATTCTTGTTTTTGTGTTTGTAGAAAATCAAAACCTAGCTTGAATGGGCAATTGTTAAATTAACAGAATTCCAATCCGATATTTTTCTGAATCAGGTAAACAAATCAGAAATAAATTACCAGTTCTGGGAAATGCTGTGAAACATTTGGACATCTTTCTATTTTGGCACAAGATTTCCAGAGATAGTTACTGAAATTTCAACTCAAAATCATGCCTATCTGAGAAGGTAAAAGAACACAGTAGCACAGCCGGGGCCATCTGACATTGGATGAACAGAGCTCTACCAAGTCTGATTATTCCCAACTAAGTTCCCTTAGCAGGGTACTGTAGGGAAGTCATTAATCTGCCATTAGAGGCTCCTTTGCAAATCCTGGCAAAAGGGTGGAAAAAGACAAGTAAAAAAACATGTTGGAAGCAGAGTACGATATCCAATGCTACAAGAATTTTCCTTGTTGATGCCTGAAACTTACTCCCCTCGGTCTTTTTAAATTACGTGTGGTGCTTCCTTAGTCTTGCTACAACTGGCAGTCCAGTGTAATTTGCTTCTAAATCTCCAATTCTGTGCTCTCTTCTTCACAAAGCAAAGAATCCTCTTATTTGCGCTAATGCCATCTGCTCAGCTAAAGAGGCATTTAACATTCACAGCTATCCTGGTTTACACATGTACATAAGCCTACCAGGGGAAACTGAAGTGGTTTATATTTCAAAAGTGCTTATTTTTGTTGTCAATTCCTTTAACCAAAATTAACCTCTGCTTTATTACATACAAAGCTGGGAAAGTGACATACTTTAAAACAATTAAATACATTAACTCCTTTTGGGAAGATATATTTCTATGCAAGCAATCACAATTCTACCGAAGGAATTAAGAAGAAACTAAGATGCACAAAGTTTATTGAAGGAATTTCATAACCTACACTGAAACAAGGGCCAGACAGCATCTGACGAAGTGCATACACACACTTATAAATATATAAAACAAAGATAGCGTCACTCCATATTTGCCTAGCAAAGAAAAATTTGAGTGACTGTACCTGTTCTTTGTTAACAAACTAATTGTTAAAGTTTGATAGCAAAATCTGATCTGCAACTCATAACTCAAAAGCAGACTAGCATTTACATATTCAAACTGAGTCATACAATCATTCAGCAGGATCAGAAGTTTACAAAGAGCATAGGGTATCAGCAGCTAGAAGAAGAAACACCCCACAAGATCCTTCTCTAGAGCATGAGAGCATGAGCAGCTGATGGCCTGGATACAACCACTGGGCTTCTCTCAGGAGCAGCAACTTTACTGCACTGTATATCTCACGGTGATGAACTGTTTCTCCAGCCTTACGCTGATTCTGTCTTTCCCCCACTGTCCACATAAGCAGAGAGACTCTAGACCAACTGCTGGAAACAAGGAACCTCAATTTATGGTGATCAGAACAAAAGTAGTATGTTAACTCTAAGGGTCTGACTGGTAGAGACCACTTTGCAGCATTAGTCAACAGGACCCATCGATTAAAAAGCCATCAAAACACATGCACGATCACTTGACCTTGACAACCACCCCAGTACTGAATAGCATGTGCTAACTGAGAGGAATATTTAACAAATCTTGGAGTGCAGATGTCTATCCAAACTACCAAAACTGAAACTCAGCAGGACATAAAATACATTTTCTTTACACAACCCCCTTCCTGTCCTTCCTGCTGTCAGATATTTAACTCTTTCCTAAGGTCTAGGATTCTTCCTACCATCACAGTGTTCTCTGGGAAGTGATGAACAAATCTCTTACATACACTGCTGCCATCCAAAAGAGCTCAAAACTATGGCCTATGACCTGCTGGTTATTTTTCTCAGGCCTTGACAAAAAACAGAAAACAAAAAGTTAAAATGGTTCCAACTGTCTCTGTTGACAGCACAAGCCAGTAATAGCCTGTCTAACCATGAATCAGAATCTCTGCCATCAGAAATTAAAAATACTCCAGTCACATACCCTGAAGCTTGACGGTGAAAAAGGCACATACATACATTTGTCACCAGAATTGCTATGGTAACCCTTTATCATGCACACAACACTGGAAAATTTCAGACTGAAATAACATCACTTCCATAGACGTTTCACATACAGGAAAACAAGAATCTCATGAAAACAAGTATCAATCATGAGTATTTTGTCCATTTCTAATGCAGATTTGAACGGCTGCCAAAGAGAAGGGAGAAGCATCTGTGGGGCTGCTATATCTCAAAGTCCCACACGGAGAGTGATCATGCATGCTGACATGAGAGAGAAAGTATGTTGCAGTAGAGATAGGCTAGGGAGAGGGTATTGCCATGAGGAAGAAAACAGTTGGCCGACTGAGACAAAGTCACACCGAAACACCACCCTGCCCCAGATTTACAGCTGTTAACAGTTTTACTTCAGCAGAGTTTTGAAAAGGATCGTTTTATCTTCCTTCACCGTAATACTCAGTATACTGTTTTCTAATGTTTATATGAACTTTACTTCTAAACAACAAAAAAAGTTAAAAATAACAAGCCTTCTCTCTTTACCCAGTTAGTACATTCCTTATGGAATTAACTTTAGACTAGAAGCTAAACTCTGTTCTCCGACAAACATGAATACTTCCATTGTATTAAATAGAAGAGTATGTGCAGAATTTGGTTGTATAGATTTATTGGGAAAATAAACCTTTCTGGTACGAGCTAATCTAAATACTATTTACATTCTAAACAAGAAAAAGCAGGTATTCTTTCGGGTCACTTAAAAGCCAGAATTGAAGTTTGAGCAAAAATATTAAAAATTTGATTATTTGCTCTTCTACAAAGAAACTCAGTTTACATGGTATTTGAAACAGCTT
Organism: Himantopus leucocephalus; assembly: GCA_003993805.1. NCBI lineage: Eukaryota > Metazoa > Chordata > Aves > Charadriiformes > Recurvirostridae > Himantopus > Himantopus leucocephalus. The sequence goes on along the minus strand of RSEF01000004.1, from coordinate 44,714,652 downwards.
TTTTTTTTTTTTTTAAACAGAAAACCAAAATCATAAAAAGGCACTTTATTTTTTTAGAGGTTATGCTAGAAATTGTTTACCTACTGATCATGGTCTCTGCCTTTCAACGATACAATAGGACCATGAACTTTTCCTGAAAAATTGCTTGTGGGTTGTCAGAAAGCTTCTTTTTACTTAAAACAGGAAAACGCAAAACAAAATTATCTTTTGTGGTGTATTTTTTTAGAAAATAAGCAGTGAAAATTCAAAGATAAAAAGATAGGAGGTGTTACTGATCTGTTATGAGTCTATATTTGTTCCCAGTAATTATGTACGTGTTGGGTGAATTTAGCGTGTACTTTTTGAAAATCGTAGGAAAAAAGAATAGGTGTTAATAAAATGCTGAGTGCAAAAAGCAGTAGAATTCATCTTTGATCTTAGTGTAGGCTTACATGGCTATGACATCAAAAACTTTCTAAGTGCTTCTTTTGTCAGCATAGCAATTCTGATCTTTGAAGCCAGGAAGCCTTTACTTACTAACCAAACCAACCAATACTTTTCACTTCTGATTCCTCATGGATGCAGTTAAGACTCTGGGGAAACTGCTGACAGTCACGGGGGGCTGAAATTTCTGCATCTTTTTACTGAGATACTGAGAGGTTTTGACTTATTTTATCTGCATGTGAACAGGTTCTGTTTTCTGTTGATACTTTAAAAATAATTTTTAAAAGTCTTGAGATTTTCAACCGCAGCTTTCAACATTTTTAAAATGCTTTTGCATGAAGTTATCTGGATCTGGGTTTCAGTTTAAGAGGTAAGGCATCTAAGTGTACAGCCTACATGTAGTTGCCTAAGACACACAGATGTCAACATAGGCTAGAGAGCAATTCAGCAGAATGGTTATTAGATTCAGTAGCTGCCTAGAATCAGAATCTATAATTAAGAGGCATGAATGTATGCAACTAGTGTCATATGAGAGGTTCCCTAGGTATCCAAGACAGCTGCCCGTGACTGACAGATACAACAATGGTCCAGCAGAGGCTCCAGCCCTTCTACACACAACAGCCAGAGGCTAGGCTGGAGGCCCTGGATCAACTCATGCAGCAACAAACACCTGTGTGCAGGGAACGTAATTGGGCCCTAGGAGCTTACAATGAGCTGAAGAGGTCTCTAGGTGCACTGAGTATTGACTCGGCCTTCGCTGATTACAAGGAGTGTTTACACACTTGACACCTCAACACCTACACACAAGCTTCTAGGTTTAGGCATCTTGAGCTAGAGCTGAATCCTGCTCTGACTGTCACATGCCATTATGACTTCCTCACCAGTGCCATTGCAAGAATTATCCCTGGACTCAATCAGCCAGTCAAAATGACTGAGTATATACTTATCCTCCTGCCACAATACGAGCACTTTGAGCTGAAAAGGAGGAATAGGCAGTATTAAGAACAATGGTAAGTGTTGCTCAGAGCAACGGCAATGGCACAGAAGTGAGCACTTCCACTGGGAGGAGCTGCTGAAATTAGGATGTAAGAATTCTCATCCAAAGTCTTGTGGGTCCTAGTACCATGTACCTGTTTTCTACATAATCATTCAGGGCACAGAGAAGTTGATACAATTTGGGGGAGGGGGGATTTTTAGAGGGTTTTTCCTATGGTTTGCTGCCCACTTCTCTTACAATCGTGACAGGATTTCTCTGCCTTTCGGCCCTTGAAACAGCACTGAATGCTGCCATCTCCATTGTCATTCTTTGCCTACAGCTACCTCAGGGCATTTCATGTAGACATATGAGCTCCAAAGACTGAGAAGCTGTTTACAAGCGTTAAGCAAGAGGCATTCTCCAAGCAACTGAAATGTCGGAGGCGGGGGTCCAAACCTAGAGGGAAAAGGCATGGGTGGCAGCACAAGTCAACATCAACTAGATGTTGATGAGGATACTCATTCAAACTGAGTGGGATGAGGGCTTGTGACACAAACTGTCTTTCAACAGAAAACGATGATCAGAAACAAAAAAAATCTGAGGAAAATGCTTGCTTCCTGTAAAGAAAATCTTAACTTAAAAAAAATTATCAGTCAATAAGGCTGTAAAGCTTTGACTTTCAATTATGGTTCTGAAATATAAAATGCCCTCACAGAAATCCTGGTTCAGGCAACTCAAAGAGGGGAGAGCAGTAGATGTCATCTACCTTGACTTCAGCAA
>RSEF01000004.1:44685419-44712373 GCA_003993805.1 Himantopus leucocephalus | reverse complement strand
CAACTCTGAAAATTCCGTGATTCCGTGATTCCGTGAACTCACTTGTGCTAAGATCGTCCCACCAACCACAGTTTACTTCCCACAATGCATCCTGAGTATGGAACAAGGTAGAGTTTTTCAACTAATTTCACTAAGTTTGGCTATGGTATTGGCTCCCCCCCCACCATTTCCTTGCTCTTCCACAGTTCTATATCACTCTTTAACTCAAATAATTTACATTTATATTTTTCTATACCTAATGTTTCCTTTCAATTGGTTGATTTCTACCTTAGAACTGAAGTTAGGTCCCTAGATTTCCACATCTTCAATTACAGCTCACAAGACAAATTTCTACTATTCTTAAATAAAGCAGAACTCAAAGCAGTGTATATAATTAATCAAAATAGCTAGCGGTGCAATATTTAAAATAACTGAGGGCTGCCTGGATTATAGCAACATTATTAGCATGTGATTAATAAGCAGTTGAAGTATTACATTTGCTACACATTTGCTAAGTTATTTTATCTTGCTTTAAAGTTAGGTGGCAAAGTTTCAAGCCATAGTTAGGAGATTTGCTTTATTCAGTATTATGTTGTTAACCCCACCATCTGGTCAAACAGCTGAGGGAACTCAGACAACCATATGGGGGGCCCACGTTTCTCTCTTGGGAAATATTTGCCTTGCTGTATTATGCAATGGTTACCAGTTTCTAGCTTACTACAGTAGTTTTAAAAACCCCATCAAAATACTTTGTAGGTAACTTGAGTTTGGTGGGCCCTGTATTTAGCCTTAATTATGCAGGAAAATAAGATGGCACTTACTTGAGGACCAGGCTGACCCTGAAAAACAAGAAAAAAATCAGGTTATGGAAAGTTATGACAAGGATTAACTCCTTAAATAGTAGCAAATAGTTACAGTACTCTAATAAGGAGACAACAAAAAATCCAGTAACTATAATGAACTCAGATCCTGTACTCTTAAGTCTATATTGAATTTGAAAGTTTTCATTCAAACTGATGAACTTTCTTGCAATTAACTGATTCCAGAAATAAATTACAATAACACATCATTGAGTCTGCATTTGGGAAACTTCATGCTTTGGATAGTCAGAACAATATAATTTAGAAATGATAGAAAGACCTAATTTAATCATTCTCAAGTGAGAAAGAAGCAACTGGTGCTGACCTGCTTTAGAAGTAGGTATTGGGTGCTTTTTTGCTATTATGGATCACCTCCGTGTTTCAAGGAGGTGCTAGTTACTGCCTATTGAATGAACAAATTCTAAAAACTGAAGGAAAACCTTGCTGTGCAAGCAATAGCCTTTTTGCCATTGCCGCAAGCACCACAGTTTTAAGCAAGTATAAACCAATATTTAAACCAGCAAGTCCGCAGTAGATGAACCCTTGTCATTCAGCCCAAGAGGCAGCTGATATATTTCATCTCCCTCATTTATCAACATCACCTTTGGACCACCCCATGCCAAATGGAGAGGCACCCTCTGCACGCTGAGGGGGTGTATGTACCTCTTGTTGCTGCAAGCCCTTACAGGGTAGGCTTCCTACCACTATGGTCCCTAGCCTAGGAAAGCCAGTGAAAGTCACCAGTTATTCTAGCCCACTTGTTACAAATTGTTTGCACGAAGCAGAATTATATTACAAAACACTATAGTAGCTGTGACTATGAACTACAACCACCCAGACAATCAAATCATGCTTAAAACAGAGACAAATATTTATATATTTCTCCCTCTGAAGAGAGAATTTCTTAAACTCCTAGGGCTACCTTAGCTTCTAGGGTTTTATGACGCTTCAAGAATATTTCAGTTGAATTGGAACTACATTTTCTTTTGTAGAAAGAAACTGAGCATGAAGACTTCTTATAAGTCTTATGAAACCTCTTTACTTTAGCTAGAAGGAACTGCTACACAGAGTTGAAACTTTTCTATCTGAACATCAGGAAACAATTTTTTACTGTGAGGGTAACCAAGCAGTGGCACAGGTTGCCCAGAGAGACAGTAGTGTCTCCATCCTTGGAGATACTCAAAAGCCATCCAGACATGACCCTGGGCAACCTGGTCTAGATGGCCCTGCTTGAGCAGAGAGGTTAGACCAGATGACCTCCAGAGATCCCTTCCAACTTCAACCATTCTGTGATTCCATGTGATTTTAAAGAGGGCAGGGGGGAAAGCATTTCAACACGGAATTATTATCTACAAGAAAAGCAGCTGAAGAAAAGTGCTTTTTTTTTTAGTAACTAAGAAGATCTTTTTCTGCTAAATTAAAACCAGAAAAACGTATTCTAATTCACATGCAAGTTTTTAAAGATGGTTTTTTTAAAGATAAGAAATATTAGAAATAATGTTACAGGAGAATCATGGTAAAATACGGTATTATTGTGACTGACTAATCCTTACACTGAAGGCAGCCTAAAGCATTCCTTGTAGATGCTGTAGTTTTGTATTAGTTCCTTACAACAACACTGTGCTATACAGGTTTTCAGACAAAAAAAAGTACTGGCTGAGGTTTGCCAGTTCTAATATAAAGTAAAATTTTCTGAATTAGTCAGTTCTATGAAGTTACACATCACACTGGGTTAATGAATACAATTTGTACTCCTCAGCGCTCAGCCTTTGCATCAATCTTCCCATCACAGCAGGTTTGAGGATATTATATGCTACATATCTGATCCTAAAATCATCAGAAATTGCTTATTGATGCAGTACTGCTCAGCCTGTACAATAAATTTGTATAAATTAACTAAACTGAGACCTATGCATGCAAACTTATATATACAAACTCACAATACATTTGTCTCACAAGTATATCTGAAGTTGCAAGACATTTTGACCAAAACATTAAAGATTGTTTCCAAGGTATATTTAAAAAACCCCTAAATGAAAGTCTGAAATGAGCAAAATGCTTCAACAAAATGTTGATTTAAAGCAGTAGAAAGTAAATAAACAGAATAGATATTTTTTTTTAAACAAAAATATTTGAAAACTGACACTTTTTTCTTCAATCTAACTTAGACATATAGGCTACTAAATGTCCACATGGTACATGCTATATGTATGATATAAGGGACATACACACATAACACAAGCATACCATGAATTGAATGTCAGGTATAGAATCATGCTCCCATGAAAGTGTTTTCTACTCTCAATCTCAACAGTGTTACAAGTTTCCTTTTTGTTATTATGCATTTATAATTACTCTTTTATAATGTCAGCAATAAGGAGAGAGGAAAGATGGAAACTGAATTTTTATAGGATAACTGTTGATCATGGTGACACAGAACTCTATGAGATAATGGGGAATGTAATAGTTGCATTACTCTTACTTTATATACACTGTTAATACTGCAATTATCCTGCATTTAACTGCAAATGCAGATGCTGTATACAAAAGTACTCATGGCAGTATTTTTTTTTAGCCTGTTGGCTATGAGCTCCTTGCACATGGAAGGAACTTTGCATCAGTGAAGGTAATTATTTTCTGGGTTTTTTCAGTTGTTCCCAATCCTTCAATATTTTTGTATACTCTTAGACACTAGCTACTGCAATTATAGTATAATTTTCCCTTCTTGCTAATGATCCAGTAAGTGACACTAACCAGAGGATGCAGCAAGCACTATACTATGGAACTTATCAGCTCTGCTTACAAGGGTAGAGGTAGAAAGAGGCATCACAATACTGACCTTTTTGGTTGTAAAGGGTCATTGTCACACAAGGCCAATTCAAAGTGTGGGAGACGACAAAGGGGTTGTTCATTTTGCCTTCTCTCATTTGTGTATGTTGTGAAAGGGTCAGGGATAAAACTCTGTGAGTTACTTTTGTGCTCATTAAGAAACCCCCTAATGTGAATAAAATCTGATATTATAAATCATTTGAGCAGGCTCAACCTCAATTAATAATCTTGTGTTCCCAAAAGGGCTCCAGGATTGCTGAAATCACTCTGGCTCACTGTTGTGTAAATTGTTTCCAATGCATGTTACTTGTGGATTAAAATGTTTGTAGCTGGAAGTATTTCTCTAAATTTTAGATAAAACCCAGGATGAGAATGCTGTTCAAGACTGAAAAGTCAGCAATACTCTGATTTTTTCCTAATGAACATCTCTTTATTCAAATGTATTATATACTCTAAAATTGATTCATTGATTGTAGCTATCAACTGACTGCTGTTCTTTGCATGCATTTACAGATCAGTCCCAACACCAATAACTGATCAGTTGTATTTTAGTGGCTGCTGCTTTGAACCTCTGAATCATCACTCATTTACTTGATTATCTAATACTGATTGCTGTTTCTTTTTTTTTTTGTCCTTTTTTTTTTTTAATCTGCTTGACTCCATAATATGTCATGGTTTCAGCAAAATCTTCAGACCAATTTTCCCTTCTATAGTCCTGTTTACTAACTTAATACATTATTTTGTAGGAAAGAAAGGGGTTAAGTTTGAAAGCCTATTCTAATTACCATGATGGAAGGTCTTCTACGGTTGGTAGTTAATCCCTTCCTAGCAATTTAACCTAATATTAGCTGCTGATATGTAGGCGATACTAAAAGAAAAAGAAAAGATATATGCTGTAGCCAGGTCTAGCTGAAGGCAACAGGTAAACTATCAATCTCCTCAAAGAGGAGATTAAAGAAAAAGCTTATTGACTGGAGGCTGCAAACATTGCAGAAAAGTTAACAGCAGAAAGAGATGTCAAGGAGCACAGGGAAAAGTCTTCAGAGAAGAAAACGGAAGCTGACACTGCAAGTTAGCAAGTTGAGCTTGCAAAGGACTTGTAGCAAATGAAAGGACAGAAAAGAAAAGATGTATTCACGGTATCAAAGAAAAAGGCTGTCCTGGAAAAGGAGAAAGAGACAGGGAACATAAACTTTCAGGCTCATACATCCAAATATATGGATATACAAATATATGCACAAATACAAAAGTATTTACAAATGCACTGTATAAAATCAAAGGTTATTTCTAACTTAATTCCAGTATCATCTCCCTAAAGATTATCTGGGATAGCATAAAAATATATTTAATATGAGACATGGGGCTGTTCAGATCTAATCAGCCAACAAAATCCAGTCAGAGAAATTAAACCACAAAAACGAAGAACCTGTGGAAAACAGGAAACCAGCAAGAGCCACGGATACGTGGTCAGAAATAACATGCTGCTGTTTAAAAGGCACCACCAAACTACCCTTGTGAAGCATTCTCCAGACAGAGCACCCAAGCAAGAACATCTGTCTTCCAATCTAATCCAGATAGAAAACGATAAGGAAACAGGAGTAGCATGGCTGACCTCCATTTCTTGGACAGACACAAAAGACTGAAGTGGCTTTTCAGCACTCCGTTAAAATCTATGCTACTGAGATTGAAATGAGTTATACTGAAGGAAGCCAATATGTGATTAATATACATTTCAGCGTGAGCAATTAAAAAAGCAAAGAGGGAATATGTGCAAGACCTAAATTACACTGGTTTCGAACAAATCACCTACCAGCTTTCCATCCATACCAATCGGACCCTGGGATAATCAAAAGTCAAAACAAAATGGAACAGTTAAATCAGAGGAACACTGAAGATGAGGAAAAATATACAGACTTGGGGAATACTGCAGGTTTTAGAAGATGAATAACTAACTCTATGTCAGCAGTTAAATACAATACCTTAAAGATATTTTGAGAATGAAGGTACAGAAAAGAAACAAGAAAAGAAGCAGACCTAAGACAGAAGTAATAAAAACAGTATGGTGGGAAGCAGCCAGGCAATAGCTGCTGTTTAATAAAAGATAGGTTCAATCTGCAATGAAGGAATTGTTAGTTTGGCAAATCACAGTGGTACAACATAACCAAACATATGAAATAATGCATCTAGCTTGTGTATTTTTCTTTAAATAACTGAGAAAACAGAATATGTAGCCTATTTACTGAATGCTCTTATCACATGGTTGCAAGATGAAAAGAGATAACACTTAAAATCTCATGACTAATCTATATTTAAATGAACATTATAATAATGATGGTCAATAAGAAACATCAGCTCACACAGTTCACTGCGGTACTAAAGATTTCTGCCTATACTTTGGCCAAGTCCCATGCCTTATTCTGCTTTCTCCTCGCGCTACCCCCCCCCNCCCCCCCCCCCCCCCCCCCCCAGAAAACATGGAATTAGGCTCCCTGATGCTTCACAAGTTACTTATTTCCCTCAGAGTCCAGAGGTTGATTCCAGTTATATGGATGCAAATTCTAGAAAGGATTTAATGTGGATTTAAGTGTTGTAACTCAGAAGCTGGTTCTAAACTTCATGTCTAGGTGACCAGAGGAGAGAGAAGAGGGCTAGAGAACGTTGGATTGATTTTAAATTTGATGTTTAATTGCTATGTCTTCTGACAAATGAACAGTCAAGTTACCTTTCACTGAGAATGGAATAAAAGGAGGCAGAAAAGTTGTTTCTGCCATTAATATCCTCTGTTAGGCTGAAAGTGTGAGCTTTCAGTCCCATGCAAAAAGAATACTAGTTTACATCTGCTGGAAAGAAATTTTCTCTTAAATGCTGGCACTCCAGCCAGACTTTCCCCTTGGGGCTTCACAGGCACTCTCTACAGACTGCCTTCCCTAAGCATACGGCCCCTTGGGACTGAGTGCTCACGCTGCTTGATTTGGATCACTGTTGCGGAGAAGATAGCACATAACATGCTTGCTGGTTTCATGTTGATCCCTTTTATCCTTGCTGCCTTTTGCCCCCTTTCTGAGCACTAGTTCAGCTTGTGAGCAAAACTTGAAGTGTAATAGTTTAGTCTAAATTAGGTCTGCAGTGGTTCTGCTGACCCCTTCACCCAGGAGCACCTTCTGCACTATTACCAATAGGTACTACAGTCATATGAATGAGTCAGTTCAACCAGCTATCAAGAAGTAATAAAGACTATGAAAAAGTGATGCCATATCAACCTAGTGAGTTCCCTGGCTACCTGTCCTCTCCCAGCCTAGACCATGGACTCTGCTAAAAACTCCAGACATACTTAGCATGAGAGAGAACATCACTTGGATGTACATACTGTGAAACTCATGATTTTTGGTAAATTATTGGCTTTCTAAGAAGCCTGTGCACTAACCTACTTGTCAGATCCAATAACAAGTTACTCTGTCTGGGCAGCCCTACAGGAGTAAAACCCCTTACTTCTCCTTCCCTCCAGCTCTTACTGTGGTTTCCTGTCACATCATGAGTAGATGACATGCTGACAGAGCAAAGCAGGTCACCAGCACCTTTTGTTATGTGCGTGACCACTACCACTGGTGTCCTGGGAAAGTTTGTGACTGTTGAGATGACCTACCATACCTTTCAAATGTTGTCTCCGAGACAGTTCTTCCCTGGTATCCAATAAAGCAGGCAATGCTTTCCAGTGCATTAACAGACCAGCTTTTATTACTATGCTTCCTCTGTGCCTCTTGATCCCACACGTGCAGCACACACTTACTAATTTTCTCATAGTTATTTAGCAAATTTCTAAATATGGTACTGTACGCCCCAAAAATCAAGGCAAGTCTGCAAATTATTAGCTTTCCCAGATTTTTCTAGCACTGTACTACAGGATATTTATCTAGTAATATTTGCACACACAGTCTTGCACGTGCAAAAATGAAGGCTGAGGTGAATCTTGGCTATGAATACATTTACTTCTAGAAAGCAAACTACAGATATTACCAGTTAAAACACTCAGCAGTAAGGTCATGGTAAGTATATAAAGTCCCCCAGAGGGCTGTGTGGGCCAGCAGCTAAATTTAACTGCTTGGTCTTCTGCAAGCTTAGCCCAAAAGATTTAATTATTCTTATGATGAATGAATACAGAAAAGAATTATACAAGTATTTGTAGAAGGAAAATTCATTACAGGGTCAAACTGTTGGCTTAGAGGGACCAGCCAACAGCTCTTGCAGCTGTAGCAGCGATTGTATTGTGCATATAAGCACTGTTTTCCGGGAATGTTTCTTTATTATAAAAAAAAAATAAATACCATTTGTGCTTCCTTATAATAACATGTATTTTAACTACTGTTAAATTTTTGCCTGCTCTTTATCCATGCTACATAGCTCTTGCACTTGAATTAAAGGACTGTATGTAGCATTTTGAAGAGTCTCAGTAAAGAAGAATCAGCAATTCTCAGTAGGCTGAAGAGAAGCACCTGCTCACAACTGAAAATAATAGGAATTTCCCCCATGATTCCCTTTGTATCAGGACTATTTGGTCTGAAGTCTGGGAAAGTCTTCTGGGATTTGCTTTATAGAATAGGAGAAGAAAGAGAAATTTGCTTGAGACATAGTGCCCCACAGGAGAAAAAAAATTATCTCTGAAAACAAGAGGTCATTACTGTGAAAATGGACAATAGTCTTTCACTATAAAAATACTAAATCTTTAACAGCAAAACATCGTAATCCCTCCTTTTCTCAATTACTTCTTTCTAGTGTTCAAAAGGAGAGAAAACACTTTTCAAAAATGGAAACAATCAGAATCTCCACAACAGATATAGGCTGGGTGAGAAAGATGAGCTGAAATAGTACATAAGGCTACTTTAGGATGCACTGAGAAAAATCCCATATATGACAATATTTATTGAAATTCATTACATGATTGCTCTGGAAGTCTCACAGAATACTCAAAGACATTTTCATTTGGTTTGAAAGAAAGACTTCCAACTATAGTCCATTTTTGACTTAAACTTGATTGTCTCCAGAGCTGCACACTACATAGTTCAAATTACTTTCTGCTTAGCTCTCTAAATAACTGCTCCTACAAATTAACATGTAATTTTTGACAAGTACCAAATACATAGTCTTCTATAACACAATCCCCATAAAACATTTTAGAATACCAGACAAGATAATACATCTTCAAAGAGAAGGGGATGAGTAAGTTTATACAACAGACACATACACTATTTGTTCGCTTACTGCAGATACTAAAGGTGGTATTGAAAATTTTTCTTCTAGGTTTCCACTACCATTTTTAAATGTATGCTATTATTGGACATTTGCTTATGGTATTACATAGATTTTTCTCCAAGATCCTCAATAGCAAAGATGTTTGTTCAGTAGATTTTTTTTCTAAATAATACCCAACTATTTCCTTAGCTCTACGTACCTATCTAATAACCCTAACAAGGACAGAGACAACACAAAGGAGGTAAGGGAATATGGGTGCCATCTTGGTCTGGTTTTGTGAAAAGTAGCTGCTACTCCTCAAGAATACTGTAAATTTCTGTAATATTTCTCAAAGAAAGATATTTTTAGTCAAATCTTGAATGCTACATAAAATCAGTTGTTTTCTGTTGAATCAGCATCTTTTTACATATGGGTTGCTCTGGAGGGTATTTAAGGATTTTAGGGCTTATTGTTAGAAATTGAATACAGAAGAAAATGCATCAGAAATCTTCAGAATGTTCTTATTAAAAAGACAGCCAGTATTATTACTTCAGGCAGCTTTACTGCAATATTTGTTTCTTCAGAAAATTCTGAGTGAAAAGTGAAGATAAGAGAAGATAGCACATGTTGAAATCTACTATGTGATAAAAGAATCTTCTGAGGGAAGGAAAAGAGGAAGATTTGGATTATCTTCTTACGCTTAACTTCTCCACTCATCCTTCAGTGACTTTTTTCATTTAAGGAATACTCTTCAGAAGACTGAGTTGTGAACCAGAAGATACATAATAAACAGAAACCAGGCATCATTTCCTCTTTATAAAATGCAGACCACCCTCTATCTAAAAGAAATTTTGGGGGTTTTTGATTTTGAATAAAGTGGATTGGCATATTTTAGCATTGCATAATTTTGGTAGGTTTATATTCATTGGAAGTATGCAGAGAAATGTATTTGTTGCAAACAAATTCTTTTGACCTTGCAAATTACCCCATTCTAGTATTGTGTATTAAATTACAAGCAGGCCAATTATTATCTCCAAATGCGTAATGATTTCTCAAACTCTGATGGCCCATTGTTTTTCCTGACTATTTGGTGTGAAATCAAGTGTTTTGGAAAAAATTCTCTCTCCCAGTGCAGACTGTAGGTGTCTAAAATGCTCTTTATACACAAAATTAATATAGAAACATCTGCATCTTTGAGAGAGAGACATGAATACAGAAAACTGAACAGAGCCCCAGTAACACCATGCTAGACTGTGTTTCAGTTTACTGGAACTTCATGGCACAAATAAGTGGCTGCTGTTATTTCAATATTTCTGATGGCCAGAGTTGGCCCAACAAATAAAGCTAGTGAGAGAGAAGAATGCCATAGCTGAAGCTGGCCAGTAAACAAGTATTTTCTGGACTCAGTTTGTAGTGCACTGAATTAAAAGTGCGTTTTCATACCGACTTTAATAAGAGTGTGATTTGGCACTCAGTTGTCAATAAAAAAATTAAATAAATAATCACATTTTAAGGTATCCCCAAGTCATTTTTTAAGATATAGGAATTCAGCAGCATTTCAGAATCCAGAAACTCTTATCTGATTAAATCATGCAACTAAATTATTCCACATTTCTAAACAATCTACACTAAACTTGTTTGTTGAATTGTTACTTGTAGCTGCCTGAAACCTCTTACGTTGATACATATACAATAGGAGATTCAGCAGAAAGCAGGAATCTAACTTTACAGCAGCTGTATGAGCTGCATACCAGTTACTATGTCAGACTGAGTTTAAAAATACCTATGTGGAAAAAAAAAAAAAAAAGAAAATCTGTTTCAAGCAGCAGGTTTGCAGATCATCCCCACTGAGTTCAGGTAAGGTGAAAGATGACACATTGCCTTTTCAACCCCCCTATTTTAGTTCAAGATTGATAGACATTAAAAAACCCAAAGCTGTCAGGTTTTCTCATCATGATACCATTAAAATGATGGCTCTCCACATCTTTATTTCTCTCTCCTTTGGTTAATTACAGGTTTATCAAGGCTGACTTTAATTAGATGTAATATAGTATTCCTATCAAGGATATATAATTCCTAGCAAGTCTGATGCAATTTCTTTTTAGTGAAGTTTAGAGTTTATGTAGGCAATGAGTATGATAAGCTCGTCAGGTAGCTAAATTTCTCCTACTGATGAAACATCATTGGTTCTGGAAGCGATTGCTGTTAAAAGCAGTGTGAGAGAACAGCACAGGCACAGAATTCACTTGCTTCAAGCCTGGGAGAAAAACAGTGCACTAAATCAGCCTGCAACAAATCTCTCTGGCCAGCAATCAGGACATTACTGAAAAAAAACCCCAAACAAATAATCCAGATCATTTGGGGTGGAGAAAACTTTACTGTGAAAGGAATGAACTAGAAGTGTAGATGAGCCTGCTGTCTAAAACCCCTTTACCTCAAAAAGCAAAATTACTGACAAAGACAAATGAAGTACTACAACACTCTTTCAAAGAAGTCCATTTCAGAATTTCCTGAATTCTTCCCTCTGGCAGTTCATATTAACTACTACCTGAGACATAAAACTCAGCTAGATAGATCATCACCTGGAGATTGCAAAGTAAGTATAAATGTATTCCAAGGTAAGGATTTAGAGTTTTAAATGAAGGGTTTTTTACAAAACAACAAAATTCACAGCACCATTAGGCTGCTTGATCTTCTTGACCAGCAATTTACAGGTTCTGTCTGAACTGCTAGAGCTTTTATCTTATTCAGCCTTCAGAAACAACATCTTGCTTCTCCTAGACTCATTCAAAACACTGACGCAAAATTAATCTTCCAAGATTTGAACTAAAACCCCTCCCCAGTACAGCCCACTGTTTTTATCTCAATGGAAAAACTACATTCAGTTTTTTTAAAAAAAGAAAGAAAAAAATTGCATTCTTAAGTCCTTAATAGCCTCATCCTGTAATTCCAGGAATCGCTCATTTAGTTGCAAACCATGTATTAACTCTCCCATCAAAAACTCCTACAAAATTGTCTTTATCAAGCCAACAAGGATCTCAAAGCATACCCTGGAAGCATAGAAGATAGTCAGAAGCAAGGTCCTGATAAAACCTGGAGAATGAAGAATAGCAGCTCCATGATTAAGGCTCCAGACTACACCTCCATCAGCCAGAAAAGCTACACCGTGCCTCGACTAGGCTCTCAGCACTGAGACTTCAGTTCATGAGCGTAAAGGTAATCATAAGTTATTCCAATTTATTTTTTAAACCACCTGTCAAATGTAGTGCCTTCAGTACAGAGAAATATGCAGCATGCACATGTAAAGCAATAAGCCAATGCTAATAGTAGGTTGCCAAGCAGAACTGGCAGGAATCTTACGCATATTTTGCTGTTCCTGTTACAGAAAATAAAATATTTGCATTCTTTCAAACATTTTAGTTTCTTTGACTTTCAGGAAAGAAAAGGACATGTGACCTAAAGATATGAATTTCATGAAGTTGCGCTAGCATCCAGATTAGCCTAAATTAGATGATGGAAATCATCAGTGATGGAAATCATCAATAGTGGAACAAGATGGAAGATGTGGGACAGTTGTAAAGATTCCAAAATAAACCAGAAATGCCAGGTACAGTCTCCAAAAGTTTTCCTTGGAGCAACATCACTCTAGATTATAAGACTTCTAGCTGGGACACCTACATGCAGTCTGAATACTCTAATAGCGCCTTTGCAATTATAAGATGGACTAGTTATGTCTAGAAGTAAGCAATTTGGAGTAAGAAAAATTGTTCAGAGTTTGGCTATTCAGAGAGTGGCTGAACTACAAAAAAAAAAGTGCTGCATATGGTAACAATAAGGGAGTACAAAGAGTTCTATAGCAAGAAAAATTATAGTCACAGCTTTTCAAAAGTATATTTCACAGCTGAAAAATAATTGCCAAGATATTTTTTATTTTATAGTTATGCAGGAAATCTGACAGGCAGTTTGTTGTGGTGCGGATGCATTTTTGATTATCTGAGCACTGTGACTGCTCTGCCTGCTGAAATATATATGTAAAAAACCATGAGAAAGAACTGTGCAGATCTAAGTTGGAACAAACTCTTCTAAAAGACTGTAGGTAGACATCCTTCTATTTATCACGGCCAACATTGCACACATCGCAAATATATAGGAAAAAAGGGTCAGGCATGATTGTGAAACCCAAACTGTGAGGCAACTTTGTTGTCTTCATTCATCAGGCTTGTAAGAAGATTTCCAGACAGACTGTTTTTCTTCTTGTAGCCTATACATCTCATCAACATCTGCAACATTTGTACAGTCATATCTGTATGACAAATTACGGCAAAGGGAAACTACTGTTGACCCCAGAAAGAGTAAGAGCAACATAGTTCAAGATATAGTAAAGAATGGAATTGTGCAGACCCTGTTTTGGTTTGGTTCCTTTTAAATAGATTGTTTACCACTGACTAATGTTGTTTATTGCAGACGAAAACTCCAAGTATGAAACACCAAACATATACTCAGATACTTCTTCAGAAAAAGTAAAAACAAGAAAATGACCGGGGGGATAAAGGACTGAGAGCAGCCCTGCGGAGAAGGACTTGGGGATACTGGTAGATGAAAAATCAGGTTGGATAGGGCTTTGAGGAACCTGATTTAGTGAAAGATATTCCTGCCCATGGCAGGGGGATTGGACTAGATGATCTTTAAAGGTCCTTTCCAACCCAAACCATTCTACGGTTCTATGAAAACTGCAAAATGAACCTGCCTAATCTTTGCAAATCATATATGGTACAATGAGCTGAGAAACAGCGCATTGTAACTGCCTGCTGTTAAAAAATGAACTGTATTAAAATTGTGATCTCTTACCCCCATATGCTTCACCCATCCATAAAAACAGTCTTGTGAGGGTTTGCAGAGCTATGTGTTTCCATAAAAATACTTCATTACACTACTGAATTCCAGCATAGCTTAACAAGTACGTGAACGTGGGGAACATACACAGAGACCAGAGAGAAATCTCCTACATTCTACCTAAAAGTTCTTGTTTCTCCTGAAGAACTTGAAACTCCCGTATCCGTAAATAGAAAGCACATGGCTAATTCATCAACGCCAACATCACTGTGTGAATATATTTGATGTGGTTGGTGCCATGTTGATGAGAAAACAATAAACTGTGAAAAATGTCACTTCTCAAAAATTAGCTGGCTAGCGTTCAGCAGGAGATAGATTGTTGTAACAGCTGTGGCATGATGACTTTGATGAATTAGATTTTTGTTCTCCTGGAATAATTCTGAAGAATCTGTCTCCTCACACTACTATGGAAGTGAATCCATTTGCTCACTGAAGCCCTACTAAAGAACAATCTTTCTTGTTTTCTGTGTTTTGATGGCTTTACAGAATATGAAAAAGATCCATTTCACTTCTTTCAGTCAATCTCTTTTCTGATTTCTACAAAACTTCTCTTTTCAGGGGGAATGAGGACCATTAAGGAAAAATATAAATACAGTCTTTTGGTAAATAACACAGTATCATAGAGAACTAACCTTCAGAGGCCAATTTTTGACCTTCCCTTGGTGGAACCATCAGCTTTGGAAGATTAGCAAAACTCAAGAGCAGGTACGTAAATCACTCTGTGCTCTGTTAGAACAGAAGAATCTGACCATCGTGCTCCTTTTATCCTTCTGTAGAGGCATATATTTTGAATGGGGCTCTCGGGGAATTAAGAAAAAGACATGGCTGCATAGAGACACTTCCCTTTTGACTTACAACAAAGGAGATCAATCAGAGTGGATAGATCTCCACAAAAGAGGAGAAGAGTTACAAAAGGTTTAAAAGAGAACAAAACAAGAACCCCAGGTACTGAAGTGTTTATAAATAAACACGTAGATAAAACTCCCAATTCTCTTTCCACTATCATTTGGTCAAAGAAAGCTTTGTTTGAACAATTCCAGGATAACCAAAATGCCAATGTTCATACCTAGATCTAGTCTATAAATGCAGTATTTCCATCTGGGATACAACATATGAAAAAAAAATTGTGCAGATGCACCACGTTAAAACTTAAACACCAAAGCAGGTGCTTTCAGCTATGCACTGCCATATGTGCTCGAATACTGGAATATAAACTTCTGCACATGCAAGCCCATTTGGATACTTCTGTCATGTACCTACCAGATTTAAAAGGCACAAATACACATGCAGCTAGTTTAAGGACACTACTGTTGTCTTAAACACACTATAGCATAAATCATTTGTTAAAATTTGATGGTGGCGCATGTAACTCTGTCCCCTCCAAAATGACTTGGAACCAGTAAATTCTCAAAAAACAGAAATTATTATGGAAAACTTATATGAAGCACACTTAAAAAGATTATTTCATTCCAGGAAATAATGCAGAATTCAGGGATGCACTACAACTTTTTTCATTCATTCTTCCTGAAATGTTTCCCCATACAGTTTTTAATGATGCATCACCTGCTCTATTTCCCCAATTAAACATGAAAAGAAGGCTGTAGCAATGAAAGAATTTGTATTTTAAGAAAGGATTTTTTCTAGTCCTTGAAGAAAAATTTTCACATAATCTTGCCATGATCAGTACCAAAACTTGGTTTCCAGAAGGAACTTCTATTACTGTGACTACGAAAACAAAATCATTAAGCATGTGATAACAAAGATTATAAATCACATAAAGTGCCCAGACAGGCATACAACATCTTTATTTGCAAGTCTGTGCTTTTACTAGTTATATTATTTTAACTGGGCATCTGAACGCTACCTCATTTATTGCCTTAATGTCCTGTCCCACTGACCTCAGACCTCAGCCCTAATGGCCTTTCAAGCAAAACACTGGACACTGCAATTTAAATTCATGACAAGGTTGAAAGTAGCAGGTCGATCCATTCACAAGAGTGTGGAAGATGAGGAAGAGGAGTGAGAGAAGTTGCATATTCTTTATTGTAACCTCACATGTAACTCCTGCCTGGCAGATGACAATGAATAGGGTCTGAAAGACATAATGTCTGAGATCGGATAACCTTTCTATTGGTCCCAGTATTTTTATAAAAGATTATAGGGAAAACTGAAGAACTTTCCGCTTTTCAATATTTCACTCAAGAGCAAACATCAAAGGCATTAAAGAGCTGGAAAATGCTGAGGCTTACGTCAAAAAAAAATTTTTAAAAAGTGTTATCAGAAGTAAGCAGATGCTTGAGAGTGTAAGTGCAGCACCATATTGGCTGCCAAAAGATTTGAGGGACCTAGAAACCATACTGCTGGGTAAGGAAAAGGAGCAAAAGACAGAGGAGGAAGAAAAGAAAGTCAGTCAAGAATGACTCAACACAACAAAGCAGCCATGAAGGGGAAAGACTGGAGCCATATGTTCACCAGCCTGATGGAGTCTCTAAAGGGAATTTTGGTTTGCTCGTAACTGGCTCGACAGAAGCTACTGAGAGGATGCTGGAAGAATCTTGTCATTTTAATCTGGAGCCTCAGCAGCAACGCTGCTTCAAATTACCTCTGCAGGTCTTTCTTTTTGTTGTAGGTGAAAGGATATACAGGCCCAACTTTGAAACAACTTCTCCAGAAAATTCTTTTTCTTTTACAGTAAATTCCATTTATGCATTTTTGAAATTAATATGAAAAGAAGCAGATATTTTTGTGTGGTGGTTTGGGGGGTTTTTTTGGTTGTTTTTACATTGGAGAACAACAGCTCATCTCTACAAAATCATCCCATTGAGTTGGTGCCTGTTTTCCCCCTCAAGCTATTTAGGAAAATCTACTAAGTTTCTCCATACTAACACATCTGCTTTTTGAACCTTGCCTATCTAGAAACAAATTCAGACATTTTTCTGCTTTGATTCTGAAATCCCTTTTTAACTCCAGGTAGATCCAGTGTCTCATTGCACAGTCAGAAAGAAATCTTTCCTTCTTCCTTGACAACTGCTGCACAAACAGAAACAAGCAAACTCAACCAACAAAATATTTAACCAAGTAAACAAAAGTTACTGAGATCAGATCAACCTACAGGATAGAACATGGGCTATCCCCCCCAGCCAAGAAAACCTACAAATCCAGGTGTTTCATACCTGTGCCTTTCTGAACTATAGTCCAGCAAGTCATACACTCCTCACACCTGTTTTCTAGTTTCAGTCAAATTATGCAAGTTAAACTGAATTTCACCAGAGCTGACCAGGTGAATCCAAAACCAGAATGTAATTCAGTGAAACAGCTTTTAAAATCCTAAAGCATTTACCAATCTCACTAGTAGACTTAATCCCAAAATCTCTAGACTATTCTTTCAAGTTTTGTGGATCCGCACATGAATACATCCAAATAAAACATTTTCATGACTTTTTACTGACATAACTGGTTTTCAAGGTTATAAAAGGATTTTTGCAGAAGCTGGTGACAGCATGAAGAACAAAAATGTGTTTCTTTACATTCCCATCCAGGGAGAAACAATTTGTGTGTGATGGCAATACCAGATTACACTTACATACCCTAAGGGCAGAGACCTAAAATGAGAGAACTATCGTATGCAGACGTATGGACTAAAAAAAAATCATGATAATTGATCCACACAGCTGGAAGTGGAAACGTTGAGGTCATTTTCTCTTTAGAGGCTGGCTAGTCAGTCAAACTACCTGAATGAAAACCACAAGCCTTACTCAGGAGGAGTATTCCTATCAAAAAAAGGAACCTGCACTTGCAGTTCCAAAATGACTAACAATACAAATACTACATTATGCATGACAAAAGTTACTGAACTGCTGTATGTTACTCTTGGTGCTTTTGGAGCACTTTCACTGTTCGATCTCACCTGTGGAAAACTGTACCATTGTTAACATCACCCTCTGAAACTAACTGCAAGTGGCGAACTAAGATAATTCCAACTGCTGGAAGCCAAAAACTCAGTACACGTCTAATACTACTGAACTAAAATATGAATTTGAATGTAAGCCTTAAACTCCAGTATAGTGATACAACTGTTTCACAAAAATCTGTGTACTGAGAAATAAAGAACTTCCCTAGCACCCACAATTTTTCTCCTAAATTTTTCTCAGCATAGGTCCCAAGTCCACTTTGCCCTCTCATAGTAAGTAGTACTTATTTTGTTATTTTGGGGATTGCTTCTCTGAATAAGTGCTGTTCAGCACGAACAAAAGTAGAAGAATCTACCCTTACCTTTCCTAATCTTAGTTGCAATTGATCTGGTAAATGAGAGACCGTTACAGAAAGAACAGTGTGACTTTTTAAAATTTCCAAATTCATCCTGGTTTTATTTCACTTGCTAAGAATTCCAGCCTTCCAAGTAGGAGCAAACTGCAGTTTATTTTGGTATAAATATCACTTAGCAGCAAGAAACTGATTTCTACATTAAAAACTTAATATTCTTTTCAACTGATAAGTGTTCATGTGCATTGTCGTTTTTCATCATGCTCCTTTTGTGAAAGGCAAACCAGCAATGGGTTAAATTCCTCTCATTTATACTGGGAATAACTACCATGAACGTACGAACTAATGCAACCAAGAATTCTTAACTCAATGGTCCTCTGTTAGATTATCAGTACTATGCAGATCTCAATATTAGCAAAAATAATAAATGTTAATTGCTNTGGGGGGGGGGGGGGGGGGGGAACCAAACAAAAATCCCAAACTAAAACCACCACTTTGTGAGGGTGATTTATGATCTATATCCTACACAGTCACAGAAAAAACCTCCAACTGACATTCCACATTGCTTGTATAAATGTTTCCTATGAGACAAGTATGTTTGCTTTCAGAAACTACTTTAACTAATCTTGATTTTGATATGCACGCATGTAGCTGAGGAAACGAGAACAAATGCAGTCCAAACAACGCCCTAGTATTTTCCTTGTGATGCAAGAAGCAAGATGCACACTAAATGTGCCCATCCCAAAGATTGCCAGGAATGGAGAAAAAGTACTTAAAGGCTTTGTTCTATCAGCTAACTTCTGGCATTGAAGAAACCCAAAAACATAGAGCTGAGAAACTTATTAGCTTGACAAACGTTAGCCAAATAATTTCTGGTGTAATTACTGGATGATGCCAAGCAGTGTGGGGCCCACTACAAGCATACAAAAGAACATTTTCATTCCCAGTAGGGAAAAAGTTCCTCATTCAGCTTTATAAAAAGAATCAGTTGAGGTGCCTGCCTGCTCCAGATGTTCCCCTGCTCCTATCGCCTCCCTCATAAAGGGGAAGTGAACGCTGACTGCAGGGGGAAGCAAGCGTCCAAATAGCCTTTGAGAAAACACTTCCACCCTGCACTTTCTGGAAATCACAGAACCCAACCACCTAGTCTAGCAATTTAGCAACAAGTTTCTTCAATGACATTTTACACCCCTTAACCTCAGCTAGGATTAACAATGCACTTAAACTCCCACATAGGAGTATTCATCCGGGAGCTGTACGAGTAGTTATGTTTTACATATCTTTCAGCTATATCGTAAGTCCAAATGAAAAATCCAGCGTGAAAGAAAATGACGCATCATATTTGCAACCTTCCTTCAAGATGAAGGAATCGATGACTTAAGAGTTCTTATGAGACAGTTTGGGATTTCCTTTCCCATTTGTGACAGATATAAATAGTAGTTAAATACCGTATTTCTACTGTAAGTGATTTAACATTTTCTTTGAATCTCAAGACTTCTTGTGAGGAAGTGACAGTTCAGGCAAATTGTAACAGGCATTTTTAACTATCACTGCTTACTCGCTCTACATCCACGTGCAATTGCCAAACACAAATTGAGAAATGAGACCAAGAATTACAATTCCTACCTATGCGTATATTGGGAAAAGACTTGGAACACAACATTTTTCTCCAAAGTACCTTGTTTCATACATAAAGCTATTTCTCTTACACTGGAGAGTTACATCATGCATTGTGAGGAAATGACTGGGAAATTTCAAGAGGCATGCCCAAAGAAAGGCAAGCATGGATGATCTTAGGTACAGTTCAAGCATTAATTATGGCTGCCAAAGCATAAATGTGAAAATCATAACTGTAGCTTTCTGCATGCCACCTGCTTAGCTGCCAAGCTGAACTCAGTGAAGTAGCCTAGAGAGACCAGAAATTTATGTATACTGTCAAATAAATGACAAACCAGCTTAATTCCTTTCTCTACCTATACACGCTTGATTACAAACGAGGAGAGGGTAATTTTTAAAGCTGCAGACAAAAGCACTGAAAAAAACACATTTAGTTTTAAAATTACACCTACCCTATCTATCTACCATCAGCTATAATTCTGTATTTATCTGATAGATACATGGGGTTCTATCATTTTGAACCAACGTCAGCTGTGAGTCTAATCTACGCTGCTACACACTAGCCCACAGCATCCTAGCATATCCTAGCATTGTGTGTTACGTTCTCATCACACACGGACATCTACAAAATGCCACGCAGAGATGTGGATTTTGCAATTCGGGAGTTCTCTGTCCATGCATCTGAGGTGGAAATTGCTAGTTTAAAGAAGAGTCTTGGAGCATCCAGCATATAGTAACAAATGTATGTATTACTAATGATACATCAAGGTTATCCATTATAATTTTATTTTATTATTCCACTAATTTTTTACAACCTTATTTGTAATGCTTTGTAGAAAATGGATTAAAATTATTTAGACAGTTTAATGATTTTAAACCAGAACACACTATGTAGGCAGACATTTATTGCAGGAGAAGTAGTTTTCTTAAGTCACCTTGTGAAGTTTCTGCTTAAGCTTATCTACGGCAATTTCTTTTTAGAGTTGCAAGTGAGGAAAAGGGTAGAAATACCTTCTTATATTGCTGCCTTTTGCAGATGAGGCAGTTGTTACTTCACTATCACAGTCACAGATAGGGAATAGCTTGGGGCACTCTGAGCGTCCCCCAGGGAGTTTCAGGAATAAACACTGCCTTCTCTTATTTACGCACTCAGCATTGCATGAATGTAACAGATGAAAGCATTCAGCCTGTGGTTCATTCAAAATGAAAACTGGTTTATAAGAACCTAATAAACATGTTCTGATGTGTAGATTCAATTATCATCTGTGACACAAAATTAATAGCAACTGTAAACTTAAGAGGTCTCAAACTATTCTGTTCAAGTCAACTTTTATGATTATCTTCAAACTGTAAAAAAATCAGCATACAAAGAAATTAAACTGATGAATTGTATTACATATTATTTATAGATCCAAAGGTCATAAAAATCATTATGGTATTAATGAGACTGACATCATTACAAAGGCCACAGCTTCTACTGAGAGAGCCGTGTGAATTTACAGAATGACCCACAATTTGTAAGAAAAACTGGAAGTTTATTTGCTGAGTATGTCAGTATGCCCTCAGCTGCAGTATTTTTCTAAAAAATTACCACATTCTTAGAGACTTCCTCTGGTTCTCATGGCACAGAAATACTACATAGTTAACCTCCTTAGCAGCAAGTGCGTGTTGAGCCTATTTAAACTGAAGCATGAGGGTGGTGAGGCACTGGGACAAGTTTCCCAGGGAAGTTGTGGATGCCCCATCCCTGGAAGTGTTCAAGGCCAGGCTGGATGGGGCTTTGAGCAACCTGCTCTAGTGGGAGGTGTCCCTGCCCATGGCAGGGGGGTTGGAACTAGATGATCTTCAAGGTCCCTTCCAATCTAAATTATTCTATGATTCTATGTATTTTGGAACCGTGTAACTGTTGAGGATTCTGGTATTGTATTATTGATAGATTTCAATTCACTGTGTTGTGAATGGTAGGAAGATTTTTGAGGTGCCATTGAAGTTTTCTGGGAACGAACAATTTGACACAACTTGCCACTATAGGCCTGTTAACCAATGCTACAGGATGGCAACAACTGCAAGCAAGAAAGGTGTAACTCACTTTTTTACAGAGTGGACTTTATCTCTTACCTATCTGAATATTAACTGCCAGAATGCAATTTCTGATACTGCAGTTAAAAATTGCAGTTAGGACCATATCAATGTTTTGATATCAAGGCGAAATTCATACTTAAGCAAGTGACCTATCTCTGGTTGACCTTTGTTCAAGGGTCACATCGCATAACACAGGTATGGCTTGAAAAAGTTCATACTGGTATCCATCGCTTAGAGCGATCAATTCCAGCAGGTACAGCTACCATTGAGTGCTGGGCTTGACAGATGTACCCATGGAAAAGACTGAAAGCATCCTTTGCCTACAGCTGTAGAAAGCTGGCTTAGTTCCATGCGTGAGAGTGGAACTGAATGCCATATCTCCCCAGCTCTTACTCCTGCAGTTGCTGGCCTGATTATAATGGAGAAGCCCAGCTCTCGCTATAAGCTTCTGTGACAGGACTGTAGCACTTGTGTACAGCATAGAAAGAAGACTAGGGACTAGCTGTGACAGATTAGTATTACACTGCACGTGAGCTGCAGTACGTTCTTGGAAGATTCACTAACAAATAGCTTGTATGCAGAGTTTTGGTGAACCACAGTAAGATTATTTGGAGTTTCTATTTGTTGCAATGAACGCATTACTGGAAAGTGGTTATATGAAACAAGAAAGAAAGGTCTAAGGAATCAATTTATACTCATAGTGAGTAGTCAAATCGTTTTCTGCTGAATATAAAGCATTGGCATCAGCTGGAAACTTTTTGGAACGATGGGCAAGGAGTACCTGGTTATGAATAAAGAAATCTGTAAATCCAGTAACCTTTTGAGATGGACAGCTGACCAACTGTATCTCTTTGAAGAAAGCAGAGGATTCTCTCCACTCCCTGAGAACAAGCAAGGAGTTTGAGGCAGATGGACCAACTGAAAACCTCATGTCTCCCAAGCCAATCGCCTCTGCCAGGACTAAAAATAAGGATGAAGTATATAGAACTGAGAAAACGCATAATAAGATTACAGTAAAAAAAAGCCTTTGAGATTCCAGATGTTCTGAATTTTCTGTGTATTCAAAAATAACAAAAAAAAATTAAAACCTGAAATAGTTATCAATGCTTCACTACCACACCTGAAATTTATTGCAAGAATTTTGCTGGTATATGTTTAAGACGCTCCTTTGGTTGAATGCCAAAAATAAAAGGTGGTCTGCGAAGACACTTGTCTTGTGAGAAAAAGAAACGCTGTAGAGTGGGAAACTTCTATAGGATCACCAAGCCAAATCCTCAGAGTAAGGTCAGGAACCGACATAGCTGCTCCTTGAGCTTAGACGTTTTTATTTTACTACAACGGTAAAAAAGAGGAGACCTGACCAGCTACTGTAAATACCACAGCTGTTGCAGAAGTGCTTAATACTGCCACAGGCTGTGCTTAATCACAGACAAAAAACTCCCAGTCTTTGGTCATTTCTTCTCTTGATTATTCCAGTTATGTTTGTTTTAGAGCAACTGAGCTGCCATAGTATCTGAGGTTGAAAAACTCACATTTGGGTGGGATTAATTTTACATGCTATATGCTTTTTTTACACTAAAAAATAACAACAGAATAAAGACTACTAGATACATCTGAACTGACATAAAAAGCCCAACCCCTTTTTTTGGTAGACTTGCACATCCGATCTGTTAAGTGGGAGAAAATAAGTCTTGCCAAGCAATTCTTGTATTATTTTTTCAGCAACACTACAGAGAAGAAATAAACTGGAAAAGCAGACATCCCACAAGACAGCCTAATAAGAAAACTTTATGCATCAATTGTATTTCATTTCTTATGCTAGAAATGTCACTTCGTTTAAAGAACATATAAAATACCTCCAAAATCAAACTGGTATTCCCCTAACATTGTAGATGACCTGGAATCTCCTATGAAAACTCTCCCAGAAGCAAGGTCAGTTCCAAACCTCCATCACAGACAAATTACTGAAATGTATGACCCACAGCTTGTACTTCAAATCATCGGCAGCTTCTGTGTGATATTGTTCCTGATACCTCATGCAGAAATGAGAAACATTCTTTGAGACTTGTGCTCTCAGACGGTGTGCACGGAATTGGAGGCAGAGACGAGAGGAAGAAAACCTCCAGGGTAACCTTCCCATGCAGGTAAACCTCCTGCTCCTGACTCACAATGGTGTTGAGTTTTCTCATTTTTAAACAAACACGTACCTAATATACCTGAGAAGATGCAGTACCTTATGAGAAGTTATTGCTGACACTGAATACTTGCCCCAAGTCCCACATTGGTATTTCTGTCTGGTTTTACAACTGCTTTATGCTTCTTAAAAATGAAGAGGTGGAAGAAGAGCCAGATTTCTTGGTTGCTTAATGCAGGCAAATACAAAGGAGCCCTTAAACATAGCCTTGTCTGGTTGCTGCGTGGAACAAAGAATGAAAGCCCTACACAATGGTGCTCTTTCCAAACTGCACAGGAAATTTACCCCATATAATTACACCTGAGTTTCCTGATATGAAAGGAAGGAGGGAGGAAGGAAAAGGGAGGGGTCTGTGCTGTACTGCTACTTACCACACATTTGCCTGCACAGCACCAGTGTCTGACGGGAGACACAGCAGAAAATACAATACGAAGCACCGTCAAAGACAAAGCAGCACAGCAGGACAATAAAATGCCTTTTTTCAGTTTCTCACAAAAGTAATTTTCATGCTCTTCCAAACCAGGCTTAATTCTTCAAACTCAAACCCTTCACAGACCTTCTCTGTTCTACCTGGAACTCTCTTCCCCTTTAGAAACACAGGAACAGAAAGGGGGGTGAGGGGGAATCAGAACCTTCTAATAGCAACCTGAAATTCTTTACGTATCAGGATAACAGCTTGTCTTATGGTATATTGGGACACGCTTTTACGGGTGCAAAAATCAGAAGTGTGATGATAAAGACATTTTCTAAGCTTGAAGGAATTATAACAGGCTAAAGAATAATTGAAATTCTCTTCCTGTAGTCCTAAGCTTTGCCAGTTTGTTGTCTTCACCATTTAGAGGTAAGTCTTTCAAGAGTTAGCAAAATTTTAAATGAAATGACAGATGAAATTGCAAAGTTTCAGTTTTGAGAAAGTGATGATTTTTTGCACTTACAGGAGAACAATCTCCAATTTAGAAACATCCTTTTCTGCAAGAGAGGAATCTGTCTACATTTCTTGAAGATGAAACAAGGATGTTAGGAGAAATGGGATTTAATACAAGGCACATGGTCACTTGGAGCAGCTCCACAGCTCCTAAATGTCTTGTAAACACATCAGGTGCTCTGCAGACTGACATCATGGAAAGATGTAGGAGAAATTTCCCCGATCCCCTCTTTATGAAGCGATACTGTACGTGCATCTTCATATTCTGACACTTCATTCTGAAGATAGTGCAGCTTTACCACTATATATGCAACAAGTTTCAGGATGATTTACCTGGATGTTGAGCTTGATCTGTACCCCAACTTGGGAGAAGGGGTAGGAAAAATTTTCTCAGTCTGGTTCAGTTTTTCAATGGAAAAAAGTAACTAACTTCTACCCATTCAACCAGCTTACAAGTTTCTTTTTCCCCTGCAGAGCACTACATGGTTTGGCATCTTCACTGCATTCACAGGCTGCTGGGGTTTCTTTTTGTGGAGTTTTTTTGTCATTTTTTTTCCAAGTCCTAGTGTTATTTCTCAAGTGACAATGTCATATAAAACCCCTGCAACAAATGACTGTGTTCTCATTCTCTAATGTTTGTGCGCTCTTTTGTTCTCTTTTATTTAAGAAGACGTGATAGCCTATTTCAATTTTAAATTGAAGTTGGAATAGGTACAACTCTGAATTTGGTCAATCTGTTATACAAAGCTCTTAACGAGGATAAAAGGAGCTGTATGATTGTACACTTTTTATAGTATTCATGGTGCCTTACATAATATCCAATTAATCACGGTCTTATAAACCCCTTAATAACTGTATTATTCGTTAGCAGTAAGACCAGCTTATTTTCTTGACTTTTGATACTGCATCTTCCCAGGAACTCATATTTCTCACTGTCATTCTTTTTACTGATATTATTATTATTATTTCTTAAGGTACCTTTAAAATTAGAACGAACACAGACAATGAAAAATTAAGTCTTGGAGAAAATAGCCACTAGCTTTTGTGAGATCACAACATTATATTTTGGCCTACTGAGCAGACAGCTTTTTTAGGTTATATGTGGCAGATATACCTTACTATCGTCACAGAATATTCTACAAAATCCAATAAAGATTAAAGCAATAAGGTTTCTACAGGAGTTAAATAGGACTCTAGAGAAATAACTTTAAACACTAATAGCCTTTTCATAGAGCTCTACAGGGCTGTATAAGTACTTTTAAAGTGCATTGCACTTGCTATTACATACTTCCCGTTCAAAGCAGGAGGATATGGCTGTAACTGAACAGGTCGAAACAGCCAGCCAAGTGACAACTTTCAAGAACCAAAGCCAATTTCTATTCCCAGTCATTTTCTAGCAGGAAAAAGCGTTCAATCAGTGCTAAGCACTACTGAAGGCACATGTTTGCCTGTGCACATACAGATGGCTGCACACATGCACAGAAATGCATTCAGACTAAACTTTGCCCATAATAATGCCACTATTAGACCCAGCAATTTCCATAGCATGGCTTCCAAGAACCTTTATTGTCTTCAGATCCCACAACAAATTTCTTCAAGAAAACAGCTGGACCAGGACAAAGGACTGGACCTTCAGTCTCTAAAGAAAATTGTATTTTTAAACTGTCCCTGTGGAGCCTTCAAAACATGTCCATCACTAATGTCCATCACTAATACATTCACTCATTTTCTCAACTTACATGTTAGGCCAAGAAGTTAAATCTATGAGGGTTTTGTGCTTTCGTCACGGTTTAGGCTGAATTGGCTACTGGGGATGTGGGGCACCCCAGATGGAACCGACAGATACTCCCCTCTACCCCTCTTCAAAGAGGGAGGCAGAGGAGGGAAAAAGAGACTTATGAATTTAGAAGGAACTAAACTACTTTAACAAAATATTAATAAAAAAATAAAAAGAAAATAGTGAAATATATACACAACCATATCAAGCTCCCAGGATCACGATCTCGTCACCGTCTCACACTGGGTAAGTCCCAGGCTGGACTGAGTGACAGATGGGAACTGGATTCTGGATCTGCATTCAGGATCG
>RSEF01000004.1:44647735-44685319 GCA_003993805.1 Himantopus leucocephalus | reverse complement strand
TGAACAAAATTGGTCCTGTTTTACCTCAAACCAGGACAGCTTTACACAACATAAGCTTTACCTCATGCATTAAGGTCATTAACTGGAATGAGGTACACCAAAGATATTTAATTTCCACAGAAGTCGTGACCTAGAAGCCTAGGGGCTGGTTTGTTGTCACTGCAAGTCTCTTCTCTTCTAAATCACAAGTTGTGTGTATAAAGCTCACAGCTGGATAATGACCAAAGAAGGGTTTTTTTAGCAAGCTTTTCACTCCATCTTCTCTTGCACACACTTGTGCACTCACCTACGCAGATTAAGCAGTCTAAGTGAAATGGGAATGTGTACTCTGAAACGTGATAACGGTTTCAGTATATCCAAGCACGTTTCTTGGTACTGATGATCAACTCCTCACTAGCTGACTATGTGTAATAGTAAAAATAAGCATTGGATAACGCTTCCCTGGTAATATTTCTCAGTCAACTCTGCAACTACAGAAGATGCCCAGAGAAAAGATTGAAACGGGCTGCGTCAAAAGCAGCATGGCCAGCAGCTCGAGGGAGGTGATTCTGCATCTCTACTCCAATCTGGTGAGACCCCACCTGGAGTACTGCGTCCAGCTCTGGGGCCCTCAGTGCAAGACAGACAGGAACCTGCTATGGCGGCCCAGAGGAGGGCCACAAAAATGATGAGAGGGATGGGACAGCTCCCCTATATAAGGAAAGCCTGAGAGAGTTGGGGTTGTTCAGCCTGGAGAAGAGAAGGCTCTGGTGAGACCTTATTGTGGCCTTTCAATATATAAAGGGGGCTTATAAGAAAAATGGAGACAGATTTATTTATTTTTTTTTACCAAGACCTGTAGCAACAGAACAAGGGGGAATGATTTTAAACTAAAAGAGGGCAGGTTTAGATTAAACATAAGGAATTGTTTTTATGATGAGGGTGTTGAGACACTGGAGCAGGTTGCCCAGAGAAGTTGTAGATGCTCCGTTCCTGAAAGTGTTCAAGGCCAGGCCGGATGGGGCTTTGAGTGACCTGGTTTGGTGAAAGATGTCCCTGGTCATGGCAGGGGATTGGACTATATGATCTATAAAGGTCCTTTCCAACACCCCCCATTCTGAGATTCTATGAAATTGTCTTCTACCTGCAGGTGTTCAAGGTATGCAAGTTATATCTATCAACAGAAACATTTTTAAAATTCATTGAAAGATTAGGCATCTTTATATGAAATACATAGGAAAATCAGTACGGGAGAGCCCTCCATGCTATACTATCAAGTGCTCAAAGTAAGATCATTATCATCCTTTAACCGTCACTATGTTGTGCGTATGTATCATCTCTGAAATACATGCACCAAGACATTTTGTCACTTGGTTTCTAATACACACGAAACAGTAGGCATATACTTCTTTCCTTGAATGGGACACTGCAGTCAGCTTACCTGACTACTTGAAAGAAATATATTATTATTAGATTTTAGAAAGATGCATTATTTCATATATTATATTTTTCAGGCAATAAATCCTAAAGATATGAATTAAACTGACAAAAAAACACACTATCAGAAAATTACTCTGTGATAGACAGCACAGCCATCTGAATGGACCTCTGTAATAGCATTTTATTTTGCTCAAAATGCATTGAATGAAGCAGTCAAGAGAAACAGGACACAGGTAAAAGCAAGGACTTAGAGGTTCCATATGGCAACTGTACAGCTTTCTCATATGGAAAATTAAGATGCAGTGTCCTGCTACAGACTTTTTTTAAAAGAGTAAAAAAATAATTTTGTATGTGAGAATGCAGATGCTCAACACAAAATATGTACGATGTCAAACAATAAGCGCATTGCATTTATGCATTGTAAACAATCAGGTTCTTTTTAAAAACTTCNTGATTTTTTTTTCTTTTTTTTTTTTTTAAGGAAATTCCTACATTTTGTAGGCATCTGAGAAACAGAAAAAAAAGATCTTTTTGACAGTAATAAAGCAAAACCAAAATACAGAAACATGATTTTAGAGTAACATAAGCTATCATAAACATATGTTGAGTTACCGGATAGCCATTTCGCCCTGGTAGACCCTGGTTGAATGAGATGAAATGGTATGACACACATTAACAACACAGTCATGACATATGACATAACAAACATGCAGAGTACATTACTGGCAAATTATAATTTGCTTATTTATTAATTTTGTATATGTGATGATACTATAAACCAACAAATATGAAATAGGTACTACACAATGAAGAAACAAGGCCTTGGCAATGGATATTATGTGCTTTAACTTAAATAAACATTCTAATTAAAAGGCTACTGGTTACTTCAGATGCTTGCTGAAATAAATTCCTTTTATAATGAAGAGCATTATCCATGTAAACTGAGGGGCAATATGTGGTTAAAAGAAAAAACTCCCAGTGCCTAGGCAGTAAGTATTAGATACACAGGCTACCACTAGAACATAGGTGCCAAATAAGAAATTTGAGAACGCTATAACAGATCATAAAAAAAAAAAACATTTGAAAGCCCCCACCTCTGACTGTTATCACATGTGACACTCAGTAGTCATGTACAAGGAAAATAAACAGAGCACTGCAGTAGCCTTTGAAAAAACAACATACACCTAATTCCGTGCAGTGCTACGTGGGATATACACATATTTGCTATTTTAAATGAAAACGATTACCACAGTCTCCCAGGTGAAAACAATAACTGAGTTCACAAGAGTTGCCCCTAGCCAGACTGTGTCTATGAAAATAAAAAAAGTTAATTAGGAACAGAAATTACATTTTTAAATGCCTTGTAGCAACTTAAACCCTTACTGCCTGTCAGCAAGATGAAATCTTGTAAGTTTTGAATATGAAACTTGGAATTTTAAGTCAGATACTTCTTAAAATTATTCATTCTTGGGAGCTATTTCATGTTTGTGTTAATATTGCCATGATCTAAAATGTTATTTTTTTTAATGGACCTATACTTAAAGTAGTAGGGAGCTGAAGTCAAAGACATTCATAACGAGGCACATAGTGAACTCTTGCCACATTGTCTTGCTACAGGAAAATCACTTGTATCATGATTTATGGTTGTTCTTTGTGTTTCATGGGAACACTGCAAAAGAAATTGGGGAAGCCTGTGTTCCTTTCAAATAAATATGCATTAAGTCTGGCTTTTCATTGATGGGTTGTTAAATGAATTTGCCTCTATGAACTGCTGAGCACATGGTCAATATCTTTCAAGGATAAATATTATCACTGCTCAGTATATACATTTTACAGTAAAATCATCACATCACAGCAGACATTCAACATATTAATTCACTATTCTCAAATATGCATGTAGCATACACTAGACAGATAATCTGGTCCTGAAAATATTGTGGAAATACTACATCTATCAAAGAAAAAAAATAGTTAGAAGCCTGCAAACACTGTAAAAGAAATGCTGTTTTAATGGTCACAATTTTACATCATATGGTGCACATAGATGGCATGACAAATACAAATGTTTGAGATATACAACAAAGCAAAAAAAAAACCCAACCAACCAACCAATCCCAACCAAACCCCAAAACAAACATAAAACCACGGAAGAGAGAAACTGTTTTCTTACAAACAGGATTAGCACAAGATTCAATCAATTTACTAAACTGAACAGTATTTAATATTTGTTTTACACGAGCACTTACTGGCTTCAGTAACTGTTACACTACAATGAGCTGGACAGGCCGTACGCCTCCAAAGAACAAGGAGCCTGTACCCCAAGAGTCTGTGATAACTGCAGAGGAAGTTACTACCCAGCTAAAGGCAGAATGACCAAGTCTGGACTTAAGATAGCATCCTTGCACATTGTTATACTGCAGTAAAATACTTATTATCAAGTATTAAGCAAAACAAACAACACATACTTACGTGGAATTGTGATCCAAACTGCTATCTGGAGTGCTGAATATAAAGCTTTATTGGTTTAGAGACTTTTTTCTTAAGGAACTTTCTGATTAAACTATTCAGCTCCAAGACAATTAGTGAGTGTTTATACTGCGTAAGTATAAATATCAAAATTCCCTCTTTATGATACATGATCATTTTATCATGGTGATAACTTAACAGGATCTAACAGATTTCTCCCTGATTCTGGAAGAACCAACAATGTATCACTGTACTTACAGGAGGTCCTGTGGGGTGGGGGAGAGGGAAAGAGAGTAAAAAAAAGAGAAAAAAAGAATATGTAAGCTTATGAAGTTATTAAAGACAGACACATATGTACGAAGCCAAGCATGAGGCCTCAGGATTGTAAATGAGCAACACTGCTAATACACTGTACACATTTTCCCACTGAAGTACTTTTTAGCTTTGGTTGTGCGTTGTAACTTGTAAATATGTCTAACGCCTAAATGCATGCAAGCGCACCTTACCAGTTCTTCAATTACAGCCATGCAATCTTATGCAAGTTGCTTCTCCATCCATTCCCATGCAATTTCACGCCAGTACAAAAATAGCAGCCACAGACTACAATTCATTTTGTCAGACTCCACATAAAGCATATGTAACCACAGGACCAGTTTCAGCTAGCCACCCAGTTGGCATTTGATCACAGCTTGGCTGCAAAGTTGCACAAAGTACCCTTGGCATTTAACCTTGGCATCTCATCAAGTCATACGTGTACCAGCATCTTCCAGCCTTCCAACATTGCCTATGAGGGGCGGTTTCAGTGGCCACCTGACAGTGCTGAACTTTCTTTTCATCACCTTCCTTTCTCAAGGCACACATATAAAATGTTCCCCATTAAAATGTCACACTTCGTGAAGTGATATTTGCACATTTTTTCAATTATTTAGACTCAAAGACTTTTGTATAGCAGTTCTTGGAAACATTATCAAAGGGCCACAAATCAAATCTACTATTTCAGTCTTATTAAGTTGAGCAGCTGCAGCTCCCAAATCAATGGCATTTTATTAAGCTTTTATGCCTTTCTCTAATTTCTGAATAAAGTGAAGTGCAAAAGGAGCATAAAACAGCAGCAGCTGTACTTTGAGATTGCTTTTAATATTGACAGCCATTTGGTTTTAACAATGCAATTTTATTGTCCAGTAACTAAGGCAATTTCTTTACCCTGGAAAACATTCTTGAACAGCGTTTTAAGGTGCAGGTCTGTTTTTAAATGAGAGAGATCAATTTCCTTTGTTAATAATTTAATATGTGTTTATTTGAGATGTAAAAATGCATCGACAAGCATCCTGCAAAGTAATTGCCAGGATCATTTATAAGACAATCTTCAACCCTAGAATTTCCTTCTGTACCACAGCGTTTTTCTCTGAAGTAAATGCTAATCCAACACTGAATGGAAACGCCAAGGTGATTTATATTAACCTTTGGCAGGAAATGTCTTCAGTTTTGTGACGCAGGAAAACACGGGAATAGTTTTTAAGAGCCAGGTAAGTGATCATTTATAGAGATAAGAAAGGCTACATAAGATTTACAGAGATCAAGCTGATGGGAAGGTTTTCCTAACTGGCAGATTAGACGAGACAGCCAAGGAGATTAGAAACGCTCATTTTCTCCTGCATCGCCTCCAGAAAGTTCACCTTTATAAAGACTCAATCCCACAAGGTAATCAACAGTTGCCGTTCCCGTGAATGTCAGCAGGAAGAGGCGCTCAGCATTTCATAACATTGTCTCAAATAAAATTTCAAGCTCCACATCAACAGCGGGATTCTCTCAACAGCAGCCTCCCTGGTGTAGGGTAACGAACCAACAAACTTTTTTCTTATTTCCGTAAGAACATAATTGCTACTCATTTCTAGTAAGCAACAATTTCTCTCATACAGAGTAGTCTACTTATCACATTATTTCCCTGAGCACTGACATTCTTAACATAAGTAATTTTATTTCCTTCTTTATTTCCTTATAAAATGGTTCGTCTCAAACCAAGGGTGCCTGATGCAACACTGACTTAGAGTACTCCAAGTACTGACTCACATGGAGTTATTCTAACTTGCACAAGCGTGAGAAGACACCAAAATGGTTTGACAATTACCAATGCGTTACCAATGGTACCATGTCAAGCATTACGAAGTGTGCCTACAAATACATGACAACCAAGACTAGAAAACTATCTGGAAGGCCACCAGCTATATGCCAAGGGTCACAAATTTTTACCAGAGAAGTTTCAGAACTCTCTTTCAGAGCACAAATACCATAAAAATAAAAATGAAGGCATGCTGGGTATCCTCACAAAAAAACAGACATCAAATAACAATGGATCTTATGAAATTATAAACTTACCAGTCTCTCCTCTTCTGCCCCGCTTACCTCTTTTCCCTGGAGGACCTAAAAAGAAGATGGTGGGTTGTAACTTTTTTTTTTCTTGAAATTATATGTAGAATATCATTTGTGTTTGGCTGTAAGGGTATTAAACAAATGCATTACATGGAGTCCAGAGACTTTGGCTGAGCAGGAGTAAAAGATGACCAGAATAAGATTCATGAAGCTGAAGATAAAATTGACAGCTACGTCATCTGGTATATGGTCTCAGAGAAAAGGCTGGGAGAAACTTTAGAGGTCATCCAGTTCATCCCTCTTTCTCAAGGGAAAAAAACCCACTTTTAAATTATTACTGCAACTTCCACAGGCATTTTTCCCCCAGTATTTCACTGTTCTGACAAGTGGAACATTTTTCTTTATGTCCAACTTGCTGCACTGAAGCCCATCAATTCTTGTGCTTTCCACGCTGAACCCTGCAGAAGAAATTGTTTGTTTCCTTCCCTCAAAAAAGTCTTTGTATTCCTCAGAATTGTTACACCATTTCTTCAGTCTTCTTAAACCAAACTTATCAGGGGGCATTAAATTTCATTCCGTTATTCCTGTATTAAGCCCAAACATTTGCATTTATTTATAACATCAAATCCTCCAGAAAAAGCGTCCAGCCTCCATCTCAAAACATCCAAGAGATGAAGAAACCACAACCTGGCTCACCATCCCCCAAACACTAACAACACTGCGTGTGGTGTTAGACACTAAGGTGCTTTGCTGCCAGTTTATA
This sequence comes from Himantopus leucocephalus, assembly GCA_003993805.1. NCBI lineage: Eukaryota > Metazoa > Chordata > Aves > Charadriiformes > Recurvirostridae > Himantopus > Himantopus leucocephalus. The sequence goes on along the minus strand of RSEF01000004.1, from coordinate 44,678,301 downwards.
TCTGTTAGCCATAACACAACAGCTTAGTCCCTGTATGCCTTTTGCTAAGGAATCCTTTACTACTCATTGTCCTTTCTCCACAAATATTTACATACTACAGCCAGTGTCTTCCACCACCTCTAAAGAAATAATAAAATCCCTTGTTTCTCCACTCCAACCTTCAACTTCCTTTCTAAACGGCAAACATCAGTACAACATTCTTCCTCTCTTCTCGGTGACCTTGACATACTGTCCCTGAACATGCAAAGGAAAGTACGCTTGTGCTTGTGCTTCTCCTTCTCCAGCCAGGAGGAGAGGCAGCAGCTGTGGTGGTGACACAGAGTACTGAACTGCTGCTGCTCGGAAGAGAGACCCACAGGTGGGACTCTCAAAGCTGCTGAAGAGAGGCAAGCGCACGGGTGGAATTTCCAAAAGCAGCAACGCATGCAGGAGCACAAGTACCTCTGCTGTGGCTGTATCTCACTGCTTGTAATCGATATTAGGTGCACAGGTGTTTCTGTGCAAATAGTTGAGCAACGGTCTGCTACTTTAAACAGCTACAAGGTTTTATAAACCATCTGAACTATCATCCCACAGCTTTTAAACGCATATGAATGCCAAAACTTACTTTGCATTATATATTTGCGGCAAGGTGGCTTAAAAGACTAAGATGCTGAAAAAAAACCATTAGTGATACAATTTCAAGCTCTTGCCTTGAAGGTAGAAATGTTTATTCATGCCAGAACTTTATAAATCTCACTAAAATCCTTCTTTCTTGTTCTGTTTTAATAGTGACAGTAGTGGCATAATGCAACACAAGTTTAAGACAACAGTACTGTACAAAGCAAGAATGGCATAGGGTATTCATTATAAACCGCATATTTAACAAGGCAAGAATATTTGGTTATTATATGCTGAAAACCAGCAAGTGTTACTTCAGTGTAGAGAACCTTGCAGCTTTCTCCTGCAACACTCCAGCCTCTGAAAGAGATACCTATGGAAACCCCTTACACAGGTAATGGCACGTTACAAGACATAAGTGTCTATACACACATCTCTTTTTTTTTTTCGTCCCCCAGCTAACACTGAAACTTATCAGAGTCCCTATGCTTGCACGTACCTCTGCACTAGTCCTCAGTGGAGATCTCCTGGGCTATCCCCAAGCTCAAAACACAGCTGTGCAGCAGTTTGGGTTGATCACAAACATGGATGTGCAGGAGAAACTTAGAAAGGTTCTTCATGAGGTAATGACCTGTCTTTCAGCATATAACAATGAAATATTCTCATGCTGTTTTGCAGAATATTATTTTGAACTTGATGATCTTAAAGGTCTCTTACAACCATAATGACTCTATGATTTTATTAAACTTTAACTGCGTTATAGGTGTGCACATGCACGCACAAAAACAGGTCTATTACCAAGTTTCCTTTTGAGAAAACAACAGGACTCTGAAACTAAAAAACTTCAGCTACAGACCAGCAAAAGGCATTAAAGCCACTAACAGAAAACCCTGAAGGTAACTTCAGGCTATGAATTTTAGGAAGGAATGAATTTTGTCCAGCAAACCATATTTCCATAGAGCATTAGACTGCCAGTTTAGCAGCTGTGTACAGTGATGGCAAAGAAGGGGCTCCAGTTCAGTTCTTTCCTCTGACATCAAGCCCTAATCCCTTCTAAGACCTTATTCTGAGATTACTAGATTCAGATGTATGTGTCAATCATGAGAAAAATTCTTATTATTATAATATTTCCAAAGTAAAAACACCACTGAAGTTAGGAAAATTACTCTGGATTTACACCAGCACTAATGAAATCATACCACCACCTTTGACTCCTCAGGCCAGCAATATTTAAGGGCCACTGAGTGATGTGACTCACTTCTCCCTCTCATTAAAAGCTTTTTTGATTTCTGCACTACTCGGGTCTCTGTCAAGGTGGTGGCATTTGCAAACCTCTTAGAAATTTTGAGATAGGAGGTGGATCTTGCAAACTTCTGGGTTTTGGGGACCATTTGAGTAAATAATTTGTATAGATTTATCTATTTAATTATTTTTTACCAATACAAAACAATTCATTTTAAACAATTTATCACAGATGGTTCCAGTTTACAGAAACACTAACATTCACGTTTAAGGCCATCACTAGATGACCTACTACTTCAGAAACTACACAAGCTTTCGTGTTTTCCTGGACAGGCTGCTTTCTCTAAATCTTTACTGCTAACATCATCTGTTGCTCCAATAGTTTCCAGTTATCAAAACCCTGGGCATTTTGCTATAAATATTAATTTTCCATCTGTTTATGGTTTTATAACTTTGCGCTAATTGGAGGATTTAGTGGAGACTCATTGCAGCAGAAGGAGAAGTGAATAAAGTTATCCTAGGCACAGTCTCATCTTACAAGTAGTCCACAGATCTTTACAGCTTACACAAGCTACACAGCATATGACACAACTATTCTGAACTTTCTTGCCCGGGGTAAAAATCTCTCTAGAATAATATCAGAAATGTCCACGCTGAATTGACTTTAATCCAGAGTATTTAGAAAGTAGTTTGTTTTTAACGTCTTTGTATATTAAAAATACAAAACTTAGAAAGAAAAACAAAAGGTTGAATCTCAGTGGAGTGAGCTGGGTTAATAAAGATTAATGATATTGAGCAATAAGAAAAAGCTAGTTTATAGTAGCCAAGTTAGCCAATACATTGTTTTCCTAAGCTCACTAGATTTACCTATAGATAGGGAGTAACAGTAAAATGCCAGAAAATAAGCTGGTTTTCATTTTTAACTTAAAAATATTTGAAACTGTTTTATTCTTCCAAAAATCCAATCTAATTTTTATGAAGAGAAAGTTTAGAAAGGATTTTTTCTTGCTTTCAAATGTCAAAAAAATTAATGCTACATATATTCCATATCTACCAAGGGAATTTTGAAAAGTCAAGAAGTGGGGGGAGGTGGGGGCAGGGGGTATATTTCCAAAAACTAACAGTCAATTACTTATCTGAATTTATCTTCTGAAGCACTTGATGTCAGCTGTTCATAAAGTTTTGCCTTTCTTATCTACCCATAAGGAACTGGCAAACAAACAAAAATATCCACAAAGAAACAAAAAAAAACTCCACACACCACATACAGCTGACATCAGCCAGATAACAGCTTTAGATTTTGACACTTGATATTTTAACTGCAACATAAGCAATAAAAAGTAAAAGTCAATAATAAGGCTGCAACAAACAGTTTCTCTCCCTCCCCCAAATTCCTCCAATTAAACCTCAAAATCCTTCTCAATCTTCAGTAGAAGTAGCTGTTGAAATAACTACCAATGTAGTACCATTGCAGAGACCACGTAGGATGTAGCATGTAACTATTAACAGGTTTTCCAAGATGTTTTCAAAAATACTAAGCACAACTTTGGTGACATTCATCTCCTAGTAATGGGTATTCTAATCTTTGCAATCAGAAATCTCAGATTATAGTGATCCAAATCAGAAATAATTAGTACAGATAGACTACGGTCAGGTCATTGCTGTGCTCCTGGAGAGGTTGCCTCAATGTCCCTTATTTCTTTTAACCATTTGTCCTCTATGTCCAGAGCAGTGCCAGAGGTCTGCAGCAGATCTACTATTTTTATACTGCTATATGGGAGACAGTTTTTACTATAGGAAAGCAGATTAAAATTGTATGTACTCCTCTATATGCCTTGCCGTATGTTAAAAAAGGTCACAGGAATAAGCCACACACCTTAAGGGGTGGGAGCTAACATGCTATCTTCACACTAGAGAAAGACTCAGCTATGCACTTAAGCTTTAAGAGACAAGAGAATCTATCTTAATCTGCTTCTTAAGAACACCATAAGTCTTAATTTTAGATCTATGCATATTTTTAAATCAGATCCAACAGATGGAAAATAGACTCTTTTAAAATTTATTATTGCATTTTTCCAGTGCTTGGGTTTGAATCATGAGTTAAACTATGACATCATTAATTTATTAAAGACACAAAAATGTAAACGTGGTGTATATTGTTCACACATTAGACAGCAAAAGCAGGATTTTCTTCAGTTCAGTTCTCCACCTACTTTCTAAAAAAAGAACATTCCAAAAGCATGAACAGGTTCTCCTTGCTCAAAGGGAAAAAGGACTGACTTATCAAAAGCCTAAAACAAAAATAATGTTTTCCTTCTCAGATATACATTTTAGCTATAGAAGAAATAGTATACACTGTAATAATGCATATTTATGAAGCACTGGAAAAACTGGTCTCAGGTTTTTAATTGGTATGAATCAGTGATGATGACTAAGTTACATTGCTTCACACCAGCTGAGAAATTTGAAAACAGAGGGACAGACAACATACAGTTCGCCTACATCAAGCTTTGGCTCCATAACTTTCTCTTAATCTTCTAAATCCTATGCTGTTAAGGAGATAGAGTCAATAATTAAGTGGCCCAAACTAGGAGAGAAAGTTATGTCATGATAGTCAGGTCTTTCAAAAAAATCCACATATTCATCTTTAGAACAAAAGGTGGCACTAGCATATTGTTACACTGGCACGACCTGTATTCCTTCATTTACTGATACATTTACAGCAAACAAGTTCTACTTTTCAAAGCACCAGACTGGAGAAAAAAAAAAAGAAAAGACATTTGGTGGATGAGACCTAGAAACCCTCTATCAGCACCTGCCAGGCATGTCAAACGCTTCACCATTTGGTCATCAGCTGATCTAGGAAGTCAAGTTTGCCCTAATTTTGGAAAGAAGTACAGTGGCATTATCAAGTCAAAGGAAAAGGATTTACCCATCTTGGGTTATACCAAACTCCAACAAGTACTCACTGTCTTTGTAAGGAAGAGCTCCTACACCAAACCGGCCCAACCAACCTAAGGATAACAGAAGAGTTCAGAATCCTGTTCCCTGTTTTACCAATGTGCAGGACCCTGCTCACATGTTGCTTGACACACATACGTAGCTACTGTTAAAGGTAATGAGTATTCCATATGTACATGAAAAGAAAAACATTTTCCTGGCCGTTTTGAAGGACATCCATTTCACACGTAGTTTACAGCAACATAAGATTTTGCCTGTCAAGTCAGAAAAATGAATTGACCCAATTACATTTTCAGAGTAAATCCTGAGCAACTTTGCTGGTCAGTAGAGTTACTTCAGTATCATTAAGCATAAAACTGCCAACCTTGCTGAAATTGTGTGATTAAAATATCCAGAAGTCAGCTGAACCAAATCAACCAAGCCACCCAATCTATCCTTTCAAATTCAACTGTAACACTGGCAAAATAACTCCTATTGGTTGCGTTTCAAGCTCCATCACCCTAATTTGTCAATGGCTTCAACTCTCTCCTTTCCACTTCCAGAGTACAACCCAGATGCCATCATTTAATCCCATTCCACATTTCTCCCTGTCAAACAAACCCAGAAAGGACTTGCAGTACCACGCTGAACAGAGCCAACCCCTCGATGCTCACAGGGAGAGGACTACTTCCCCAGCAAACTGGCATCTTGGTGTTTTACAGCCGTAGGAGCACCAAGTGACAGTACAGGCCAGCAACGCAGGTAGGCAGCAGGGCAGAGCAGCAGCCGCTAAGCGTAACACCTCTTCCTGTGAAAAGTGCACACCACGAGCAGCATGGTGGCTCCAGTTAATGCTGTGTGATTAACTGGCCCATCCTGCTAGCCGCCTCCTCCTCCAATGGTCACTGGCTTCAGTGAGCAGTACCGAGACATCCCAACAGGCTGAGCTCTCACCTGATGGGGACACAATGAGAGATTCGACATACACGTCCATGGTCCTTTCCCATAGCACTGCCATCAATTCCATCCCAAGTAGGGAAGAATGGGAAGATTTCTAACTCTGAAGCTGAGCAAGTTCTTACAAACACTGCATGGATCTATTCCAGCCTACTTCATCAGCCTTTTTGCTCTTCCCTCTTTTGTCAGCTTTTTTAGCTCATGTAACACTTGGACTCTTCTTTCCTCTCACTCTGCGTAATCATCCCACCTGGCGTGTCAGTCTTCTGCTTTGTACCTTGGTCTGTCTGGGACAGCCTGCCCGAATTTCCTACCTCATAAAATTATCTACCTCACTTCGAGCCTCAGCTGGATAAATAACATTCATTGTTTCACACACAGTACATCATCTTTTTGGCTCACCATGAAACATCATTGCATTGCAGGGCTTGGATAGATGTCAGAGGCTATTATGCAACTTGGCTGAGGAAATGCCAAAATCAGTCTATCTGATCCACAGCAAAGAAATCTGACCTCCCTAAGTCAGATTATTTGTGCCACTTCTGGGCATGCTAAATACCATGTGATTAGAGGCATCTAGCCTAGCATCATTTCATTAGTACCAGATACTACTGAGGGAGCTCAAAGAATCCCATGATCATCACTAGTAAGATAGCCAGAACTGTGCATACACTTACATATTCTGTATTTTTCTTCTCTGGTAGTTAAGTATGCTTGAAGCATGAGAGGCAACATCCCTTCCAAAAATTCTAAAATCATTCAGTATTATCATTCTGAATTAATTCTATAACTATATCAATGTCTACTCCTTTTTTCCCTTAACCTTGTAAAATTGTTGGCCTAAGAAACCATGTGTGACAATAAGCCCCACCATGTAAAAAATACTTCAAGAAATATTTGTTTCTTTTTGTCAATGGTAAGTTTATAGTCTTGTAAAATCACAGATGTCTATTTCTACATTGTTATGAGACTGAGAAACTTTCATTCCTTGCCCAGCTTCTTGATACTGTTGTGAGAAATAGCACACACATTGTAAGATGTTCTCCTGTTTGCCTCCTTTGTAAGGTGAACATACCCTATTTTTTACTATCTCTCCATCTGAATTTTCTCCATGTCATCGATCATTAATATTATTACCTTTTCCTAAGCTTTCTCTGATTCTGCAGTGAGTCTTTCAGCATGGTAAGGCCGAAACATCTCATGCTTTGTCCACAGTCCTGAGCCTTCTCTCCCACGTGACTCCTACAGGAGAAGCACTAACGCACATCCAGCAGAGCTGCTCTATTCCAGGAGTCAGCAGCTGGTAGGGAACAGCCTGACACAGCCTTTCCCGCAGAGCCTGGCAAGAAGCACCTCTCGGCCCTTGGGTTCTCAAGCACTTTCCCAAGAGCAGGTGCTCCTTCCAACAACTGCCTGTACTCAAAACTTATTTTCGTAATTTCTCTAAAGGCAGATCACTTTAAATCTGCAAGTTTCACTCTGCTTCACCTTCCCCCCTAACAATACGCTGGCTCAAAATGAAATCAAAGGCAGAAATTTCTTAAGCAAGACTTAATGTCTTCAACGATAAAGTAGAACATAAGCCTTGACAAGCAAAATATACATAACATTCAATTCTTGGCTACGGGTAACCACTGGACACTTTTTCTTGTTTTCCATCTAACCTTGTCCCGAGTCCCAAGATACCTTCCTTCTCTAATAGCTGCAGTAGACGTTTTGCAGCAACCCTGGTTTTGAGCATTCCCTAAACGCTGCATAACTTCCACTTCTCTCTCGCTGCACCCACACTCCTCACAGATACAGTTTTCCGGCATGAATGTACTTCACCTGTTTGGTCCTATTCGGACCCAGGCACTAGGAGCGTTTGAAGCTGGCTTTTCCCTGCCCAGCCCACACATAGTGCCTTGGGTTGAAGCTGCCTGAGAGCTTTGTGAATGCTGCTGGTGCTGCTCCCTGGGGCTAGATTCTTGAGTGCTTAAGGGATATTCCCCCTTTTAGTTGCACTGCTGGCTACCAGCTCCCAGCCCAGTCTGAAAACTAGGCTCATTAAACACTACATAAAACATCAGGTACACGTATCTTCTCTTAATGCCACAATATAAGGTGGGTTATCTACTTTCTACAGATACCACACGTGACCTTACTAACACAGATAATAGGTGTGAGAGCAAGTTGCTCCGTCTACAAATCCTCCTCCCACCAGTTTGCATTGTTTCTCTGTGTTTGTTTCACTGTTGTTGTTTTCATGTTCTATATGAGTGACCAGTGTTCTAGCAAAAACAGCACCACTAGTTTACTTAACAGACCTACAGCATATTTTGCATTATTCTTCATCCTTATGTATGCTAACACTTTGGCCACATCCTTTGCCACAGCTGTACCTTTAGGAGGGCCTTCGCTGACCTATTCATACATATATCACAAACCTCTACCGAATTAGAAGAGTCTTGTGATGCATTACAGTCCCTAAGTTTAATCATATTGGCATTTTCTCTCTTTTCTTTCTGTTCAGTAGGAGGACTGGGATAGGAAACACTGCTGCTTATGTGACTCTCATTTTAGGAAGACTTAACACAGAACAAATAGATTCTTGAACTTTGCATTTTTCACAGGTTACTGTATCACCAAAGTACTGTGGCAGAAAGTGTGTAAGTGATGATATTTAAAATACTGTCAGAGGTGAAGATTCACATTTATAAGGCAACCAACAAAATGACTCACCTCAGATCATAGCTTTTTTGTCCAGCTACAAGCTAGAATTATGACCTAACTTGCTAAAGCAGCCTGAAATAGATACCAGTAGCCTGGGCTGGAACAGCCTGCTGGTTCTTACAGACTAAGTTTTAGTGGTGAGGCCACTAAACTATTTTAATGAACATACAACACTCCAAGCACACATGGTCATCTTTGCAAACACAGAAATAGCTGCTATCACCTGGCTGACAAATATTGCTGAGGGACAGCTGAAGTATGTAGGGATAGCTACTCTACACTAGCAAGGCATGAGAGTCTTCTCATCATTTCAACTTGCCATTCCATTGTATTATTATCATGCCATATCAATAGTTGGCCCTGTGATGCAAAAAGCATATGTCATGTTGAGAAAAAACTATTTAAGCTTCATTTAACTTTTTCAAATGCTAACATAGATTAAACAAGAAATAAGGTATCAGAAGTAAATTATTCTTCAGCCTCAATAGAATTTAAATTACCTTTAGGAACAGTTGTAGACACTTTTTGAGGACATGCAGCTGTACCAGATGGTTAAGTAACTACACAGTACAACTCTAGTTGTAGGAAAAAAAACCTTCAGAATTAAAAGTCCTTAAAACCTAATCCTGCATCCACCTTTAGGATGTCACATTATATCTCAGTGTCAGAGTTCTGCTATCAGGAAAACGGCAAACAGCAACAACAACATAACAACAGTGGAAAGTACATCATCTTTCTCAAATGCAGTGCTTTGGACACGCTAACTCTCAAGTTGAGAGCCTGTCATGAGTCAACCTTTCTCTAGTATCTACACAATAAAATGGGCTATAGCTCAGGACAGAGAAGGACTGCAGGATTTCAGGTACTGCTGTTGAGAAATAGGGACTTTTCTGTGTCAGTCAATGCACTCCCCCACCCCAGAAAATGGCAGGTACCCTTCCATGCACTAAGCACTATGCAGACATCCATCCTGGTTGTGGCATTCATGTTACTTGTGTTGAGTTACACTCAGTCTGAGCAATTTTTCACTAAAGCACATGGTCTTGCATGTGCAAGGGAGGCTTTGGTCATTACTTTCTCTGAGGGTTAACTCTGCCCTAAGGAAATGCATAACCTCAAAGCTTCCTCAAGCAACCAAAGGTGCCCAACTTCTCTCTCCTGAGGAAGAGGACACCTTCCTCTTCCTTGTAGAGTGGTATGAACACAGGTTTGAATGTATGGGCCACACCAGGGCTGAAACTCCCGCAGCATGTTAGAATCAAAATGGCCTTTTCTATTTCCTCCCAAGTCCTACATCAATTTATTCCTTATGCTATAAATTCCCACCAAGTTCCTCACATTCTTTTCCCTTTGTACCTCATCAATCTGATTTTTTTTTCTGTTTTGTTTTGTAAAATGCATCCTTTCTCCTTGCTGGCCATATGGCTCTCAGCTGCCAGGCCCAGTAGAACAGCAACTAGGTGCAACAGCTGGAGAAAAGTCCTGCTCAAGCACCCACGTGCCAATTAGACACCCCCTCAGTACTCTTGGGAGCTGTAACACAGGCTGTTGGTTTTGCTTTGGAGTGGTTGGGATAGCTCACCTCAGTGCAAACATGGGCTGTGTTAAGCATATGAAAATGATGATTTTTCCAAGGTTTACAACTCTGTGTCATCTTTTCCCCCCCACATGACAATAGCAGAAAGTCATATAAACCTGATAAAAATACCAGCCAAGCTTAAATCTCAATCTTTCACTCCAAATTATGGCTATGTGTGGTTTTATTAACAAAGAACAGGCAAAGCCAGAATATATTTCCTTTAACAGCTGGCCCTGTTCAAAAAGAGACACCAACAGACTGAGGTTAATTTTTGGCGAAAACACAAGCCACTGAAAAATGAGTCTCACCATGGCAAGGGAGAGGCAATGCTAATAATGACATGTCAGCTACTCACAACCCTTATCGCAGTCAGTCGTGTTATTTTTCCCCGGCAGTAGTGAAAGTAAAAGTACCTAAGGAAAAATCATTCAGATTACCCTGGATGCTCATCATAGTTTGGGAGTTTTGCTACAATTTTCAACAAGTATCTATTTTGATCAATACAAGTGCTTTAGAAAACCTCACTTAACGCGCTTTCAAATAGATTTTTCACTTTAAACACCACAAAACACTCTGAAGTTGAATTATGACACTCCAATTTCACGTTTTACACCATCCTGTTACAGCACCTACAGGATGTCATTTCTTGAAAAAAGAACAACCTTTTAAAATAGATTAAACCCAACTTGTTTAATCTGACAATACTAGCAATATTGCCTTAGACATTATTGAGAGGGTATAAAATTTATCATTTTACGCACTACAGATAGATACTGAGGTAGCTGCTCTATGACGGAGTAAGTAATTTTTTAATCTGCACTTGAAATGATCCTGTAAAAGCAAATGATTTACCAAATACATCTGTTTACAAGCTGTAGCTGAACCGAATACACCTTTAAGTGACTACAGTCTCTTTCACTTTTAGTGCCTCTTGTAAACCTGCAGTGATCTACCTTAAGCTATTTATAAGCTACACAACCTTTCCACATTTTCTGGTCCTTCTTCTCAGCTCAAGATCAAGCCTAAAATCCAAAGTATGGACAAAACCAAATAAAATTTCCATCAGATAATTTGTCACATCGGTTTCATTTTATTCTAAAAATTTTCTCCTGCAAAGTCACTGAATAGCCTTTCTAGATTTTTAAAGATGTGGAACACCACCGACACCATATATCGTTGAAACTGTACAACACAAATGAAACAAATATTTAATATCCTAGACTATCTCCACTTACACTGTGGAGTCCAGGTGTCTCCTCTTACTATAGATTTGATCCGCGTGCTTAACTTTTAAGCCATGATTGACAAGACTTTCGTGATTATGATGACAGATTAAAGTGTTCATTGAATTTAGAGGGGTTTTATTTCAGTTGTGACAGTAGTGTACTGGGAGACAATGAAATACAATACCACAGGATTAAAGGCAGCACATAACTAGTCAGGCACTGGTACCGCAATCATCTTGGTCTAACCCACACATGCTGATCACCCATTTAAACATAAAACCCTACCCTGAGCAGAGCATATTCCTTTCAAAGTCCTACTCACGTGCCTCCTCTCGTTTCTAACATAATAAATATATCTTCTGACGAGGAGCTTAGTGACAGCTGCACAAGTTAGTTCTAATTACAAAAAATAATAACTGGCTTTAAAAGGTTCAATAAGTCTCTATTGCATAACAGCACCAAAGCAGCACAATTACTGCTTACAAGCAAAAGTAAGTGAATAAAGAGAGTGCCAGGACTGCCTTATTCCCAAACTCCATGTCAGTTTCTTCTGGATAATCTATAAAAGCATCCCCTCTGTTGATGCACCATGTGCCTACAGAAAGGGAAAACAACAAACTGAACACAAATGCTTTGAAATATTTTGTCTGAATTAGCACAGAAGGTACACAAGTGCAAGAGACCAAAAATAATAAAAAGGAAGTAACTCATTCACTTTGGTTTACATCTTACAGCTGCCTGTGAACTTTTGCAGTGGTACTGGCTCTGGTGCCTAAGGAGACATATATTCAACCTGACAGACAGCAGTAAAATATTTTTATTATCCTGGGCTACATCCTGCTCCTTAGACTCCATTCTTTCAAACAGCATACTTCCCTGGAAAAAAGTCTTCAAAGAAAATATGATCTCCCATGCTTTAAACACTCTTGTGAGACTACACTCGTGAAATATAGCAGTGTCTCTTTGATCTACTGGACATTACTTCAGGTTGAGCTGCAAGCGCACTGGATAATGACAACAAAAAAAAGACTTTGGCAGATGCCAAAACAACCAGGACTTGGACTGTTCTTTCTATACATGCCTCTTTCTTAAGTTAAGAGGACAACCAACAAAAGTTGTACTGAGTCAGGCTCAGAGTAAGAACTAATAGATGAAAGTTTATCATAATACTATAGTGACTTGTTTCCCTATGTGTTTCCAGTTACTTTCAAAGTGTCAAAAATCATCTAATATAAATGTAAAGCTTAGTACATGTCCCACCTATAGAGAGCTTGCAGAAAACAGCGCAAGAGAATAGATGCTCTCAGCTGCTTGTCTGTGACCAGCTGTATCTCCGGTAGCTTGGAAACCATCCAATGCTGTAACTTTGTCAGCCAGCTGTAACCCCATGTTGAACTTCAAGAACTTAATCCACTCTATTATTGCCTTTTCACAGGTGGAACCTGTGCCCTTTTCTTTTATCAAGGTCTTTCTCGTGACATAATAGAGACTCCAAAAATCTAATGACTGTTCGTATGAATTTATATAGATGATCCTTTACCCGTACAAAGAAAATGGACTAGCAGTACAACTAAGTAAAAAAATTCCATCTCTAGGGAAGCACATGGAGTTGATCTGTCATTTTAGACTGCCAGACACACAAATATACATTGAGTCAAGTACACACACAAAAGAGCTTTCTACTTTAAGGCAACTCCAGAGGGCCTTATCAGCTTTGACTGAAGCAAATCTCCCCCTGAGGCTATGGGGCTTTTACTTGGGCAAGTGCTGAATTANTATACAGAAAAAAAAAAAAAAAAAAAAAAAAAAAAGCATTTTGAGATTTGGCTCAGTCTCAAAGAAAAAAAAAGTAAAGGATATACTCCATAATATATTACAAAGCTAGCTGTCCTCTAACATAGCAGTTTACACATGCTGCTGTGTAAATTAGAGTTAAAGATCCTTATACACCAAAATTACACACCAGTTACTTGTAACCTGCTTGGAGATCAGCTGCAAATTATACTCGTGGTGTTTTCAGATAGTGAAATAAAGACATTAACAATGTTTTTTATATACCTACTACAAGCACAGAGTCAAAGCTAATTAGACTGGTACTTAAGTCAATCAAGGTAATCAAATTCGTAGATAGCAGCATACTTTTCTAATTGTGCCCACGCATGAATGGGTATGGGTGAAAGGCAGTTAGAAAAGAAACACACCTCACTCTTAACAGGACAACCTGCTTTGGCCTCCCATCTGCAAAACACAACTGTAGCTTTCCACAATCAGTATGTAGCAACAATATTTGGAGTGAAATTACAATAATGGACGACAAGCTTGGAAACAGCGTGCTCGTATTTTTACCCTACAAGTCAGGCTGTGAGGAGCCTGGCATGTTCTGGGTGAAGAGCTATTGAAAATTTGGCTCTGAGCATCACAACATAACCTTCAGGGAGCTGACCATAGTGGAAGGCTATTCCTTGTACAGATGTCTGGACGAGAATTACATTATTAACCTGCCCAGATGTGACACATTCAAGGTGTCACAAATGGAATAAGCCACTTTTTACAAATATCTTTCTTAGTAAAACTGGACAGCGTGACTTAACGCTGCCTCAAAAGAATGGGATACTGAAAAGCACTAGGCTTTGTATTACACCTAAAATGCTGTCCAGAGTTAATAAATTTATATGGTGCTGTACTTAAATATCCTGAAAGCAGAGTTTACAGGAAGTTAAACATTAACACTTTTCTATGACTAAGTGTTGTATTTTACTAGAGGCAGGGAAAAGCTGTATTCATAATATAATGGGAAGTTATAACTCCCATCAAGGTTAAGCATTAATAAAAGAATCTTCTTTTAAAGATTAACCTAAAATTCAAGGACTGTCTGAGCCGGGAAGCAGGACATCCTCCTAACCTCTTACAGTTACAGCACTGTCCTAGCAAGGGCCACAGACCCGCCGAAAGTGTCCAGCCACCTTGTTATGAAAACAACTTATGTGCAGAGCTCTCAGGGGAGGANGAAAAAAAAAAAAAAAAAAGTCTACAGCTTTACTTAGATCCCAAAATCAGTGATATGAACTCATAAGTTCCTGAACAAAATACTAACTTGGCAACCATGTTTGGAACAAGTTACAGTTTGCATATAAACCTACTTGGCAAGCCAGACAACATGTTATTGGAATAATTTGTCTTGGATAAAGGCATAGGCTAACTCCTTGGTGTCAGTCATGAACAAGCATTCTAGGGTCTGGCAATACTTCTCAGATGTTAATACAGGGTCATGATCGTCTGCTGAACAAAGCCCAAATATTTCTTCTGAATTAAGACTAGAATATCAACCCTAATTAAAGGGATACTAAGTGCAGTCAGCAAAAACCTATCCAAACTGAAAAGATGCTGCAAAACCACTTGTTTACTGTGGCCTTTCAAATACGGGCATAAACCAGACAGTGCTAGAATGCACATGTATGCATACACACAAACACACACAGAGAAGGAAGCAGGCTTTAGGAGAGGCAGTCCCTTTCTATGGGCCACACAATGCAAAATCCGAAAGTCTACTAGGTCCTCAGATATGTCGAATGCAAATAGCAGATCACAGAGCAAATATTAACCATATTATTACAAAGTTTAGGGACTTCACTGTAACACAGTAAGAATTTCAGAGAAGAAAAGGGATTTTATTGCTGTTATTTGCAACTCCTCACTTATATGCTTACAAAACCTTATGGTGAGAGCAAACAATTCAACTTGCCCAAGTTAACACTTAAAAGTAATCAGGAAAAAGACCACAAATTTTGCTAATAATAAGTCTCTAACAGACAAAAGTGGCCCAAACAAGTTCAATTTAATTAGATGACAGATTCAGATCATGTCATGAGAAAACTGAAAGACAACAAATGTACAAACAATTTGACATTAAGGCAACATTCACATATTAAATAAAGGTAGACCTTTGACTATTAATCTATCTTTTTTTGAAAGACTGTATTAATTCCTGTGCACAAGAACATCTACTGAGATACTGGTGTGATGTCAGATGTACCATCAAAATCGCTTTATAGCAGAATCAGACACAAAGGGAGAACATCTCAAGAATTTAAGGGTATGTCAAAATCAATGTTGTTGAAAGCAGTATTAGGATCAAACACTTTTAGATGAGGATAGATGGGAAGACAAAAACCTACAACATGGTCACTCATAGGCTCAACAGGAGTTCAATAGGAGTGGTCTGTTCGCTTTTATGCTCTTGAAACTCTTGCTCCGTTCACCATGGAAAGAGTACTTTGACAGCCAGATACTGAGTCATGTAGCTATTACCTATTAAAAAAAACATTTGGTGGAGAAAGGGACGAGGGAGAGAAGCTTTCTGCCTTTTAGGTTTTGATTGCCTGCAGAAATGTCATCACTGCCAGAAAATGTCCAGATTTCAGCTGCTTCCTTTTCATGGTCCGTAATGTCATTACTGCTAATATGTTCAGCAGATTTCCCTCTTCTCATTATCACAATAGTCAAAGAAAAAGATTGTTCCTTCGCTTACGGAACAATCAGTAAATGCAATTAGCACCCTATGATTGAACCCTGATTCTGATTATTCATACATACAAAAAGATGCTACTGTTTTCCCTCTTCTAAGGTATAACACGATGTAAGTAATCTTTCCTCTAAAAATAAAACCCAACAAAGAAAAAAGCCAGAAAACAAAGGTGTTTCTGGTTGGTTCAGAAGGCCTCTGAACCAAATCTCTTCCTGATTTACAAGCCTGGTACTCTCTTTGGCCTTGCCTAAAGCCTGCCTAAAATGACCTACAGACAACGCGCGTTCTCCATTGAGCCTCAGCTCCCCCAATTTTGACATATGGATAAGGCAATGAATACATGGGGTTGGTTAGGACCTGTTATGAAACATCTCCTCCCAGTTTATTCAATAAAGAATTTTTTTTTCAGTGAGATTCACAAAGTATAAGCCTCCCTTCCCAAGCCACAAACTTTCTAGCGCCACATTACAAATATTACACATTTAGAACGCAGGCTATGATAATTTTCTCTCTAAAGAACTTGAGAGCTACAGATGAAAATGCCTAAGTAAGAGCCAGTAAGAGCTAAGTAAGAGCTACTGTTAGTAGCACCATTACTACCAGCACCACTGGTACACTGTCTGTCTTAAATAATACTGAGTTAATCTTCCACAGTACAATAATGTAACTTTCACCATTCAACACATAACAAAGTCTTGTAAGGTAAAAATACATACCTTGGATATACGCAAGAAATACTGTCACAACAAATTCATAACAAGTAGTTGCCTCACTTGCCAGACTGTCATGCATGGCAAAAATTTCTGAATTCCTTTGAAGAGTTTGGCTATAGATATTATGGTTATGAAGTCATTTATTTCTTCTTTGTAAGCTTAATCAGGAAGTGTGCATCCAAAAATTTTCCGTTAAAGTATGCAAGGGTACAACGTATGTCAGTATTTGAGGAAGAACAGCTCACAGCAGTGAAGCTATATGAAATCAGGTTATTACTTCTGCTTGAAGAAGCAGATTGAATATGGAAAACAGTTTGCTTACACTAGTAAAATTGCAGGTGCTTGCTACCATGGAGCTTTAGGAAATCGTCATGTATCTCTGCTTAATACAGATTTTTCCCAGCAGAACCAACAGTGGATTAATGAAATTACCTTCCAAAGTCTTCTAAATTGCATAAAGAATTCTAAAATTTTGTTCAATGCTGTCTTGTAATTCTCCCAAACAGTGAATGTATCATTTGGAAAATAAAGAAGTACTGAATTATCAATGGTACCCAAGTCATTTGCCCAGCATGCAATGTAAAATCTTGATCATTGAGTTTTTCATACATCTTAGAGAGCTGAAACATCAGGCATGACTATGGAAGAATGTCTGCCCCACTAAGAAATTTTACACCACATGGACAGAACAGGATAGGAAATACTAGACTAGAGTCCAAAGTGCTCATTCATTACAGGAAAGGTGGAAATGCTTTTTCTGTTCCTCCCTCTTCCTGCAATCTCAACAGTCCTCACAGCCTCCTGCATCAAGCACCAACCCCTGGTACTCAGGATCAGTCTCAGTTTTCTGAACTACCTCATTCTTGCTTGCTACCCGGTGTAGAAGCACCTTCCAGCTATTTCTTTGCTTTCCATGAGACCTACAGGAATTTGTATATATCTAGACATATAATACTCGTAGTTTTCAGAGCGTGCTTTCACAAAGAATGAAAATGCTAGCTGACCTTCCAAAGTATCTGAATACTTTTTCCTTGTAATGAGATTCTCAACACCTTCCATAGCAGTAAAGTGCACAGGCATCACTCCTTTTTTCATAATTAACTTTCCAAGCTCAGGATGCTGTCACATATAAAAATTACAAGAAAAATTGGACTGAGAGTTGCAATCTTCTTAACCTGTGTTGACATGCTGTAGAACATCACAAGTAACCATCAATTTGCCTTCTTAATTGCTATACCATATGTTGAAAACTTCCATCAGTTAATACCTGCCTATAGAATGGGAATTCTTGATGAAAGGACATACTCTGTGGTGTTGGGAATTAGCAGTTCTTATTATATTTTTTGATAAAATAATGAAAATCTGACCAGCACAGAACTATTATTTTGTCATCTTTGCATCAACGCAAGAAACCATTCTCAGGACTATCGAAAACTCTGGCAGGAGTTTAAACTGCTTTCTATCAGGACTGAACTATAAAAATACAGAAACTAAAACCTAAAACTTGAATCACTCAATATTTACAGTTGCTATACTTTGCACATAAAGGTAGTTTATTTACTATCAATTCATAGAGTAGCCATCTACTGTAAAATCTTGGTCAAGTGTCATTAAATGGATCTAATCCCCTTTCTATTTTTCAATCCAGATTGACTCTACTTCCTCTAATATCCAAACTATTACATAAAGGAAGAGAATAAATGTTGTGTATTCACAAATCACAATAAGATGACTCTGAAATGTTTAATAGGGTTATTATGTATGAGAATAATATTACATTACTATGCTTATTACTGTTTCTGGCAGTGCAAGGTCAATACATATGCATCTATAACATTCATACTATTAATGTGCTGCTCTAGTTTTCAAACCTGCAAATACTTATCTCGTCCCTGTATTGTGAGTACTTCAAATTAAAATGTACAGTTTCTACCCTATCACATCAGCCAATACAGCAGTGTCTGGTAAGGGTTTTAAGTCCAACCTCACAATGATGGGATTAAGAAATATACTCGTATACTGGTATTCAATGGATCTAAACAAAACCCTCAAATCTAACAAAACAAAAAAGCAGTCTGTGCAGGATCATTGGTTTCCTTTTTTCAAAATTACAAACTCATTAAAGACATATTTCAATTATTTCAAGGTCAAGACTTACTGCTCAAAACTCACTACTGCTAATAAGAGGAATCATTTACCAAGCACTGCAAGATCTTTAAAAGGCCACGTATAAACATCACGTACTCCGGAGCAATAGTTTGTATCAGCCCAGATAGCTATGGCATGTTTTCACATCAGTGACTTAACATTATCGCTACAGGAGGCCTAAATGTTTTCTTAATAGTAAGCTATCTTCTTCAGGAGTTCATGCCAATTCTGCAATAGCCACGTGCAAACTTGCAGACTGGGATTTTATTCCTGTCTAAAGCAATGAACTCTGAGGACATCTGCAGTTGGGCATAATGCCCACACTGGTACAATTACAATGCCATGTCAGCTTCTCATTGTTTCAGGTGATGGATTTCAGATCTGGGCACGTTGTCTTGCTGGAGTCAATGCATTGGTTATTTTTTTTTTTCTTGGACGCAAGCTGGAACTTCATAGGACTGTGCCAATTTCAAAGCACTGTAATGTGTTTCTACAGCCTTTTTCATAGGTAACATTATATAGCAATTTGTATTGTGTACCCTGCCAGCACTTTATCCTGAACAGGTGCTCAACAAATTTTCAGACTATTACAATGCAATGTATTTGAGAAAATCAAGATATGAACAGCCAACCCTCTCGACACAACAGTAACAGTAGCATGCAAGTAGACTGGCACATTAAGTTTAATAGGCCCCTCAACAGGATCCCAGCCCATTTATGAGATCAAGGATCACTTGTTACATTGACAAGGGCACAAGAGCTTTAAACTTTGAAACAACAGATCAAATTTGTTCTCAGCAATAGTTTCCAGTTGTATTCACAACTGAAGAGAAGCCTTTTGGCTTCTGAATATCTTCTTGTTACTCAGCCACCACAGAGTGCAGTGTGATCCAAGATGTTTTCCCAAGGCTTACTCTTGTTAATTCAACAGTAATAAAATACAATTCCTTTGGTATCATGAATAAAATAAAACTGCCCATTTACATATTTGGACTTACGGTCTTTGAACAAAGGTTTATAATATTCCGTACAACAGAAAAAAACACTGTGGATATTAAGTATGTGGTTGAAATGTACAGCATCTTGTATGGTTTGCAAAACAGGAAAAACAACCAATACAGAGTTCTCTAGAAATCAATTCTGAATAAAGAGCAAAAAAAGCAAAACCAATCCTTCCTGTGCCTCCAATCCCCCCACCCCCGACCGCAACCAAAACCCTACTGCTTAAATATGATTCACTACAGAGAAGCAAAGAGGGGGGTCAGCAGAACTGCCACCTTGGACTTCCAGAGGGCAGACTTTGGTCTTTTGAGGAGACTGGTTGACAGAGTCCCTTGGGAGGCAGTCCCAAAGGACAAAGGAGTCTAGGAAGGCCAGACGTTTTTCAAGAAGGAATTCTCAAAGGCACAGGAGCAGGCCATCCCCACATGCCGGAAAACGAACCATTGGGGAAAAAGACTGGCCTAGCCGAATAGAGAGCTATAGTAGCAACTCAGGGAAAAAAGGAGAATTTATGGCTTTTGGAAGAAAGGGCAGGCCACTTATGAGGGCCCAGCCTTCCAGCCAGTTTTTTACCCATCGAAGAGTACGCCCATCCAAGCCATCAGCAGCCAGTTTCTCCAGAAGAACGCTGTGGGAAACGGTGTCAAAAGCTTTTACTAAAGTCCAGGTAAACAACAGGGGAGGTTTAGCTTGGATATTAGGAAAAAATTCTACACAGAGAGTTATCAAGCATTGGAACAGGCTGTCCAGGGAAGCAGTTGAGTCACCATCCCTGGAGGTATCCAAAAGACAGGTAGACGTGGTGCTTAGGGACGTGGTTTAGTGGTGGTTTTGGCAGTGTTAGGTTGATGGTTGGACTTGATGATCTTAAAGGTCCCTTCCAGCCTAGACGATTCTAAGATTCTATGGGACACTTCATAAAGATTGAGACCATACCAGATGTACATTAGAAAAAAAAATAGGTGCAGTCATCTAAAAAAAAAAAAACCCAACCCAAAAACCTAAATTACTTTATATAAATAACTTTTTAGAAATAAAGATACGTGTTTTCACATGTATAACGAATTACAAACATCTTTGAAACAGTTATTCCAAACATAAGCACATAAGAAGCTGCCAATATTTTGAAAAGCCATAAAGGGATAACTTCCCATCACAGACCCTGCTCACAGGGATGCACTGTTGGGCATTAAAATCACCTGAAAGGGGTTCACAATGAGACATGAGGCTGCTTCCTCTGCCTTTGCAAAGGCCTGCAGAGTGCAGCACCAACAAGCCCTAGAAATTGGTAAGTGGGCCACCTTCACAAAGTCTTCATTGCAGACCATCCATGAAATGTGCTTTTAGCACACGCTGAGGCCAGAATATCCTGGAAGGAGACATTTCCAGATTCGTAATTCATTTGTGCTATGTGATTCTGGGCAGGTTGTAAAACCTCTCCAGGCCTCAGTGTTTCTCTGAATGAAACAGGTACAACCACCCCAAACTCTGGATGACACTGATAAATGTGATGTGCGCACAGCAGCTTCAGGTCATCGATCAACACACTGTAAAAGAGCAAACTATTACCAGTTCTTCATCGTCTGCTGCTCCATGCTTGGGAATCCAGTTTTAGCAAAACAGATCATACAGAAAATCACAATATCTTCACGGACATTTTAAGGAGCTAGTTAAAAGTCCCACCAGAATTTCTCAGGCACCTACAGAGCATTATCTGAGCGCCACAAACAGATTCAATAACAGGTCCAGTGGCACAGTAAGTTGCATTGTGTTGGGCAGCAGGGGTCGAGGTAAGAAAAGGGTTATCAGACAGTGAGTAATGGAACACCTGCTGTCACCTATAGTCCGCTTTGAATCCATGCTATACAGTTTCATCACTGACAGCATCAGAGTGTGAGTAATGCTGCAGGCCAAACATGGACCCGTCTGTCAACCTCCCAGCGTTTGGACAAAGTGTCCCGAGAAGCTGATGTAGTAGCAACATTCAAGAAATGCAGGAATCGTGGCTGGATCCCAGCCACTCAGCAATGGCATTAGTGATTCATGCTGTGGGCATTATCCTTAAATTCTATGAAACCTTTCATTGTATGAGAGTCACATACATGGAGTCAATATGGCCCCTTGGGACTACTCAAAACCTTCCTCCCTTTTAAAGCTGTTCAGCACTGAAAAGAATTTGAACTGATACCTCTAAATTGAAGCATGAGGGCAGACAAAAGTGCTGCAAAGCATCCAGACGTGCTGTCTCACTAACGCCAGCCTGATCCACCGCCAGGCGCTGACCCAATGCACCACTCCTGACCCACCTCCCAGGCTACCGTTTGTACAGGTGCAGGACGGCACTCCAGACTCATATGGAAAGAACACAAGTGCTGCTCATTTGTCATGCACAGGATATGTGGTTAAGACCTAGAGGCCCTCTTCTGTGCTTTGCCTCCTCAGCATCTCAAAGGAAGTAAAGGGAAACATTTACACATGCCTACAGACAAGGATTACAGGAGCTGGATCCTGAGCCCCCCTAAAATCAATAGGGTTGAATCCTCTCTTTTCCCTTACTACATCACTGTGCAGAAAAAAAAAAAATAAATGAATCTGAATCAGAAATTCTGGCTCTTTCTAAAGTCATCTTTGTTCTAGGAAAGCTTCCACCAATTTTAAAGATACGTTTTCTTGCATATAACCTGCAGGATTTCTGGTACCTACTGCAGTGGTACGTGCTGCAAAAAGGGCAAACAACTCTACACCTGTTTCTTAAATCATCATAGGTCTTAAAAGGCTGGGAATCAGTAGAAATATGTGCAAATGCTTTTTTATCGTAGAATCATATAGTTCCATATGTATACTGGAATTATATATTATAAGTTTATATTGGGTTAGGAAAAATATATGCATACCGTGGTGTTCAGACTGTCATTATACACTTAGAACTAATGAAGTCTCTGCCTATGAGCAATAAGTTCGCTGGGAAACTGACTTTACAAGCTGGCAGTACCGTGATAGTCAGCTCTGAAAGATGGTATTTTGCTTTCTAGAAAGGATTTCAGACAAGTGGAATTGAATCAATAGCTACTGCTCTTCTCTGATGTTCTGTAGGTTCTTCCGTCAATTTAGAGTTGTTGCCTACCTACAAAGAACAACATACAATCATTAAAAAATCCTCCAAATTTATCCAAGTCACTGGAAAACACAAAACCAGCTTTCAGTGTTAGCCTTAAAGTAAAAAAATACTGTTTTAGGCACCCTTTCACCATGCCAGAACCTGGTCACTGGGGAAGTACTGTATTTCAGGCAAAGATATTTGAGAAGAAAAAGGCTTCTACAAAATGGCTCGGAAAATCCAATTTTTAATCATTCAATTACTTGAGCTCTGTGGCTCCTTTCCATGTGAGGACAGAGACGTTGGCGTGGAGGTGATGCAGACATTGGAATTACAGATGGGCAGCGCAGAGTACTCCGTTTATGACCATATTCATAACTACAGGGCTCCTGTGTCACCAAATAAGTGGCTGCAAACACCACCTTACTGTGGGGCTGCCTTTAGCCTGTCCAGAATTCTCATTTTCATAATACGCACCACCAGGTGTAACCTACCCAAGGCACTGCCTAGATAAATGAGACTTGGCTAAATCTGCCCAGCTCAAACAGACTAGATTAATCCAACATGTGCCGGATAAAAAAGGTAACATTTCTTATAACACATACGGGCAGGATGCCAGTGGGTGATAGACACCACAGCAGCAGCAACCACTAATTAGCCTCAAGGAAGGAGGAAGTCAGAGATTGGCCTGGGGCTATATGACTACTCCAATGATCTAATGAAGAGAGCAATAAATACTTAAGACAATAGTCCCAGGGCAGGCAGAGGAGCCAAAGGGGAGAAACGTGATACATGGATGTCGGATACCTTGTAGAAGCTGCAGTCTGATGAGAACAACTGCTAAATGCAGTAGGCAAGTTGTCATCCACACACCTTTTGCATGTCGCCTGGTTGAGTGAGCATCCCGTTAACCCCGGCACTGGACGGGTCTGAAATGTAGGACTGAGCTCTGATTTCTGTGTGATACGCGTATGTCTGTAGAACAGGAATCACTACTGACCCACTGCATCAGTCTTGCCAAATAAACACATTTTAGATTATATGTCAACATGGGGTGTGGTTCTCTTCCAGTGGCCACCTCACCCGATCTCCCATGACTACTTCTGACTGTTAGTAGCAGCTCAGTGCTTTACTAACTATAGCAATATGAAGACTTGTAACTGCTTCAGAGAAGTTTTTAGAAGAATTGTGATACCAGGAGAAAAAAAGGAAGGAAAAAAATAGTATTTCAATGACTGCATAAAAAAATCCTAGCAGATGAAGTTTGCAGTCTAACACACAAATGTCACATTCTCTTTTGGAAAGGTTAATAACAAAAAATTTTAAAAGAAAATCCAAAGCCCTGTGCCACACATCCGCAAACATGCCAGGTGTTTGCTTTTACAAACAAAAATTACCTTTAAATGACAGAAATCGCTTGTGGAGAAAGTCAGAATGTTTTTAAACTAAATGATTTCTCTTGAACAAGGAAGTCTTTTTGCATTTATATAAAGCAAGTATTCTAGACAGACAAGGAAAGAGACATAGGAGTGTTGTCAAGCTTTTTCCAAGGTTTAGCCATTTGATAAAGCCTTTGATAATTTATTCATGAATGTTTCATCTGGGGCTTTAATCTTCAAAAGGCTTCCTAACTAACAGATTTGCTTTATTTCTCTTCCATATCCTGCCCCCTCATAATTACTTTTTAGTTTTGCAAGTGATTTTCTGTATCGATTATCCCAGCAAGGAACACGTCCATCATCCAAACTTAACTGTGCTTATCACAAATTAGTGAAAACTAGCGGGGAAAAAAAAACTCACTCATTTTGTTTACCTAGACTAAATTAAGCGGTACATTTCTGGCATATGAGGTGACCACTAAAATATAGGCCTTTCAAGTACTGAAATGTAAATGAACACTTTCCTTCATCTCTAGTTTGCTGCAAGTGTTACTGTAATGGTAATTTATTCATAAGAGTTATGAAGAAATACTTTCCTTGTCACTTTCATTTCAAATACTAACACTTCAGTTTGAACGTCCAGAAGAATACGCTAGATTGAAACTACACTTGAAAGTTTATTTTCTCAATCAGCATCATCTGAGCTTATAAAAATAACAGCAGTCTAATGAGTGAAGTAGTTATTTTGGGTTGAGTATGAGGTACTAAGTGATGAAGGCAGAAGAACACAGACAGACAGACAACAGTACTTCCTGAGCTCATGAAATATAATGCTTGTGGTAGTGTTTCTTGAAGAATCATTTAAAAGAATAAACAACTACATTAGCAAAAAAAAAAAAATACCTTCTATAACAGCACTGACCAGCATGTAGACTCATTTCCTCATTTTTTAATATTGTGAAAAAGGAAAAAAAAAAATTCAGTTAATTGCAGTGTATGTTTATAAGAGGCTTAGAAAGACATGAAAAGCTTTCAAAAGAAGCTTCTGTCACTTCTAAGGTCAACAAATTATTTTAGGGTCAACTATGTGAACTTTTCACAGCCTTAGTATAACGTGTAGCAGAGTATTCCATTGACCTTTTGTAACTAATGACAATTCTTCAGTGAAAACAGTCATTTAACCAATTTCTTTCTCTAGAAATTGATGCAGTTGAATTTGTTCCAATCTGAAACCGGCTGACGCATTTCAACACTTATCTTGAATAGTCTGCCGCTAGGCTTGCATGTGCAAGTGAAGTAAAAGATTTTCCAAGGACAACGTTCTGCTGTTGAATATCTTAAGATCAGAAATGAGCCCCAAACCTGACACTTGCTAACAGAATCTCTGAAAGCTAATGAACCCCCAATGTTAGTGAAAGCCATGGTATTCACTGAGGTGCCCAAAAAAGACTGAAGAACCTAATGCCTCAGATTATTACTTACTGAAATACAACCTTCATCTGGATGCCAATAGCAAATAAAGAGGAAATTTGGGTATCTGTTACATTCCTGTACTTCAAAAACACCTTGTTTGTCAATCTCTGTAAAAATCAGGAGACAAATGTGAAGAAGAGATTAGACCCACATTTGGAGTATTATAGAAATGTAAGTATATTTGATAAACTAGTTGATAAGAAGGTGGCTTATTCTAAGATAAAAACACAAAAACCAAAACTGCCATACCTAGAGATTTTTAAAAAACATAAAATAAAGTACTACATTTTATGAAAACAGATTTTTCCATTTTATGATACAAATCTTCTTTCACGTATTACTATGTTCTGAGTTCTAAGGAATTTTTTTTTTTTAGTGATAAGACAATCCAGCTATCCAAATTGTTTTCAGAGATTTTTGTGTTATGAATAACATTCCTTTAGGAACTTTTCAGTACAGAGTGCCATAGCCTGGACCTCAATTTTTTTCTCCCATTCCAGACAAAATGCAAAGGTGATCAAAATCTCTTAATACTAATGTTATCTATATATTCTGATTTTCCCTGAGGGTAGGGGGTTCAAAGAATTTGATGGAATGAAAAGATTTGATAACTGCATGGAATAAGATGAATCATCATTATAGTTCAGCACAAACACCTATGGAGAGGTGAACTTGGTTATCTAGGAGAACTAGCTAAATTTTTGAAACCAGGATTGGACCTTCCCAATTTAGATGGTAAACTGTCACTGCATTCTCTTTGTCGTAGGATCATAGCTCACTGTTTCTTTCACTGCTTAAAAAAACCTATTTTGATGTCATTCCATCACTTGACTAATTTCTTCTTTCACTATATCATTACAGAAAACTTTTTAGAGACACAGCTGGCACGTCATAGAAACTAATTATATGAAATATGCAAAAAGCAGCAGCCTGCTCACTAAACGAAAGCAAAGCCACAAGATACTGAGATATTAGCACAAAACAGTCATCACGTGAAGCACAAGAAAATAGCATGTGGTGGATTTATGACAAAAACCTCCCCATTTACATGGCAGAGATATCCTCAACAACTCCTGCCACATTATTCACTTGCTGTGTCACAGCTGAAGCAGGGTCTACAAACCCCAGGTGGAACTTTTTCAGTTTTGACAACCATAATGACATGGATCTTTCTATATCTGCACTCAATGCCCATCACTATCATATGTACAACATGGGCAGAGGACGCTGCACAAAAGGTACTTCTGTTGCAAACGTCAATGTGCAGGGACCTCATAAAGGGCCTAATCTTCTCCTTACTTGCTTTGGGGCAATTAACCGGCACTT
The DNA here is from genome assembly GCA_003993805.1 of Himantopus leucocephalus. Classification (NCBI taxonomy): domain Eukaryota; kingdom Metazoa; phylum Chordata; class Aves; order Charadriiformes; family Recurvirostridae; genus Himantopus; species Himantopus leucocephalus. The sequence goes on along the minus strand of RSEF01000004.1, from coordinate 44,651,382 downwards.
ACTCCACCACCTTTGTGGCCTCCTCACTTTGACAGATTTCCCTTCACACGCTTTGCTATAGCTGATAGTCAGTCCCCAGAAGGAGGGAAGCTTTTCAGAAATGATTCCACAGTCAGCAAGGGATCCACCAAATGGCAGTTCCCTAATGATAAAGACTATGCCCTCCTGAGAAACAATTTCCACGCTCTTTTCAGATTTCTCTATTTATTAGAAACATTTCTTTAATACTTACAAGATTTCCCCATCTGATTAAAAAAAAAAAAAGCTGACAAAGTGCACCACTACCAGAACAGGGAACCATTAATTCACACAAAAGGTGCTTAGAATAGGTAATTTTACTCTTTCTGGAGTGCACTGTAGTCATTACAGAGATAATCTGTATTAAAAAATGGTCAATCTCTAAAGACACGTTAGAGCTGACTAGTACAGAAAAATGCAAAATAATTGAAATCAGCATTATATTAGAGTCTAATTCAAAAACTGCATAATACACAACTTTTCATTTGTTACTCAGAAGTATCTCCTCAAAACTATGGCCAAGCCCAGATTAGCCTTTTTGTTTTCCCAGGTAAAACCTAAGCGTCACCCAGCTCTTTGCTGGTGAGTGACATCCATCCTTCCTGATGCTCAAACAGTCCCACAGATCGCTGCCAATCAACCTGACTAGCAAATGTGACCTTGTTTTTGTACTACTTGAAGATGACTGCAGACAGGCTACCTACAGCCTCCCAGCTAAAGAGCCAAACCAAAGCTTCAATGAGGTGCAGACAAGCATCTGCACAACAGCATATTAACAAGTGTCCCCAGCACAGAGTGGGCAGAACTCCCAAAGTGCCACTATTGGGAAAAAGATGGCAGTCCCAGTTGTGGAAAGTGATGGCTCAGTCTGTACTTGGATGGGCTTGTCCTTTATGAATAATATGCCACCATTGCTTTTTATGAAAAGGAAATTATTTCCACCAAATTCTGCAAATTCACTGCCAATCGAAAGCGTTATTAATGAATGTGGAGACAGAGCAGACTGCACTCTTACACAGAACATCCTGTGAGGGGCAAGAAAGCCTGTGAAGTTATTCTTCGAATGTGTTTCTATGTGGAAATAACCTGGCACTTAGCCCACAAAACAAACAGATACCTTGCAGTCTCACAGTAGAGCTATTTTGGGAACCACAATGAATTCTAGAAGTTTCATGATAACATAAGAAATTTCTCCAGAGACACTATTTTATATTGCACTTAACAGGGATTGATTCCGGCCTCAGTCAACATCCTTTCTCTCTCCTCTTCCTCTGTAAGGAATGATTTACTTATAGTGATACAGCAGCAGAGGTTAAATTAAAGAAAAAGCACACAGAAAAAAAAAAACCACCAAACCTTGGGAAGAAGGCGATGCATACTAAGCAACAAAACACGGTCTGTATTTCAGGTCATTTTGTGGTCCAAGGACAACATACCTTCCTAGCTGTTCTGTGACAGCATCCACTTGTAGCCACTTGTAGCCACACGTACGTTCTTAACTTAGAGACTTAGGCATCAGACTCATTTTTCCATGAAACCCAGTTTAACTTCAGCACTGTATATGTCAGATTCTCCAAAGTGCCAATTACGATGCTGGAAATGGATTCACCGTTTCTTGGAAGTGACATTACAGAGAAACACTGAGTAATTAAAAATCATTTAAAAATTCAAGTGTTTACATTTTAATACCCAGTTCTTAGAATCTCTGTAACAGGCTTGTTGACCCACTAGCTAAAGAGGAGTTTCAATAAAAAGGCTAAGGAGCACGTACATATTTTAGGCTTTAAAATATCTGTATCTAACACTATTCTGATAGGACAAAGCTGCACAGTCAAAAAGTCTGGGAGAACCTAAATTTTATCCTCCTTCATCCTACAGCATAGGAATATATTACAGATGAATTAAAAAAAATTAAATCTTTTCTTGCATTTGCTCATCATCTGTTTATCTTTTAAATACTTTGTGAGATACAAATATCCTTCAGTCAAGGACAACAGGAGAAAAGATAAATTATATCTCAGCTTAAAGAAACATTCATATGGCTTTTGATATAGCCTGACTTGTATATGAGTGATTCTGTCAAGTTCCTTTTTGAACCTGCATTTTATTCCTTTATTTTTATTTCATAGACTATTTATGTTTGCAGCTTAATTTCCTCCATAATGGCTTTTTAGGCAGTCATAAAAAATCCTCACGAATGTGGCTGGAAGCAAGTACTCATCTCTCCAAGTAGTTTTAGGAGAAAAACTCTCAGGGTAGCTCTGCAGGCTGGATGTCCCACTGTTTTCTAATCCTCTTGCTATTACTTGACTCCATTTTCTAGAAAACTGTGCCCTTCATTTATTTTGTGTCAACGCTGTGATTGCTATTACTTTTCTCCTCCTTTATCAACTGCAGGCTTCTAGTTATCTGCTAGCACAGCTGAAGTTGGGTATTGAGCTGAAAACATTATTAGGCTGCATTGCTGGAAGAAAAGAAGGCACGACAGCATGTCTAGAGTCAAAGCACTGTAGCTATAGAAAGAGAAAAATTTTCAGAACAAATTACAGCTGCAGACTGTGTAGAGGCAGTCTGCAGCATCCAATACAATACTCCAGTAAAGGATAGATGTTTGCGATATTAGACTTCACTGAGTAGTATGAGTTAAAAGCTTTTCTGGTTTTGCAAGCAATTATCCAAAGGTTATAAAAAGTCCAGCTCCAATTCTCCTTTCATTTATACTTCATAGCGGGATTCAGGTATCATATTCTCAGATTTTATTACCTTACCTGTCAAGAAGTAAAGAAACAGCTATTTGAACCTAACTGTTCAGTTAACAAGCTCAAGTCTGTATGTTCAGCAACTGTTCGCTCAATGTGTGAAAACTGTAGCTTACCATACATGGAGGCACCCCATAAGTTATATTCACTTTCTTTTTCCTGAATACTTCATTGTAGTTACTACAGGTTCAGTTATGTAACAAGCTAAGACAGCTATCCCCCCTTACAGGAATATATTCTTATTGTACCAATAATTGTTTAAAATATAAATATAAACCAATCAGATTACATAAGTGACAGACAACACCATACCTCATTTAAAGAGCTTTAGAAAAAAGAGGTCCTTATTGAGATCATACCAACTTAGAATCATAGAATCATTTAGGCTGGAAAAGACCTTAAGATCAACAAATCCAACCATAAACCTAACACTGCCAAGTCCACCACTAAACTGTGTCCCTAAGCACCACATCTACACGTCTTTTGAATACCTCCAGGGATGATGACTCAACCGCTTCCCTGAGCAGCCTGTTCCAATGCCTGACAACCATTTCAGTGAAGAAACTTTTCCTAATATCCATCCTAAACCTCCCGCCGTGCACTTTGAAGCTGTTTCCTCTTGTCCTATTGCCTGTGACGGACCCCCACCTTGCTACAACCTCCTTTCACGTAGTTGTAGAGAGTGACAAGGTCTTCCCTCAGTCTCCCGTTCTTCAGGCTAAACGACCGCATTTCCCTCAGCCGCTCCTCATCAGATTTGTTCTCCAGACCTCTCACCAGCTTCATTGCCCTTCTTTGGACATGATCCAGCACCTCAGTGTCTTTCCTGTAGTGGGGGGCCCAAAACTGAACACAGTATTCGAGGTGGGG
>RSEF01000004.1:44562994-44647635 GCA_003993805.1 Himantopus leucocephalus | reverse complement strand
TCGATCCCCTCATCCAGATCACTGATAAAGATATTAAAGAGAACTGGCCCCAGTGCCGAGCCCTGGGGAACACCACTTGTGACCAGCTGTCAACTGGATTTAAATCCATTCACCACCACTCTTGGGGCCCAGCCATCCACCCAGTTTTTGACCCAGTGAAGAGTACACCCCGCCAAGCCATGAGCAGCCAGTTTCTCCAGGAGAATGCTGTGGGAAACAGTATCAAAGGCTTTACTAAAGTCCAGGTAAACAACATCCACAGCCTTCTCCTCATCCACTAAGCAGGTTGCCTGAGGCTTGACCACTTATGTTCAGTATGCTGCATTTCCATGATCTTTACATGGTACGTTAATACCAATTGATTGCCTGGTTTCTAAACTATTTTAGCAGTATGTTTTTACAATTTTCCTTCTACACGTATGGGAATCCCTTTTCATTTCTTACTACTTACAAGAGAGTTTATCTTAATCCATATATGTACCTAGTGCGTGATGTAAGGTTCACAGTTTGGTTAGCAGGTTGTCAGAGTTCAATTAAATAATTTACATCACACAGCGTTAATGCATGAGCTTTGGCAATACGTCTCATGCCATCTGTTTGAAAAGTTTTGAGAGCTCATAGATTAGTCAGACAGAAATATTAATTCTTACTGGAATGCACATTGTGATACTCCATTTGCCAGTAAGCCACAAGGGAAAGCAAGCTTTGAAGTATTAATTCACGTCACAATAAAAAAAAAAAAAAGAAAAAAAAGAAATTAAAAAAAATGGTGGATCATAGAATCATATAATGGTTCCGGTTGGAACAGACCTTAAAGATCATCTAGTTCCAACCCCCCTGTCATGGGCAGGGGCACCTCCCACTAGACCAGGTTGCTCAAAGCCCCATCCAGCCTGGCCTTGAACACCTCCAGGGACGGACCATCATCTATGGTCAGGTAAAAGTCCATGAGAAAACCCAGGTTGCATCCACTAGACAAAAATAACAAAGCTACTCCCACAAAATAATCTCTCGAAAGAAAAAACTTGTAAGTATTATTTTCTTTAAGGTTAATAATACTAAAATCCTTTGACCTGGTTAAGAACAGAGCCTGGGCTTAAGGTAAACACCACACGAAACAGAGGGTTTTGAACATGACAAAGCACTGAGCAGACCAAGGTGGAAATGTGGGACTCAGCACCGTTCACACAGTGGGCATCCAGCTGGGCATCCAGCACCCTAATGGTGGATGATTCTTTGGTGAAGGAAGCCAAAGTATTGCCTAAGAAGAGGAAAACAACTTATGCCTGATAAGAGCTGATCACCTAGAAGGAAAATACAAAAAATTGTGTCAGATTTTGATGACAAAATGATTGGAGTGGCTGATACGTAAATATGATGGGCATAGGGGTTGTTGTGTGACAAGGGAAGAGGCCAAGGTACAAACAAGGTTTACATTTCTCTTCAGAAGTCTCTGAGCTGGTCTGTTTCCTGAGGACAAGCACTTGTCTTCAAGTTCTAATGATGTCAATCAGAAATTCTCTCATTTTACTTTAAACTATATATAGGAAAAATAACTTATGGATGAGTTATGATGTCACCTCTTTTCTAGGTGTTCTTCAGCTTTATATAAGATAGTCATTACTATTCATATTATTGCCAGTTCTGCACAGGAATTCACCACAACAGCAGCAATATTTCACAGCACGGAGCTATTTCTTATCACAGGGCTACACTTGGCAGCCCTAACAGTTGGAACTTTCTAAATCAATATTATGTTATCCTAAGTAAATAAGAAATGCCATTCTTAAAGCAGTAAATGAAGTTCATTTGAAACAATGAGGAAACAACATCCGCAGAGGGACAAACCGGTCTATCGATTTTCCAAAGATCTCCTCTATGCAGTCCTCCTACATCACTCTACAGAAGAGTGTATGCAAAGGCCGTCATTGCTTCGGGCAGTAATTTACAGTCCTTCATCAAAATCACGTGCTTCCTGAAAATCTTCCTGGACTTACAGTGTGCTGCTTTTATTTCAGCACACCCACTGCTGCTACATCACTTAAAGCTGACACTTGCTTTGCAAGACAAAAGCAATCGGGTATGCCTGTCCGTTCACAGAGAAAGGGGTACTTCGCAGCTGAAGTGGAACGTAATGGTTTAACACAGGGGAAGACCATAGGAAATAAAAGGGGCATTTTGATGCCCACAATTTTGAGACCTAGCTGCTGAGATGTATTAGCTTCTGCCAGCACTGTTCTCTCAAAACACATTGTCAAAGCCCACATATCCAAAGGTAATAACTTAGAAGACATGGGTAACCACCTGCTGTGCTCTAAGCTAGTGAAATGTTTTCTAGTGTGCAAGAAAGTACGCTTGAATCTAATTTAATTACCTTGGGCATGCCAGAAGAGGTATCCTTTTCCATTTTTCTTTCTTTCAGAATAATAATTAAGCATTTTTTAGCATGAGACTAGCTTTGATCCCAAATTTACACCAGCCGTCATCACCAATCACTTGAAAGCACTCCTGTCGTTTCCACTTCTTTGTTTAACAAACTTGGAACACAGGCTAATCTCACCCAGATCGCTTCACCTGTTTGTAGGAAATTTAATACGTACAGGGAGGGAGAGACAGAGATAAAGTGACACGATGCATCAAGCTCCTTACGCCAACAAGTTTTTTCATGGAAACCACTATTTGGCAAATGAACAAGCCAGACTAAGGAATAATTTGCCGCCCACAGTATTTTGTCTACAGGGTATTATGTAACAGCTGCCCTACTGACAATACTTTCCCTTTCTGGGGGAAGGTAGGGAGGCAGTAGAAAGCACTTTCGCTTTTAGCTCAAAGACTCTTATTGCCTGGTCAAGAAAGGTAAACCTAACAGAAACGGAGATTACCAGCTTATTGGACAGAAAATGTTGAGCTCATTCTAAAACCTTGTTGTTAGCATGAGGTGTCCAAATCCAGTATTTGGATGTCTAGACAGAGGGATGCAATATTTTAGTGCTGTATATATACCTATTTAATAATGGAACAAGAACAAGCTTTTCATGCAAAGCTAGTGCATTGCAATAATTTCATGAAGGCTGTCATGCTATTCTTCAGTAAAGGTAATACTCCAGCCACATTTCAATACCATGCTTATATATTACATCATATGTATAGTGAGAGAGAAATTCAGGAAGTTCCACATGAAACTGGCAAAAATATGAAGTACAGCAGGAGCTGTTTGGGAAGCAAAACCAGTGCCCAGCCGATTCCATTCACCTCTGTGAAGGAGAAATATGTATTTTTCCCTCAATTCAAAATAAGCCGTGTTTTATTCCACAACTTAACAGAGGCTTTAAGAAAACACACAGCTCCATTGATCCTCTTGGCTTGCCTGTCACAGGGTACGCAACCTCATATGTCAGAAAAGGCATATTGTTTAATGATCAAAGCCAAGGGACTGGGAATCAAGCCACTTGGCCTATTTTACAGAAAAAATAAAATAAAATAACATGGATTAATTGATTAAGGATAGGTTGGGACTCTTACTTGCTCATATGCTTACCAGAGTAGGAGCTCACAAGACCTTTGCACTTCTGCAGCAACACTAGTAACTAGGCACAATCCCAAGCTCTGCCTTCTCCCAACGCCAAGCCTGCGTAAGGCTGATACTTTGTACTTAAACCATTACAAAGGTAAGAGGGAGGATGAGGAGAAGTTCCCCTGGAGGGTGGCTAACTTGCCTTCAGCTCTGAGAGAAGGAGAAATGCTAAGGGAGACCTCCACCTTCCTTTGGAGTAGCTGTGATGCTCTCCTGCGCGCACAGCACCACAGCACGCTTGCGTCTAGACCTTTGCCTCCTGAAGGCCTCATTTTTACATTTTCAGCCTTTGCAAAATACTCCAAGTTCCTTGCATGGGCATATTAGTCTTGTGCATAGGAATAATAAGCACATAGTGTGGGTTTAGATGAAGATATAGGTGCAGACCCTCCAATAACCATATTGCTAGTTAGGTGTAAGGCTTCTACAGGAGAGACAAGAGTCAGAGACTTTTCAGATGTGTCCTGTGGTAAAATCTGACCCATTCCATGGATTCTGATTCATCAACATGGGAAAATAAAACAACCTAAATAAAACTGTTTGGTTTAAACCACCTGTGAACAAATCAGATACTGAAAAACTGTAATTGCTTCTAGAAATGTTATTAGAACAGAACACAAATTTTTAGAATTTGCCACCTTTGATCTCATTTGCCATGCCACAGGATAAAAGTCTGCAATGATAATCTGGTGTTTGTTCCTCCATGGAAATTTGTGGATCTGTACAGCACTGCCATTGAGATGCACAAGTTCTTCACATTTTGGAGACGCTACAGTTGACCAGCATCCAATCTTTCTGCTTGGCAGAACCATGCAGCACTTACCTGCTGTCAGGGGCTGCCGTGCCTGTGCTCTCCTCAGCAGATGCCTCATGTGCACACACTCCAACACCGCACTGTGTCAGAGCAGCAGACCCCAGTCCCACTCACGGGGCAGGCACGGCAGCAGAGGGCTGCTCTTGCCCTCTCCACCCACTCGCTCCTACAGGGTCACCTTCCCACAGGCACCTCCAGCTCTTTCTGCAGTGGGTTGAGAAGCGAACCAACTGGACCTGGGGCAACCTTCTCCCAGCTGCCACCTCCTCCAGTGAAAGAGAGGGAATCCGGCCCTCCTACTGCCCATTAGCAGATCGTGTGCCTTTCAGCATCCCCAAAGATGATGCCACCATGGGCTGGATAAATAAGCACAGCAGGTTATGGGCAGTCCATAAGCACATGCGGTAAATGAGTTATTTCATTGGGAGGTTTGGTTTTTTATCAGTGATAGAAAGGTAATAATGGCTTAAAATGCTGATACACTCAGATCCGGCATGAACAGCATCCAAACAATCAACAAATCTTTTCTGAACTCCTTTTCCAAGCAGCCAGATAATTAGTGTCTCCTCCTGGGGACATTTTTTTGGCCCTAATCCTCACTACTTTTGTCAGCATACACCAAAGACTATTCCTGATTCTCCTATCATCGTGTGAGACTACATCTTTTATTGCTGCCTTAGAACCAACAAAAGAAATATTAAACACATTCTGATACGTAACTAACTTTCTCCCTCTAGTTACAATTAGATGTTTCAGCTCACAAAGCAGCGAGATGTTGGCTTTTTCCCACTACCACCAAGCTCCATTTTCAGATCTCACACAATCACCCTTGAATTATAGGAAGTTATTTCTATCTCTCATTCTTGATCTAAAACAGATGGAAGTGGAATTCCAGATTTTGACCTGTGTAGGTGAAGAATAATTTAAAATAATAAAGCTCAAGGGCCAGACTACATGCAAGGAAAGCAACTGTGGGAAGCCCTTGGAGGGCATGACATAGAAGGAAGGAACAAGCAAGAGAAGAGGCCAGATACCATAGTCCACATGAACTTAAAGTTTTCTTCAATCTGTTTCAAAACAATTATACAGTGAGATCTTTTAGTATATGCTTATACGTAAGCACACAGATAACTTTCCTCATTTAACAATGCATACTAAGTGTATTTATTTGTACTAAGACTTTTATGTCATACTTTTTTTTGTGAAAGCACAGTCAGACAAGCATACGATCACCTACTACGGGGCAACTTCATTTGCGAGCAAAGGCTCTGACTGCCAATACTGCAATTCAAGAGGAGCTTCTGGTAGAAGACAAAATAAAACTGGAGATATCTGAACAATAATGAACTGTTCAGATTTTAATTAGCCTTGTGCTCATTCAAAAGAGCATTGTTTTTCTACAATATTTATCTAAGAACCACAGTACAAAATGGTTACATTTCATCTGCTGTATAGTTATAACACTTGATGTGAAGAAACTTTTTCTCTAAGCTACTGCTAAATCAATTCTTTGTTTCTGCAGTGAGCATAGGACTTTAAGGGCCTGATTCCAAACTAAGTACCCTAAAATTTTATTGAAAGTTAAGGCAGGAAACATACAGCACCATGGAAAGGTGGTCCCTAAGCAGGAAAGGAGAATATTTCATTTTGTCCCACTTGTACCACATCACATTTATAAGAATGTACAATTAGGACATAAGTCTTGGAATATCTCAGACAGGAGTAAATTACTTTTATAGAACAATTTATTTTTAATTATATTCAACAGAGTAAACATAGACCAGAATAGCTTTGTACACCAAGATATCAAAGAAAGATATGGAATATGTAAATGGGTAACCTTAGGAAAGGACCAAAAATAACACAGAGTCCAGAAGTAAAGCTTTTTAAAATGTTCCCTTACTGTGAGTAATAAATTACTCACGATATTTAACATTCTTGTTAGCTGCCCATACAGCACAATCTTCCCTATACCACTTAGACTAATGGAAAGGTACTCGATTTGTGAAGGGCAATTCCTTTCAGTCACCTAAAGGACAATAACCTCAGCCTCAACTAACTTGCCAGTTTTCAAACTCCTATTTCAACTGGGAATCAGCCTAATATCACAGCTCATGACATCCCAACAGACCTCGAAAACGTCAACTAGTAGTGAAGTGTTCTCTACTCTATTGTCCATAACAATACAGTTGTTACCAAACCAACAACATTACAGTATTGACATTTAAACATCATTCCTCGAGCCCCAGGCTGGAGATGGATATTTCAGAACACAAATATTTAAGAAAAAAGTAAAAAACACAAAAACATTAGGAATAAAAGACCACCTGACCCCGAATATCTCCTTACTTTGGATGGTGTTAATGCAGCCATTCTGTTTCCTCACAACATCCCTCAATACTACCTTTCTCTAGAAAGAAATGTAGGTGTCTCTTCAATTCATTTATGCTTTTAGCTTCAAAATAGCTTCCCCGTAATTTATTCCATATGTTTATCATCCTCTCATGAAACACCCCATAAATGGACAAAAGCTTCCCCATCAAGCTGACATCTGGCTGTCTCTTTCTGCTCCTCCTGGGCCTTCCCTGCATACACACTAAGCTGACTGAGCTACTGATGGGGTTTTCTTTTCTCTCACCAGTGAGAAATCCATAACCAGCAGCCCTCTGTGTCTCACTTTATTAAAAGAACAATGCTGAAGTTGCAAGACTTTTTTTTTAAATAAATGACATGAAACCTCTCCATTTTATACTATTAAAATATGTATTATTTCCTTCAACAATTAAATGCTTTAGAAGCACTATTATCCAAGACCAATAAAGACCAATAATACAATCTGAGAAGCTCAAGTCTCACTTATATTGAAGAAGAGCATAAACAGGGCACATCCTGGCCCTTATAATAAAGTTTGCCAGACATGTAGTTTTACATGACTCTTCTTTATGCACCAGTACAAGGAAATTAATTCAAAATAATCCATTTAATGTTAACAGCATTAAACTGCTGCAAGAAAAATGAGTTCAGTCTTCAATTTATCCCAGTACCTTGGCATTCAGAAGAATCATAGAAGTTGTACAATAATCTCTTGCCCACTCTACTTGCAAGGTGTTCTATCAGGGACAATGTTCTCTTCTACTCAGAGAAATGCTAGAGCTGGGCACACAGAGAAAATACACAGTATCTCAAAGGGCCATTCTTTCGTTGCATTTTCTGATATAAGCTAACTTGGCTACCTTATTTTCACTGAAACCTCAAATGAAATCTAGATAATGTTAAGAGCAGAAAACTAATGGAGAACAGTAGAATCCCACGCTGGAACTTGGCTGCCAAGTTTGTGATAGAGCAGAACATCGCCCTTCCATGGCAGAGCCATCGGTGTGCATAGACTCATGATGGACAAGGGCTACTCTCTATGAACAGCTATTACACCAAAGGAGTATCTGACCACTTGGAACAGACGTAATATAAATTCCTCATATTTGCAGCACATCCATCCATAGAGGAGCTCTTATGACTACAAGGAAATAGAAATCCTAAATTAAACCAGAACTTGACTTCTTTATTTTGCACACATACTGCAGAGCGGAAATACAAGGAACCCGCATTATTATTTAATCACTGTGACACTGTCTCATAGCGCGGTTAACTCCATAGTAGAAGTTAACCTCCCACTTGACCTAAGTGTCACAAATTAAATTACACTGGACAAATGAAGAGAACTTAGACTTAAGAAATTATTTAATCTTAGGCCTTTGAAAAAGAAAAGGAAAAGAAAAACCCCCGATCAATAGGGTATATCTGCTTAAAGGAAAACTGCATCACCAGTGATTTTATTGAGGGAGAAGGCATGAAATGTTCCTGTAGCTGATGACTGAGAAACAACTTCCCTTCTATTCTACCACAATACATGACATTTTCTTTAAACACATACCATCAAATATTGTTCTGAAAAATCCTTCAGTTACTGAAAGGGTTTCTAAGGAGCTCAAAGCACTGGAATTTCAAGCCCCATAGGAGAATTTAGTTAGAAAGACAGATGTGGTCATATTCATGAAAGCTTGTTTTCCATATTCTTAATCACCTCCAGACATTGTAGAACTCATATTGTGGAAGAAAGGTATAGTAACATATGTTTTGTTTGCTGCCTACAGCATGCGTTACATTCCAAGTAAGGATTAAGTATCTGTTTGGGAACCAAACACAAACCTCATGCTTTATCAATAACTAGAGAGTCCCAACATTGATAACATTACTGAACATAGTAGAGAATTAATTCTTTTTCTTTTGCAGAGTGAAGAAATTAATTATGTAATTTACAAAACACAAATTCTATTTTGCAGACTTTCGACTACATTACCCATTTAAAAAAAATAAATCTGAATCTAGGCTCAGTATCAACAGAATTCCACCTCAAAGGTAAAAAAAGTCAGGAATTAATTCCTGTTACAATCTTCACATGAAACACACAAAGAACTTTCTCTTTCTGATGATCAAACTCTGTTAGTGAAGAGCTTAAAAACAGAAAAAATAAGCAAAGCCTTCTGCCAAGCAGTTTTCCTAAAAAAATTTGTTAGCACATAGCACGGATAATACTTAATTCTTTCCTCTCTCTGATATTTTAAGGCAATTGTTACCAAATGAAGGAACACATGGATAAAGCTTGCTGTCAAAAAACAAACGAAGTCTTAGACTTACGGATGTTTTTATGGAGAAAGGAATGATTAGCAGGCAGAGTTAAGTAGATACTGCTTCATTAAGCTGTCACACTATGTTTCATTATTGTCTTTCAGTTTCTAATGAGATGAGAACACTAAATGTTTACTAAATTACCATGAAAAAAAGGAAATGCTCAAAATGATTCCATTAGCCAATGAAAATTCGTTCCCGTGACATAGACCAATAAAAGCAAAACTGATCTGCATGTCTTTCCTTGCCTATTTTTTGAGGGACATAAATAAAGAATAATCACAAATACCATGCCACAATCACATGGTACAATTGTTGATAACTTAAGTCAACAAAAAGAAACAGCAAATGTTGATTATATCAACAAGTTGATTTTCTGCAAAATAAAGCCAACCATCAAAGAAATACTGATATGTTTTTAAAAAAAGAATTGCCAATTAGAAATGTATTGTTAGCAATTTTCCCTATTCACATAAATAGCCACAACACAGCCTTTCTAATTGGAATGCTAGTCTAGTTTGTTTCTGCAAAATTTTAACTCAGCACCTTTCAGCACCCACATAATATTTCTAAGGAGGAAGCATGATAAATACACTGTTTCATGAGGCAATATCTTTAATGAAAGGAGATTTTCAACTTGTATTCATAATCCTCTTCCTTTCTTGTGTCATTTCATTAAACAAGAAATGATAGCTCAATCACTGAAACTGCAAGCAAAAGTAGGCTGAAGCAAACATTCAAGTTTTTGCAAGTTTTTGCAACTTTTTGATACTTAACTCTTGATTTGTTTTCCCACAGTATTGTTCCATAAGCCCTTTCTTTCTTTTTAGCACCTCATGATGAATTCAGATAGCTTTTCTGTTACGGGTTATTTGGTTTGGTTGTGGTGGAAAATTCTGTGCAGCTTTGATTTATACGCCATTCCACATACAAATTTGAGGGGACAGGTCGTTCCAGATGCAGCACATGACAGTTTTCTGCTGTTTTCCAGATGGGTGTTATCAGTTTATTTTTACATTTTCCTGTATATTACAGTGACTAGGCACTAAAAGATTCATGTATCCAGTTAAAGACTAACTGGAACATCAAATTATAGGTCAAAAGAGATTCATTTAAAAATAAGATTTTAAGGAGGCTAAATTGACATAGATTACTCAAATACAGTGAATATGCTATTTATGCAATTTTAAAAGATGCATAGAACATTTCTCTGGCAAGAACAGATTTCTCAAACTACAGATACCATAGAATGTCTTAGATTGGAAGGGACATTGAAGATCATCTAGTTCCAATGCCCCTGCCATGGGCAGGGACGCCTCCCACTAGACCAGGTTGCTCCAAGCCCCATCCAGCCTGGCCTTAAACACCTCGAGGAATGGAGCTTCCACAGCTTCCCTGGGCAACCTGTTCCAGTGCCTCACCATCCTCAGAATGAAAAATGTCTACCTAATATCTATTCAAAATCTCCCCTCTTCCAGTTTAAAGCCATTCTCACTACATGCCCTTGTAAAAAGTCCCTCCTCTCTTTTATTCCAGTCCTTACATTCATACCTGGTCATTGAGGACTGTCATTCAACAACAGTCTTTTGTCAGATGCTCTCTTTCAGTATCGGGAGTTATCACAGCACTGCCTATAACTGTTAACTATACCTTCAAGACTAATTTAAGGAACAACCCGCAGGTTCGCAATTATTTTCCACCAGCTTTGTCACAAACTAAATTGCAGGAAAGTACCTTCCACCCACACCAGAAAGCCCCAAAAGGCATGCATTAACAGAACTTTTTTCCACATTTCTTGGTCTTAATCTCCCATCACCTTTTACTTCCCTGTACTCTTCCCAAATAGAATTCCTCTAACCCTTCTCTTCAGAGCGCACAGGTGGTTTAGTGATTATTGTTATTTCCTTTTGCACCGTTTATCCACTGCAAAGTGAATGTAGTAAAAAAGAGTCTACAGCTGAGATCATGTGTCATCTGGGTTCTGGGAATAATCAATATGTTGCCTCAAAAGCTAGAAATTAAATTATACAAATTATTTGACACTGTCTGAATGACTGCAGCAGAGCATAGACCTTCAGACATGATTGCCACTGAGCAGAAATATGCTAACAATGTTTTTATTTAAACAAGGTGTTAATTTCTCAGAAGTCTTCCACGGTCAGGATAAAGAGAAGCAACTTGGCTAGAGAGCGGATCCCCCCGAGGGTCCAGGACAGGCTGGCCTCAAGAGTTGTGTGTTGACACTTGCTGATCTAAGGACTTTGTCAGAGGAGATCGTTTCCCAGGTTAACACTTCAAAGGGCTGGGGACAGGAGAAAGCCAGACTAAGAAGCTCCTTCTCATTACAGCTCATTAAACTCTGGATTGAGCCTAGACAGCTTGGCAAGCAGTGGCCAAAAAAAGAGAAACAAGAAAAATGAGACTCATCTTCAGCAAAGCGTGGATTGTATACTGCTTCCTCTTCGTCTTGTGGACAGCAAGAACTACCTGTGCAGGATAGGGACTTCAAAGACAAACCCTCCTACCACAGGCGAAGGTAAACGCAGGAAGGAGGGCTCCGTTGCCACTGTCACCGTCACAGCAGGCTGGCGGCCGGTGGGAAGGCAGGCATCCTGCTCACTCCCAGCAAACCTCTCCAAGAGAGGAGAGCTCAGCTGAATGCCTAGGAACAGCCCAGGAAGATTTCCGCGTTACTCTTTCAGCACCCAAGCTACCCTGTTCGTCAGTATCCCATCTCTTTCACGGGGAAAGACTAAGTGTTATAGAGAGGACTACTGAAGTTTGGGTTTTTTCTGGTGGTTGTTGGTTTGGGTTTGTTTTTTGGTTTTTTGTTTTTTTGTTTTTTTATGTGGGGAGCAGCATGACTCTTGCCTTGCATCAGTAAAATGATATCCAAGCTACCAAAACAAGAAAAGTTAATGTGAATCCACATATCAGGCCAGTTCAGTCAGTACAAGAATCAAAACAAAGAAGAATTATGTATGCTCTCAAATCAGCCTTCACTTCAAGCTTTTAATTCAGTTATTTTTCTGGTTGCTATATAGCTGTATATTTAATATTTCTAACTAAAAATAAAAGGGTGGTGAAATCCAATCTTAACTATTAAAATTCACACAGTAAGTGTATTAGAATAAAATATACTTAAGTTCACTTCAGATCTTATAAGAAGAAATAGCTACTAATAAAAACTCTTATAACAGTCTTTTAAATAAGAGTTGTTCATGATGATTATAAAACCTCTCCTAAAATATGAGTGCTCATTTTCTCAATTCCATCAGACTATGTGTACAGAAAACTGTACAGCCCTCATGGTAACAGCTAGGCCAGAAACATTTTTCTAAAATAAGATACTGGTGGCTCTATTTGAGCAAGTCCAATAGCTGATGGCCCCATTCAGCTATCAGCATCCACTCGCACACCCTTCCCACATCCCTTGCATCAGTTGGTTCTAGTATCAAACTAAAACCAGCACTTCAAAAAAAAAAAAAAAAAAANAGAAATAGTTGAGACTATTTGGCTCATTTATCAGCTCATTACAACACTGTAATCACTTTCTCTAACTTATTAGGTAGGTATAATTGACCTTGAATCTTATCTTCTAGTAAGAAATTACTCCTCCTTCCGGTAAGAAATTACTCCTGAGAGTCTGGAACCCTATAAATGGAAAAAAAAAAAAATCTTTTTAAATTTATATTTGTTTTAAATGGAAATGGCAACCAATGTAGTAAAAGACATCTGTAAATTACTAAAAATTTCTTCTTTCTTCTCCTAAAGTCCTCCAATGATATCAACTGTCAAACACTGTTGCGGAGAATAGTCTTTTCTATGGTGAACTGTGAATCATTATATCTCAATTACTGGGGCTGAAGGCATGTCCAAAATGCCAGACAGCACTCTCCACAAATATCCTTCAGTCAGGCTCTGCATTAAGATAACCACACGTCTAAAATGACTCAAAACTCTGGAGGCTACAGCACTTAGTCAAGACACACATGACAAGAACTTTGTCTCTAGGTTGATGATTACATTAATCTAAAAAATGACCCGTTTCTTTCAGTCAAATGATTTCACAAGTTTACCTATGAATAAAAAACTACTTAGCAAGAGAGGACAAATAAATGAGTTTGCAAGATGACACCTGAAGTTCCATATTTTCTTAACACTGGATGATCAGAGTAAAGAAAAAGACAAATTTGTTAAAAAGAAATGTAATAGCAGTATTGGATGACTGTGAATAATCTCTTTCCTATGATGTATTTCCC
This sequence comes from Himantopus leucocephalus, assembly GCA_003993805.1. NCBI lineage: Eukaryota > Metazoa > Chordata > Aves > Charadriiformes > Recurvirostridae > Himantopus > Himantopus leucocephalus. The sequence goes on along the minus strand of RSEF01000004.1, from coordinate 44,634,299 downwards.
TGAACAACTAAGGGTGGATAAAAGTTCCCTTAACAGAACAGGAAGACAACTGTTTCTTTAACCCCCTGATGACAGAAGCAAATTGTTTTGTAGCTACAGGGAGAGATCTGCCACGAATGTGCAAAACAGATCTCTCCCCCTTGATATGTACAGAGCTCCAGCACTGCAGTTTCGGTGATCACAATTTTTATTCCCCTTGGCATGTGCCTTGGTGATATGAAGGTTTTTTACTTTATAAATAGTATCTAATTATTGAACTGTCCTTTTCCACTGGCAAACAAAATCCCCACCCAACCTCTAAACATTATCTGTTTATCAATTTAATTCTTTAGCCATACAAAACAAAAACAAAAACAACTTTTTAAAAAAATGTGTTCTGATGTTAAACAAACTCCTTTTGAAACTGTCAATATTACACAATGAAGATGATTATTTATTTTATGTCTGTTACTATTTTCTCAACTCAGTTTCCAAATCTCTACTTCTCAAAAGCACATTCAGTGAAATCACTCAACTGAGTGATTTCCTACTCAGCGCTAGGAATAGAGAGCCTATAATCTGGTTTTAAATTATTGAAGTCTAAAAAGCATTTCCAGTTGTAGCAGTTACAGCTACAATTAGGTTTTTACTACTATACATACATAAGCTTTATCATCACCCGCCCCCCCCAAATCACATCTTACATTTACTTACATTATGTATTTATTACATCCGTGTTCTGTAGGCATCTGTATAGGCTTTTTTTTTGGTTTGGGTTCTTATTTCCCCTTCAGTAAGCATGTTTTAAGATGGAAGCGAGAGGGAGAATTAGAACTTTAGTATTCACAAGAATGCCAATTACAGTTGAAAGCCTTGAAAGCTGCACTTATCCGACTGACCAGCAAAGCACAGAAAGTGGAAAGAGACAAGTCCCTCATGTTTTTTGCTCTGGCTATGGCCTTTCTCTTGACATAACCAAGAAAACATTCTGTTTATGACAGCAAACTCCATAAGGGAAAAATAAAAATATGCTTCTTATAATGTTAATGATGATTTCACCTTTAAGTAACAAGCTGAGGATATCTTAAAAAGCCTCTGATGGATCTGTCTTCAGATACATTGTAATAATGTTTCTTATTACCATACCAAACAGTATTTTTGATTGATTTGTTTTGCCAGAAGTTGAGTATCAAAGACAATGAGCCTGAGCCATAGTTGTCTTCAGGCCCTTCTCAACTCCTGCATATGGTTTTTCACACAGACTGCAATTCATCCTGATGCACAGAGCTGGAAGAAGAACCTACTTTAGCCCTAACAGGAGTAATTTGAGTAATTTTTTTTTACAGGGGTATTTTTTGTTCTTTGCTCTCGCATATGTTCGTTGGGCACCACGGTATTTTAAGTACGGTGATTTGTATGCAATGTAGTAACACCTCAGTTGATTCTGAAATGTGAATGATAATTGCCCCTTCTTGCAGGTCCAAAAATGAAGAAATTTGGCACAAAATTATGACAGACAAGTGAGCATAAGAAAAATCCAGTGCTTGAACCTTGTCTTTCCCCTGACAGAGCATCAGACTAACAGAGATGATTTTTGTGGAGGTGGTCAAGTAGGATAAGAATCCACATGATGCGGGGGGGCGGGGTAGAAAGTAGTCATCGTTGATAAAGAAGGAAGAGTGTCTAGATCACCAGTAAAAGAGCTGTTATCTATATGTGCCTGAAAAATACCTTGACATCTACAAGACCACCACCTGTGGAATAAAACTCAGCTGAGACTAAACATTAAAGCAATTTACAAGCCTGAAGAGAGGAGATCTTCACCATTTCTTAGGCAAAATTAGAGCTTGAACAAATGTCATTGGAATGGTGCTACGGAATGGGGAATATAACCTCCTGCATTATACAAACACAGTAAGGGAATAACATACTTCAGAAATCATCACTTAACTGTTTCATTACTAATTTACTTCCTCCATCCTCCTTCTGATTATCTGATAACATAGTTTACACCACAGCAAGGACAGGAAGAAGCTATATGCTAAGGAATCTTCATTCTAAAGAGCACTCTATATTAAATATGAATATGCCTTCCTTGGTTTTGTACAGGGTATATAGACAGAAAGAAAGGAAACTATGACTCACATTTTCCACCCAATTTATACAAAGGCTTCCATTAACATAGCAACAACCAAATGCCTGCAGCAAGGAGAGCATAACCTCCTCATCAGTAAATGTAAACTGTATGTCCATATGCACACACATCAAGAGGGTCTGATTACACCCAGTGTAATTAGAAACTCAAGCAGTTCGGATATCTAAACCCAAGATGCATACATAGTCTTAGGACCATATTCTATCCTTGGAAGGATACTCATGGGTTGCATGGATTTCCACGTTTCATTGAAGCACCGCAGTAAAACAGATTTTGATAGTGGTTTTCATATTTCAGTAGCGTTTGGCTCTAGCACATTGTAATGAAAATATAATTTGTATTAAGCACCACTGTGGAGGCCCTGGATATTGACAAATTCAAATTCAAACCTACCTTCTTCTATGCCTGCTCTTGGAAGGTTCATCTAGCTACTGATCTTCTGATTAATAAACAAATGGATGATTATCAACCCATTGCTGTCAATTTGTGAAGCAATACTTTATCTGTCTTTCAGGAAGCAATGATTTCTCCGCACTTCTCAACTTTCAGCACATCATAAAAGCACCTCTCTCTCACAAACACTACCGTGTACCTGGGGAGATGTTGTTCATCACTCTCCTCACCACACATCTACAGACAGCAAAAAGTATGAAAACCTAACTCTCCATTCTAACGAGGATATGCTGTCATAACACCAAATCAAATTAATGGTACTTCACTCTTCAGCTTCAGTGTTAGACTTAACTAAGAAAAATGAAAACTACCTCATAAGAAAAGATAGGGGAGAAGAGAAGGGGAAAGGTAGGAGGCAAGACCACAGTTGTAACTCAAGGTGCCACATAATGGTCCTGACTTGGCTATTTGCAGCATGAGAAGCAAGTAGGCGTGCGTGATGTGGCCCTACCTGTCCTGCAGGCCACTAGGTACAGCCAGTCAGACAATGGTAGCACAGTGGCTCAATTTCACTAAGCGAACATCCAACACCATTAAGTAGACATGACAGGAAGCATCAACTGCAGCTCTCTCCAACACGTCCAGTGCCTTGTCCCCCTTTGGTGATAGGAGCAGAATAGCATTTGTGGTTTGGATAAGGGATTAATCCCATGGTGGTACACTACGTAACTCCACTATATCTTGGAGAGGTCATGTGGAAAAGCCCTAAGTAATCCTACAGAGAATAAAGTTCCGGAGTAAGATCCATATGATTGTACACTATGTGCTCTGATGTCCATTGAGTGATGCAAAGTATTTTAGATTGCTTAAGAACACATGAGAACAACTTTCATACTGAAGCATGCAGACTTTGCCTTGTTCCAATTGCCAATTAAAATCTGAATAAAATTTTCCAAATACTCTTACTCAATGTTACTACACTTATTTGGCTCTACAGATCTTACTATAAAAAGAAAAAAAAACCCCACAATATTCAGGAACAGTGTTAAAAGTTGGCAGCAACATATCAAAGCACAAATTAGGTGATTCATTATTTTTTCCCCGTATTGCCAAAGTATCAAACATTTAGAGTAACAATTATCACTTAAACTACTACTACTACCATTTTGGCATGTAGTAGTCCAAGGACATCAGCCTTGGATTCCACATTAACAAAAAAGAATAGCCCCATCCCTTTTATCCATAGGGTAAAAAGCTATCAATATGATGGGCATGACTGCCAAAAGGGAAAGGTTCTTAGCAGAAAAACCTTCATCATCTAAGCCACCCTTACCAAAAGCTAGCAGAGTTAGTGAATTATTCTTATACTTCCCCCACTTTCCATTTGAAAATGCCCCTTTTCTTCTAGAAAAGGTATTTCTGTAAGGCAATATTGTTTACCATTTACATTTGCACAAAAGGGCATTTTTCAAGTGTTTCATATATACTTGTTTACCATTGAGCTGAAAAAGAGAATAATTTTCCATGGAATAGCAGTAGTTTTCAAGATTCAGTGCAAACCCTGTTCACGTGGTTCATAAAGAACCTCTATAAAAGCTTACATTTCAAATGCAGTTCATGTAGCAAATCATCAGAACTATAGAAAGAGAGTAAGAAATCCTTGTGCAAATCAGCTGTATTATTCTCTCCACTACTACTGCTCAGAACAAATAGTTCAATGATTACAGTTCAGACTATATTTAGGATAAAGTAAGCAAAAGGCATCCTGTTGAGAACAAGAAAGAATGGGGGAAAAAAAAGAGATGACCATACTTTCCGAGAAAACCTTAAGTACAGTTGTTGATGGAAATAGTTTTTCTTTTCCATAAGGTATATCCAAGGGATTTGTAAATTTTTTTCCTTGCTTACTCCAAGGCGGCGAGAAGGAAGAGAAACCAGACAGCTATCCATTAGGGGAAAGACTTTGATGTGTCTGCCTGACTAATGAACACACTGATAAAAAAATCTACTCCTGTAAACTTTATAATCTATTTAACACATACCTTATCCTCAGTGGAAGGGAGCAGAGCCCTTCAGGGTGTAACACTATGATGGAAACCTCTGTCAGAAGAAATGTGGTACGTAGCTGAGGATCAGAAAAAAGTGTTCATACCTAGTACGCGTTTTACTGAACATATATACCTATGCTGTCACATAAAACTCAATATTTTCAGGGAAAAGGTGGTTTGCAGGACTTTTAAAATTATTTTGGAAGCGTGTTTTGCTCAGAAATATTATTCAGAAGCTGTTCACTGACTATATGTAGTTTCATTACAACAATTAGCTTAGTTTGCCAAGTAGAAGCATTTCATTTTTTTATTTTCCTATTTCTGCAAATTTAGCTGTGTTTGAAAGGCAGCATTGCCTCTCTTGCTCACATACAATCTAATTGAGGCTGCGGGGTGGAGCACAGGGACAGATAGTCTTTGGCCATCTTAGTCTTTTACTCCAAAGGACTAAGCCAGTGCATCTCAGAGGGGCAAGATGCCAAATCTTGAGGACAGACTCAGTTCATCAGCCAAAACTCAAATTAAAGTGCAAGTAAATCCAAGCCAACAGCTTCAGCCACTATTTACAGCTCGGAACTCCCCAGCAGTGCTCCCCTCACTGGTATCACCTCAGGGGAATAAGCCTCAAATGACAGAAAATATGTGTATGCATACAAAACGCATACACATGCTCTTCCAAAAGACTGTAGGAAATATTACTTTCAGATTCATCTAGTCCTTCTCTAACCATGTGCAGTTTGGTCTCGTCCAAAACGTGTTTCTAAAAGCAGCCATCCACTACTTTCTAAAGCCAGGAGGAAGGTTACAGCCTGGTCCCAGGCGTAGGGATGCAATTCCAGCTCCTCACTGTACTGCTCACAGCTGGTCCTCTAACACCCCCAGCAGCACCCAGGGACCTCAACCTCTTCGTAATAGGCCATTCCCGGTACCTGTGGCACCCCTGTTTCCCCATCTCACTCCGAGGGAAGGAAAGCGCAGAACCCTGTGCACAATCACTTAAACTCTTTTTAGCGTTAAATGGTGTAAATTAGTAAAATTTTATGCTTTCAGCTAATCAACGCAGAAAACAGGTCTGTTTCATCAAAATGTCAATGTTTCACTTAGCCACATCTCACTTGAGTCCCCAAGAGAGGATTAAAGTTTCATGAGGGAGACACTAGAAAAGACAGTCATATAGTTCAGAGACTCAGTTTTGCGCACAAAAGATTTAGTACAATCACAAATAATACCAAAAAAAAAAAATAGTCACGGCTTCCATCCAAATTAAGGTGATGCATAGATCACTGCATCTATATCCAAAATTTGCTGATACTCTTGGTGCTGGTGTTTCCCTGCCATTAGCTACATAACCGAAAACAAATCCTTCACTCCAGTTGTTCAGAAAGAAATAGGGAAATTCCATGACAACACAAACAAGTACTTCAATAAAGATGATGAATAAACTCTGCTGGCTAAGGTTTTGGCCCTATAAACAGGAAGACAGAGTCCCATACGTTAATCCTGCATAATGATTAAATTTGAACAAATCAATAAATTTAGCTTTATCTTTTTCAGTTTCACATTCCAACAGCTTCATGTTGGATGCTGTTGTGACCTAATAATGTGAATCTGCTCTAATTGTTCAACTTTCTCCTCCTACAACTTAAAACCACACAAATATTTCACATACATGTTGCATTTTTGGTCTACGTGTAGGCTTTGCTTACACGTATCTCCTTTTAAAGCCAGGACGCTGCATGTTAGTACCAGCAAGAATGTAAATCTTCAAACAATAAGGTATGCTGATACATAACATTTAATACACAGCTGAATAAACATGGTAAGTGTTTGCTTCAATGTCATTACCACCTCTGCCCACACTGAGAATCTCAAATAGCATATAATCACAGTGCTATGACAATAACAGTTCCACAGAAGGCTGCCTGTGGGACCTACTACTATCATAATGGCTCCGTGAAACCTACTATGCTACTGGCTCTAAAAAGTAGTGGGTTTTGCAGAGGCACGCTCTGTGTGCATGTGTATATTTGCAAATGTAAATGTTTGCGCGTGTACATATGTATAGATGTGTATTTGCCCAACATGCATCAATATTAAGTCTTCAAAGACATTAATTTTAATAATCATAGAACACCTTAAAATAGATTTTAAAGGACTTAACATTGCATAAATGCCAGGAGAAACTTCTTATTCTCAAATTACAGCACAGGTTGGATCTTCAGAAGCGCCTAAGGGTCTAACGTACATGGTAGAGATACAGGAGCTAGCTCTAAGTGAACCCATAGCAGGTGTAAGGCTCAATATAGCCCTGTTGGCATGGACCTCTGCACTTCTCAGCAGAGCAAATTATCACGCGTAGACGTCCATATTGAAGCTGCTGAACTGCCTTTGCTATTGACTACAACGAGCTCCTCTAACGTTGAGCACAAGCTCAGTGCGAACAGAATCAGATCAATGCTAAAGCTTCTGAGTATTCCATATCAGGCATGTGGAAACTTCTTTTGCTATTGCTGAACTTCATGCAGAATTGTTACTTGGCAACTAGAAAGTCCTTTCAATTAGGAACGAGAACTTATCATTGTGGGGATTAGCCATATATTTCAGTTTGCGTTAAATATAGCAAAGGCTTCAGCTATCTCCCAAGCCTGATCACTAGCAGGCTTCCTCTTGGACCCTACTTGCTTAGATCACATACAGAACTCACCCTCTTTCCAGCATTCTGGAGTTAACTGAATCACTTTGTTAGCATTACTCAGCAGGGAGAGTACCTCGGCTGTTATGACATGGGTTTAGCTCTCAGTTACTGAGTAAAAATGGATTGAATCAACAACCGCATGCGGACTTTATTTTTTTCCTGAGAAAAATCTGGACCCCTGACAAATGCAAAGTCACGTCTTCAAGAACAAAGCATGAGGGCCGGTGTTATGACGGGGGAAGCTTATCTTAGACAGCAATGAGTTCAGAGGCCTCCACAGTTGTGGTTACTAACCAAGCAGAGAGGAGCATCTGCGGATCCTGCAATTGAAGCATCTCTAGCTTATATATATAGTGAGGTCATGCTTGTACTTCATATAACATTAGTTAGATCATTACTGAAATTAAGTGGTCAGTACTAGTATCAATTTTAAAATGCGAATCTGACAATTTGGAAACGGTTCAGAGAACAGCTAAATAGTATTATTCAGGGCTTGGAAATCTGCCTCAGAGTGAAAAGCTTAAGCACTTAATCTATTTATTTTATCAAAGAGAAGGTTAAGATGTGACCTGATTATGGTTTATAAGTAGCTACACATGAACAGACTCCTCAGATTAGACAGCCATTTACTTTAGCAGAGAAATGCATGGCTAGATCCAAGAGCTGGGAACAAGGTGAAGGTACAGATTTTTAAGTGAGATGAATTAACCATTATGATGATCTATGAAAGGGTAAGACAGATGGAAATTTTTTTTGTGGTACATTTAGTCATCAAGCATTGTTTCAATAGGTATTTACCCCATGAAATTACATGGCCTGTTATCAGAAGAAAAGAACTGTCCTTACCACCTAAGGACATATACAGCCTTCACATTATTGTGGCATTTTCAATAAAGGCTGCAAATCAATCAACACAAGCTACTGGGCAATTACATGCCAGTAAGGAGCTGTCAAAGAAAGAAGGCAACTACATTATCTCATCTATATTCCGTCTAAAATCAATTCCACTTTGAAGCACTGACACACAGATGTGGATATGCAAATCTGCCGGTACATGCGCGCGCACAAACACGTGCACAGACACAAAAATACCCTCAACAAAATGAAGATTTTTGTTTCCAGTCTTGAGACATTTTTACAATTAACTTTGCTCACTATGAAACTCCCTGGTCTAAAGAACACTGTAACAGAGATAATAAGAAGTGAACAGCAAGATCCCTAACGTTTGAAGGCCTGGGCACATTTTCTTTCCTTTCTCTCAGCAATGTCAATTTAACACAATGATCACGGGGTAACACAAAGCAGTGTGACATGCTGCACATTACAGTTCCTCTGTATGCCTTCATTAGAGTAGCAGCAAGGAAAAACTATTTCGCTCCTGAACTCTTCTGCATCACTAACATCTGCTTTGACAAAATAGCTCCATCTTCTACTGAACACCCATTCCCTACTCAAAACAACTGCCAAAGAGGATATCAGAAGGCATTAAATAGCCTAATGCATTAAAAAAATAAAGACAATGGAATTGCTTTTGATCTGATTCGTATGCTAAAAATACACTGAGGAGTCTGAAGAAAGGCTGTAAACGTTCTGAAATGCGAGATCCTGCTTAGCCCTGTTTGGCTCCTTAGAATTCATGCGGTTTTGTTATATATGCAGAACACTATAAAAATGATGATGAGATTTCACTGCATCGAATCAATATTCTTAATCATGTTTGGTAAAATATCATTTTTATATCTCTGTGCAGCATTCAGTGTTTCATTTACTTTTTTTTTTTTCAATTGCAAATCAATGAAAATTCAAGAGAGCATTAAATCGTGACTGAAAAGTTAAAATTGAGTGGTGTTGAGAAGTCAGTGTAAAACGCGAAATTGAGGAAGAGAATCAGCTGGCAGACTTCAGAAGCCACAAAACAATGGAATTAAAACACTGTGTTCTTCAAGGACACAATAATTCAGTCTGGGAAATAACTATGACACAACGTACATCTCTTCAAGAGTAAGACATTTTAAAAGATAGTAGGAAAGCATAAGAAAACTAACATTTTATTGTGTCATTATGCTTATAGATACAGACAATACAGAACTAAGTTGGGACCTTCAGGACAGAGAACAACCAAGGGACTCTCATATTGTATGGTATTTACTCCTTAGGTAATTACGGTTCATGAGAAAAATACAATGAGCAGGAGGAATTTGGTGTTCATGGAGCACTAGGCAATGTCGGTGGCACAGAGGTCAGCAGAAGCTGATGAGAACTTACACAGTGAAAACACAGGGAGGCATTCTACATCTATGACATCTTTTTGTCTACAAAGGTGGAATGTGCCTGTAATTAAACCCTTCCACGGGCTATACCATGTTGGTTTCGTTTCATGTTTTGTTCTTGGCTCCTGCATGTCCTGAAAGTAGAGCTCTGCTTCAGCTTCACAACTGTCTCAGTTGCCACATGCCTCCGGGAAATATGGATAAGCCAGTGACAGTATGCTCCCAATATGATTTATGGTTCTTGCAGAAGTTCTCTCTGCTGGTCTCCTCCTCTTTTACACAGACATATAATAATCTCCCAAGAAGTTGTAGAGGAGGTGATTCTATGGGTTTTTCCTGTTTTACAGGATGAAAATATTCCTTTTTCCTCCTTCCATCTACCAAGCTATCTGACCAAACCACAAAACCTTTTTAGGACTTATGATAGAAAACTCAGGTATTTTTTTAAATTTTATTCCTGGTATTGATTTGTTGGAATGTGGTTAGTATATCTTTTCACATAAGATGTATAAACATAGCGCGTAACACCATAGGTAGAAAGGTAGACTACAGCCACTTCGTTACCAAGAAACCTGATTTTTCCACAATGTATGGCTGTATTCAGGTGTTATTTTCTAGACGTATAAACTCAATGAAAAGGTATGACAAAAAGAAAGAGGAATTTACTCTCAGTGACACAGCAAATCGAAAAAAGGCAGGCAATAAAATATAATAAAATAAACAAAATTAATAAAAACAAATAAATAAAATAACAAGATAATATAATTGTATAATGACATAATATGCATAACAAAATAAAAATAATAAACACAAAAAGTAAAAACAAAAAAATAACAATTCAACATGAAGTAATGATGTGGACACAATCTTTGCACAAACCCCTCTGCATCAGCTGTTTAAGGCAGACAATTGAGTAACAGAAGTAGACTTGTACACTCCCCTCCTGCTGATCCTATGGTGGGAACAGTAACCTCCAGAGAAATTAGGCAGCTCAAAATGGTAGTTTTAATTAATGTCTTCATATGTGCCAGAGACTTCCCTTTTTATCATCCAAGGGAGCATCATCCCTATGAAAGCACGAGTGAGAGTTTCATCGTGATTTTAAATAAGATTTAGCATTAACTTCATAACAATAATTGAAAGTGGGTCTAAAAATCCCTTAATTGCCTGTTATTTTACTTTCAGCTGGGCAAGACTTAAAAAAAAAAAAAAAGGTCTGAGATTTGAGTGGACAACAAGTACTTCTGAAGCCCAATTCTTGCTACAGCAACAAAGTTCATAGCATATGTTTGCCCCTCTGACCTCATTCACCCTAAAGAAGGAATTGTTTCACTGCATTCCCTTTATTATATGATTTCAGTTCCCCTGCTGTTCTCATCTAGCTGTTTACCAGCTTGTGACTACACGTGCACTACTTGGAACAGGAGCCACAAAATGTGCGTGGCTCTGTTATGCTCTTTCCTTTGCACCTTCTCTGCTTGCGGGAAGGTGATGTAGCACGTCGCAGTTCAGATGGTAGGATTTTATGGACGATGATACAGCATCGTGAAAGGTGTATTAAAAAAATAACCTCTTGGCTCCAAAACTGTGGTGTGCCTCACTCAATAAATCACAAGTGACAGGTCTTTCACTTTACTAACAGGCCTGTTGTGCAAGACAGTGTGCTGTTGCTTCACTGCCCCCGTGAAATTCAGTTTAACTTCAAAATGTTTGTGTTGTTGATGCTTTTGGAGTTGCAGTAGGATTACTGATAGCATGATTAACTATCTTCATTTATAACAGTCACTGAAGAAAGATATATAAATTAATGACGCGTGCTAACTTTTTTATGAACCTCTAAAAGATAGCATCACGATGACAGGCGATGATTTGCTTACTGCATTTTGCATTCAGATCTCAGATTTATGCAAGAGACATGAAATCTTCTATCAGGATGACAATGACCTAACTGCTTCACCTTTGTTTCAGCAGAGGCATGAAATATTCCATGTTCCTCATGCATTAGTTCTGAACAGAAACTGAGAACTGGTTACATGTGATGTAAATGACTATTAAATAGAGGATTAAAAACCTCAATTTCCTATCCTTTCTTACTTTCTATTTTAGTGTGAAGTCATATTACAATCGTGTCTTGGGTTGAAAGGAAGTCACAATGGAAAACAAACAGCACAATTAGTAACAAAAAAAATTATGCATACTGTGTTTTTAGAGACTTATTTCATAGTATTCATCTTTGGGTAACTCCCTTGGCATAATCTACCTCTGCACTGCGCACCATGTTCCACTGCAACATGAGTTCCTGACAGGCATCCAGTCATAAAAAGATGGCACTTGAAATAGAGATGTACCATTTCTCTAAAGACTGTTAAGCTCCAATATTTAATCATTTTTTTTATGCTTTATTTTTAGTTTTCTGTGATTTTAATCATCATTGGCTCTCATTCTTCCTTTCATGCCCACAAAAAAGCACCCAGTACACAACGTATTTTCTTCAAAAAAGACTTAGAATTATTATGTTATAAACTTACCTTTTCTTGATAAGTTAAATATTTTGCAAAAGGCAAAAAGATATCTGAGAACAAAGAGAAGATGTTTCCATGCATTTATTGATTGTATGATGTTCCATATAGCATCCAACTAAAATGTCTAAAACAGTTATGCTTAGAAAGTATGGCAAAGCATCACTCAAACACACACACATGCTCCTTTTACGTACGCTGCTTTCCATTGAATCAGAAACTAATGTACCAATAAAATAAAGAGTATTTAGAAACACCATATCACTGGGAAGCTGACCGAGTAATATCTCCGACAGAAGAAATGAGCAGTACTTCCCATGCTCTGTCCTTAAATAATGTCATTCAGGTTAATCATGACTGTGCTCCACTGGCAGAGTATACTCATACCCAAGACTGCACTAAGATTTGGTGGAGAGAACTGCCAAGATGAATTGAATTGTCAACTATCCACACACATCTACATCTCTTAAGAATGTTAAAGCAAGGTCTGCTTAAACTCATCTTTACTTTTATCTGCATACATCTTAAACTTTGTAAGATCCTACCAGGAATATTCTAAGAAAGATACAATATCTAAGACATTTTTATCCTCCACTTCCTGGAAGAAAAAAAAAAATAAACCAACAATGGCCTATTTGTGAAGGGCACTACTGCAGGGACACTGCTGTCCTTTTTAGCTTTGATACTTGATGATCTATGACACCCTGTGCTTATCTCTGTCTAGCAAGGGCAAAAAGGGGAGAATAAGATTGCCTGTATTGACCTCCAAATGTTCATAACACTTTGCAACACTCAGCGTGACTGAATCTCATGCTTCAGGGCTTCAGCCAGATGTTGGAGAGGTCAGGAACAAACGCCGCTCTGCAGCTGACTGTATTCGGGCAGCCCTTCCCATGGACCATCAGAGACCAGCCACAGGTTCAAAGCAGATATGAGATGAAGCAACCCACTGTTAAAAATTGCCATAGGAATCTGTCTTTGACGTACCTGACTGGTATGTGACCAGTTCACATGCTCAGGGCATTGTCGATCACCAGACCAAATATGAACAGACTTCCCCTGTGCTAGACTAGCAAGGGCCTTTGCTTTGTTTCCTTATTTTCCCTCCAGTGCAGAACACAGGCTTTCCCTGGCGTCACTGGGATATATTTTATACAACCTGGACAACACAGAAGGCTCAGATATTTACCAATACATTTGTCTCTCTTGCTTACTGCTTATGGCATGCAGTCTCCTGAGGAATAAAATATTTTCATTATGGTCTCTGGGTAAAATGAATTGCCTGTGATATACAGGAGGAGGTCAGCACAGGTTATCTAGAGGTCTCTTCCTGGCCTTAACATGAAACTTTGATGTGAACTACCATATTTTTCAAGGGGCTAATTCCAAAGCATATTTTTGGCTACCATTGCAGAAAATGAAGTACCTTACCACTATAATCTGCCGATGTTCCCTTTGTTAGTACCATTTATGTGCACACCTATGCGTATGTACATATGGATCTGTATATACATTGATACACAGCTGTATGCTCACACGCATTAACATATAAGTATAACTAAGCAGCATACACAACAATTTTTATTTTTTTTAATGAATTGCTTTTCTTGTTCCCGGACCAGCTTAACCCAAAGGAAAAACATGAAGTAAATTGCCTGTGGGGTTGCTCTCAAACAGCTCTCTGTGCTGGACAGGAGGGTGAGACTATGAATCATCCACTGGTCATCCACTCATTCCGAAACAATAATAGACAGTCTGAGAACAGCGTCCAGCATCATTGCTAGAGTTCAGGAACAGTGTTCCTATTACACGCCTCTGTTTTAAGAGGTTTAAGAAAATGGCATTAAGTGGATTTGCTTTAGGCCAAATTTGGGGTTGAAAGGAACCAATTCAGAAGGAAACATACTGAACAAATTAACTCTCTTCCAGTATTCTACTTAACCATTTTAATTATTGTAAACATCGATAAGTGAAAAGTCAGCTAGTTATGCTTGTTTATTCTGAGCTTACAACTTAACGGGAAGGCTCAATTACAGGACCGTAAGCAAGAAAATACGTGCATGTGTGAAATGGTTCTTAATAGCTTAAAACTATTATTTTTAAGTGGTCCATTCAAAGCATCATCACTGAATACTCTTTGCCTTTACATTTTGCATGAAACTTGGTAACTGATTTGTCTACGCCATTTCCTCGCTCAGGAGGCAAAAAGCTCTACGTTTTTACCAAGCTTCTGTGCAGCCTGCTCTGCAGAATAAGAAGTAGGCAAGATTGCTAAGGCAGGTCTTTTAAAGAGAAGGAAAAGGCATGAGTCATTTGCACTGAGAAAGCACAAAAGAAGGAGAACGAAAACAGGTCACAGAATACAATCCCAGTCCATTGTCTGTGGAACCATAAACTTATTTGCTCTGTTTGCATGTTAAATATCCACAAACCTATTACTAGTAGCATGTTTTAAAAATGAAGAATTCACACTGTATTCCTCTCAGAGGACTGAGTTTCTACATCTCCCCTTTGCTATTTTCAGACTTTTTTCCTTGTATTTATGAATATATGTAACACCAAACAGTTCAAGTTTCAGACCTTGATCTGCAAGATAAAATTCACGAGCTAACGGCACTTTTTATATATTTATTTCCAGGATCAGATCCTTCTGAATTATTTTGCTTTCAGTCAACAAGAACATTTGTTGTTAGGAAATTGTAAAAACAATGCACAGTAGAATTAATGAAAGTTACATATCAAATGTATATATTCACCTTGACAGTTACTGAGATTAATGTTGATGTGAAGTCCTCATATCATTGCATACAACACTGTATTCTTTATTACATCTTGAGAAATATATTCAAAGTCCCTTTGCTAAATATTACATAACAAGAAAATCCTTTTAGCCCTTGTTTGCAATCTACACTTCACTTAGACATCTTAAAATCACAAAAGCCATCTACAGAGAGAGATTTAAAAATCATTACCTTCGAATACTTGTTTAATAGAAAGTGATGGCTTAAATGCTACAATATGTTCCTTGAATATCTTCACATTAAATGGTAATTGAACAAAAAGCTGCCTGGCCCTCTTCAAGGGCAAGTCCCACAAAGCTCCTCATTATCGTAATTTCCAATTTGGAAGCCAAACTAAATAACAAGAAGTAATTTGCCAATTAGAACTTCCTGCTCTTTTTCCCTTTATTCCTTAAACACCATTCAGGGGCTGAACCAGTCAAACACTTTTAGCTTCAAAACTGCAACTGAAAGAATTTAATTTGTCTCTCTCCACGGTGAACCTGTCAAGAGGCAGCAGTGATGCATACCATGTCCCGACACAACAGTTGCCCTTAAATACACAGAGTTTTCTCCATGTGCTCGCTCTGCCTAGCGTTTCTTTTTCTCATTTCCTTCATTTTCCTTCCCGTAAAATACACACACACACTTCTCCAAACTTAAAGACGTCTCATCAATGATTTCTGACATATGGAAATGCCCCACTGACAAAATTTGTCTTCTGTGTTTGAGAAGCTTTTAGAAAGTAAGAGGCACATAATGATAAAACCAACACAAAAGAGTGCTCAGAAGAAACAAGGTTCCATTCAGCCGCTGAAAGCCACAGAGCCCAGACCATTCCAGAGAGATTTACAGCTTCAAAAACAAGACCATGTATGAATTCTGCTATATGCCGTCCTGAGAATTCAAATCCTGACCAAAAATAACGAAATTGGTTTACTTTTCAGAAGCTTATATGAAGTGCATACATGCAGGGCCAAGTACAGGTGTACGGATGAATGGTACAGTATAGCGGTGATGCTCAGATCTAAGACTAAGACTTAGAGTACACTACTGCCCTGTCACATAGGGTTTCAGCATTCCTGCAAGCCTTTCAAATTGGAATTTTTTTGCTGTTTTTGCTCCTGACCAAGGTGGTCAGTGAGCTCATATACCTTAATATTTCAAAGGAGGCAGAAGGAGACAGGCGGAAATGGAAAATTCTTTAACAAACTTAAGCTAGAAATTCTATCACACATAATGCTATGGCAGGTGGTGGTGGGGAACTAATTAGTTAAGCACCATGCTAACATAATTACGGTCCTTTCAGTAGGTAAGCAAGCTCTTTCATAGTACACTGCCATGCCTTTGTGTTCTACTGCAGTGTGCCATGCCAAAAAACTCTCAACCTTGGGAAACATTTAACAGTCACAAATACTTTTGAGGTCAATAAGTATATTTGACTGGAGATGGTTCATAATTGAGAAATTAAAGAAGTTCCATTTTAATCCATGTCTATCACAATTTCAACCGCCAGTCACTAGCAGGAAATCAAAGGCTGGGCAAAATTCTGAGGTATGATAAAGAAAACTTATGTAACATGACATTAACCACTTACATTTACCCAGGGTTGTGATAGACAGCATATCACTGATGACATATAAAATCCCACTGAGTGTTTTCCTAAAGGAAAAAATAGTTTGGGGAATTCAAGAGACCTGTTTATACACCAGGCTATGAAAGTCTGCCATGTATTTGCAAATACACTTTTTCAGAAGATACAGAAGCATTAAAAAAGAACAATCAATCTATAGCAAGGATGTCTCTGCCATTTTTATATGCTTATGGTAATATAAATGTTAGATACTAAAAAAAATGGTTTTTAGAATACTTTTGTCTCTACGCATACACCCTCTTCATAAAAATCATTGTGATCATTTGCTTAAAAGAAGGTATTTAGCCTTTTCCTTTTATTTATTTACAGAAGGTTTTCCATTCACCTTTCAGACCAGCATCTTGATCTAAAGAGAGTCTGATATTTCCTGTGACAGCCTTCTATATAAGAATGAAAAGAAGGCTCTAACAGGTACAGATTAAACTGTCTTGAGGAATCAGGGCTCTGAGGTCAGAACATCACATTCCCGGGCGGGGGGGGGGGGGGGTTGGGTTGGNTGTTATTTTGAAAGCAACAAAGGATTTAGGACTTTGTAAATTCGTGATTTTTAACATAATCGTAAGCCCTTAATGCCCTTCTGCAATTGCCATGTCCATTACATTGACTATTGAAACATATATTTCTGTTGCTCAACTGTTTCTGGATAAACTCTCCCTTTTTAAGGGGAAAATTTTCAAAATCTAAAACCACAAGGATATGCTTATCTCATACATACTGTGTGAATAACATGGGATAGATTGTTCAGAACAAGTCTCTTCTTGGCCTCTGTGATCCTGTCTGTGCAGCTATTTTGTGGCATAAGCAGAAGGCGAGATTTGAGGAAGGCTGCAACAGAGAGAAATCAATCAAACCTGATCTGACTTATACCATCCAGCTTGAGCAGTTGAACTGGGTTTGAGAGAGATAGAAACAGCTAGAACTTCTTGTTATAAATGGTGCAGAAAAAAAAATATAGTAGGGCACACACGTAGGTGGTACGTGTCCTGGTTAAAAAGGTCTACGAGGAACAACAACAAAAATGCAAACCTAAGCCACCCATGCAACTTTGAGTACACAGCAGTGATTGTGACTTATATTGATTTATCTAAGGCAGGTTTAAATCAGACAGCATGGAGGTACTGATTGCTCAGCCTGGGCAAAAGATCTCCAAGGGAAGTTTGTGCCTGACTGTCTTTGAGTCAAAGACTTTAAATTCGACTCAAGTATGCACCTGAGCAAAATACATCCTTCTTATGCTGAAGTACCATCAGACTGCTATTTGAAAAGCTTTCGTAGTCCATCCAAATTGCAAAAGACTAGGGGAAGACGTGAGAGATAATAAACACCTCCGTATACTGTTAAACTTAACATCACTAAGCTCAGGTGGACTTAAAGTCAAAGGTGCCTTAATAGCTCTAGGCCTTGATCATTTCACCATTAAAGTCTTCTCCAGCATGGGAACCTCCTGTTTTCTAGGTACTTGTCTGGCTAAATAGATTTTTTGGTTTTTAACACTGAGCATAAAGTTCAGCATTTTTGCTGCATAGTCCAGTAAAAACATCCCTTCCCTTATTAACCCTCACATGGTACAGCAGGCATGTGGATAACAAACTACTGCCTAGCAATCACACTTAATGTAAAAATCTTTGATATATATAATGAAATCTGAAATAGAGATACTGTGAGCCACTAGATAAAAGCTTTGTAATAAAGCATTACAACACTTCAAGAAAATTGCATCTGTTAGTCAAATTCTACATTCAGTCAGCTGGCAAGAGGCAAAACCAGAAAAGGAAGACAAATCGAAAAAAAACAAAGCATCAACAAGAGAATTTAAATGGTATACAAGACAATAAAATACCATTAAATCACATCCATTTAATAATAGTCTATATATATATCAGAAAATAATTTGCAATCTCATTTATACATGAATTCTGGTGGAAAAGATGAAATATCTGTTCATCTCAAACTACTGCCCAATACGAAAGGCTGGGAAAAACAAAGGTTCATTCATAGACCATCAAGATAATATAACTATATACTTCAAGATGAGTCTTGCTGTGGATACTCTGAAAATTGGCTTACCCCAGTACGGTTCTAAAAATAAAAAAAAACTGATAGGTATCTTGGATTTCAAAAGTCTTTGGCAGTTCTCCTCAACTCAGTTAATCAAGTAATACCTCCTAAGGGTTCTTCTGAGATGACTGAAAATCCCATTTTTGTAGTACTCAAGGAATTATGACCCAGTCTTTATGCGTGGGGCAAGACCCAGGAGTGAATCTATGAAACAGTACTTTGTTTGGCAAAAAGATAAATATATGTACTCGAAGAAACATCTTTGCAACTTTCTAATTTATTTTAACAGCGTGCATCAGAAATAATTTAGTTCAAAATGAGAAAGAGCAGAGGAAATGGAATTAAATGCTAAAAAAGAATTAATTTAGTGTAAGTCTACACTAAACCTCCAAGGAGCAACCTTCACAGTATGTTGAAGTCATGAACAAATATATAAATGTTTATATTAATATTCACTAGAAACAATATACCATTATACAGTATATATTACACCCAGAGACCTAAAAGCACATCACCAACCATGGCGACAGCCCTGTTCCATGTGACACAGACATTACAGCACCAATTTTCAGGGTAGGTAAAATGAAGACAACGCTGATTTTTCTGTTTCCTTCCTAAAGAAAAGTAACTCACTACAGCCTCATGTTCCAAAAACAAGTGTTTGCCGAGTGGCATATGGAGGACAGCGGTGGGCAAAGTCACTTGAACCAGATTACTGGATTTGAAAACGCCAAAGAAAGAACTCGGTAACAAGCCGCACACTGTTCAACTTCTTAACTGGTATCATCATCAGTCTCACTTTTAAATGACTTCACTGTCATGTAATCCAGCGTCATTCAAAATACTTTGTCACTTTCTATCAGGCAGCTATGGATTAATGAGATAGCACCCAAAGCTGTTCATAGCAAATTAGTCATCAACTAATTCAGTTTTTGAATGGCATTCTGTCAGGCTGTGAAATCTCTTACCTACAGAAACACAGGGAATTTTTTCAAAACAGCAAACACATTTTAATCTTCCACTTCTACAACGTACTTCATAGGGTCAACCAGGACTTAGACACAAAATGTACAGGTATCTGAAGCCCAAATCAGGACTCCTTCAAGCTCTCTCTACCTTACTGCAAGCGTGACGAGAATACTCAAGGCACTATTTTTAAGATTAACATCCACCGTTCACTTGGCAGGTGTAAATACAGAGCGGTAGTCTGGGTCCACAAGAAGGCTGTGAGATCAATTAAGAGCACATTCAAAATACTGTAGCAATGAAGTTATAAAATTAAACAGACATTAGAGCACCATGCTATCAGATGTGAACTGGTTTACAGCGCCAAGGGGCAAGACTATGTATTCTCAAATTCTGTCCTAAACCACCAGCCAGGCTGTCCCTCATCCCATGCTTGGGGAAAATGGAGGAATCTACGGAAGAATGTGGCCACCAGTGCACTGCCTCCCTTTGCTGAAACCTCACAGAAACATCTCCTTGGGTGGTCCTTATGCACTGGTCTATCTGGGGACGGTACACACCAGGAAAACTCCTGAGAGGAACCAGGAGGAAGTAGGCTGCTACAAAAATGGCTTTTCATGATTATTGTGCGTTCCTGGTATCAAAGCTATTTCTGCAGTGTGTTGCATGGGGAAAATTGCTCACAAACAGGAAGCCTCTGTCACGCTAGTTCAGCCTTTTGGTTTTTACACAGAGTATATAGCCAACCATAACATTTTATTGTATCAATTAAAAACATTCTCTGGAAAACTCATAATACGGTGTATAAACACTAAAAATATATAGCAATACATTTACACATACAGTGATACTCACTCTTTGCTCTCCCTTACTGTGTCAAGTGATTCAGTGGTCCAATTCCTCAAGAACACCTGTTAGCCTCACAAAAACCGTAATTGGCAGTTTATTGGCAGCCTGAGCAGGGAGGCCAATGACCGGCATGAGGAATGAATTGCCCTCAGAGCCCTGGAAAGCGTCGTTCTGCAACGTGGCTGAGGCAGATTGGCAGGAGCTGCCTGCATTAAACCTGTGCTGCCAATAAACATCCCTATTCAGTAAAAGCAATTAAGCAAATACGTAGATACAGCTCTGCTCAGGGAACCACACAAGCACAAGGTAAATGGCTGTTGACTTCAGTAAACTTCAGCACATGTGACCAGGTCCTATCATATCTCTTTTTCCTTCAATTTCAATAAACCCAAAGGCTTACTATATGAACAGATGTTCTCAGAGGGCGCCCACCTTAGTTATATTCACACCTGCTCAGAAAATCTACAGCCTGTTGATTCCCACTGTCTGTGCTGTTCTGCACAGCAAAACGAGAACTGTCACTAGCTGCTGATGCTGCATGAAGCTCCCATGTCTTCATCGACTCACTTTATTTAATATGAAGACAGTGACAAGCTGATGAGACGGGTTCTTCAGTATATGTATTTTAGGAGACTTGGAAAGCAGAAGATGTTTTGCTGTTACCACAGGCATTCTAATATAAATATTGCCAGGTACACCATTGGAGCGTCTGTGACTCAAGACCAGATTCTGCTGGCAATTAATATTGTATTTGGAGAACAGTCTTAACTTATTACTAAGCCATATTCAGCTCACGTTTTTAAAGCAATTTGGTTATTCAGCATTTAATTAGGAAATATTTTACAAGGTAAGCTATTTTCTTCCACATATGATGCTTCTCTCCATTTAGCATTTAAAGATAATGGTCCATCCTTTGAAGTATGTTTGTTTTATAATACATAAAGTGTTCACCATAAAGCATAATTACCATATATGTAGAAATGGCTGCATAATAATGACTTGTAATTAAGAAATAATTTTAATAATAAATTTAGGGGAAAACTCATTAGCCTCACAGTTTATTTTGGTAATACCCTAGAGTTGATGTTCCACTGGGATAAAAGTTAAATTAGTTGGGGCTCCTTGAACTTCACATTATACACTTAAGAGCAGAACAAAGAATCCCACTAGCTTCAGTAATACATGAATTAATAATTGTAGCAAATACATAGGAGAGCAGATCAAATACCATTTTGAAATAATTTCTATCCCATCAACGTTACTATTAAAATAGTGAAGTAACTAGTTTTAAACTCTGCAATTTAGTAAGCCATTTAATTCTCAAATGAAGTATTTCCATCTCCTGCGGTACTTCCCGGTATTGGTATTTTAAGTAACACAGTAGTTAGAATTGGAAATACTTAGTCACAATACAGAAACTAAATTACTTGATGGTTTCAAAACTCATCACAAATAAAATTGAGTCACTTGCAACTGCTAATTTACCTGAAATATTGGTTTTAATGCCCTAACATGTACAAAGGTATTTATCTAGGTATTTATCAACAGCTTCTCTCTGCAGAATCTATGCACTGAGAATGATGGTGCCACAGTATTTATGCCCATTTGGCCTACGAGAAATGAAAGGTCACCCAGAAAAATGCAGCTTACATCAAGATTTTTTTTTGAAGCAGAAGTGTTTGCCTTTGAAGGAATATTCGAAGGGTCTGACAATTGACTCTGCCACTACTGCTAAAGCAAGCTGAGAATAGGATTGAAATAATCCTTCAGCAGTCTGGTGATGGTACCACTGAATGTGATACTCTGCAGCATACAGACCTTCACTTCCAAGAGCACGTAGCATGCCCCAGCTACCTGAGATAAGGAGTTCCATCATGGAAGGGCAGGATGCCAGGCTGGCTACCCATCCTCCACTGCAGGCTAATGTAGTTGTCCTCCATCAACGCAAGGAACTGCTCTGGTTGCTTGTCTCATCTGTGACTCTTATCTAACACCTATCATTAAGGACTGAATCCACAAAGACCACTGGATACAGCTAAACAAGGAAAAAGCCACAGAATGGATTTTCATTACCAATGAAAATGGAAAAAATCTAACACTAGAACAATGTATACAAGACTGGACAACATGTACTTAGAGAACCATCCTGCCTGAGAAAGACAGCACACAAGATAAACTTCTGAGGCTTTTCTGGTCTTTCATTCCTACAATCCCTAAACAGAAACAAATACACTATTATGACATTTAATAAAAAACCTGAGACCACAGTTCACAGGTCTGATGATGCAATCATAGGCACGAGGCTGGGCAATTCACAATAAAAGGCAGTAATACTTGTAAAATTAAAACTTTTCCTGAAAAGTTCAGCAGCAAAAATTTTTACTCACAGTAAAACCAAAACCAAACAAAACGAACTAATCAAAATTTACACTAGAAAAAGACAAAAGACCCTTGAAGCAATTTCTTAAGTTGTTCTGAGACAACTGGCCTGCTTGGTTTTTTGTATTGTTTCAAACTAGAAGCACCGAGGCATTCTAAAGAAAAGGCAACGTTGCCTGTACAGCATGTCTGACCTCTACATCTAACCCTTAGCCTACTGGGAAAAAGCAGCACATTCCAAACCCCCATTTATCACTTATTTTAACTGTCATAAATTACTTTCAGTGCTATAAAACAACAGGTTATAATCCAGTAAAATATTAGAACTCCAGAAAGTTCATTCAGGCTTAGGTATCAATTTGAAACACCCTACCGCCCCACCAAATTTGCTTATTATAAGAGCTGGTTTCAACAGCTGTAATTCATAGGGGAGGTGCCCTTGCTGCAGAGAAAAGCAAAGCAGCATTTGGTAGCAAAGTTTGATCCTACATGAACAATAATGTAAGGACTAACAGAATGAACAAAGCATTCCATTAACGCTGCCTGATCTTCTGGACCCAGCTATTTCACGCTGTTATTCTAGTTTTCTTAACGTATTTTCAAACATATGCTGAAGTACAAAAAGACTGTATATCTAAATTCCAGATTTAAATTCTACTCTTACCTCTCCCTTTCCATACCCAGAGTAACTCCACTGGTTTTCCATTAAGTGATCCTAGAACTGCACAATAATTAGAGTGCTAATTCTGAATCTATTCAACTAAGAAACATTAGTCTAATGTTTTAAGCATACTATTAGATTTGTTCACAATATGCATTCATAATACCCTGAAACAATTCTGCTTAGAATGGTAATATAATAGTAATATAGGTAAAACAGGAAAAACGCTCAAGTATTATTCTTCCATATGAGGCCAAGTGAAAGCATTTACAAGTTTCAGGAAACTATCCACTTGCCACCTCTTCCATTCTCTGTTTCTTTCTCTGTCACAGACACCCAACCCATGCTCATCCCTCCAAATTTTATTAAAAAAAAAAAACATATTTTATATGGTCTCGCCAAATGGACAAAAAGACACTTACATTTAAGATAAGAAAACAACCCATAGGAAATTAAACACAAACACGTCTAGCAGATGCTCCTTCAGAGTAAGAAATTTTACAGGGATTACGTTTCCAACCATCTGCCTGAAGAGGCAGAACTGAGCTGGTCCTGTCAGCTCTCACTGCCACAGCTCAGAGTGTGCAAGCTCTAATTTGACCCTTCTGAAAAAACTCACCCAATTAGAAACACATAAAAGGAAGCATTTAGACATTGCTGTTTAGCACACTGGCTAACTTAGTGTGTAGGTGTCAAGTGAAACAAAAAGATAAAGCAACTTTCCAAAGGCGTTTGTGTGTTCCAGATAAAAGCAACGAACTTTAAAGACTCAGCTTTTGAAGCGGGCTTCCCAGGACTAAAACGCAGACAAGAGTAAAACACATCTTCCTTTCCACTGACTCTTCACCTCCCACCCCACTCCTTCCGCCCCCTTTCCTCCAAGGGAACACCAAAAGCTCTAGAAGATAGAAATATGACCTGTAAGTATTGAAAGAGCAATCAACTGAGGAACAACGCAGTAAGACGTCTTCGTGCATCTGTGATCCATCTCCAAGCACCTTGTAGTTGTACTTTATCACATTTGTATTCTAACCTGAAGTATCACAGCTTCGCAAATAGCTTTAGACTTATGCATCAGTTCAACTCAATTTTCTGAAACAGCATCTTTGCCATCGATGTCACACCAATAACCAAATCGTACAGATGCATGAAGATGGTCTACAAAAGATGACAGAATTTAGCACAGTATCCATATAACTGTAGACTCCATATTGTAAACAAGTAAAAGCCAAAAAAAAGTGTATACAATTTCAGTTATACACCCTTTTATCTGAATCCTAATAGCCAAGGAAAAATTGTTGCAGTGACAGAAGTTTGATATGACATTACCAGAATATAGTACGGGCACAGTTCTTGAAGCAAGAGTTAGTACACATTACACTGCAGACACACAGTCAGAAGCATGTTTAAGAAGTTAGTACACTCATTCCTAGCCTTAATTTTTTTTTCCAAAGTATTTTCAGTTCACCTTTTTGAATTATGTCCAATGATATTCTTACTACTATTAACATGACTACTAGATGAAAGCACTACACAGATGATATCTTTCAAAAACCTGCATGGACTATTTGATGAAGTTCAGCAGTCAAAAAACATCTTTATGACATTCCAGTCAAATCCCCACTTGAAGCATTCGTTCATGTTTGCCACAAGGATTTAAGCACAGCTTTGTGTATAAAATCCTCTTTGTTAAAGGCTAACACTGATAAATCTAACATTAAAACTCCCTAGCTTTTCATATATGAGCAAGACCAAGAACTCTGAAAATCATATAGCCATGCAGCCTGAAAATTTTAGTAGCTAGGCCACCAATATCACAAAATAAATTAAATTTCAATGGCCTCCTGAGGTGGAGTGGGAGTTAGTGACCTTCTCAAGTTCTTGTTCTCAATGAATGCTGAAACACATGGATCTGCAGACAATGCATTAAAAGCCA
Source organism: Himantopus leucocephalus (assembly GCA_003993805.1). Taxonomy (NCBI): domain Eukaryota; kingdom Metazoa; phylum Chordata; class Aves; order Charadriiformes; family Recurvirostridae; genus Himantopus; species Himantopus leucocephalus. Next base: position 44,608,957 of record RSEF01000004.1, on the reverse strand, counting down.
AATCCATCAGATGCCAGGAGCTGTGGTGACAACCATCCTCTGCTCTGTCCCTCCACACTGTAATTTTCCACCCATATAATATTCAATACATGGTAGTGTGTATTCACTAATTGCACAAGCAATTGGGAGTCATTGTTTTAACTCAGGTAAAGAAAAAAAGCTGTCATTTCCCAATATTTTCTTTACCTTTAAAATAACATGAAATCATACCGTTCAAGAAGAAATCTTTTAAGAATATTAAATAGCTTCTACCCAATTAACACAGTGATCTTTAAAGATGACAAAAGTTTATATTAAAAAAATTACCAAATACGCATTTTAAAGACTATTTTAAAAAATACTAAAACTAAAAAATCTGAATAGTATTCTTTTCTGCTAAATTGATTACGGCAATAAGACACATTTTTTCTTTAACGGTAGTATAGGATGTACTTGCTTCCAGTGATTATACATTAAACACTTTCTACAGTAGTTTTATGCCACTGTAATCCATTAATGATGCCAACTGAGAACAGTCTACATGATTAATACAATATGAGGTATGGTATCAAGTAAGACTGTCTATATGAAATGCCAAATACGTAATTTTCACAGAAAAGGTGAACATGTGCCCAACGCTATTTGGGTTTTTTTCCAGTTTTAACTTTTGAGGCATTGATACCGAACCCAACACATAAAATAGACAAATAAGAGTAAACTTCCTCCCCTACCTTCACTAAGAAGACGCATAAGATTAAAGGACTGTTGGAGGTGGAGGGGAGTTGAATGGCACACATAAATATTTGAAGTTACTATCTTTTTAACCATTATCAAAGTGTACACAGGTCCTCCTCAATATCTGTTGAGCAGAGAACCAGTGCAAATACAGATTTACTTTTTAGCTTGCTGTTTATTATTCCGCTACAGTAACATAGGAATCAAGCTCTTCTGTGATAATCCTTGGTACGTTAGATTTGATGCATAAAGGGAGTCACTTTTGACTGAATAAAAGGCATGGCTAACAACAGTAAGCAAACTGAGCCATTATTTCGGAAGGCATCTTCAGGAATCTACCATGAGACAAACAGCCCGTACAGGTTTTTCTAAAGGGTCTGAAATTAGCTAGGTAACTCTCTGCATCATTAGCCATTATTTAGGAACACTTTAAGCAAACAATAAAGCCCTGCCCGTACCTTTTCTTGTCTTTAAAACAAAAACATACTGACTGTTAATAAAATATATAAAATGCCTCCTTTAAGGCATATTTGCTTTGTTAGGTGAACAAATTATTTAAGTGTTCTTAAACAGCGCAGTGAAAAGGATAGGTGTGAAAACAAACCTCCTACTATGTCACAATCTGAGGCAACCATTACCTTTTTATGAATTCTGATGAAATTTACAGATTGCAGTTTTTCCTTTTTCAACCTTTCCTGATTCTCTAATAGTAAGTAATTTCCTATAGGAGTGGCACACACTGCAGTACTATTCAAAAAAGTAAACCTTCTCCCAGTTCCCAGAAAAATCATGAACCTATAATCCTCAGCCTGTTCTTGGATGTTGATCAGCGTCTTTTTCTCCAGAACCTGTTATACCAGAACCTCAACAATTCAGGGGGTTTTATTCCAAAGTTCACAGTTCTTCACTATGGCAGATTTTTTGCTTTTGCTAATGCTGAAGCAGCTTTCAAATATTATACCTCTGGCTAGCACAAGATGAACATCCAGACACAATTATCTCCTTTATGGATGAAAGTGTCAGTTTGATCAGTCAGCAAACATGAGCTACAATAGATCATACATTCCATACTCCTACCTAAAACACTGGTATTTCTCTAGCTTTTTATTCTTGAATATCATCAGTAATTCCAGATGTGACCATCTATCACAATAATATTCATTCCACTTAAAAAGGTACTAGTATGTGCATCAAATTATGAAATTACGATTCTGCTCTTGTGACACCCAAGTTAGTCAACTGACATATTGTTTAACCTCTTATATTATCATTGATTTCTGCTGACTTAAAAGGTACAGAATCTAGTGGTTGTGGTGGGAAAGGGCAGCCCTAAACTGCTGATGAAAAAACCGTCCAACTGGCATAGAGATGAGCAGTCCTACTCATCGTACTGCAAACACTAGACAAGGTCTCCCACACACCCATGTGAAAGGAAACCTAGAACTTATCACCACCCTGGCATATATCATAAGGGTCAACGTGAGTATGTGTCTTTTAGCCTGTGTGTCTCGATTCTCCTGCTGAGAAGTTCTGGTTCTTGGTTTTGGGCACTCAGGCCACTCCACACAGCAGGAAGAAAATATCTACTGTCAGGGGCGCAACTTCAGCATCCTCCTCTTTGACCTGCTGAGCAGCTGCATAACGAAGAGGTGAAGAGGACAGCACTGAGCAGTGCTCCACTGCACAGGCTTAAAGTGCTCATTTATCTTCCCCCTTGGTGTCCCCGGTCCTTAATAGGGTGCTTTAAAAGGACAGGAGCAACCATCATGTTGTTCCTAGTGTCTTAATCAGTGGGGATGATTGACTTTTCTGACTATATTCATGTGCCCTCAACACTGCTCTTCTTCCTCCATCTGTTCTGCTTTTAGTATATTCACAGAAAGCCCATTTTTTTTCCTCCTCTCTGAAACTCCAGACTTGATAACAAGTAGGTGTTTGGGGTTTATTCCATTTCAAAGCGATGATGTTTCTCGAGCCACATCCCTACGCTCAGTGCTGCAAGCAACACTAGAGAAGATCTAAGCAATCGCTCTTTTTCTTTCAGCTGCCAAGGCATCAAAAGAAGCAGCTGCAAGTGAAAATGGGAGAAATAACTACAGAGTACACAGTAGACCATCAGCAACCCACAAAGCAAAATTTGAGAACCAATGAAATGAACACTAAGCATTAGAATTTATTACTTACTATTTCAGTGACTATAAATTAACAATCTAACGTTGTTACAGTTAGATGTTACTATAGAAGGTTACCTCCTCTGCAATGTGATTTTAAGGGTACAAGATCTCTTTGAGAGCAGACAAAAATGTAAGGGAAATTAATGTCATTGGGGGAACTTCACCCAAGCAAGGCAATTCACATTGCAGATTTAAATGAAAATTACCAGCCTAAAACAGGCGAGTAACTATTCTTGCCATAGAGTAGTTGTCAGTGCTTGTTTCTCTTCCATTTTCACCTACTGATGGCAATCAGAAATGAATATGACTTTATTTCAGGTTGATGGGTAGAGGGTGTAATGAATATAAATCTCAGCTTCTTCGTCATAAAAAAGGCACAACAACGTCGTCTGTATCAAGTGCCTCTGACATCAACAGCAAAAAACTCTATTCAGCCTAAATGAAGCAACATCAAGCTCATTGCTAATAAATTCCTTTTACGGAGATATAAGCAGACTTTAGACACATCAAGAACCCTTGGTTTTATCATGGGAATAAAAACATGGCAGAAGTAAGAGTACGGATTTGTGATCGTGCTGTTCCTTCACGTATACTGATACAAATCAAGAAAGTCAGTAGAGGTACTCATCTCAACGAGATGAGAAAGAAACCATCTGTCAGAATACAAAACTTATAAAAAAAGAGTAACCTTTATGGATTTGAAGAAATCAAGGATTTCGAGCGAGTTGGTTTGTTTTCATCCAGGGGCTTGAAATAATCCTTAAGCCACTCTTCAAATTGAAAAAGTGTCCTTGTATCTTCCTAAAGGTTGCGGAGAATGTAATATAGCTCCTCTTGAGAGCCAACAAAAATAGAATACACACGCATATAATCTGCATGGACCAGAACCATTAACAAAGGTGACACTTTAAACCGTGTGCGATTATCTCTCTACTCATTAAACTCTCATGTTCGGCCGACAGAACGTCATGCATTAGCAAGAGGCTTTTTTACTGTGATGTTTGTAACACAGTGTTCATCCGTATTATCAACAAATCTGCGAAACCCAAGCTTTACTACTCCAGCTGCCTTTTACATGCACAGCATGAGCAGTCATTGACACAAGAAAGTACTGAGCTGGCATCAGGCACACAACCATGTAGCCAACACTGACATACACCGAGTTTAAATAGTGCCATACCATTCCCAACACTGTAGCGCCAGTATCAAAGGCATGGACATAATTGAAATGCCATAGTCTATGTCTCTAAAGCTTCTGAATACCTCTATATAAAATTACAGTTATGTTGACAAGCCACCTGTTAGGCTGAAGAAAAACTGTGTAACATTGTGCCCTTGTGAGGCCACCTTTTACTGCATGTCCTCATGACATTTTTCCTTTTCCCCAGCACACCAGCTCTGGTGTCCGGATCACCACGGCCGTGTGTTCGGGGCAGGGTAGAGCCGGGTGATGCCTGCTGGAACCCTGCGATGGCCCTGGCTGGAGAGGCACGTTGCCTTGCTCAACTGGGCCACACTGCCTGGGAACCCACAGGTCCTGTCAACCCCTGTCGACCAGCACCGCGTGCTCTCCCACGAGCACCCAATCTCACATTTGTCACAGCGGGACAAAATGATAGGGGCAGAAAGAGAAGAGGTTCCTCACTGTAATGGGAGCTCTATGGGAAAAGAAGCTTCTCAAAAAAATTCACAGGCCATATATCACATTACTGAGTTGGGGCGGTGGGGGAGGTGGGTGGCTAAGACAAAACTATTTCATGATCCATCTCTATGACTAAGTATTTTCATTTTTAATATTTCAGATTCTCATCTATCAATCAAAGACTCTCTTACCTGTAGGGAGGGTGTATATCTGTTGAAAATATCAGTTTTTAATGTTCTGTACATGCTTTTCAGTATGCTCAAATACCACGGTAGCATTGCTCTCATGGAAGACTGGGATTGTGAAAAGTGATGCGGGAGACAATATCAGACTAGAACTACAATACAGAACAGGAGACAATGTCAAGGGACATCCTCGATCTATTTATTTTTTTTAATTCATTGGCTTTTTAAAGTTTTAATAGCAATGTTGTAGAACAAAAAAAATCCATACATTGATAACGGGTGCTTTCTGATCTTTAGATACTTAGATTAGGCTGTCTTCTTTCTGTTTCCTTTTCACAAAGGTAATTTAGAGATTCTGACTCAGCCGTCTTGGCCACCATATTAAATGTTCTAACTCCCCTTATTTGCAGTTTAAGAAGAGAATATAAGAATCACAAACCTTATCATCTTGCCCACAAATAAAAATCAGTGCCGGTTTGGAGAAAACCTTTTTAAGTGCTGCAGAGCAGTTAAATTCTGCAGCAACCCAGATTTTTGCTCCCATACAAAGACTGCCGGCTAAGCTAACAATTGTAGTAGTAGCTTTTTTGCAGCGTGGACACCTGTTCACTACAAACTGAAGTAAGACAGGCTACTCATTTCACATAAACCACCAGCTGTTAGATGGTACCAGGATTCAGTGACTACTGACCTGGGATAGATTTGAACTGGTGACCCAGGAGTGGAAGACTGTATATCCAATTACAAGTCCACACTTAAAAAAACTTAACTTGCACTTTTTAATTGCATTCTAATCTCAAAGATCTCCATTTTGATAAACGGCCCTCATTTCAACGAAACGCAGGCTTATCTAGGAACTTTGTTCTTTTTAAATTGTGGATTTAATTGTGCACACACTCTTGATCGCATTATATTGTAAAAGCGTACTGGTAAATAGCTATTATCTTGACCTCCTAGCTGTCTCTTGTACATGTAATAAGAATGTACAAGTCTTAAAAAGTCTGTGCCTAAAACAGAATGGGGTTTATAATTTCCTTGCAGCGTGAGTTACACCACAGAAGAAGGTATTTAAGCACAATTGAGGTACGTTCAGCAGTTCCAAGCAGTTGGAGGACACAGGATCTGATAATAAGTATTAGCAGATGGTTACCATTAAATATGCAGAACCAAAAAAAGACTACTACTCTTAAGAGCTAGGAACAAGTTGACCTGGAGAGCAGAGAAACAGCTTGAGAGACATAACAGAGACTGGAAGAGATGGTAACATTTAAGAAGTCCTGGAGCGGCGGTCCTGTTCTCACTGTTTCTGCAGTAAAAGAAACATGGCAGCCGCACCGTGTAGGATGCCTCTGTTCACTGGAGAAGGAGGGAGAAGAGGAAAACGAGAAGAGAATAGAGGGAAGAGAAGGAAATAAAAAAAGCTTTGCACTACTGGTGAAGAACTAAATATCGAGGGTATATTTATTTATTTATGACTGAAGTGGCACAGCATCCCAGCACAGATCCCTGTGCTGCTAGATTTTAAACTAGCTTGGCCATCTTTCATGCAGCCTAGCTATAACCTAAGCCTTACGTAAAATGTTCTGATTGCACTCTAACTCAGGTAGTTCCATGGCCAGAACAAAGCTAAGGCCAGGAGACTTCAAGTCTGATTTTGAGTCCGTAAGAATGTAGAAGTGAAAGCACTTTTGTAAACACAGAACCTATTCAGGAGTAAGAAAACTACAGACAGAATCTTAGACTGCAGAATTACAGGTTTACTGAACTTAGGGTCTTTGCAAGTAGGATGTTTCTGAATGGGTGCAAATGTTACAAGCGGGAAACTTCTAAATAGACATTGAAGTACTACAGAAGCTGCTCGACAGTGAATGTGGTCAGGCAGGCCTGAGAACAATCTACAAGAAAAACAGCAGCAGAAGAGAAGCTGTAAGCAGCAGACTGTTAGGAGCAAAAGCTGAGCAACTAAAGATCACAAAATAAAGCCCAAAGAAAAAAGAAAAACAAAACACACAGACCTTCCACGTGCAAAGAACAACTCATGCACTCCAGTGTTTGAGAAATAAGCCAAATTCACCTGTTATAAAAATTTTTTATATGTTACATAATGCACAATATATTATGCACAGAAAAAATTAGTAATCATTGAATTTGGATATTTTGGGGATGGAAAAGTACTACTAGAACTATTTCATTACTTCCTATGGAAAACACCAAAATAGCAGCAACTCAGATCTAAGTAGATTTGGAATTTTGACAGATACACACCTGCAAAAGGAAATTATGGGATTATTCAGAGGGAAAGTTTTCAGTTAGCCATTAACCACAAAGCAATTAGTCTGTGAAAAAACTGAAGGCTCATTCCCCCTGATTCTTTAAACACCCTTTATATTTACAGCATCCCATGAATGATAATGGCTGCCCTAAATCACAAGATTTATACTGGGATTGAAAAAAAAATCTCAGTATTGATCTGTATTCTGTCCCATTTGAACATAACTCCAAAGCCTGCTTTACATCTTGATGCAGATTATTGCCTCTAAAGAGGGATAATCTCCAGCCCTCCAGAGTTTATTTCTTCTGTAGTGGGATAAACTTGTATTCATTGTGCAAAATCATTAGCTTTTCGGTAAAGCACAAATTAAAAATTGCTAGATATCGGATAAGAGCCGATAGGGTAAGGGTCTAACCTATTTGCATAAAACTTGCATCACAAGACCACGCACAAATCACTTTCACACACTCATTACACTGTCCTTCTCACTTGTGCTGGTTTCACAGGAGTAAAAATAGTACTAATTCGTTCCTGTCAGAGTCACAAACAGATGTGAAGTGAAAGCCAGTCAGGCCAGCTAGTAAAGCCCTGAATTATACAAGTATCTTTAAATGCTTATATCAGAAAGAAGAGGTAGACTCAAAATAAGCTTGCAAGGTTATTAAAAGATAAAAATATGCTGACTGATTCAAAAACACATAAAAGTATATAGACACGCAAATATACATATGCATACATACATCTTGGCAAATCTATTTTTATGCTTCAAAGCACCCAATATCACACATTGTCTGCAGCCTATTTTCCTGCAAAATGTTTTTCTGCCTTGCAGAGGCTGGCAAAGTAGATGACAGAAAAAAAGGTTTTATAAGTTTCTCAAGGTAATGAAAGAAAGCTTAATCCACACAGCTCCTTTCCGATAGGAAAATTCACATTTGAAATGACAACTTGCATCATGCTGAGGCAATTTACAGGTGACAAGATACTGTATTAGCTACCCAATGAGTATAATAAGTTAAACTGCAATTCAGTCTTAACTATCAGCTAGCTGCTGTAAAGGGAATAGAAGGACAAGCCAAGTAAAAATGGAGCTGCACGCAACAGCGGAGTTGCAGGATCAGAATCAGCAGCATATGGTGCTCTAGCGCTGAGAGCACGTGGCCAGCTCTCACTTCAGATCCTAAGCGAGTCGTGTCTGGGACCGACCATGTGACTGGGAGACTGGCAATGGGTGGCAGAATTTGTGCTGTCCACCCACATGTTGACAGCTCTTGTACTACATGTTAAACAACTCCCTCCTCCTCTACGCAGCCGCCGCAGCACGCTTTACACAAGGCAGTAAGATACAGTTTAGAACACATTTCTAACACCGCAGTTTTAAGCTCCTACCTGACTTTGCTCAGGATTTGACCCCAGAAACTATGAATATTTGTTGGAAAGCTACATTCCTAGAACATGATGATAGGCATGCATATGATACAGGGAATTAAGGATCATCTAATCAACCCTGGGAAGATGACTCAAAAGCTTGAGCTTCTTTTTCCTCCCACCATATGTTTCTATCAGTCAGGAGCTTAAACAAAACCAACATGAAGTTAGGCATCTCAAATACAAGTTCATAAACAAACGGTATTTAGATTCTTTCTTTCAAATCATGCTTATAATATATTATTTACTCTTTGCATATTCATCAATACTGTATGACTAATATCCTCTTTTAAGGTCTATTACTGAAATCAAAGATTGCTATAAAGCTATCAAGATGAATACACCGCATTTGATCATATACATAGCATGCATGTATGTGTAAAACCAAGTATTGTTAATGGCATGATTCAGCAAAGTTTTAAAATGATTATACTTACATCTTCAAGGGGTCAGAGTCTCAAAACAAACTAAAAAAACCCAACTATATGCAATCTAAATTGTTATGGGAGTTTTCTCTCTGCATCATATTTATACCAAAGATGAAGTGACTGCCAAACAATGCCTCCTGTAGAGAACTCTAGGTTCATTCAGGTGACAGTGAAACTCATTTGGCTTACATTGTTCTTTCAGCTTTTAACTGCAGGCGCAGCCACCACCTAGATGTTCCTTTAAGTCTGAACCTTGTCCATCGGTACAAGCTTGCCACATTTCCTATAATTAGGAGAAGAGTGGCCGTTTGTTAACCCAATGTCAACTGACACACTGGGCCAGTAGTCAAGCAGGAGGAGACGTGTGACCTTTCCATTGACCTGAATGACTAGGTGATGACCTCTGTGGTCCAGACCATGAAGGAAAGGGAGCACTTTAAATTGGTCATTATGATTAATGGTTTTCCCAGGCTAGGCCAAATGAGTAATTGCTCAAACAAAAAACCCTCAGGCCCCAAATAGTTAGCTTTATTACCTGCAGATATCAGATATCTTTTCAACTACTAATCCTCTTTACTGTAAATGGGAATTACGTGGAACCTTTTTTGGTTTGTACTGTAGGAATACAAATTAAGCTTCTTGGAATAAAAGTGTACATAATTAAAATACATTCCACCTGCAAAGCACAGATGTCTTTCATAACTCCCCGTTACACTGAACTTTAGGTCCCAGCTAGTGAGCTCTGCCTGTAGCATCCCAGCCTCACTTGCAAAAACTTGACTTCCAAGGGAGATGTTTCAGAAGAAGAGAAAATTAACAAGATGAAATTGTTAGAAAATTAAGCATTCTTTTTCCAGTTCTTCTTGAGTGAGACAATTGTCTCTTATTGTTTTGAGTGCATTAGCAATTCGCTCTGTCAGCCCAAAAACATTTGCCGTGCCAAAAATCGAACAATTCAGTATTATGAATTACCAGCCTGTATTCTGACACAACACAGGCAAAGTTATATATATTGTTGCTCACAAGTTCACAACGTAAGAGAGCTGTCAGCAACTTCTTGACAGGGTATTGCCAATGTTTACCGTTAAGTGAAATGTTGTTGGCAAGACCACCCTATTCGCTTTCATAACCTCTCTGATCTGTAAAAGGATGGCAAACTTCAGACATAAAGCCCTGAATATCCTAGTAAAGCGATGACTTTTCCTAGACACCAGAAGTTAACATATAATTGACAGATAACTGTGCAATTAACTGCAAAATTTGTGTCATGTGTGTTGGTGAACAGGAGGACACTTAGTTCTGAGATCTGAAATCCCTGGGCACTAAATTTGCCGGGGGAACCATACTCCACATCTGCTGTATTTCAGTGCAACTGGCTTCAGAATCAGGCCTGATAAATTTTTGTTCACAATTACTTCTTAAGCATCTTTTTCAGTATAGAGGATGAGCAGAGCACCTATTAGCCTTAAGGGAGCTGTAGGTCACAGGGTGATAGCACACTAAAAGCTTTCATGGCCTAGGACAAGATCAGGGTCTCTGCCATTTTTAAAGCACAATAACTGTTGTCAGAAAGCATAACCTACAAGAGTCCCAAAGCCAACCTAATGGCCATGTGCAAATGTCTCCAAAATACCTTTCCATTGTTAGCAGTTCATCAGAAGGAATACAGCCCTGAAGAACCAAGAAAAAAAAAAAAGGTCAAAATCTGTTAGAATTCCAGAAGTACTGGGCAGAAAATCTCTGAAACTGCTGGAGAAATAACTATGATTGGGCACTTGCTATTTGCTTACCTAACACTCACAAATATTTTTATTTTATTTTACTTTTTTTTTTTTTTTTTTTTAAAGCCAGAGAAGCCACCAGTAATACCCTTCTACCTATATCCATGGAGATAACAGCTCTGAGTTTGGAATTCCACAACTTAACGATTAATTTAAAAAAGGTTACCTGAAGACTTTAATGGAGAATCCATACACTGCAAAAGTGAGAACATGGAATCATGAAATACTGCAGTCAGTCCAAGAGTTCAGTATTTCATTTCCTATGAGGTCAGTGACTAGGTTCTCACAGAGAAATGCTAAGCAAAAGTAAAGGTTAACTGACAACTCTGACCTGGTTGGGATAAAGGTTGACAACAAAATATACTATATCAAGTAGTTTATCCGTTTTCTTTTTCAGTTTTATTTAATCTTGAATGGTACTTACAGGTAATGTAAGGAGATACATCTTACAGCCTTCTAACTAAAAGCAGTAAATAACAAAAGAAGTCCTTGTGTGTACTTCCTTGCTTTGGAAAGGAAAATGACATTTAGAAATCTGAACCGTTGAAATGCTAATGCAATTGTAGTGTCTTTATGCACAATCACTCAAACTGAACATGAAAATATTAAAGTGCAAATGTTTACTTCCTCTTACATGCATGTAAAAATGGCCATTCTTTCTTTTTAGAGAGATTTATTCATTATATGATTTTTTTTTTCTAAAAATCAGCTTTTTATCTCTGGACTATCTTCAGGAAATCTTTGCTTAAAAGGTTGCCTTTTAAGGTTGCTGCCCTTATCAACTGCTCTCTCTTCTTTGTCTTGTCAACCTTTATAAAAGTTTAAACTCCTGACATTTTCTGCTTCTTTTCTGCATCTGCAGTTCCAAACCTGTCTATATGAATTGGCTCATATGCTGGATTAAAACCGCTCTATAAAAACTGGCTTCAGAGTGAAAAAGAATGTCAGAATTGGTTTCAACTGCTATGAGTCATCACTCAGTACTATTCTTCCAATTACCTGATTTCTTATTTTTGGTGAATTGAGTACCTACTCCCTGTTCCAAAGTGCTGAAAGCTTCTAAAATTCTCTCCTCCACAAAAAGGCCACAGCAGAAGGACTAGGCGGTAGTAGAAAACACATCTTGCTCTGCTTTCCCTAGCACCATAAACTCGCTTTTCTTAAGACACTGAATTACATGATGTTTTATTCCTCTTTCCCCTCTAACTTTTCCAGGTGAAGCATCTATTGTTCATTTTGTGAATTGGCTCAGTTATATCAACATGGCAGCAGATACATATAACTGTTACCATGAAGGATGAACGCTGGTAGAATATGGTTATAAATCTGTACTTCCCTGTAGCACATCCTTCCACCCCATCCCCCACTAAGTTTTACGTGTAATGTGTTCAAAGAACTGCTGACATGCAGGCACTATTAAGAGCTTGCAGCCATCTAAGCTGGCATCTGCCTGAAAGCACCCTCCCACCCTTTACATTTTTACTATTAGAGTAATAGAAATAACATCTCAAATGGAACTTCTCCAAGTCCTTAGATACTTCTGTCCTCCCAAGAGTGTTCTCAGTCACGTCCATCCAAATACTTACAGCTCTGTAAGTTCATATAAACCTTAAGAAAGAGACATTTGTTTAATCACACTAGTGGCACTCACCATCATTCTCTGTATCCCCTCCAATAACTGAGATCTCATTTTTAATTTTGTATGTAACTGTTTCAAACTCACTTCCATTAGACAGCTTGAATAATGCTGAATGTGTTAGGCCTGCAGCGTTCCCATGATCTGGAGCCAACACAATATCCAGTTCTATGTTCACACGGTCATTTGACATATTCCTTTTGTTTGAAAAAAAAAAAAAAAAAGTATTACCTTATATTTTCTTGCTGAGTAAATTCCAGAAAAAATGAGATCATCATTATTATTATAGCAATCCCTATCCTATGTGCTCCTTTCACAGACGTAAATGAGCAATCCAAAGCCCTAATCAGAAAATAAGCCTCTTCAAAGTAAAAATAAAATCTAAGGAATATAAAGCTTTATTGCAGACTAGGCTCAGTCATACCTCTTGAAAGGTTTCAATCTACCTATTAGTGATTTATTTTAAATGTCTGCTGGGCATAAGACACAGTCATATTGCCAAGGGATTTGTTTGAGAAAATACTTTGGTACCATTTTAATAGCCTTCAGTAGACAGCGACTGCTGACAGCATTGCACAATAAACTTTACTTGCTGGCTGATAAAGATGTGCAGCACTCGATCATGAGCTTTATCGATCCATTCAAATTCAACATATGTTTAGCAACAGACAGAATTCACAGCTGCCGGGCACACAGAATCCAACCGTGGAATAAGATTTTAAAAGCTTCTAAAACTGCCATAATCATTGCTATTGTTTTGGTCCTGATTTTTACATTTTCACTGGAAATACTGGACATAAACTACATGTCTCATAACACTTTAAAAATTCAATCTATTATTAAAGAGCTGAAGTCAGATATAAGTTATTTTACTGCTTCCATTATGTAGATATTTTGTCTACAAAAGGAACAAGCAAGTAGTATAGAATAAAAAAGACTTTCTCTTCCTTCCTGTCTCCTATTCCTCCCTCTCCAAAGCCCTGGAGATTGAGCATGTTCCTTAATTGGTTTCAGCCCTGCTATATCCATCTTTTCAAATCACGGTACACCAACCAGGAGTTACATTCAAATTTAGGTGCAACGGTGGTGAAATACAAGATCTGACAGCACGAGATTATTTACTCGCTTTTAATCCTGTTCTGGCTGGGGGAGGTGAAGGCGGGGAGAAGACTTCTGCAAAATGTAACAAAAAGATGTCTTTTTGTTAAAAAGGCAAAGTCTAACAAAAAGAACATAAGAGAGTTGAAGCTTACGTTGTGAGCTCTCTAGAACGACTACCATCTTCTTGTGCCTTGTTCACACCATGCCTGACAGAGTGCTGCTAGCCCATTACTAGAGTTTCCAGACACTTCTACAGTACAAAAAAATTATTAGGACTATTATTGATAATCCACAACCAACTGGATGGTGACATTTTAACACTTTGAGAGTGTGTCTGAATGCTTAATGGATACCTAATGCATATCCCTGAACGCGGTGCATCCTCAGCCTGGATGTAAGAGTTATTAAATTTGACCATAATTCTTTATTAAAACATAATACAGGAACATGTGTGTATGCACAAATTGATGCAGAAGGGAGGGGGGGGGGAAGACTCAAAGAGAGTGAAATTGTTTCTTGGGAATGACTGTTGGCATAATTTTAAAATATACTTTATTTATATTAAGTTCCAAGCTGTGCTAAAGGGTTTCAGTAGCATATATTTTATTCCCTGTTGGTAACAAATGTGTTTCATTTGGCACTGCTGCTATATCAATTGCCACAGCCTCCATCCATCCATCACTAGCTAATTTTCAAAACCTGAAAGATTTTCTTTTAAATACAGCTGTAACTCATTAGCTTCTTTTTGCCAATCTAGTTGCAATGCACTTCTTCAGTTCCTTCCCCACCCCCAACCCCCACCTTTCTCACTGAATGATAGCACCATTTTCATACCTTGGTTTTGACTCTAAAAATCAGTAAAATTAGAGTGTCACAAGTATGGTCAATGTAACCCTGTTATCATTTCTGTTTCTGGCTCTCAATTATTAAGCTCTATTTTACCAATATGTTTGTCCTCTTGACTTTATTTGGCTTGTGCGTACCACAACAAGGACAGCAGTGGCTATCTAATCAGAGCAGAAATTGCAGAGGAAAGGGGAGGGAAAATTGGTACAGTCATCTTTCCCATCCAGTAATCCCTTCTCAAAGTACATCTGACAACAGACCGCACAGATTTATTACTAGTTCACCACTTGGCCCTGGGAGCTACCAACCCTATGTTGACTATGGAGTACATATCATGTACCATCTAGGAAGCCCATCGAGGCAGAGACAAACATCAAAGACTCGATTTCCTGAACCTGTTCTACCTCTGTGGGAAAAAACCCTAGGTCTAAATGAATCGTGAAAACAGGGAGCATAAAGCCCCACCCACACACAGATACTCTCCTGGTAGAACACTGCCCTCTGCTACATCCACATTTCACAGTAACTGCTTCTGCAGGATTACAAAAAGAAGCAACGTTTTCTCTGCCTGACTTATCTGCCACCACGGCAGAAGAGGGAGATGGTTGCAAACTGTAGCTTGTTAAGATGTGGACCGCTGCTCACAGACCATAAACTGTTCAGAATTTGAATCTGTATAGAAAGACCAAGTCTCTTGAGACCTGAGGAGTCTTTAGTCCAAAGAGGTAAATCTAGACTTCTTTGCCCTTTTCTTGAATTCACTTACAAATCATAGCCAGACACAAGAAATAGTTCCATTACAATGTTTACAGTCTCCACAAAACATCCATGAAAGGCTGGAAGCTTTTGTAACGTCTGTGACATACACAGCATGCCATGATATCATATAAAGGCTTAACAGACACTCCTCTAGAACTACAAACACGATTCACCCATTGCTAATGAAACGACAACAAATTATATACAATTTAATAATCTCTGAAGCTCTTGTTAATAAAGCTTTTTGTATCTCTACCACCATGTAATTCTTGTCATTCTCTTTTTTTCCATGGAGATATACAAATGTACAGATGTCGACAGAGGACATGCAGGTCTCTAGCGTGGTGTGGCTCAGGAAAGCTGGCTGAGCACAGGCTCTGTTGTAACCTCTTAGTTTATTGGCACAAAGAAACAAAAGTGAGTAGTAGAAAGTTCACCAGCCTGCCTGGGGATGTTCCTATCTGGAAAGTTCCTGGTCTATAAAGATTGTTTACCCTACTGGAATAAGAGGAGATCAGGACAGAAATAAACACTTCCTGTATCTTCCAAAACCAGACCAGCTACACATTGCCTCTTGCTCAGTATCTACAGAAAAGCAAAATGAAATCCATAAAACAGAGCGTTTTCAGAAACGTACTGCCACTTAAGCAATCATTTTGCACTGAAGACTTGTCTACAAAGTGCAGCTTAAATGGAAACTGAGTGACCCTTCCAATGACATTAATAGTTCTTAAAGTTTTGTGCAGAGCATCTGGAGTGTTAGAAAGAGTCTTGAGGAAATACCACAAAATAAAGAAGCAGAACAAAACTGTGAGTGCCTGCAAGTCAGTGTTTTCACTCTTGTCAGTTCATGCATGAGGGACTATAAGATCACATAACTTGCTTAAGGTGAAACACTTGAGTTATGAATCCTTCTGTCATTTGTAAAACAGTAAAGCAAAGACTAATACAGTGGCAGAACCATTTACTTTATAATACATCTACAATAACACAAAACTCTCTCCGCTCTGACACAAAACACACTTCCTTCCCCCTCTATAACTTATCCACAAAATGGGTGTACACTAACAAAACCAAAAAAAGTACTGAAGACAAACAGCTTTATTCCCTACTGCATATTTCCTTCCAGTTTTTCAGAAGACAATTTCTACGTGGATGACATAGAATTGAGCGCAGGTGCCCAGGGGTTTGGCAATGGGAGGCTGCGGGGGTGGGGGGGGCTTCGTGAGAAGAGGCCAGGGGCTGCCCTGTGCCAGACACATCTGGGTCTAGTGAACTCCAACAGGCCCACAACAGGGCACAGCTGAGCTCCCCAGCAGAGCTGGTGGCACCTCTGAGAAAGAGGCAGAAAGTGCCATGCAGGTAGAGGAGGATTAAAGAAAATAATAATAAAAGAAAGTGTGAAAAACAGCAGGGGCAACACCACGGCCAAAGTAAAAAGGAGGAGGAGATGCTCTGGACATCAGAGCAGATATTCACACTGTCACACTGCAGCCCGTGGAAGATTCCATGCCAGAGTCTGTGAATATTTCCTGAATGGTGGCCCACGGAGAGGATCTGTGCTGGAGCAGGGGAAAAGTGTGAGGGAAGGAGCAGGACAGAGGAACTGCTAGGTACTGACTACACCCCTCCCAAATTCCACCTGTGTCACCTGGGGCAGGTCAAGGAGCGTGGAGTAAAGCTGAATTGGGGGGGCCAACAGGGTAGATTAACGCTGAATTGGGGGGGCCAACAGGGTAGATTAACATTTATTTGTTTCTTACTACCCAAATCAATTTTAATTGGCAGCAAGTTAATTTTCCCTAAGTCAAGTCGTGTTTTTCCCACAAAAAGCAATCTCCCTGTCTTTATCTTGACCCACAAGTTTTCTCATTTCTGTTTTTTTCCTATTTTTCCCTTGTCCCACTGAGGAGTGAGAGAGAAAGTGGCTAGGTGGCCATTTCACTGCTAGCTAACCCACCACAATTAGTAACACTTCTATGATTTTCCTTGAGATTATTCAATCACTTGATGCATTTCACAGAATATTAATTGTTCATCCTACATTTTCCATTTTCTTATGTCGTTCTTAGTCATATGCTCTGTTGGATATCTTACATTTGTCCATTAAACAGCTGTTAGTCTTCTCTACATCATATATTTGCCAACTAATACTAAATCACCATGCTGAACATGTCGTATTTACAACATACTCTTTTTACTTCACAGTAAAACTTTCTCTCAACATCTAAAGTGTTCTTCTTTCACTTCTTCTCATTTACAGGCTAGCACCAGAAGCTGCCCAGTATACATCTGTAACGTGTTTAGTGAACAGACATTTTGCCTTCCCTGGTAATTGCCTGGTAGCGCAAGAGCCATTCTCCAAGAGGGTGTTTTGGGAGGAGAGGTAGGATGGCTAATCTTAATTGTTTCCACTCTTGGTGGTCCATATAATATCAGGACTTCATAACATGTTTGCTTCTCATTATCATTAGCTATTTTTAGTATTTTCTGCGTGTCTCTTCCAAAAGTATCTCCTTTTCCAGATTTCCCGCCTGTCGTGGTTTAACCCCAGCCGGCAACTAGAACCACGCAGCCACTCGCTCACACCCCCCACCCCCTTTTAAAGGCTAAAACCAGGACACCCACCTCGCTTCTGCAAACAGCCTGAAGCTCCTATGTTTTAGCATTCTCCCCTTTCATTTTAATCATATCTTTATTTTAGGATTCTCTCAATTGCCCCAAGTCAAGATGGATGAGCTCATATTCTCTCAGATTGCTCTCTGATTCTTTCAAATATATTCCTATACAGGTACAGAAATTTTGTGCTAGAACACAGAGTTGTCACTTCAATTAACTTACCGTTACTTAGCATTAGTTTAGCTTGCTCATATTAATGTGTTAAAGATAAAATGCCTATACAGACACACACTTATCTAAATCTAGAAATACTTACCACATAAGACCAAGCAGTAGTTTAACTCCACTTATTGAACAAAGATACAAATTTGATTACCTCATTCAATACCAACTTAATTTGTTTTATCCTGAAGTAAAAACAAATGTATTCATATTTTAAAGTCAAGACCAAGCAAAATACATTTCATAGGACTGAGACAACAGTTCATAATTTTCCAGAGAAAGAATACAGGAAATGAACCAAGCATTCTTGCATATATTTCCTGATGTTATTTTCATTATGGAGAAGTAAAATTACATTTACTCTCTCGACAGCAAAGGTCAAATGATCTGATAAAATGTAGTTAATGCACTGAGAATGATTGATGCTTAAATGAAAAAGTCATGTTATGTAACAAAAAGTGTTCTTTCTTCTTTATTCTCTCCATATCTCTAATATATTTATGCTTAATGTAACAAAAGGGTTTACAACCAAACTAAGGGTCAGAGGAGCCTTCTGAATTATGTACTCACATATCCAATAAAGATTTAGCCATCCATGACGTTTTCATAATGATAACATACCTCCTTTGCTAAGTACTTGTAGGTCAACCACAATATTGGTTTTTAGCCTAATCCTTGTCCTGTGTGACTACTCACAAACCTATCTTATAAATTTCATGTTTCTCTGAAAGAAGCAGCACTAGGTGTTACCAGTAACCATATGTACAATAAGACAAATGCATCCTTTGAACTCATAACATCTTACAGGTTTTAATTTAAAACCCCTTGGACCAAATCTTGAACATGGCTTTTTGGCCCCAAAGAACTAGTCACTCATCATTATAGGTAAGTGCGTGCTATCAGGTCACTTCAAAATCCATGTGTAAAAAAAAAGAAAAAAAAAAGAAAAAAAAAGAAAAGAGAAAAAAAAAGTCTTCCAAAGAGCATGCAGTTCATGTAGTGTTTAGTAGAGTTACGCTCTTCTGCTATAGAAGCATTTTACAGAGTTGCAGAACAGTTACCAGTGTTTACTGCACATGAAGTTACAGAGATATTCTAGAAAAACACTTAAAAATGCTCCCCTGAAACACATCAAGAACACTACTCAGTCCATCTATTAAGCTGAACAGTTATTCGCTGCCTTGACCTAGCAATTCTCCTAGACCTTCGAAGTATGACAAAAAGTGAGGTGATAAAAAAAAACCCAGGCCATATGATATTTTTTTCTGAAGTTGTTTGCCCATTCATCTGGCAGCATTAATTTAATTTCATGGCAGTAGAGCTATAATAGGTGATCAGTTGCTATGGGGTTCTGTATAAAAATCACCATGGGACAGACAGACCACCTCAGTCTGATATTTAACAGTGCCACGTAACACAAATCTATGGCTTTAAATACATGCACCATTATATTAAGCTGGACTGACTGAACCAATATTGATGCTATCTTATTTATGAATATTGTCTTTCAGGATAGCAATAGTTTACTACTTTCAAATTCAGTTATGATCAGCAATACCACATTTTCTGGTGTGGACACCTGATACAAGCTTTCTGCTGATATTTTGCTTTGAATTTTTCTCTTCCTATTAAAATCCCACTTTGGTTTGGCAGCTCAGATTTGAGGTTACCTCAGACTGCCAAATCACCATTATGGAATTAATTTTTTTTTTTTTCAACTCAGGAAGATTGCCATTTGACATACTCTCTAGCAACCACTTGCAGTGTCTGAGAAGTGATGACTGTTCTCTATTCTGGGTATAACAAAAGAAACATCTGAGGTATTACTGATCAGCAAAATAATCTGAATACTACTTTTTTTTTTAATATTAATATATATACAGTTGCTCATTGGCACAAGAAACTAGTCAAAGCCTAGGATATTGTTGGGCTATACCAAATGTAAAGAGAAGTATGTGACCACTAAGTTGTTTGTTTCTTTGGTACTGTTCGGTTTGTTTACGGTATTATAACCAATGAAATGTAAATAACAGAAGCAAGTTTCATGGGTGAGAAATTTAAGCCTAGTTTCCAACCTTTGCAAACTGCAAAGCACATCCCTTTCATGCATACGCAGCCAAGCTGCTGCCTTACTTTAGTCCTTTCATTTTGCCTTCTGTGGGCTTTCTATCACCTTTGAATCAGTAACCTGGCTTCTACCTATTTAGACCACCCCTAAAAAACTTCTTGGCTTATTTGACATAGCTTCCACTCTCCCCTGTGATCCTGATCAGGGTCCTGAAAAATATTTCTATAGCCTCTGATACTGCTGTGGAAAAAAACCATTTAATTGCTCCCGGTGTAACTTCAAGTAAAGCTTAAGCAAAGTCTAGACGATAGACCAAAGATTCATTTGTGGGCAGCTGCCACAACTCTGCAACACAGAAATATTATTTGCTGAAGGAAAACAAAGATTAAATTTCATACTTGAATTTGCTGATAAAACATCAAGCTCTGTCAGAGTCGGCCATCAAACTTACATTAAGTCTCAGAGCTATTTGCAGGTGTAGCTTTACCAAATGAAATCTGAAGCAGAAAAAAAAGAATGGGGTATTAAAAAAAAATCTGGTCTTCACCACCACTTCCTTCAAAGCCGACTGAAACACCATGCAAAAGCATAGTTGTATCCTATAGTATTACACATCTTACACATACACCATTCTCTTGTCATCCTTATGACTCATTTCAGTTGAAAATCCTGGAGGTCTTGGGGATCTGATTTTCCCTTCTACCCTTAAATCATTGTCAAAACCCTCTTGAGTTCAAGACTACCAACGTTCCATCCTATATACCAAATGTGTCAATATCCCTATGCATCATGAAAGCCAGCACCAAAGCAAAGGAGCCTTGCTGTTTGTTTCCTAGTTGTGACGCCTCTAATTTTCATGTAAATGAAAGTTAGACTTGGCTATGGAGCTCTTGTTTCCTTGCCAAAAACAAACAAGAAAATGCTTGCTTTAGATAGAAATTACAAGAGTAAAAGGCATTTCTTTTGAAATTAAAGCAATAAAAACACTAAGCAATGTCCACCTATAAAAGGTTAAATATTCTTTTCAATTCCAAAAAAATATTTTAAGGAGGAATTAGGCACACGAAGCACAGTTGTGCTCATGACTTTTCTCCACTGTAGCACTGTATTCAGTGAATCAGCAACAGGTGCCTACATCTATAAAGTCTGGACTGTTATCTTCAGCAGTACAAGGCATCAAGTTCTCCTTTTTATCTCTTCATATTCAAACGAGTAACAAAACCTTCTTCTAACTTTCCTTGCTCTTCCGCATAACCCATCAATGTGTAGCCGAGTTCCTTCAGGGCTAATAGAGTGGGTACCATCTGCTATCAATACTGTCCACACGCTCCCCAGTCGAGACCTGTTTCAGGCCAAGTTTCTCTTCTGAGTTAACAGGAGGTGACAAGCCTGGCAGTTCGCAAATTTTCCCTGCATGACTGATTCAGCCTGGCTGACCAGCTCCATGCTAATGAGAATGTGCCAGCTCACAACAAAAACAATTTTGAATAATTTAAAACTTCAGAGCTTGGTGTGCCAGATAATACAATTCATCGTTTAACTATGGTGCCAGCAGAATCTACATGCATCAACTACAAACACTGTTGACTACAAAATCATCGTCAGACCTAACTTTATAAATAATGCAAAAGGAAAAAGAAGCAAGATTCCACAAAGCCAACTTAAACTTAGGCAGCAGTACCCTTTATCTTAGAAGGAAAGATAAGTATTCACAGCAATACATGAAGCCTCCAAATGAAGACTATATGAAATGTACTTAAAACATTACAGCTAGTGTCAGCAGTCTTGCTCATGCAGATGAAAACAAAGTTTTATGTCCTGAAATTTTTCAAAGATTTCAAAAATTAACCTTTTTTTTCCTTTTAGCTTGCTTGTGGAAGTGTGTCACTGACAACATCCACTCAGGAAGGCAGAAGTGAATCAAAGAAGTGCTTCAAAACAAGCAAAGCAAAAAATACCTAGGGCACTGGCTTTTGTGATAGGTCACATCAAGCCACACTACGCCGTTACTGCAACTCCTTCAAACTAGTGAAACTAGTCTAACTTGGAAAATCCTGCCATTAACTGCCTTCCTACACAGGAGTATTTTTGACAAATCCATCCTTAACGGCAGGTGTTGAAGTCTAGTGATCCCAAATAGTGTTGAAATTCCAGTCATGGAATTGCATTTGTTTCAGTTTAAAATGAGTGTTTAACCCAAGGGTGAATTTTTTGTTTGGGTTTTTTTATTTCATTTTTAAATATTTAATATACTGAACTTGTAGAAATTTGTAATAAAGGAAACCTTGCCAGATTGAATAAAACCAGCCCAATTCTTCAGAACAGTTGGCACCAGCAGAAGAATTGCTAAAGTCAAAACCAGTGTAAATACTCATTAACTCTGAAGAGCAGGCCACTGTTATTTAGGTGCTTTGAAGTTGATGCAAATCCTTGATTCAACATTAAGTTGGGGATGTAGGCACAACTGAGCATCTTAATACTACTCGTTGGAATAAAATCAGTCTCATATCTTGCCATGAATTACCGTAACTCAGGCATAGCAAGGTTTGCAATTTTATTAGATACTTTAATAGACATGGACAGGCAACTGTTAGAAGTTTTGTAACTACTCCAATCTTTCCACATGCCATAGAAGACTGGCACAGTGCTAGAATAGGTAGTGTAATAAAAGCCCAGTTGGAGTAGCAAGAATCGTCGTGGAATTAACATTCTATTAAAAGAAAAAACACACACCCCAACCCTCCTAAAGGGTTTGGTTTTTTTTTTGTTTTTCTCTTCCACTATATGTTATACTTTGACAACTGACTGTGTGTTCAGAACTCCACGAACTATGAACTGGCCTTTGTTCCAGGAATATTTCTAATCTAATTTTGACAAGCCTTTGGACTTTTCTTTTTTTTTTTTTTTAATATGTAGCAGCATGATTAACTTATTGCTTCCTTTACAGATTTATTTCATTTACCAGAGAAAATTTTGTGTTTGACTACCCAAGAACACATTCGGCCACCCTCACACAAGCATGTTCTTCTCATTTCCTCATACCTTGTTAGCACTTTCCGTCCATTGCAAGTGAGCATTCGCTACGCTATGACCACCAAAGGCGACAGTCACCATCTGTACCCTAGCGGCTTCACGGGCTGGGCAGCTGATCTTGGAATTCCTCCAAACTGGCAAAAACACATCCTCCACCACGTCATAGACTGCTTTCCATGCAACCTGCCGTGACTGGCCCCAGCTGCACCTGACACAACAACTGTTTGGACAGCTCCAGCCAGCGCTACTGATTTCAAAGCCCTGTACGGTTAAACTATGCGTGCTGGTCTCATCCTGGTTATACCATGGTCATCCGAGACCTCCGATATGTTGTCACGATCCCAAACATTTGCTACATCTCCCTTGGACTTCAGAAACTAAATCCTGATTCAAACTTCCATATAACACCTTCATATAAGAACTTTTTCCCCCCCTTTAATATCACTCTCTGATACTCTATTATGTAAGACTTAAGCTGCAATATATTTAGGTGTCACATCTGCTGAAAACCTAAAAATAACTTAAAAAAATAAATCCTAAAGATTAGATATATTTCTCCTCCTCTTCCGTGTCTTGCATCTCCTTAGCTAAGGTGCAAGAATTGCTAGGGAGACTGGGTTTAAACAAAATGTTGGATTGTTGCTGTTACTGCTACTTCAAGAATTCTGTCTTATTTTGCACGTTAGGTGAGCGTCTCTGCTCCATTCACTAGCTCTGGGGAGTCTACCAGCAGGTCTGAGCTAGTTACAAAGGCTGTGCCCCTCCTTGCCCTCTCTATACTTACACGGGGTTGGCCATGTTCTATATTAAAAGCACATCCTTTTTATGAAAAAAAAGGCAAAAGTCGGCTCCACTTCATTTTCTGACTCAATTTGTGCATCTGGTTATTTCAGCATCACAGTTCTACTGCTGAGATTAGGAAATGCATGAGCTGTTTAAAAGCAAATAAAAAAGCTGTCAGACTTTCTGGCTAATTAGTGAGTGCTCATAAATTAAGCATTTTAGGCTAAATACCGAGCCAGTTTTTTGTTGTGCTAAGGGACAACAGATGAAGACTGCTGATAACAAGATGCCAAGAAAGGCCAACACCAGCAGCATTCTTACATTCATGTAAAACATTGGGCAAGGGATTTGTGGGCCCTGTCCCTGAGGTCTGAGTTCTCATTTCCCAACTTATCAGTGAGGCCAGGTTTTCCTATCTCTCCATTTGCTTCCTTGCGTCCTATTCCCACTTGAGGGTTCACCTGCCGAGTGACCTCATCTCTAACAGATATGTGGGAAGCCCTATACAAGACCTCTATTTTCTCAGCTGCCAACCTTGCTGTCACCTCACCATTATGTCATCAGAGGAACAAGAAGAGAGAGAAATTAAAGGTTTGACCCTAACAAACTCTGCATCAACATCAGCATACTGTGCTGAGTTTGCTGCCTGGATTTTGCTGCAATGACGATACCTTCCTTTAAACTGATGCAGGGTACAGACTGCATGAGAGACAGTTGTTCCACATGCCTTTTTCACCATGCAAAGACATGGCTGAAACTGGTTCTTCAGGTGTTTATGGTATAGGAAATTTGCTTTCTAAGACTAAAGGTGGCAAAATAATCAAACTGTTCTAAAGGTGACCTGCAATGACCTCTTAGAGACACACCATAACCAAACCGTGGCAAAACTGGAAGGATTAAGCATGTGATCTCTGCAGTGGCCAGGATACAGTGTTTTCACCGTCCCACCCTTTCTAAACACACCCAGAAAGGGCAGGCTACGGTTTTCTTGGCTTTTGGGGTCCTGTGACCAAGCGGTTGGCTCTGTTCCAGGTGTAAGACTTCAAGGAATATTGCTTGTAGGATCATTGTGAAGTAAACATTAAGCAGATAATGCATTTTATTAGTTTAGAAATGTTTGGGTTTATTTGGAAATTGCGCTAACAGGTCCAGAATGCCTGGTGACGTATTTCTCCTGTGCAAGTCAGACGGTGCTTCCAGAAGTTTCTCAATAAGACAGCCTCGGATTTTTCTCTTCTTTTTTGGCACTGGAATAAAATGGATGTACTGGCATGTAGCCTGAGGACCACATCCCCATTCTAATGAGGTGTTACAGGGCTGAGCAGAAAATAATTCTCCTGCATAGGCCCTGGGTGTCTAGTGCACAAGTGTAATACTGGTATTTTTATAACTAGAACCAGTCATGACTACTTAAAGCACAGACTGAACAGCCTTCAATGTCATAGCTTGGGGAAAAAAATAAAGTTACTTGGAAAGCTCAATAAGATCAGGATATAGCAACTTTAGGGCCATACTTCACCATGTCAAATGCAGATTCCACATACAGTAAAAGATGACTTCCCAAAGCAATGAGAAAAGAGAACAGGGATACTTCTGGGTACAATTTCTGGGTAAAGAGACCTCTTTTGCCACAGGCTTCAATTAGGCACATGCTTACAGTGTTATCTCCAAGTATGAGTGACTGTTATCTGCATTGTCTGGTCCTTCTGCAATCAAGCTTCTGTTAAAGACATTGAGCTATATGAAGAGTAGCCAAATTGCACCAAGTCAAAGTCAGTGCTGGATGTGGGCTTTTATTCTTTTCTTTTTTTTTTTTAAAAAAAAAAAAAAAAAAAAAAAANAAAAAAAAAAACAACAGCTTGAGATGTTATTTGTCCCCAAGCTAAAAGGCAAATTTCTGCCCTCCCATGATACTGAAATCTGTATACTCTTGGGACCAAGTACTTTGAGAGCCGAAGGTTGACTGCCTTATATAGGTAGCAATAGGAGCAAGGCAATAGCCATTGAGGGCTCTGAACTTTTGGAAGGGCTGTGTTCCGTCAGCTCCCCCATGCAGATTTAAGGCAGGACAGCATGCTGTTACAAACCTTAAACAGGCACAACACACTCTACTGCTGTAATGGCTTGCCCTCCTGTCTGTTACTTCTTCTTTGAAGCTACATGGAGGAGGGAACCTGCAATCTACCTGTGAACGCACAACAACAGGGCTCCCTTGCAAATCCAGTGGGTATAACCGCCCCTTTTGGGATAAAGTTCGGGTGTTGCTGCAGCTGCAAAAACAGCCAAAGTTGCCAGAATGCCAACTCACGTGTCAGAGCGTGGCTAGTGCCCCTAACCACACTGTGCCTGTGCCAAACATAAGTTGTAGCACATTTCATTTGTTTAGCAGCCAGGTAAGCAGATTCATTACAGGAAATGTTACAGTACTATAAGGAAAATAATCTTCCTCCTTCACAATATTGATCTCTTGTCCTCGTTATCTTATGCCTTTACAAAATTCTCCATGCCAAAACAGTAATGTTGCAGTCTGAAGAGGCAATACTTGATCTCTGAAAAGGACGTCCAGAAGTACGAGAACTTAGCAACTCAAAATAATCCAAGGTAACACTCACAAGTGCTAAAAACCCCAGTAACAGCAGTGGGATGTACCGTGGCCTTACATTTAGAAATGTCATTAAGCACCCATCCAAACTGGGGCAAGCTGCTGAATTAGGTGTCAAAGCAGGTAACTACTGAAGTTTGGTTACACAGTATTATATTAACCTCCAGTCACTTTAAAAGAGGGTCCTTGCAGAACAAAAAGCTGCTAGCAAATTCAAGAAAAATTAGATAAATGTTCACATTTATCAAGTTTAAGAAATAAGGCACACTTTATTGCTACTAAATTTTGAAATTACCTTTTTTTCCAGATTTCTAGAGTGTATCTTATTCATGTCTTCTCCAAAACCTAAGCTTCTGAAAAATAACTGATTTTTGCTGAACAAACTCAAACTTATTGCTTGGAAGAAATTTTTAAAAGTTATCTAAACACAAGCCTGACTTCTGCTTTTTCCCATAGTTTAAACGACTGTAAAAACATTGTGCCATTACACAGGAAAACCACAAGGGGCCATTATTCAAGTTCTACTCTGATGTTTGCAGACCTTTTGAACCTATCCTCTCCACATAAATTTCCAGCTATTGTAAACAGAGACCTACCCACTAGACCTACTAGACTCAATGATATGGAGAAATGCCACACTTTGCAATCTGGAAAGAACATACTTCATACAGCTTCCAGCTCAAAGCCAGAATGAGTATAATGGCCAAATCCACACTTGGTACAAATTGGTGTCATGCCACTTCACCACTGGGGCTGAGGAGCCATTAAAATGTAGTGACATCTTTGCATCACAATAATCTAAGTGGTAACTGCAAATAAGCCATTATAGCAGGATAGGTAATTAAATCTAGAAGGCATTGCGGGACTGCAGACCCTGTGCCTTATAGGGGTTTTGTATAGCCCATTTTCATTTGGTACGCTTTAGTAAAACCTGTGAAGCTAGGCAATGAAGAATACAGGTTGTGCCCATAGAGGTGTGGAGAAGAACATGACAATGTTGAGGGCAGGTAGACTCCTTGTGGTACACAAGGCCAGAACCACTGTCACTTGTACCAAGGAACAAGAAGGACCCGTGTCATTGCTCTACCATCTCCTGTTATAATGAGCCAGTCAAACCATTCTGTCTAAACCACACAGCTGCAAACCTGTGGT
Organism: Himantopus leucocephalus; assembly: GCA_003993805.1. Classification (NCBI taxonomy): domain Eukaryota; kingdom Metazoa; phylum Chordata; class Aves; order Charadriiformes; family Recurvirostridae; genus Himantopus; species Himantopus leucocephalus. Next base: position 44,581,512 of record RSEF01000004.1, on the reverse strand, counting down.
ATTGGGCTTGTTTAACTATCTGCAGAGACAGCAGCCAGCACACAGGAAACCCAGTTGTCAACTACCTTGGCATGTGTTTTTAGTGGTATAACAACTCCTGGCAATGAAAACTGGAGAAGCGTTGAAGAGCTCAGTCTCTCGGTAGGATCAATAGACTTATCAAGCTGAACAGAAGTCACTTTTCAGATTACTGTTCACATGACTAGAGCAGATTTAGACCGAACTTCACTGTAATACCCAATTATACATATGACCTTGTAGGCTGGCAGGAAGAACACCCTGTGGGAAATTCAGAAGAGAATCCTAGTTATCTGATTTGGGTGATGAACTTCAACAGCTGAGGCTATGAACCCCGATGTTTCTTCACTCTGTCTCTCTCCCCCAGAGAGATTTTACTCATCACCCAGAAGAAACAGAAGTGAAATGAACTTAAGCAGCTGTTCTGAAGAGGCCAAGTACTCACAACCTAGCAAGCAGACTGATGTTTCTCCGGTGCCCAAACTCTGAGTCTGTTTTTCCTCTACAACCAACATAAAAACACTATCCCAGACACAGAACAGCCAGTCTGTCAGGATGAGCTCGACAAAATACCTTACTCAAAGTTCCAGGAATTATAGTGATAGATAGAAGCTAAGAGCTGATCAGGTGAAAGCTACTCATAATGTAATTTCTTTGGCAACACCGCTGCCTTTCCCTGTAATATCAAACTCCTATCTATTTGACTTGTCTGGAAATCCTATACACTCCAGAACAGGCAACTGTATTTCAACAGAAGTGGTGACTTGCAGCCTTTGGTTAAGGACATGGACTTGCAAACTGGCTTTCACTTGTGACCTTAGTCAGCTTTGCACTGAGGTCCACATAGGCAGATGGAAAAATCTGTGCTTTAACCTGACCTGCTGACTAGACCACAAAATGTTCGTATTTGATTAGGATCATGTGTGGCACATGAGAGGATGGACCAACATTTTCACCCTACTTAAAAGTACTTATTTTGCTAAATGAAATGCCACTAAATAGAAAAGTGACATAGAATTCCCCCATGAACTGTCCTGTGTCAAAATAAAATTTGGGGGAAGTCAATGTATATTTCAGTAACTAGAAAGCCAGAGCTCCCCTCTATTTAGCAATTTTCGTCATCTCTCCCACCTTAGTCTATCTTTTTAAGACCTTGCCTTACAACGAAATCCCCACAGGTGCCATGCCATGCTCTATCAAGGTCCTAAAGAGCAGCACTCTGCACTGGGCAGAGTACAGTTTTGGTTCCACAGTAGCTAGTACAAGAGGACCACAGCCCCTTACATTTGCAGCTGTTCTGAAAATACCCATATTAAGCAACTAGTGTTTGAGTCTTTAATGTATCTTTTAAGATTTACAGTCACAGTATTTCAGGGTTTTTTTCATTCCTTATGAAAATCTCACTTTTCAAACTCTTAAATTTTTATTTTGATTTTTTTTCCCCCTTTTCTGAACCATGTAACTTAGCTGGATAAGGTAGGGGAACCCTATCTTCACCCTCCCCAACCCTACTTTTTCAAGAACAAGGCTGAAGAAAAAACAAATAGTCATATGGCTCATTTCAGCTCACAGTTCCTTAAATGGTCACAAAACAACGAGAGCACACAGATGCCCATCCACTTATCTCCATCTTTCCAACCTGCCTGGCAAACTCTAAGGACAATACCGAAACATAGCAGAATCCTGGCCTCAGCGGCGTTACTGGAGGGGGATTTGCTGCTGCAGTATGTAATTCTGTGAAGAACTGCAGGCAGGCAGAGTGAAAGGACAGTGAGACACAGCTGCAAACCCAAACAAAACTATTAAGTCCAATATTAGAGCCAGCAGCTTTGTCAGCATACCTTTAATGTAAACAAAACATAGGCTGCACAGTACACCCTCAGGAACACAGCTGAACAACAGCCTTCCTCCTACTACCAGACTTCCTCTGCAACGTGAAGACAAAGCTCAGGATTCATACTTGAGACCTAACTAAAATTTACAGTTTTCCAGACGCTATCATCTTGAACACATCATGACACACAGAAGCCAAGGAAAACAAATGAAATTCATGTTTTACTGGGTCCCACATGCTGTGATATTTCCAAGCCGACTAGCATCCACCAAGAAACATGCAGAACGCTCAATTCCGAAAACAAATCCATTACCAGGACAGAGCACAGAGCAAAATCAACTCAACAAGCTACTCCATGTGTTTTTCATTTAACCGTATTCTGCAGAGGAAGTGAATTTGGTACATAATTTACTTGGCTTCTGTCCATATTCTTTTTATTATTAAGCCTGGGGGGCAGGAGGGCTAGTGCCCATCTTTACAGCCCCGATTCCTCTTGTTTCTTGGTGTATACTTCCTCCCACTCAAAGCAGATGGCACACCAGAGTCACCTAATCACAGCTAGACGAGGGAACCACTCTGGCAGGGAGGCGCACACAGGGAGATACATTCACTTGTACTGTAAACAGAACACATGTTGTACATATAGCGTAGAAATATTAAGCTGGATCAACAAGAGAGGAAGCTGGACGTAGAGACCCTGATACGCATAGAGGGTAGTAGAGGAAAACCGACAGCGAGCAGAGTCAGGCAGCTTTCCCTTTCCCGTTAATGAGGTTAAAATGGCAACATAAAGATGACCGTACAGCTTGGCTGCCACCCAGAAGTTTACTCTGAAGAAAGAAATTTGATTTACCCAAAATTATGTGCTGGATCGATACCATATGTACAGTAAGTACGTACCTTCTGGAAGGATATACACGCTCCCACATTTACCAATTATATGCGACTGACTGAAGTGCCATCTAGGAAAATGCAACAGATAACTCCAGCAAGTTAAGCTCTTCCTTCAGTGAGTTACAGGGGACCCCTTTATACAACTGTTGTTATTTATTACCCCAGAGCATTCCACTCGCACAAAAGTGAAAGTTGCTGCATATACCTTGTTTTGTAAAGCGTCTATATAAAACAGAACTGTTAGACAGCTCTCCCATACAAAGCACAGAAACAGGTTAAAGAACAAAGAACCTACAGGTGAAGAGATCTATTCTGTACAGTACATTCTTTTCACTGAAGCGTATATCTAAGCATACTCAAAAAAATAGTATAAACACTAGAAATTAACAAAACTGAGGTTTTTATTTTTAGTACTAAACCAAGGACAGTTTACATGCAAATCTCATTAATCTAAATCACCTTTCAAAGCCTACACTTTATTGCCAAAGTTTGAAGACAGATTTTGATACTAGATTTGATTTCTTTGTCCAGTATATGAACTGCTACTCAAAATATCAACAAGTTACTAAAACATAAGAACTGCCACGCTATTTCTGTGTTGTTAGCACGATAAAGCATTCACCTAATTCCTTCATTAAATACCACGTGATTATTCACACCCCTATTTAGCAAACATTCATGCTTTGTGCTACAAATCTAAGAGCTGACAATCACTGCCTTGCACATTTATATACATTATTCACACACAATTTAAAGATTAAGTGTATTAACTGTGAAGTTCTTATGAGTCTAAGAGTAGACTAAATGGGTATGTCAACACAACTGTGTGTGCATCTGCACATATAAGTTACTCGTAGAAACTATTTCGAATGCGGCTAAAAAATCTTCAGTTGTGCAGGAACAAATCCACGTTTGAAAATAGATAGCTGCAATAGACACATGCAACTTGCCAGTATTCCAGGACATAATTTCAAGACAGCTAAATCAACTAAGGAGGACCAACCAGTCCTGAGAAGAAATTTTGGGAAAGCACTATTTCTACCCAAATCACATGCTATAGAAGGTGCCCAAAGAGCCACTTTACCTCCAGGGAATGAACAAGCCTGTATGGCTGCAATGCAGATATACAGCACTTGGCAAAGGAAACATCTACTGTTTCCCATCTCTGGATCCAAGAAACTGTAAAGCACTACTGTCAGACTTCTTCCCTAAATGTTTAAAATCCTCGAGGGAACAGCATATTTATTACTGCTATACATGTAGCTATATTCAGTAACATGTAGTTATTATCTCCAATAACATTTTGTTTCCATATGAGATTAATGCAAGAACATTCTGCTACTTGGAAGTATTCAGGCTTCTCTAAAGAATATTCCATATTTTCGCATGTTGAGTTCTACTTCCTTTCTAAGTTTGCTTGCAGTTATTTTATTCCGGCTGTGAAGGTATGCACAATCTCCTTGTCACTTACAAACCACCCAGCAGGGGTCTTAAGTAAACAAGCCAGCATAGCTCCCCACACCTCAGGAACACAATTGGATCTTGGGAAATAGAATTACTCCACCCATTCCAGTTAACAGTTTACTTCAACAACTAGGTCAAGTTGTGCTTTCAGCTACAACAGGATACATTTAGGAACACAAGAATATGAGAGCCCTCCTGGGTCATCAAGTTCAGGGCGGTACTGTTATCATACAGTACTTAACAAACTCCATTTCAAAATACTTCAGGATTTTTGACCCAATTTGACTCTAACTAGAAGACTGTTCCAGACCTTTGATTTAATGATGAGGGGTTTTTTCCAATCTGCAGCCAGAACTTATTCATGTCCAGTTAAAGCTGATTTGGAATCAACTCAAGATACTTCAGATATGTATAACCCTAAATGAAAGCAAAATTAAATCTGAAAACTCCCATTGTAACCAAATAAATTTTAACCTAGGAAACAAGTGAAAAAAAAGACTTAATTTTAACTCTTCCAAGTGAATTGCAATCAAGAAGAGACCTTTACTTCTGCAAGAAAATAGGTTTTAAAAGACTCAAACCTTCCTGAGTACATCAATCTACCAAAAACCACAGTCCAGCAAAAGAGATTCCTGTAAGATTCTGCAGAGTTTGAAGGAAATGCAAGTTATAATACAGTGTTCCAAGTAGGTTATACCACAGAGAGAAGATACAAAAATCACTGGCTTTTTTCCCCTGCCAGCAGGCCTAACCATTTTAATCAGCACAAGAAACACCCAAAACCAAAGCCACTCCTTTCAAAAAGGATTTACTTCATTCAGTCCTTCAGTTATCTGTCATTTTAAAGCAAACCAGACTAGTGTCCCATCTGGATCTGCTTGATCAAAACTTCCAGTAAAGACAGAAGCAACTTCCATAGGGTCTAAGAGGGATTTTGAAATGCAAGAATTATAAAATTGTCATCTAAAGGTGAAATTAAGATGGCCACAGAGCTGACATTGAACTTTTGAGGAGTTGTCTGCTTACGGCAAAAGGATCTGGCCAAACATTTGCAAGGGACACTGCGTAAGTGCACTCTTCCAGCAAGCACATCTTTTCAATCCACAGTCAGAGTGCCTAGAGTCAAAATGCTATGACAGCAGTAAAGAAGAAGTTGCTCACGTAGCCACATTATTACATGAACACTGCCACAGAAGGGTTAAAAAAACTCAGATGAAAGACAGCTTGGTTATTTTTCTACTGTTCTACAGATATTGTCCTAGAAACGCAATTCTTTTTTTTGTCAGTTCTTAAAAATATGTTCTAGAGGTTTCAAATCTACACTTATATACAGAAACAGTTTAAAAGCAAATGCAGAATTTATGCAGGCTGGAATTAACAGACATCTCCTTTGTTCTGATAGAAGGGGAATTGCTAAAGGTCAGAGTGTTTTCAGTGTACACTACAAAAGCTATCAGTCACAAGAGAGCTGCGATACAAAAGCTCTGTATAGAAGCTGATGGCTACAAGGATACAGCCTAAACTCCACTCTCATTGTGTTACAGTAAAAGGCACACCAAGGAGAAACTTCCATTGCCACAGCAAAACGTGTACCCACATTGCCCCAGCCAAGCAACATGTTTTGTGTGGCTTTTATCAATAGTGAGAGTGCTGAAATATCGGAGAAACTTTTCTAAAAATAAAGTCAAAGCTTGGGGGGGAGAGGAGGTTAAGAATCTTGACCTCTTATGTCATCAGCCTAATCCTCACTATCATACAATGAACGATATGGAGATGAAAAAAGTGATAGTATAACTGGTTAGATGCAGGCAAAGCCAACAGGCAAGAACATGAAAGCTTCACGAAGCCTCGCACAATGACAGCCATTTTTCAAGGCACAGACCTCCAAAAATCCTTAGTTACAATTATGTCAGCAGGTACATCTATTTCAAGTCATATATTCTCTTTCTATTCTCCTCTTGTAGCAGACAGAAGTAAGAACTTCCAAACAAGCTAAACGCTGCTTTTGAGAGGTTATGGAGTAGTGGAAACATTACTGCAACAGCAGCTGTCACCAGTATGGTGTCTTCTCTTCCACAGAACGCAGCTCAGTTCATGTTGTCACCTTTATGAAAACAGCTTGGCAACACGCAAAAAACACCGAACAGCAGCATAGAAGATTGATCATTTTGGGAAACATGGCTATTTCATCAACACCAGCTTATTCCATTAGTTACTGTATGCCTCAGGATTGCAAACGCAAGGCTTGAGGAGATCCTATACCATTGACTGTAACCAGAAGAACAGGTTACGCAAACAGAAGAAACAGTTTACCTTGTTGACTGTGCTGTACTGAAAACAGGCAGAAAAGGGACTAAGTGCCCCCAAATTAAAATCTTATTATACATATAAGCAGGCAACAAGATTTAGAATATCATCAAAACATAAGAGAAGGCAGGACAGTTAAGGCATTAATGTTTTGGGTTTTTTTAAAGTCAAAGGCAAAAAGAGAGTCAAAAGAAGCAGCGTGGGGGGTTTTTTTCCCCTTTCCTTTTTTTTGGGAAAGCACTTTTAATAGAGGACCAGCTACAGAGAGAGATCACCAATGATTAAGACAGATAAATAGAATTATTTGAGTAAGTGAGAATCAAACAATGGGTTCAGAAACTTCAGTTGATACCAAGTCCCAAGAAATACACAGTGAGGAAACTGAGGTAGACGTCAATTTTCTTTTGGTAGGACAAGATTTGTATAGATTTAAGCAAAAGTCTGTTAGGTGTCTCTGGATTTTTGTAAAAGTCATATTTTTCAGTTACTACATTTCCTGAAAAGGTGAACTGAAAAACCGTGGTCCAGAACATTAGAGCTTTAGGAAGTGGTGTAGTTGAGCCAGTGTTTTTAGGGAGCTCTAAAGGCAGCTTGACTGCAAACTCTCCTCCCTGTGAAGCTACGTTAGACCAAGACCCTGTGCCTAAGGGGAATGTCAGATAAACAGGCCTGGCTGCTTTAGAGACCACCAACATGAAGATTTAGGTGCACCATGGGTTCAATGCTGTTGCACCAGCCACAGTAGCCTGGACAGCATAAAAAAAATATATCAAGTAGTAACAACAACTACGGTTCAGCTCTATCCAAATCCATCTGGAACAATTTAATGGAAACCATTGTGTTATTACAAGATTAACATTTATGGAAGAGGAAGCAGATTACGTCCTACTTATTGGGCCCTTTTCTGATCTAACTCCAGTGTTAAGGTGATTTTACTCCAAATATTTCAGTGAAGTAAAATTCACAGTATGGAAACACGACAGTGAGAGGAATTCAGGGAGATCAATCAATGTTTGCCAAAACAGAAGTTAGCTAAGGCCACAGGAAAAATTGCGACCTCCTCATTCCTGAGGAAAAACAGGTTTTAGGGCAAGACCTAAAGTGAAGAGTGCCACCTACTGAAGTGCCAATATACCCCACCGAAAAGTATTTGTTTCCTGGAAACCTCCCAGCTGCATAATGACCAAGCTAACTTTGCAAGATCACGAAATCACAGATTAAAGGGATCTGGCTGCAGACACTGTACAAAGGCCAGAGCTGAAGAAAGCATTTGACACTGGAAACAGATGGAAACCTAAGAGGTCTCTGTTTGTTTGCTTTGTTTACCAGAGATTATCCTAGACACAGAAAGACTGGGATTTACCTGTTTAGATTTATCATAGAAATCAAGCTGTGCTCACAGAGACTGGAATTTTCTCAGTAAAAATATGGGACTCAAAAGAACTCCCCTGCCTCATGTACGCCTTTTTGACAAACAAATACAATTTCTCAAGGCTCCAAGGAACTTTGTCGTAAACTGATCTAACTACCTAGTCAGCTAGTCTATATTTCCTATTCCTGTTTCTACTGAAGGAACACGTAGAAACTCCTACTTTCAACACATATATTCCTGGTTTCCTGCTTCATTTCATTTGTAGAGAGTTTACACTTCTTTGTTCCTGTGCCAACATTATCCCCGAGTTTAAATATCTTTTTCTTCCCTGTTCAATTAACCCTGTTCAATTCATTTATACGCAGGAAGTGTTTTTTCTTCATCTTCACTTTGCAAGGCCAAAGAAGCCAGCTTCTTTAGACTCTCATAAGACACGCTCTCTTCCCTGCAGTGATTTGTATGCCCCTGCTCCAGCACAAACTCACCTTTTTGAACAAAGTGATGCAGTACTCCAGATAAGGCTTTAGCAATACACCGTACAATGGCATTAGTATTCTCTCCTGATATTTGCTATTATTTCTTTGGAGGGGAGAGTGTTGTTTGGTTGGTTTTTTTAAATGCAGATATGCCTCATTGAAGGCTCAGTCCTTCAACTGACTGAATAAAACTCAAGTCTTTCTCCTTTTCCAGGGATTCTACCTGACGGCCCCCCATCTTACAGTGGAAATTATGATGACTGTTAACCCCCAGAAGCATGACTTTTCACTTTGAACTAAATTGTTTTATCTCTATATTTTTATTCTAGTCCTCAAGGTCATTCAATTCTACACATGGTTTTCTGATTGTCTTTGGATTGATAGGCTTTTCTTTTTTTCCTCCTTATAGGTAGAATTCTGCATTTCTGGGCTGAGGTTATTCATGAAAATATCAAATAAAATTGTGTTGAGGACAGAATTGTAGAATCCTATTTACACTACACATCCTTGTAAAATTTTGTTGTCTCCCTGGGTGCTCAGTTACATACACTTCGAGAACTAACCCCATCTTCTACAGCTAAATTAATAACATCTCAGGTCCTTACTTGCTTAGAAGTCCACATTAGACCAATTATACCTTCTGTCTTCAACAAGACAATTACATTACAGAGCAATTTTCAGTATCATCTCTCCCAGTACTTTATTACTCACTTTATTAGCACTGGTAAATACTGCATTAGTTGATAAACCTCTATTCTGTTCTGTGCCATTACATGCATCCATATATTTCATAAGTCCTTCTCAGAATTTAGTCTCATATTGGCATTTCATGTAAAAAAAAAAAAAATTTGGCAAGGGCCTGCAGAAGCAAAAGTAGAGAAACATAATGTTAGGCAAGAATGCTGAAGCCACAGCATGTATACTACCAGGGAAACTGTTTATCATCTCCTCTATCTGTCGAGTGGAAGAAGAAATTTTCTTTATATTAAAGAAATATTTCAATTGTTGTTTTATTGTCCTACACAGATAATAATTTACAACCTAATTGCAAAGAAAATATATAAATGGGTTATTAATAATGTAAACAAAAAATGGAATGGTAACAGAGGAAATTTTAGTTCAGTCCATAAATTATTGTGCATTTTACCCTTAATCTGATATCTGACACCAAAGCAACTCTGGCTAACATCCTGTTTACCCTCACACTGGGTTAAGTGAAAGACTTCATTACTTTTGGGTGAAGTGCCAAGTGTTTCAGTATGCCCCGTGCTGATTTCGGAAGCTGCCAAACATTGAAATTAGAAATGAGCATGCCAGCTGCCCCTGTACCTCATTCTGTGTATATATGATACTGCCAAGTCAAAGCAGCCCACATCAGATAATCAATTAGCTGGAGGAGAGAGACTTAAAAATCTTGGCACAGCCCTAAAGTATGGTTATAGAGATGTAAATAATATCAGTGCCTGCATGAATAGCAAAAGGGACATTCAAGGTCTTACTATTAAACAGTCACCACTCCCTTTCTTACACATGCTCATGTTTGAGCTCTACCATAGCATCTGTAAAAAGCTTCTGAGGCTCTATCAACCAGAAGTACAGTGTTTCCCTCTCAGTTTCCCAATTGGACTGTATATCCTTCCATTTTTCCCATTTTAACATAAAATTACCATATGCCTCCTTCCAAAGACTGAGATGTTACCAATAAATACATCTTCAAAATTCATTTCTGAATTCCTATTCTGCCTCCCTTCACAGGGAGAAAACATGAAAGAGAAATGAGCTCAAATAAGAAAAGAGAAATGAGCTCAAAGTTATGCCCTTCCCATAAGAAGAAAGGCAGCCTTTTACAATGAGGGCATCACTATAATCACAAGCCAAACTTTAACCTTCAGGGTATTCTAATTGGAGTTGTAGCACCATTACCCTTGTGTCCTTTCCCATGGTTAGTCACCATTATTATTATTGCTCCTGAGTGCGAATAGTTAGGAAAGCATCAGGAAAAGTTCCAAAGGGGAACAAAATAGGAAAAGCAGCATGCTGGCATAACTTATGTGAAGGTATACAAAGAAACTTTTATTCAGGAATTCACCTTCGTTCAGTTCTGTATGCACAGGCTGTACAGTAAGTAGTCTCACTTTTCTGCTTGTCATGTTTAGGACGTGCTGGGGGTTTCTAGCTAATGAAGGCCTTACAAAGTATATCACGGGGTAAGTTCCTATATTTAATATGTTCTTCTCAAGAGAAGGCCTGCAGGTTTGATTTTCCATTTGAGGCTGATGCTGAAAAGAGGGACCTGATCATCATCTTTGCATTTCCCTAATCTCAAAGCTGGACCTGGAATCATACAGCTTTCAGCAGTATTAAGGGAAGTAATCAAGGACTGTTCAGCCAACCAGAATCCTGCCTCCCCTTCTCATTTCATAGCTGCTATACTTTGGAAATAATGAAGGAAAGAGCATTTCCATATCACTTCCCCCGCAATAGTCTGCAGCCAAATAGGGAACAGGAAAAAGCTAGGCTTCACGAAGCTCAAGATTCTCATTATTCAGCTCTATCCTAAATTTGGAATTGCCCATGCTGTGCTACTTCAGTAAACACAATACTACTTATAACCATTTAAAACTACATCCGTGAGCGTTTTCCTCCAACAAATTCAACACATCAACACATTTACTAGGTGGGAACTCTCAACACACATGCTGATGTCCACACACCACATCACATCTACTGGTGAGTCTGAGGTGTACTTGCCAGAATTTCCATTTTAAGAGTGATATACACACACACCGATGACTGAGCTCCATAATACCTAAGTAATGTTGGTATGCTGCTTCTACAACAGCATTTTATCTGAGCTAGTAATGGTGTGGACATGAGCTAATCTTGAGAAGACCGTTTCTATGGCCATCTACATCTTGTACTTTTCATCTTCACCCACAGATGAAGAGCGACTTGGCTATCTGTAATGATCATGAGGAAAGAAACAGACTAAGTTTAGCAATTCGGGCACAGCCAGGAAGGCAACAGAAAAGCAGCAATGTACAGCATATATATTCACATCAAGAGATTCACATTTTCAAAGAAGGAACAACTTCTTTCTTGCTGGACAGGACTTACTGGTTACTACAGAGCCTCAATCCTGACTGATGTATTTGAAAGCAAACCCATAAATTCTCTGCATTGACCAAAGCAGGAGCTAGTCCTTGAAATTTATTATTATATTACTCATTAAGCAGATAAAAAGACTGAATTTATTAACTTTATTATTATTAAAGCAGTCCTAAACAAGTCACCTAAGTTGATTAAATATCCTGATATATCCTTCCGCCTCTCCCTAGAGTCTCTCCCCCGCCCCCGCAGAGTGTGATCAGTATAGCTAGCTGGAAGACATACCTAAGCATGGTAGGACTAAGAGTAAAATACTGCTGAAATGCTTTAATCACCCTTTGGGCTTTGGTAAGCTCCACAGTTGTGTTGGCGACTTGAGCTTTCCCTTCAGATTTGCTACAGGAATACCAAACTGATAGGTCATCTGTTTCCCCCCCCCAGCATTTAGATTTACTATCAGAAATCACTGAAAACAACATTTTCCAATTTCCCATATGCAAAGCCCTTTGTAATAAAAGCTATATTTCCCCAAATGCACTTTCTCTTCAACACCAAGCACAATTTCAAGCCAGCATTAAAATCCTCATTTCTAGAGAAGGAAGACAATTCGAAAGACAGGCTCCCATCAAATGTTTTTTCCTGTCTCCGTAGACTCTATTTTCTGACAGGGGTTCTATTATTCCCAGAATCTTACATGTTAATTAATGTCATGGCTATTAATTACTTAAGCAAGGAAAAAAGTTTATAGGACTCTTAAAATAAAAAAAAAAACACCTAAAGATACAAAATCTGACCCGTGTCACAAAGAGATTGTAACAAAATGGACTGCTAAACAATAGCTATCAATATTAATTCAGTTCTAAATATATTAATACTGTTACAACATTTAGGGCAAGTAGCTAAACTATTTTCCAAATAGCTCTATGCAGTATAACTCATCACTGCTGTGAGACTTTATTTTGCACTCCCTAGACATGAAGTTAATCATTGCCATCACGATGGTGCAGTATCAGCTTAAGTAAGCAGCATAAAAATCACATTCCACTTAAAATGCTGATGGAAGTTAAACGGCAGGCTACATCATGATAAATTGCAATAAAGCTAACGTAAAAGCCCATCAAAGTTTTGACTACCCATAGTACTACAGTTAACAGGATTCTTGCCTTATATAAATTAAGGTGATCTGTGGCCAGATGAGTACTCTACAGGCACGCAGGCAGGACTGTTCTCCACCCGTGGGTTTCTGCCAGGCTGACACACAATACTGCGCAGCAGAACTTCTTCAGCGGCTCTTTGAAACCCAGCCATTGTGAGTGCAAACGCTAACACCCAGCCTGGGAAACACAGAGAAAGCAGCTAGACAAACAGGTGGGGTTTTTATACCTTAACACAGATGTTGCTTTTTTTTAAAAAAAAAAAAAAAAAAAAAAAATAGTCAGGTTACTGGGAAAGAAACCCTCCTACATTTTCTCCTTCCTACAGCCTTTTCAGAACATTTTCTCTTCAAAGGGTGTGATCCAGCCTACAAAAAACAGCAGAGAGCACACTGACAGAAAATTAACTCACCACCATTTGAGAGAATAGGGTACTTCTGCAAAAATGGCAGCCAATTGTCATCTCAGCCTTCCAAGAGAAAGAGCTGGTAAAAGCCTCCTAAGTGATTCTGGTATCAGAGAGGCGGCTCAGCTAGAAGGGAATGTCTGGGACCTCTCTCTCTAAGCTGGCTGTCAACATAAACACTAAGAATGTCAGAGATCAAGCATTGAGTCATGTTTTAAACATCAGACAGTCACAGTTTTTCATCCCATACATCATATCACCATAAACAAGCACCAAACGTGTCAAATGCGTTGCTCACTGTGGTAAACAAGCTCAGTAACATCAGCTCTTCGGCTTCCACTCTTTTCTCACCTCTTTCCACACTGCTGTTTTGTGTAGCAGGCAAAAGGGTTCCTGACAGACCCCACAGAAACGAAAGACCTCCTTGCCTATGGGACTTCTAAAGTATTTCAGTATCTAGGAATGCAAATAGATGACCCTAAAATCACAAACAGGAATGAAGTGCCTAGGCATTATTTTTTCATCCCAAGAAATTTCTATGCGTACCTTTAAGTACCCAAATACCTTTGAGAACTTGGCCTCTGGAGCACTCAAGTCAATTGAAATCTTTGTGTCTACAGAAGAAAAAAATGCATCAAACACATTATAAAGCACAGTGTTGTCTGGGAGATATTACAGGATGATGTCAGCTATGTGAACTGTGGTTTCTTTATTTGGCTCATTACATTTTGTCTTAACCATTAACTGATTTGCTCTTCAGTAGACCCTTGTTTGAACCTTAAGGCTCCTTGAGATTGAACAGACCTCCAGATCACTCTAGGTACTTGTATTAGCAGTTTAACTCACACTGAAGAGACATTCAGAAATGACCATACAGAAGACATCTATTAAAAACAAAAGCAGTTCAGTAGAGACAAACAGATTGTCTACAAAGGCCATTCACGAAGCACGCATTGGCTTTTTTGGCTGTGGAATGCAGGGGGAAAAAAGTTGACCACAGAATTTTAATTATGTTAAACAAGTCTCAGCTAACTCTGCCAGTGCATCAAATTGGAGTTTAATAGCCCTCAATCAGGTACACAAAGTGCTAAGCGTGGCAAAAGGGGCTGTATTGCGTACACTTACACTGAAAGACATTACTCAATTGAATGAAACCTCTTCCCGAGGAAGGAAAACAAGACAGGCCTGAAGTTCTCTCCAATTTATTTCTAAATCCATATAATAAAATCAAAAGTATTTACCAAGCAGTTCCCTCAAAAGCATGGTTTACATTTCAGAAAATGAGGTCTAAATCAACATTTAATTTGAACAGATGGAAACAATTTTCCCTTTTGTAGGGCAAACACAGAGCATTCTTTAACCCTGAGTTGTTTCAACACTTTATTGGCCTGATTGCATCAGGTTTCAGTATGTCCAGTTATAACACGGCACCATCATGATCTGCAAAACAGTAAAGTCCGTCAAGCTACATATAATGAAACGATGGTACCTTCAAGGTAAAATTACACACCTACAATTCGGTTCCTTGTGGGCTGAGCTAATACAGCAAGTTGCTACACATTTCCAAATAATTTTTGTCAGCTGTAGGTCAGCTGAAATGCCAAACTGTTTACACAGTCCATTATTGCTAGACAAGATGCGCGTGTACCCATCAATACACAATGTTAATACACACTCTCTCATTCAGGTGCCCTAGCATACTCGGGTTAAATTAAGTGATCCGCTCCTCAGGCCACGCACCGTTCTAAAGACAAAAAAGTAAACTTTAAATTCACTGTAACAACCTACTTAAGGGCAGACCTATGCTTGAGAGACTACACAGAGGTCAGCTGTAATAGGAGGCCTGACTATCAACTAAAATGTGACAGAGAAGTAGAGGTATGTCATATACCTGTCCTTCCAGATTCATTTGGTTTACACTAAATTTTCCATTATGTTTTATGTTATGAAAAGAATCACCAGTACAAGTTCAAATCATACATCAACTTTGCAGCTGGTGTTGAGAGTAAAGCAGGTTCCCAGAACTCCCCTATGCCTAACAGCACCTTTTCACCTATTTAAGTAAATAAACTCTATTTTCAAGATTTCCCCCAATTACCTTCTACACATGGGACACTAGAAGCCTTAGTTTGTTACCAAACCAAAGTTGAACACTTCTGAAAATATGATCCAAAGATGTGCTGAAAAAAATATTCAAGAGATACAGATCATTTCAAGAGTTTCATTAGTTGGAATTATTTCTCCTTTCAATTAAAAAAAAAAAAGAGTTTATAGCTATTACAAGAGTAAATAGCAATGAATGGCTTACTGGGATTAATAATTCTATTGATTCCTTTGTGCACAGTTAACTGAAATTAATTCTTTTACTTCACACTCATATTTATGTGAATGGCACTCATCCTTTGACCTCCTGCCTAACCCCACACTGGAAATGCATTTATGCAACACAATTCACACTTTGTTAGGTCTTATTCCAGAAAGCAAATCCTTATTCAGGCTGTAATCGGAGCATCAGTGGGAGTTCTGTCCCAGAACTATGTTTCTATGGCTGTTATGATGGCTTATTGTCTATTCTATGAACTTTTTCAAGAAATCTGACTGAACTGGCTGACAAACAACCCAGTAATTTCAATAAATTCAGATATTGAAACCTGGAAGAAAGCATTATGATGATCTATCTCATTGGATCTCTTGAATTTCACCAACAGGTGGTTTCAACCGACCCATAATTTCTACTGAAGACAGAGCATCTCTTTTAGAAAGTCATTTGATTTTGATTGAAGTGCTTCAAGTGCTGGAAAATCCACTGAATCAAAAGATAAGTTCCAATATTTAATTACTATCATTTTCTTTTAAGTCTTTCATTTGACAGGAGAGAACCCAATGATTTAGAAACATTTAGAAATGAAGACAAACAACAATTCTCAAAATATGGTGTCATTTCTAAGGAAGAAGAGAATGAAAGTGATAGAACAGCTCAAACTCGGTTTTCCTTCCTAGAAGGAAAATCTAACCACAATTTTAAAATCCATTAAGCTTTAGAAGAGGGTGGGAAGAAAGTCAAATTATTTTGCTCAATGACTTTCTGACGGTAGGAACCAGCAGAAATATTTCTTCACCATGTAGTTTTCAAATTTAGCACCTAACATATCTAAATTAAAAATTACTGACTTGAGAGCCATGCAACTTCTCAATCATACATGTTGCTGTACAGAAATAAGAGAAACATTTGTTGCTTTCCTGCTTTCTAGCTTTTGATGATCAATAGTTGTTATTTCGTTAAAAAAAAAAAAATCCTATCTCACCTTCCATTGTGTTTTAAGGCCTCAAAGATCAAGATTTTTCAAAACACTTTGGGGACACCTAAGGACAGACTTGCCTTTGATTTATGAAAAAATACTAATAAAGTTCGTTTAAATTAACTGAGGATTAACTAGATAGTAATGACATTTGCAAAAGCCTAGAAGTACGGGGGGGTGGGGGGGAAGATTAGGGGGTTTTAGGTTGTTTTTTTAGGTTCTCCCCCTCAAATACAGAAAAAGAAATACTATTGCAATATAAGAACAGTACCACTGAAGAAAAATATTAGATAAAATCATTCTTTGCCTGTAAGAGTATCTAATAGATATTTCCATAAAAGACCACCTAATTTTTATTCTCTAGTTCTCTGGGTCTGTACATCGCAAATGGCATTATTTAAAAAAAAAAAAAATAAATCCTTGTTTTTGTACAGCCCTGTAAGACATTGCTTCTGAAAGCAGAACTCAAATATTTAGTTTGCTCACAGAGAGAGAACACACACTGAATTTTATAGTATGCGCTCTAAGCCTCTAGTCTAGAGAGCTAACCCAGCACCTTGTATTGGGTAAAGCAGAATTGCCCAGTACTGAAGTTTTAATTTTGTAATTGTTGCAGCTCTCTAAGTACCAAAAACATTTATATTCAGAAAATAGAAGACTACTACATTCAATTTAGTTTATGGAGATCAATTCATATGCTCAGAGTTGGAACCATCGTAGGTGTTTAGACAAACTTTCTGCTTAACACAGCTTCACACAATTTCCAAGATTAAGTCCAAATGTGAAGCTCGCAAGTCCAACAGTTCTCTAATTCACCACAGATTCATAGGTGTGACTCCTGTCAAGACACTTATCTCCAGATATACAAAATTATTCAGATATGCAACTTTTATGCAGGTGATTGACTACATTTAAAGTCTAAAGCAAGTACCTGGACAGTTTTTCTGCACGGCAAAGAAATAGGTCTCCTGTCCTATTCTTCAGTGACATTCACTTTTGTAAATAAAAAAACAGAGGCATAAATAGGAATGAGGCTTTTTTTTTTCCTTTAACAGCTCATATCACTAATTCATTGTTTCTGACCAAACCAGCCCCTAGCAGAGAAAGACACCTACACAGCTAGAACTAGTGCATCGTTTTTAACCTCTGTATTTATAGTGTAAATCTTATGTAATTTGTGTCAATACATGGGAGGGCAGAAACTGAAAGTTTGATCCTTTGCTCTTTAGGAACTCCATCTGCAACCTGTGTTAACATTTCTCACCCATTTCTGTAATGTTCTGTAAACACTAAGTAAATAAGCATAAAGTGTAAATTAATCAACTTATTTGTAGAACGTAGCTTTTCAAATTTGACTGTGAAGCTTTTTCAGTGGCATAGATGCCTTTTCTAAAATTTAGGAGCAAATTTAAGTGTGCCATGCAATTCTGAAGTTACTTAACTAGTTTCAAGCTGTTAGAAGAATTTATCAGTCATGTTTGGGAATAGTCATTACAAAGCAGTAGCACATAATGATATTTTCTCAGAAAACTGTCCTAGCGACACTGCAGCTCAGGCATTTTGTGAAGCAAGGGTTTATACCTAACAGACATAAACATTTCTTTCATAAACTCATAAAGGTCCTTTCTGAAGCCACGCACACCACCAGCATCCATCTTCTGTGGCAAGGACTTCCACAGACTAACCATACATTGCACAAAAGTCATTGAACTCTGCTTACTGTAAGCAAGCCAGGTTTGTGCCATGAAGAGTTGACCTTGCATTAAAAAGACAAGGGAATTGTCATTATCTACTCACCTCTGGACCAACTGAGATTTTACACACAGCAATATAGGTACCTCTTTCAATACGAAGAGTCTCAGTCGCTCTTGACAGGGAACAAGCTCCATAGCTTCAGTCAGCCTTTCACCCCTTTCTATGACTTTTCTAGTTCTACCACATCCTTCTTGAGACAGAGGACCAGCACTACACATGCACCAAGGAATTATGCCCTGATACTATGAGGTTTTTTTCCATGCAATTCTTCAACATTACGACATCAACATGGAAGTATATAAATACAGGGGGGTTTTTTTCAGCATGCAAAGTAATGGGCTACTAATGAAAGGTTCATTTATATCCTCTGTGGACACAGAACCAGTGGGCAAAACACTGTGTCCACATATAAGAAAAAAAAAAAGAAAAAG
>RSEF01000004.1:44535770-44562474 GCA_003993805.1 Himantopus leucocephalus | reverse complement strand
AAGGTCCCTTCCAACCCAAACCATTCTATCATTCTATGATTCTATGAAATGCTAGTAGCACTCCCTAGAAAATCTGTTTTGGTTTGGGGTTTCTTTAATAATCATGTCAGTTTCTTAAAATTGTGCCAATTAGTTTCAGATTGGGGTGAGTTAATTTGCCAGAGCATCCCAGAGTTTGGATTCAAATTTCATCTTAAACAAAACAAACAAGTCTCCTCTGCAACTACCACATTGTGCTGAAAATATACATTTGCTCAGATTCTTACAAAACTCACCTCAGAAATCAAATCACATTCTTCACCAAAAGAGGTTTGTTAAACTCTGATTTAGACTGTGACTGGGGAATTTAAACTGTCAGACTATTTATGAGCCAGGAAAAAACCAACATGCTGACACGCATGTTCACAAAAGGTCTAAAGGTCTTATAGCAACTTCATCTTCCTACAAAAAGTGCTTTTCAGAGGCTTTTAATACCACTTGGAATACATGCAGTATCCAAGGTCTGCAGGGGGTGGGTAACTCTTCATAGTTTTCTCAAATCCTCTTATTCCACCCACTCTGAGAACTCTACAGCCCAAGTTTAATGAGTAAGCATACTGCAATTCCACTGCAAAGCTCAGCCACGTTTGCACCCAAAACCAAAACCAAAGAAAAAAAACTCCAAACCCAAATCTTTCTTCTGCAACTCCTCTACAGAATCTGGCCTTGAAATACTAGTTTGAGGTCATGTGCCTATGCATCACTGTGTCTGAGCCTCTGAAGTGCATTCTATCTTCAAATCATAAATGTCTTTTATTGTTTCAGGGCAAATCATGCTGTCTGTGTTGCATGAAGGATGTGTGAATATTCAGCAAACAAACTGATGATTCATTATGGTCTTGAACAGCAATAGGACTTCATCAGAATTCCAAGCAAATCTGATCATTTGTAAAATCATTTTTAAAGGAATATAATTAAAGTTTTGTGTTCATGCATCACGCTCAGATGGTGACATTTCTGACATTTTCAATTTGAGCAATGTCACTAAGATGGAGAGGTCTGAGATGTACTCATTTCAGCAGAGCCCTATTACATGCCAGTACCTACTTTAAATAATCAGAATTTTTAAGGCCTAACCATGCTCTATCTGTGCAGCTATTTCTTGTTTGTCTTCACAGACCATTGACCAATTGTAATATTTTGGAAGTGAAAGAGTCCAAAGTGCTCAGAGTCTAGGCTAAATGCTCTTGGCTTGATGGTTCTATCATTAAGTCTGGTACAACTGGGCTGCACTACAGGCACAGTATCATCGCCAACAGAATAGCAATTTTCAATCATGCATGAGACTGCTGAGGGTAACTGTGAGCATATTCTTCATATATTTGATGAAACAAAAAAATAGTTGGCTCTTACTGGATTACATCTTGGCCCTAGTTGAACAAAATATTTGTCTGTGTTTGTATGTGTTCGTGAGGCAAGATGTATGACACGCATCATCATAGTAAGGACTGGCACTTACATTGATTTCAGCTCCTAGTGCCCTTTTCAATTAAGTCAGTGAGAAGCAGATTCCAGAACAGCTTCAGAAATCCAACCCACTCTTATTATTTACAATTCTAGGTCTCCTACTTGCATTAAAATTACTGGCCATATAACACTTCAGAAGAATTAGGAACTATAGAGAAAGTAGTAACTTTATCGTAACCAGTTATTTGTATCACCTGAAGCCAAGCTGGCTGGGGGAGCCTCTTTGGTCTTTCTTTCTTTGGTCCTTACTATTTCTACCCCCATGCATCTTCTCTATGTAGTCACCAGTTTTTCCAGTTCAATAATATGATTAAGATGGAGAAGTCCATAATGAGGTCACTTCAGTGTCCAGTGATAACATCTAGCATCTGCCTAGCTATCTGTTATTTCTCAACTCACCACTGAGTTACTCTCATATTTTCAACATAAAAAACAGACATCCTGATCCTTCCATCACAGGACTTCTCTCCACATCTCTCAACTCAGGAGAAGTGAATAAATTCCGGGTCAGTCAGGAACATAGTCTGAGCATCATCTTGAATTTAAGCCAAATGTGAGGACCTGTATGGAAATCTATGCCTAAATCTCTTCTCTCTCCATCTGCCTGTTGGCACCCCTTTCTCTAATAGATCAATGCTTACCTTCAAGTTCTTCCACATTGCCAATAATCTCATCTCCAAAACATCAGCCTCAATGCCTAAACAGCAACCAGCAGTGTCAACCCACTTTTGTTTTTTCTAGTTTTCCAAGCAGTACCTTTTAAAACAGCTTTCCCCATCCTGCCCTTCCCATTTTGTAGGATATCTTCAAAGATCTGCAAAGCTTCCTTATTATCTTGGTCCCAGCAGAGTTCCTAAGCACTATAGAAATACTGAAAGGAAAAAACACATTATCCATAAGTCTATACCTATGTATCACTTGTTGATCACTATTGTAATCTGTTTTATATAGGAAATATCACCTTAACAACTTCCTAGTAATATAAACTGAATTTGGAATGGTAACACAATTCAGTACTCTACGTGGAAACACACCATCTCTCTCCTAAGACCGTATTCCTACCTTTGCAAGCAGCCAGGACTGTTCTTTCAAAACTACTCCACTTAGCAGCTTATAGCCAATTATACTGATCAGAATTATAAGATTATTCAGTGTCATAATGATATACTCACAAGTGAAGCAAGTGTTAAGTTTTGTAATGGTGCTTTTGTATGGGGTAGAGGTTTTGGTGTGGGTTTTGATTTGGGTTTTGTTTTTTGGGGTTTTTTTTTGTTTTTTTCTTTTTTTTTGACAGAAATGAGAAAACTTTCCAGTCAACAGCTGCCAATTGCTACATGATATTACTATAACATTCTTAGAGTTCTTTTAACAATGTAGAATTGTCCAGGTCTCAGGAAATGGTAAAGATGTTATTTTAAGTAACCAAGATTTTCAAACCCAAAAAGTTACTGATGACATGTGAAAGTTTCCTTGGCAGTGCAGAGATACAATGTGGGAAACCACTTCACTTTTAAGTGATCAAGTAGCTGCTGCAGTCTTTAAAATTCATTAAATAGCATCAACATTCTGCTCTGTATTTAAAAACAAACAAAAAAAAACCCAACAAAAAAACCCCTCACACACAACCAACTCCAAAACCAAACCAAAACTGCTGACAGTTACAAAACCCTATCAAACTAATTTAATGAAGATCATTACTTACCTTTTCAGTACTGTTACAACACAATTAAGACGTTTGTTATTTCAGACTCACATTTCTAAAGTCATGTAAAATAACAAGTGCTGTTCTAAGATATGCCTTTACATCGTCCATTTAAACAGTTAAATTGTCTAAAACCTAAGGCTAGACTATAATCCACTGGTTACAAGAAACAGCCCCCTAACTGACATATTCACATAATTTTTATGCAGCTTTGCACTTTCATAAAAGAGAAATAGCCATCACCCCCATTTGAATTGAGTCTAGATCACAAAGACGTTTCCTCTTTTCCCCCTTCGCACTAACAAATCCCCCAAAGACTACAGACAAGTTTCCCACCACCACAGGGGTGCAAAGGCCAAAAAGCAAACTTAATGAGGCCAAACGGAGGCCTTCTCTTGCAGAAATGTTAATCTTACTCTTAAGAGAAACGGAGAGATAAAGAGAACCCCATAAAACCTGTAAGTGCACAAAATCACATAATAAAAATGATTACAGCGTTTCTTTTGTCCCAGGTTATCATGAAGGGCTTTAATTCAGAGGAACTAGTGGGAATACAGTTCCTCTTATTAAAATATATTAATTAGTGTAATATATACAGTTGTCTCCTTTGAAAAGCAAACCAAACCCATGGGATGAACAGCAGGGTCCTGAAAGGACCCGCCCACCATCTTGGATTTACTCCTCTGAGGACGGAGTCCCAGAAGCTGCCTCTGAAGCTTCATTTCTTTTCATGTTGAAAACCTTCATTTACAGGCATAAATAACAATGGCATAATCATTAGCAGCAACAAAGCTCAAACTTCATCAAGAGATTGCTGTCATTCTGACAATGACTCTCAAAATAGAAAGGCTAATCTACAAATTGGCATCTAGCTTTCAAACTGCAGATTGTCAATGAAATCTCTCAATAGATATTTCCCTGGTCTGAAGTGTGACTGTCGTTAAGACACTGGTCTTAGTGCTTCATTTTATATGTGCACATAACGGTGCTTATTTGGTTTACAGAGATATCCTGATCCTTAGAGTTTGCAGCAGCAATATAAGTACAATTATCCCACATGTTGGATGATTAATAAATAGCAAGTTTTAGCAGTCAGAAACTGCCTCTGAACAGCTTATTTCAGGTGAAAGTAATTTTAAAGCATAATTGTGGATACCAGTTTAGATGGTAAGCTGTAAGGATCCACCACAAAAGACATCATCTCTACCTGAACAGCACTCCAGGAAGCAAATGGCTGGAGATTGCAAGTGTGTTTTGGTGAAAAATTACTATGTGTTCACAGCTGACAGTGATATTTTCAGTTTTATGTTTCTGATTTACCCATAGATATGTTTGTATCCAGTGTATGTTTTTCAGCAGATCTGCTACTAGCCAAAAGATATAGCAGTAAATGTACAGATGTTCTAAAGAAAGAAAAAAAAAAAAAAGTCTGTAACCTATTTAAAAAGAAAACCCGCAACACCAAACAGGATCATTCTTATTTTCATGCACACTATTGCGATAAAGCTTGTGTAAGTCAAAACATACCAGTCATTTCACTGGCAAAGACCTCTGCAACACGAGCTTATGAGGGTGAGCATGGGTGAGAATGATTTAGCCTTGCAACTCATGCAACAATTCTGATGATGCCTAAGGAGAAATAGTAGCCAGCTTACCCTGCTGTTGATAGGACTAGGAATAATCATATTTTTTGTCACCGAAGTCAATTATACTTTGTGCCTTCATACACATACGGAGCAGACAGTCAGTGAAGGTGTTAATTTTACAAGCCAGTTTTCAGAATTCAGCCACGCTTTAAAGTCATGTTTGTTTAATCACTGCTGCCACCTCATATGTATGGAAACGATGCCAATAGTACTATGGTTTTGACTGCAACACTTTTTTCATAAAAGGCACAGAAAACACCCAGCTTGACCAAACTGTGACTCAAACCAAATAGTGGCTCCCCTTACTGCGAGGCCCTCGGTTTTTCTGAACCTAGGGAGCATTCATCCACCGTTCCAGCATTTAGCTAGCCAAGACAGCTTCTCAAAGGTTTAAGACATGGGAAGAAATGAGGAAAAACACATCAGACTCAGATTTCGTTAAATCTTGTGGGAGGTTTCCCACTAAAGTAAATTCATTTGTGAAGAACAAGAAGGGTAAAGAAGGTTTGTGGGGAAAGAGGAATAAAGAAGTACAGCAAGCAGATCCATTCCAGGTTCTACACGTACGTAAAAAGACAGCTTTTCCAAGTGTTCCTTTAGCAGATTTCCTAACAATTTCAGAAGTACCAAGAATTTAGAGAGGTATGTTCTATCCTAACTCTTATTAATATGTTTTACTGTTTATTTTAGAAACAGAAGTGCATCTATCATATCAGTGGCTGCAATTTCAGTATACACCATGCCAAAAAAAGAAAAAAGACTAACTTCACAGTTTCTCCAAACACTACTGTAACCTACTGAGTCAGCAACAGCACAAGAAAAAAAAGCACTGTGAAACTTAACTCACTCTCACATCTCCTGTGGCATGTTTACTTTTTTTACTTGACAGACTACCAACCAAGTATTTACTAGAGCCATACTTGCCTGACTCGTGTGTAAAAATATCACCAAAGATACACACAGCCTCACTGAAACCAAAGTAAAAATTCTTACTGAAAAAAACCCACATACATGCCAAACAGAAAGAAACCAAACGCTGGCAAGCAGGTCTATAAAAATTTAGTCACTATGCTAAGGCAAATGCATGTCCAAAAAGCATTCCCGTCTCCTCCAAATCGCATTAGCAGCAGAGTTTATTGTTTAAGTTTTATCTTGGCAATTTAGAAAATTACTCTTCAGCTTTAAAGGCTATGAATTTGTTGAAATAAAATCATCTGACTGCAATATTTCAGTACTACCATTCTATGCAACAACAGAAAACTGGAAGAGGGAGTCCTGCCAATCTCTTAACTCCTCGGAACCTTTCTCTCATACACAAGCAGTACTTCTTAGCCCCAGCTTTTGAGCTATGTTTCTCCTTTCTGAATTTGGGAGGGAAAGAATATAAATTTCTGATAGCAATTTTACACCTATACCTACAGGCAGGCTATCTTTCAAATTAAATTCAAGTGCAAAGATAACAGCAAAGAAATCCCAGTGTTCTAAAAAGTAGCATCTATGAAAGGAATTGACAAAGCAATATCTGCCACAAGCGAGAAATCAATATTTAGCTTGCAGGATGTTTAATGTTTGAGCAACTGAGAAGCAACACTGGAAAGAATTTCCAAAGATTGTCTAGACTACTTCCATAAAGTAAAGCAAAAGTTATCGATATTACTCCTGACAGGTATTTATGAGTTTGTTCTTGTGATGGAGGTGCTATAACCATCAAATAGAATCTGTTCTACTGCTTCCACTGTCTTCTGCAGAGAGGAAAAGAAATAAAACCCATGCAGCTTACTTTCCTATTTTATTTTTTTTTTTCGGTTGACTTTCAGGTATTTGAAAACTTACTCCCCCCCTCAGTTGTACCCATTCTAATCTAAACCACTCCAGTTCTCCAACTCCCTTGTAACTACAGACTTTCTTCCAATAGCTGTTGTAGCTGTGCTCTGGACACTCCTCATTTGAGCCATGTTTGTATTTAAATGCCTCCCAGAACTGGACAAAATTCTGCAAGTGATACCTGAGCAATCCAGAGTGGAAGAGCTATTCCATACAGATCACCTCTTTCAATACACCTGCATGCTCTTTGTCATTTCACATAAAAGCATAACGCTTAACTTACGCTCAGCTTGTGATTGGCTATAAACCCCAGGAATTTCTTTGGGTTAGCTACTTTATCAATGCCTGCACGGCAAGCTTATTTACATCCAAAGTATTTTGTACTCAGCCTTACTCAACTGTAGCCTATTTTTTTCAGATTATTTTTCCACTTCACGATTCTTGTAAACCTTTCAGTTGTGAGGTATCTGAATTCTAGTTCTGTCCTCAAATGTACTTGCAGATCCTCCCAGGCTGTTGTTCCAGAAACTAAGCAACACAGAAAGCAACAGTGGAAGGAAAACCAAATGACAAAATGCTTTTCAATTTCAATCCTTAAGTGTGCAATTAAAACACTTCTCACTAGCTCACCTGTTAAAGCAACAATCAAAACAGTGCTAGACAGCTAAAAAGAATGTGTAGGTGAGTTAAAATATGCAAATCATGGCATAAATTATTCTGGTGAGAATATGGTACATTAAGGTGGGGGGGGGGGNGGGGGGGGGGGGGGGGGGGGGGAACACAACCCAAAAAGAGTTTGCTATAAGAACAGGGTGTGCTCTTTTATTTTTGGTACTATACCATGGGCAGACAAGAATTCATGAAAACAAGCAATATGCGGGAAAAATGCCTTTTTAAAAGTGCTCTGTACTTAAAGAGAACAAATTTTATCCTCAAGTAACTTCTTTTATTAACTTCTAAGTAACTGCAAATATGTAAAATATTACCATAAAATAAAAAGTTATTCACTTGTCATCATTTGCTTATGAGAACCCATCAAACATCCATAAAAAGTTCTTCAGAGACTTTGATACAGTATACAGTTACAAGCTTAGGTATTTGGAAGATGTTAAAAAATCCAGTGGGACAATAAAGGATCATACACACACAACTTGCTAAATTTTGATTTACTTAAGTGCGAAAAAAAAAGCCAACTTTGACAGACATCAGCAATAAACAAGATAAGATCTAGACTACATTTGTTACATGAATAAGACTTTTTTTTTTTTTTTTTAATGCTTCAAGACTAACAGAAGGCAAGGGAAATCCGTAAATTTGGATGTGACAACTGGAGATTTAAGTTGTGGTAATCTAAATTCTTACAGCAAAAAAAAATCAGAAAAAAGAAGAGCTGTAAGCATATATGCATGGACCAGAGTGCACCAATGTATCTGTATAGCTGCACATGCAAATAAGTAGCTAAGGACCTAACACCTCATATATATGTAGTACCTACCCTATTAACACATCCAGCCAACATCAATATACATCTGTTTGGGGAACTTGCACCTTAGTTCTAGAAAATGCAGTCCAATCGTTATTTTAATGGGCAAGAAGAAAGTAACTCAGAAATGTCTCACCTTATTAACCAAGGCTCTTTACAGTCTATATACCCTTACATCTCAACAGCCATATCTACATGCAAGGAAGAATCTCCCTAGAAACCAAGTAAGCAACAGAAGCACAAATGGCATGTTCTCCCTCCTGATTCATCAGAAGCACTACCTCAAAAGCTTTATTATTGACAGCGATTCCTGGTGGGAGGCAGGGAGAAGGGAACTTTACACTGAATACAGCTTTGTTTTTCACTTATTAGCATCAGCTGCAATGCTGCCAGATAGAAAGAAAAAACCCTCTCTCATCTGCAAACAAAACACACATATGGAAGACATAGAATTCACTTTTTCAAAGTCACCTTTTTGTATATCTTAACTATAATTGGCTAAAACAAATACCGTTTCTAATTCAAAATCAAGGTCAGCCTAACAAGTGTAGTAGTGGTGGAGTACCACAGGTCCATCAGGAAGAGCACGCTGAGCTATTCTAAGCTGTCTAATGTAGCAGTATAAGAGGTTTAGAATAAATCCAATGCACTGGAAATCCAGCCCAGTAACGATCCAGATCTTGTATACCACACAAACCAGATTTGTAACCCTTAAAACAAAGTATTTCAGTATGAGTAGCACTCCATCACCAACCATTAAGTATATAAAACCTTAAGGCTGGATTCATCAGTTAGATACTTCCTGTATATCTAGTTTGTGTCCATCCAACAACAAAAAGCCAATGACACCAATGAATAAAGGACAGTATTTTTCAATAACTGTGGTGTATTTCAAGAATCCATTAAATGTTCATCATATGAAGTACTGCAACTTTATCTAGTTTTCATTCAAGTCAAATGAAAATATTTCTACCAAATCAAGTAATACAAGATCAAGCCTCCAGAGAAAAATCACTTCTGATTTTGCATTAATGGAAATAGGGTAAAATTTCACAGTTAGCTGTTTTTTCCTCTCACCTTATGGGGACTCACTTGGTTAAAATGGGCAAGGACTTCTGCAAAAAGGCTAGAAGAAAACACTAATAAAACTCTGAGAATTCTATTCCTCCACTCCCTTGATAACCTGTAAGACCACAAGCATCTAGGAACGCTGTACAGCACTGAGGGACACTTCTTTGCCTATAGCCTGTTTTGCTGAGTCATTTATCAAACTTTTAATGAAAAAGTGTCATGAAAAAATGNAAAAAATGGGGTTTTGGGGGGGGGGGGAGGTTGGTTGGGCTTTTTTTAAAGTTTCACTTTAGAAAAATCAAGAGGTATTTGTTTGCAGACAAATTTTCTGCAGTTTTCCAAAAACTTTCTTAGCAAATAAGGCTCCAAGATTTTTCAAGTTCCAGGTTTTTTTATAAGAACACTGTAACTTCCAAGAGTAGACAATTTTTGCTAGTTATCCTTTTATTTAGCAATATTTCCACTGATAGTCTGTTCAGTGACTGTTTTTTTAAGCAAAAAATTTGGTTTATCTATAACAAAACCATATATCCTAGCTCAAATTCCAAGTTTCCGAACAGTAAATACAGTAAATGTGAGAATAGGTTAGAAAGAGAACTTATTGCTAACAACACGAAGAACACTTTGACACTACAGTTCATATTTTGAGGCAAAATTTTTGAACAATTTTTTTCCATTAGATGTATTGTGCTGTTGGCAACCAAGTAAAGCAGCAACATTTGTATTTACTCTTACTCCCGATGCATACAGTGAACGGGCAAATAGAAGTGATATTAACGTATTATCACTAAAAGATATTGTCACTGACCACAATAAGAGATGTTCCACTCAGGAAACAGAAAAAGGAAAAAAAGATAAATAATACTAACTTTAAGTATGTCTTGTAGGGATAAAGAGACTCCCAACTTCCATCTCATTATTTTATAACTATTCTTAGCTGACAGCAGAATAAGAAATCGATTCTGTCTCCCTGTGGTTAAACCAAGATGCATTTTTAGCCTTTAAAAAGGACAGTGTCATAAGATCCTATTTTTTACACAACTGAAAAAGAAAATTAATTGAATGGCAAAATGCAGCATATGTAATGAATGCAAATGAACATGAGCCACCTGCTGCTGGTCAATACATCAGTAGTTATTTGCAGCATGTTCAGGAAAATTAATTTGTTACGTACCTTCTTTGCTAATCAAAAAGCATGTAATTAACTTTCTCTATGGAAAAAATTGTCATTTTATTCAGTTCAATCATTTGACAGTGCAATTAAATACACTAATTGTATTTTACCAAAACACAAGCAACAGGGATTTGGAACTACTGGTTCTAGCCTTCCTTTTGATTGCATTTCAGAAAGAAAATGGGGGCCAGCTATATAGAAAGTACATACATATATAATGACATCCTTTATGAAGCTGTTGTTTTACTAAGAACCCTACTTCTCTTCACAAAAGGGCAGTCTTATTCTCTCAAAGCAGCTGAAAGGAAAGTAGCAACAAGTAAATGTCCCCCTGCTGTGTCTATGAAAAGTGTATGCTCCCATCATGAAGCAGCCATGCGATCTCACTTGGTGGGGATGCGAGTGCTGGTGCTATTGTATATTCTGCGTGATCTCAAGTGGAGAAAACCATCTGTCCATTTGCCATGAAAAGGACCCCTATGAACCTCTCCTCACAGATCACTATCGCTTCCTCCCAGACCTTAAACTGATGGCTATCTGTCACAAAAAGTCCTCCTCAAGCCACTTTTACTCAGCTGCTTCGTAGGGTTTAGACTAAGGCGACCAATCACGGCCTAACAAAAAGATTAGTGTGTCTGAACACAACACAATACAGAGATGCGAGTAACCCTCTTTGCGATCTCCAGCAACACAGTTTAAAGAACAATGAAGGCAGTCAAAGAAAGAGAATGCTTGGGCATCTGAAAGACAGGCAACAATTTGAGGAGATATCTGTCTTCATTTGACAACAAGTGTTCTTTAGAACCAGCAGGAATTTTCCCAAAGAGTCAGAAAAATTTTGGCTGCGTTAGTCCCTATCCAAGTGCTATTATTAGTAACTAAGTTAAACAATTACAGTTACTCTTGAAGTATGATTAGTGGCACCATAATAGTATTGTGCCCCAACAACCTTTTATCTGTAAAGTCCCACATTTTACAAGACAAACACACATGTGATGGGAATATGTGGTCACTAGGCTACTAAGCCAAACATATAAATGACATGCCTCAGGAAAAAAAAACCAAAAGGAATCTGGCACGGAAGTCCATTTCTAGCAAAATACCAGTCCACGGGAGGGATCCGAGTTCAGGCCCTAGATGTTGTCCTTCCTGCTCTACACAAAGCAGGAAATCAAAGTGAGATAAAGGACTGAGAGTAACATAATCAAACTAGGTGGGATGATAACAGCTTTTGGAATAAATCAAGTCCATACCTGTGCTTTTGGACTTCAACATCAACTTCTATCACAGACCATTGGTCTTGACACTTCAATATGTTTCAACAGAGATAAATAACATACAGAGCGCGATAGCTCTTAGGGCTTTGAGGAACACAGCTACAGCACAGGGGAAGCCAGCAAGCACACTATTTTCGTGCTTCTTCAGTCCAGAAGAGAGTGATGTAGAGTTGGAGAGAGTTATGATCACTCCCTTGCTCAGGGAATATCTTACTACTAGTTCACACTAGCCTCCATCTTCCTATAAATTCCTTGTCAGCTCCACACAGCAGGATAACACCTTCTGTCAGAAGGGTAACATTCAGGCTATGCATTCTATTAATTTCCTTATATGACAAGGTCACCCATCTAGTTGACCAAGGGAAACCTGTAGATGTGGTGGTTTTGGATTTTAGCAGAGCTTTTGATACTGTCTCTCACAATATCCTTCTGGACAAAGTCTCCAGCATACTAGCTAGACAAGTCCATAATACATTGGGTGAGCAATTGGCTGACGGGACCGGTTCAAAGGGTGAATGGGGTTACATCAGTCTGGCATCCAGTCACCAACAGGGTTCCCAAGGGCTCAGTTTTAGGGCCAGTGCTCTTTAATGTTTTTACAAATTATCTGGACGCAGGAATCGAATGTACATTAAGTAAGTTTGCCAAGGATACTAAATTAAGTGGAGCTGTGGACTCTCCTGAGGGTACAGAAGTCTTACAGAGAGATCTGGATAGGCTAGAGAGATGGGCAGTCACCAACAGTATGGAATTTAACAAGTGCCAGATTCTCCATCTGGAATGGGGTAATCCTGGTTATACATTCAAACTGGGGGACAAGAGGCTGGAGAGCAGCCCCACGGAAAGACATCTGGGGGTTTGGGTTGATGGCAAGTTGAATACGAGTCAACAGCGTACCCTGGCAGCCAAAAGGGCCAACCATGTCCTGGGGTGCATCAAGCACAGCATAGCTAGCCAGTCAACGGAGGCGATTGTCTACACTGCACTGGTGCGGCCCCACCTCGAGCACTGTGTGCAGTCTTGGATGCCTCAATATATGAAGGACACCAAACTACTAGAGTGTGTCCATAGGAGGGCGACCAAGATGGTGAAAGGTCTCGAGGGCAAGACTTAAGAGGAGCAGCTGATGTCACTTGGTTTGTTCAGCTTGGAGAAGAGAAGGCTGAGGGGTGACCTCATGGCAGTCCACAACT
This sequence comes from Himantopus leucocephalus, assembly GCA_003993805.1. Taxonomy (NCBI): domain Eukaryota; kingdom Metazoa; phylum Chordata; class Aves; order Charadriiformes; family Recurvirostridae; genus Himantopus; species Himantopus leucocephalus. The sequence continues at coordinate 44,549,598 of RSEF01000004.1, read as the reverse complement.
TCCTCGAGGGGGCAGCAGAGGAGGAGGTGCTGATCTCCTCTCTCTGATGAGGAGAGGAATTGGAAGGAAACCGCAACAGGGAAGTTCTGACTGGACATTAGAAAAAGGTTCTTCACTGAGAGGCTGGTCAGTCACAACACCAAGCCTGTCAGAGTTCAAGGAGCATCTGGACTATGCTCTTAGTCATATCGTTTAGTTTTAGGTAGTCCTATGAGGAGAAGGGGGTTGGACTCAATAATCCTCATGGGTCCCTTTCAACTTGAGATACTCTGTGATTCTATGATTATTCCAGATTTTGACAGCCCAAACAGGAATCTTCAACATTTTCATGCCACTGCACACAAAGAAACTTACAAAGTGCAGTGGTATGAAAAATGTTAATTAATGCTTCCATAAAGAAAGGAAGGGAACATTTGGATTCAAGCATAGAGCCAGGAAAGTGGGGAATGGGAGAGCTAGTTCACAGTTAAAACAACAGTCCGAGCTGAACAGAAATCACCTCTTACGCAAGTATGAAAAAAATCTATTTGATTAGAGAAACACATGCATATGCAGAATTCAGTCATGTTGGCAAGGAAATTAAGATGAAAGTCCAGCTGTATATATGGGTCTATTTTTTTTCTGTCCCTCAGAACTGATGTTTTGAACACTTCTTTCAGACTTTTAGTAGCTTTATCTAATCACTTCTAAACAACCAACAACCCTCAGAACAACACCCACTGGGTCTGCAAACTATGAATTTAGATGTGTGAATATGCAACTTTCACATAAAGATAAATACATTTAATAATTTCTACTGTTCAGACTGTCCCCGAGTGCAGCCAGAACTCTTACAATATTACAAAACTAAGTCTGTATTCCTAGAAGTATGTATAGACATAATGTTCTTGCTCAGAGATCAGAAAGAATAAGTGATAAACTGAACAGTAAATAAATAAAAAATAGTATTTGTATGATGGAAGAGAACTATATATCAAAGCTAGAGAAGACGATAACGGCTGCATGTATAAACAGGTACGTAAAGGAACCAAAAGGGGGGAAAAAAAGCCAAAAAAAAACCCCAGCCACCCACAAACTAAAAAACCATACACTGATTCCAAACTACTGATGTCAGTTAAAATCTCTGGGACTATCAATGACCTAAACTAATGTATTTGCACATATCAGTTCTGATTATTATCAGCCAGAATTCCACTTAAAGGCTACTTTCACCTACCTCCAGTTAAGAGTAAAATAACGTTTGGATATCAGAAATTGTGGTAGCACAAGAAGTTACTTCTGTCTCTGCATAAGTGATCTGGGCTGGCATTGCCCACCTGTTCAATTAAGAAGATTCTTCAGGGTTGGTTTGGTTTTAAAACAAAAACATCCTCCAAAAAAGTTTCCAAAAGGTTACTTCAGTTGCCAATTGATGTATTTGCAACTACTTTCACATGTAATGGTTCAGCAGCCTGAGGGAAGAAGAGCAAGCACCATACAAACCCCATTTCAGTACCCTCAGAAAGTGAACATGTGACTGCCAGCAATGATACTTCAACGGATTCCATCCAATTACATCCTGCACTACTGACCAAAATGGAGCACAGAGAGGTAATTACCAAAATTAAAAAGGAGAGCAGAGGAATGCACTGGAGAGAAAGAAACTTCTGCTCCTCAAGACAGTAACTTTATTCAAAGTTATGAATACTTTGTACTTGTAAGTCTTCAGCATGCTTTCATGAATATATTAACTTCAATTCTATTTTACAGATGGAAAAACTCAAATATGAAGATGTTCTACCCCACCTTTACAGTCCTGTAAAGGAACATAATCGCAGACGGAACTATTACTTAGCTGTCCTTGCTGTAACTCATTAAGCTTAATGTTTCCTCTAAGGTGTATTCCTTTAAAGTTTCTATGAGAAAGCTTTTCCAGAGCATTCCCAGAGTGTTCCAGTTATTATAACACACATTGAAAACAGATTAATTTTTCCCTATTATCTGAAAATGGAATGGTATTGTTTGGAATACATCAAAAGATCACCTTGTAGCAGCAAATCAATTTTAAGAGAGGAAAAACAAAAGTGAGGCTTTCAGTCTTGCTGAATTTCCTCCTCATTGCTGGTGGTTCAGTTTTCAAGGCTCATGCTTCTTTTTAACTGGCCACTCCAAGGGCTTATATGCTGCCTCTTAATTGAATGTGCTAAAAGAAAGTCCTCCTACCACACATTAGGATGTGGTTTAGCCTGGAATTCAAACTAAGGAATTATGCAAAGCTGTCCTAAAGTGAAATCCACAACTGTCAGACTTAAATACTGATCTCTCTTCACCAAGATGAGTTTCCCTACACTAAAGAAATACAGTGCACTTACGCGCTTGCTGCATTGGAAAAACACTTCATCTTCACATCCAGAAACATTTCCAGCCTTCTGCAAACATGGCTGTCACCATTACACAAAAGATACCAACTCTGAGTAAGTATTGACAGCAGCTGTCTAAGCACGGGTTCACTTTAAACTGATGCTGTGCCACTGTTGTCTTTCAGCCTCTCTGGTTCATCAGTATTCTGTGCGCCTACTGCCAGGAACCGCTTGGGAAACTATATGCAAGATGATCCTTACTGAACTGTGACTTCTTCATAAACACACATAGCAAACACCGCGATCCATTTGTGTGATACCACTGCGCTCGTTTGTAAGTGCCAACTAGAGCCATTCCCTGAGCTGCATATTATTAACTGACACGAACAACTATCAAGCATCCACCAGGACAGAGAACAAACAAAAGCAGAGTTCAAGCGCGGCACTGCCATAAAGACCACCTTAACAATGACCCCACTTTGGTCTACACTTGAGAATGTCTGCACAGAGCACATCTCCTGGTACAATGACTGAATTATGAGTCAGAATGTATTTTTACTTAAGTTTGAGACAGCTATCCTGCCTGAGAGGTGAAGGGTGTGAAATCAATAGTATATTAATCACCTCTATGTCAAGCTGAAGTGACAGTTCTCAGCATTTGTCGTCCTTCAACCAGCAGTAACCAGTAGTTCAGCAGTGGAGGTGCAAATATTAAAGGAACATTTGATGAAAAGCAGCAGAAGAGTTAACAGTACAGAGACTCTCCAGCCAGCACTTCACAGTATTTTTCATAGTGATGCCATTGGAAATTATCTCGATGTAAACTCTGTGACTGGAGAAGAGAATATTAATACACAGACTGTGGAGTTTATCCTTTTAATCCCTTGCTGCCATACCCCTGCGCTCAGGTATCAAGGCTTCCCCTTAGAACATCAAGGGAACCAAAACAGGAGCTGACCCAGAGGGTATGGGCACAGGGCAGGGAGGAAGAGGAGGGGTGCCTTCAAGCACCTGGCTCTCATATTCTTAAGAGATTATTAGAGGGGCCAGCTAAAGGAAATACCTCCTCAACTTAAGATGCATACACTTTGACTTTCAGCACTGCAGTCCTCCAGGAAAACCCTACCGTCGTCCAGCTGGAGCACTGCTATATAAGAAACCTTACATCATTTCCTACCAACACAACTGGTAGCACCAACACAAGCTAGGTGTCCCGGTTAGAGGACACTAGGCCTTAGGCCATAGCCAGCTATGCTTTTACAAACTGTACATGATCTTAATCACAGAGATATCTTTGTGGAGAGTTTATTTAGTATTCTCCAAATTACAGGGTGCTGTTCTGCTTTCAGATATGCATACACAAGTCTGTCACTGCAATGGCAGCCACAACTCTGATAAAAGATTTTGGTCTCCAATTTTCAGTACATTTTCCCAGTTTCAAAACTCCTTCTGTGTTCCTCATCCCCCACCCCTAATCTTAGAAAAGATCTTTTAAATAGTAGTTTTTCAGCACAAACTTAAGCACAGTCCACTAAGAATGAGTTTATGCTTATGGAAGGAACCTCATTCACAAACTAAACTTTTAACATATACTTGCGATATGATTTTTTTTCTGTGCTATTATATTCAGAGAAGGGATATTGAAAATACTCAAGCAGAAGGTAAAATAAATGGATTTTTCTTGAGACCGCATAAACTGCAAATGGCAGAACAGCAAAGACCTTAAAACTACTTATTTTTTACAGTCTTCCTCCCATGATATTTACAGCTCTTACACTACAGCCCCTCACTCCTAAGAGTACTAAAACTCTTCAAAAGGGTAGGAAGAGCCAAGTTGATGAGCTAATTGGTTCTGCTTCTTTTTTTTTTTTTAAAAAAAAAAAAAAGAAGAGGAAATAAAACACTTCCACAGATCTTTGCTGCTCAGAGAAAACACCTCCCAGGTACCAGCAGACTGAAGCAGTACCAGGAAAGGGCAGGAGCCAGATATTTCAGTCAGCAGAAAGCAGTGGATCAGCCACCTGGCTTTATGCAGGTTTTCCCTGCCATAGTGAGCTATATTCTACACTATGTCACCATGGCTTGGCAGGCAGCCTACCGTGTGTCCACGCAGAGCATGAAAGACTGCCACAACCATCATACTGCTATGTTATACGGTACAGTGAACTGCATTACAAAGAGGATCAAAGATCAAAGAGAAAGATCATTTGATACCCTTCTTCCTCTCTGCAGCGCTCCTTCAGCTGAACTTGTAGAAGAGCCACGGTAGGGAAAGCTACTTAGAGGGACTTGTGTCTATCATTATTCCCGGTAGAGCCTCATTTTCAGCCTCCCCAAGAATCTGTGAACTTGTGATCCGCTCTTCATTGTGAGCCCAAACAAGACATATTAGCAAAGGTGAACATCTATGAAAAAATCTGTAAGTTATGTTCATAAAAACCCAAATTTCAATTCCTATGTATTAAAAACATACACACATCATTAAATAAAGTTTCTAATATACTTGCCCAATACACAATAATTGCAAGATGGGTTTCATGCACAACCAAAACCAAGATGACAATTCTAATGCCTAACACAGACTCAACAAAAAGTATTGATTTTAATAGACCTTCATCTATTTCTTCATGTAATTCATCTGTACACATTCTAAATAAAACTATACCTTCTTTATACTCAACAACTTCCTGCTCAGTTTAAGACAGTGTAGGACAAATTATTGCTGCTTAAAAGCTACATTGCTTCTTGGTTGAGCGCATCTAAGCAGAAGTCTCTGAAATCATTGCATTAGTTTTCAGAACATTCTGAAAGAAAGAGTAACATCCCATTTTTATCCCCTCTGTTATTACACTCTTCTTTCCATTTATTGTTTCTTTGCCCTACAAAGGGCTGTCGTGATATCTTTGATAATTATAAGAACATTTATTTCTATTAAAAAGATTTAGATGAGTGTATAATAACTTCATATTTCTTCAAAAAGCTTGCCAGGCATCTTCATCTGTTTCAAAGCTTTCCAAGCACAAGAAGAAACAATTCTCCCCAAACAAGCATGCAATATTTACGACTGCATGTAAATGCCTGCTCCTATAAACATTCATCTGCATATATACACAAGAATCAATTTTAATATAATCCCACCCACNAAAAAAAAAAAAAAAACAACAAAAAAACAGAAGAGCGGGAAGAATAAGAAGTTTTATAGTGTGCATCACAGAAGAGATGGTCTTCCAACAGACTTAAAAAGCTGTTTTAAGGACAGCACAATGACCAGGTTTTCTTCACGAACACAAAGGATGGGAAAAGTGGTTTACTTCACAAATAAGGACATTGGGGCTTGCCTGCTAAGAGTTAGGCAACCTTTGGAAATATTTAAATAGTAGATTATTTTAGCTTAGGCTCATCTACGCAGCTGCAATTTCTTGCACTACACATTTACCTATTTACAGAGCAGCACATTTTTAACTGAGGAGACTATTTACATGAGCCTGCTGCACTTAATCACAAAATTAAGGCAGATCCAACAACCTGTTGAGCCATGACTGACTAGACGCTGCAGTTGTGAACCCCATGGAAGGAAACACCTGACGATGATAGCCTCGATATTCATGCCTCTGTTCTCTGGAGCAAATGTAAGATGATCTCCTGGGGTATCAGCCAGACCTGTATTTCTAAAGTTGTTCAAGTCTACATAGAGAAAAAAAATAGCTGTATTTATATGAAATATACATATGGATCTTACACTTTCCAATTTGGCACTGAGTTCTGAAAACTTGTCCTGACATTTGCTTTCATTAAGCTCTCAAACACAGCTTCTTCTGCTTAACTTAATCTCATGAAAAGACCCAAGCAGATGAATTTAAGCAGGCACTGCTCTACTGCAAGTCTAACCAGTAAAAACATGACAGTCCCCAAGCCTCCAAAAAGCAAGCCTGCAGCATCGTGTTCACTATTGCGTGTATTATCCAACCGCAAGCTGCAGCTTTAATAGTATAGGGTGAAAACCGTTTCTTCCAGCTTGTATTATTCTCTGCCTTCTTACATCTCCTTAATAGTTCTAAGCAAGCAGTCAGATTTCCTTTTTGTGGCTGATTTAGGAAATCAACTGAAACAATGGAGGGGAAAAGCGTTCTGTGTCGACGGGCCTTCCTGAAGAAGCTGCAGTTAGCAACAGGACTCAAGTTCTGCATGCGTTAAAGATGGATGGTTTCACAGGCTTGGTAAATTGAACATATTAATTATGACATTCTGTCTGATGACCTAAAAGGCCCTGTAACAGACAGCTTCTCTCAGTCATGCTGTTTTCAGATTTAGCTGATTCTTACTGCGCTAAGTATACAAAAAATAGACAGGTAGGCTGCAGCGAGTAAATTTTGAAAGGAGTGAGGAGGAGGAGGAGTGCTGTAATGCAGGTGCAGCAGTGCTGCTCTTCTGGCAACACATTCCCAAGAACCCACTAACCTTTAAGGAAAGGGGCAGGGGGCTGAGTTTGCTGTACAGGACTGTTATCCAAGCTTTAAAGACTCTTTAAGGAAATAGATGCATATATTTAACAATTTAAGAAAAAAAAAAAAAGAAAAAAAAAACCACACCACCAAAAACCCCAAAACACACAAAGTAAAAGGATAGTTCCAGAAGCAGGCTTAACGGCCGCTTCTCACACTGCAAGACTCACTGTACTTGAACTGCTTTGACACTTCAGCAGTTGGAGATGGACAGCTGCCACACGGAAAGAAACAGAAGAACATATCTAAGAACACATCATATATGTTCTTTTATTAGTATTTATTTCATATAAGAATAGCCAATGCAGATAATCAAACCTTCCTTTTAACATGCCTTGTTTAACAAAACTATGCAAGTTCAATAAATTTTAATTCAAGTCAGAAAGAAAACTTCTGTTAATAATACTTTTGTGGTCAAATCAACCTTTGTGACAACACCACTGACATCAATAATGTTACAAAAGACAGGAATCTGGTGCAGTATGCTGTCAATCAGTTCTCCTTCGAGCCACGTTATGTTTCATTCATCGTGCTGCACACCCTATCTCCTTACCCAGAGGGAAGGGAATTAAAAGGTCACATCCTAACCAATAAAATATATTTAGCTATTCTGTGGGGAGAAAACAGTATCTCTAATCAGTCATCCAAACAAGACAACAGACTACCCAGAAGGTTGCATGCTGCTGCACATCAATAAACATCTTTATCTAGGAAATGAAATGAAAAATATCAAACCAGCGAAGGTATGAAAGGGGAACTCAAAGCCCTGTCAGAAAAATTACAAAATTAGAACTGAGCACTGCATTCAGCAAATAGATGATACAGACATGGCAGAAATAAGTAGTGCTGGGAGCTAGGTTAGATAGCACACTCTGGAATTTTAAGTAACAGGGAAAAACGCTTTGGATACTTTCTATCTCTATCTGTATTTTCTTTTGGGTCTCTCTACCGGTAAACACTTAAGTTAACTCCTCTTTTCTTTACCTCTTCAGTCTTTACAGAGCTGAATCATAATTAAAAAAAAAAAAAAGTAATACCCTGCTGATACCTATTTCAGGATTCTTTTAATCCCCAAAATTGATTTCTTCTCCATTCTTTCAGCCTCACTAATTGAAATACTGCAGGAAATGGTCCTTATGGAACACAAGGAAATAAGAAAGAGTGCCTAAATTGTACTTCCACTGCATGTCAAAAGGAACATTAGTTGCTTAGGACAACAAAACCAGTACTGGGATGCTAAGAAAACACATCAATTTTTGCCATCCGTGCTGCTTCCAAAATATGTACAGCGGACTCATCACCTTACTGAAGAACTGTAGCTGTAGAACACAGTTTTCCCCACTAGAATTACTATAACTGGAATAAGACCAACCAGTATTCTCTGTCCCCCAGAAAACACCTTGGCTTATGCTATTTCATCTGCGGAACGAGCAGGTTTATATACACACAACTACACTGAAACAAGCTTTATAACCTGATCACAGCAAATTGCATAGTGAAATAGGAGGTACTTCAAATGCCAAACCATAAAGCTCTAAGACTGGAACACAGAATCAGGATGACATGATTACAAAACCAGCACAAAATAGCTGGCTAAGAAAGAGGAATGATGACAGCATCCATGCCTGGAAAGGGTTTGAAGCCACAGGTATCTGCACACAAGAAGAAGAAAAATGCAGGTTTCTTGGTAGAAAAAATACAAGGGAAAGAGCAAAGGAACAACCACTGCCTGTGACACAAAAGAAAAACAAAAGTAAATTTGTTTGGTCAACTTGGCCAGGTACTCATCAGTGAAGGTTAGCTAATGTTCTGTGGAGAATAAGAAGAAAAAAAGAAAAGAAAAGAAAAACATCTGCAAACTCCATTGTTTTACATATAAGCTTTAGTGAACATACATACACCGTGCGTCACAGCAGTTAGAGATAAAAACCATCTCTTATGTTACACAACCTATCCTTTGTCAATGCAGAATTAAAGAAACGTATGGCATATAAGCACTCCTACTTATATCATACTGTTGCCTTTTTTTTTGTTAAAGGAATAAATTCATTATAAAGGTCTTCCTCAAAAGAAGAGGGGGAAAAAAAAAATACTGCTTCCCAAAACTGGCCAAAAGCAACATGCAAATCCATACACGGATCACCTGCTAGCCTTCCTGCTGACCAAGTTTGAACTTGCTGTACTAATAGACTTGACTCCCACTCCTGCCAACATCATCCGACTCCAGGAGCGGGCTCTGAGGACCACTTACAGAATGAGACATCGTGGCATGTGACCCTTACAATACATAAAGGATCAATTCACTAAAACATGCAAGCAAATGCTCGTTTCTGTTGAGGTCTACAGGTCCTAGGTATACACATGAATGCTTTCTGGAAGAGGAGAGTCTGAAGAATCTACAAAAACCTACGAATTTGTTAAAACTCCACTGAATTGGGAGTATCCCTGTGCTTTCTGCGCGCGTTACTCTTTCCACAACAGTATAATTTTTGGCACTTGGTAAGAAGTATCCAGCACTGTGCTTGACTGTTCCTCATAAAAGCTGATTATGCTCCCGCAACCATTTAAAGGAAGATTCAAACGTATGAAACAATTACCTACACATCTACTTTTTTTTTTTGTTCACCTTTTACAGAAGAAAAACATTAATTTACAATAAATAATAAACCCGGCAAAGGAAAAGTCACTGATTACGCTTAAAATAATTTTAGCCACCCAATTTGCCCCCCAGTCCTATGTGCAGGAGGCTAACTGCCAGCAGCGACTGCAGCGCTAGTTGCAGGCATGGGATTTAAGCTGGCACTCTTGTTAGAACTGAGGTAATTTAAGAGGAATGTCAGCATGCATTTACTTTTCAAACTTTATTACTCTGCTTTAAGAAGAGAAAGAATGCCTGCTATTGCCATTTTAAAAATATTTACAAAATCTTTGGTATCTGGTTTTAGTCCTGCAGAATTCAAATCAAAACTCTAATGTCTCCTCACATTGTGTTTCTTTTATGATACTGAAAATAATAATTAGAAACACCACATTTAGTGAAAACAAAGTTTTCAAAGGGAAGCGTGACCACTCTTTGCTCTCGACAAAGTTCAAGGCTACTGTTGAATTAAAAGGAGCTACACGGGGACAGCTCTGCAAGCTACGAGCCGTTGTGAATCTGGCTGCCTTTGGTACCCGAGCCGTTCAAACTCAGTTTCCTTTGAACGAGCAAGTTCCTGCCATGGAGAGCCACAAGGGGATGAACATCTCAAGCTAATGAGATCTACACCGGTTGCGTAACTTCAATCCCAAATCAGAGGCCACATTCTCACCCTCCTGTCTGCAGACAGAATTTCCCTCTCTTCTTTTGGGAGAGAACAATGTAACCTACTTTTAAATAATCTTTATTTCTCTTTAAAGAGCAGGATGATGGAAACTGCTTTGGTGGCTGTTTGGCAGCAGCCTTTTCTCACAGCATAGGGATGTTTCAAAAAGTCTCCTCCATACCGTGAAGGCTTTCCAAAGTCATCCCTAACAGACATGTATTTTATTATTACAGAAACCCAGGGAAGAAATGCAGAAGCTGAGCAGAATAAAGCAGCAAAACGGAATCACGTGGGGAAGTAAAGAGGCAATTTACTCTTTGGCTTCACAAATAGCAGGCAACAGAAAAACCACTGCATTTCCATGATACTTTTCCTATTAAAGCAAATGCCTTTCTGAACACAGTAGTCCAAATTTGTAATAGCAGCATTAAGCATGAAAATAAAAGCCCATCCTGTCCAGTCGAAAAGGAATTCTAACAAAGTGAACCAAATGAAGAAACAACAATTTATTTGCTCTATCCCCTCCTGCTCTGCCTAAAGCCTGCCTTTAGGAAGGCCCAGTACCCGGGTGGTGGTGCTACTCAGCCCTTGTTCTCTCAGACAAGGCTCCCAAGACAATGCCATTTGGAGGCAGACACCTGTCCACTGGCAACAAGCACGAGAGCATCAATTCATTTTAAGCTGTCCAAAATGAGGCTATCACATGGCAACATCTTTCAGTCACTACAAAACTTGCTTCCAAACTGAAATAGCTACCCAGAGGCGAAAAGCTCCATATCACATTTCTAATCCCCATACCAGCAAGTCCTCTCTGCAATTTATTATTTTCTTTTATAAAGATTTATATAAGTTTTCCAGATCTTATTAATCTTCCTCCCTTGAAAATGTTTCCCAGATCACTTTATTTTGACTTTCATCTAGCAAGGATTTCTACAACGTACGTGAGGAATATTCTGTTGCACATTATCTATTTGATAAAGCACACTTCTTAAGAAAAAGGTCAGGTAAAAATTGGTATAATGTGGAGCTCTAGTGGTAGTGGGGAAGTAAAGCAGCACATAACACCAACCGTGAAACAGTAGATACTGACCTTTAGTATGAAAACCGTAAGAAAAAACATTGTAACAGATGAATTTCAACAAGGAGAAGGAAAAGGGAGAGAGCTTGGCATCAAATTCAACCATGTTTCAGGCTTAGAGAACACATCTTTTCATGCAACATGACGAGCAACCCTCATTTTTAGTGCACAAACTTGAATCTCGTAATTTACTGCAGTTAAGCAACAGAAAAAAATCAGATCAACACTGTATGCTAATGTTAGCCTTAAAGAAAAAGTTATATATAGTACAGCAGGAAACCAATGTTCCCTACCAAAACTAGCTGGGAGTCAATTAATCCTTTACACTCCTTTAAAAGACTCCTAGTCATCTATATTGTCCTTTTTGTGCTAGCCATGGTAACTCCTATACCAGCCGGTATACTCTGCTCTCAGTTGTATCATCAGCAAAATACCGTACCAACCATTGTAGTCAGTTTAAACACTGAGATTCAGTAGTCCTTTCAGACTGATGAGGCGGGAATTAAAACCTAAACCAGAAGAACTCCTTCCTTATATACACGGTACTATCACACATCCTATCGGCAAACATCATCAGCTTAAGTCTTGTTGACAGCCGATATTCCACCTGTAAAGGAGATGTTTTTTCAAACAGAGCGGCAGGATATGTAAAGCGTACTGCGTGTCTAGTGTGCTTCATCACACTGAGGATGCTAGAATTCCTACAGCACCCTGCGAGACACTGGCATTATTTTCTTAACTTTTAAGATGCCATTTGAACTTGGGTACATATTGCAGAAGTGTATAAAGCTAAAACAATATTGATGGTTATCAGACTGTCAAAAAGCAGCACACCAAAAAAAAAAAAAACAAACCCCACAGGAAACATTGCGGTGTGTGTGTACAAACAACTGATCCCAGTATTTGGAGGCCCCATTTCGGAAGTCAAGCAAAATCACCGGTTGCATAAACAGACACAGTTTTGAACCCCCAGTATGAAACCTGCAGTCCTGTCCTTGGGGAACTGCTTTCATCTATGACTACAGAAAAACCAGACTGAAAAGCTCTTGTATACATCACTGGTAATAGACTCCCACACCTATTTCGATCCATGTTATAGATTGTTCAGTATTTTTGCTAGGAACTTTTGTTCTACTTCCCAAGCCGAGCACACAATGCCTTGATTCAGTACTACCTCATTTAAGACAGAATATATGTATATAATTTTTGCTAGGATAGATCATTAACTTGTTCATAAGTGGTGCTGCCTGCAATCACCCAGCCTAACAGGGGGTTTTAACCAGCGTGACTTCCAACCCAGTGCCACAGTGGAACCAGATGATTCTGAGCTTTACACCTTTCCCACCAGAGGTACAGCTGTTGATTGAAGTGGCATCCCCTGGTTCTGACTTAGATGTATTTGAAAAACACGAGGTACCAAACCACCCCGAGTTACAAGCCTCAGAGAGGAGATTTCCAAGCTGTGTCTGTTACCTGGTGGGCAGTTGCACTCTGGAGGCGCTTCTCTCGCTGCTCGTATTTTTGCCAAGTGCTCGTAGGATTTCTGTGGGCGAGAGAGGCGACGTGAGGGCACTGGGCGAGCTCACGCCGTCCCAGCCAGCGCTCCCAGTCCCTGCGGCCGCAAGCTGGGATTTACCGCTATTCCATAGGGTGCGCAGCCAGCGATGACTTCTTCGCTTGGACTCGACCCAAGGTGTCTCACTGACTTCTCCACCCCCATAACAACAAAAACAAGCCCGACGCCACCTCCGCTCTCTCCCACCTCCGCCGCAAGAGCCCCCCCNGCCCCCCCCCCCCGGCTTTTTCCTCCTTTTTGAGGTTTGGGGTTGTTTTTTTTTCGATCGGGAAACGCAGGGACTGATGCTCGGGCGCAGTGGTACGTTAGGGATGAGCAAAGCTCCGGTGGGGTCCCCGCGGGGTCCCCCCCCACCCCTCCCGACCCGCTTCGCCCCCGGCCCCGCCGCCCCCCGGGTTTGCGGGCTCCCTTTCCCCGCTTCTCCCCCGCCTCCCGCCCGCCGAGCTGCTCCCGCCGCATCCCCTCACCGCCTCCGCCGGCCTCCCGCCGCCCGGCACACATCATCCCCCATCCCCGGCACACGCACAGGCTGAGAACAGCCACCACCCCGTCCCGTCGTCCCCCCCCCCCGTCCCGCACACCTGGGCGAGAAGTCGCTCCACTTTCTCCTGCATCATCGCGTTCAGCTGCTCCAGGGAAAAACCGGGCAGCGGCGGGAGCGGGGCGGCGGCAGAGAAACCCCCCCGGGCGCCCTCGATGGCCGCCACCCTGGCCTGGAGGTCGCTGGTCCGCACCCCCAGGTAGACGCAGGAGGCGGCCGCCAGCGCCGAGAGGAGAGCGGCCACCGCCGAACCGCACGGCCCGGCGCGCCGCGGGCAGCCGGCCCCGGTCCCGGTCCCGTCCCCGCCGGGCTTCCCGCTGCCATCCCGTCCTGCGGCTCGGCGGCTCTTCCCCAACGCGCTTTTACACCCTTCAGCTGCGGCAGCTTTGATTTCCTTTCCTCCGCCCCCCATGGAGGCGACGAGTTTACAAACAGCGGCAACAAAAATAGTAACGATAAAGTGCGAGGAAATGAACCCAAAAAAAAA
>RSEF01000004.1:44499546-44535670 GCA_003993805.1 Himantopus leucocephalus | reverse complement strand
TCTTTCCTATGTTGGGGGCTCCAGAGCTGGACACAGTACTCCAATTCTAGCCCATTTTCTTTCTGTTTGTTTATTTGCCGAGTTGTTTCTTCACTGCGTAGTGCACACCAACCCCTTTTCATTGCTCCTGGTTTGTGTGACTGGAAAAGAAGCATCAACATCCCAGGAACTGCAGGCATGGCCTGGTGGAAAGCTTGTTGGTTTCTGTTCCTCTGCCTCTTATCTTCCAAATGCTGCATTTACCTGTTGTAGTTTGGTTCTCATCTTGGCATTACCAGAGTGCATCTTGTGTGTAGCCCTCAGCGTGGCGTTTCTTGTGAACCAGAGAAACTTCCTGAACCAGAGAAGCTTCTCAAAGCAGAATCAGCCTCTGAAGGAACACGTAGCTCATCCTGGTTGGCATTTACTCACACGAATACTGACAAGATATAAAGACTCATAGGGTGAAAAAGAGACTTGTCCAATTATGGTGCTTCTCAGATAAGGCTGAGGGTGCTGGTTTGTATTACGAATCAAGTTTCTTTATGGAGTCATATTTCTGCAGTTTTATTACCTATTGTTTCCCAAGTATTCAAGCAATCACAACTGCAATGAAGACATGGATCCAAAAAGCTTTGTGGGTTTCAGTATAATTACTTAGGCTTTTAATAAAGTGTACCAGAAGTTCATAGCTAGTCATTTATTCTTCATCATTTGTCTTTCTCTTTTCTAAAAAAAAGGAACTCTAGTCAGGGTGAAGAAATCATGATGACATAGCCCTAGGTGGTAATTTCTTCACGATAAACAGTTAATAGTTGCGATGGACAGTTTGCAAACAAATTCCCCCAAGCGAATACCTTATGATCAGGACTTGGGCATAACAACCGCTCTTTTCAAAACAAGGACTTGCTCATGGACTATCTCTTGGCAATAAGAAGATGAAATGGTATTTGGAATGAATAATCTGACAGAAGAAAACAAATAATACCCACATGCTCTTATTTGGCGCATAGCATGGGGCTCCCTGAGCGTGGTATGAGCAGTACCCAGCGTGCCTCGGAGCGGCTGGTGGGCCAGCGAGGCGCTGGGAGCCATCGGCGCCAGCTCCAGCGCTTCACATTACCCCCTGCTGTCAGTAGCCAACGCCGTTACTCACCCCTGCTCGTGGTGACATCCAGCAAAGCAAAGCTGCAAACCCTCAGGATATGATTATCCTCTCCGGTTTATGCCGGGGGGTTACCGAGGTGCGGTGGGGGGCAGGATGGCTGCCCGCACCCCGCTGCTGCCTGTCCCGTGCTCAACTGGGTGCTGCCTTCTCTAGGCCAGGGTGAAATTTCCTCCCGAGATCAGCTCTTTTTATTTCAGTGCAGATATGGACGTCCTCTGGCTGCTTCAGTGCCCCCTACGGGGCACAGCCAACCGTGTAACCATATATCAATGTGACCTGGCTCGATGTTTTGCTTGGCTGAAAGATGCAGTCTGTCTGTCCAAGCATCTTTCTGTCCCAGCATCGTGCTGTCTGTTTGTTTTGGACAAGGCATGCTCCACATCAGAAATGAAATAGCCTGAGACAGAAAGTCCCTTGTCGCATTAGATTTACTGTAAAAATCGCCAAATGAGCCAGATCACCATATTTCTGCGGGACACGATGCAAAGCCGCTTTCCTACTGCACAGCAAATCTCATGCTAGATGTTTCTTATTCCAAAAAGGTGTGATGAGAAACCTTTATTTTTTCTGTCTGGGACAAATAGAAAACTCTGCCATACAGTCATACATAACATCAAAGCCCAAGCCTGGCAAGAGCAACTTTAAAATATCCAAGAAATTGTTTTAATGCTTTTTTTTCTTTTTTTTTTTGCAATAGGTAGCTATACCTCTACACGCCTGGGAGAAATGTTAGCCCTGCCCGGTCTCAGCTCTGAAAATAGACGAGGCTGTTCCATTCTTTGTGTGTCTATCTTCTCACACGTGTCCTCAGACAAAGGGAAACACGATGAAGAAGAGTGAGAGGAGAAAGACCAGTGCCAATCCTTCTTCCTCGCTCCAGCTTAAAGCTACATTTTTTCTTTTTGCCGAAGCTTGGTTCTGGTAAACATGTCATCCAGAAGTTTGTTAAAATGCTTTGAAATGACAGAATTTGAGAATAAATGATCTCAGATAGCTTTTCTTTAACGTGTTTTCACACAGAAATAGGTACCAGAGAGGCTTTGAAGATGCAAATTAGCTGTGTCCTCTTCTTACAGGAAAACCATGGTGATATTTCTGATGGAGGCATATTAATCCACCTCACTGCAAGGCTGGTCCAGAATAGACTAGATTGGACTACAGAATCTGAGAAGCAAGCTAAATTAAAGACAGTTTGATTAAATCTAGCATAAGATTTGTTAGTGTAGGTGAAGAACGTAACACAGCTGGTTTACCTGTTATGAAATTATCTGGTCACGTCTGCCCAAATAGAGAGCATTAAGCAGCTGTACCCTCCTGTCTTTAGTTATTTGATACCATCAAGTGGACAACCAGCAGCTTTGCAGTACGCTTAATGCATCTAAACACAACAAACTGGAAAAAATAGATGTAAGACTCAGTCTTGCTGCTTTTGCTGACTTTCCACAAGCAGGAGGCAGAGCGGATCCAGGACCTGATCTATGTTCAGTGCCAGTGAGCGAGCCTGCTTCTTATTTTGCAGCCATGATGATGCCAGAGTCAAGAAGGCATCTACTTAGGATCATAGCTAAGATTGAAACCAGATTGCTGTAGCACTTTTGAGAATGCAATGAAAAAACTGATGAAATGAAAAATCCATGCAATGAAAAAAACAATTTTCTTTTTTTTCTCTCTCTCTCTCGGAAAAAGCCACTATTTTTCACATTCTTTATTGGTGAAGATTTATAGGTTTTGAATTAGAGCGAGTAACTTGGTCTAAGGAGTCAAACTCCTACTCCAGGAGTAAAACAGATGGCTGTTCACACGGGCAAACAGTAATTTAAGAGCTTGCAGGCAGGAACTTTATCTCAGATGTTGCTGGTCACGCTTAAGGTGATATATCATGCAAGTTTAGGTTACAAAACACTTAAAATGTTTAAAAACCCCATTTTGTATCTGGTAGCTAGAGTAAAGATGCTTGAAATAAGAACTGTACCCCAGATCTATTGAGTTGGCCATTAACACGTGCAGGTGGAGTATGAGAAACAGCAGATCTGCAGTGATCCAACTCAAACAGTAGCAATAAAGGAGGAGAATTTTAAATAAGGTCCACCGAAGTGCTTGTGCACGCAGACCTGAGGTGGCCACGCTTCCCACCAGGAGGGGAGTGCTCTCGCTTTGAAGATTTAAATCTCTAAATGCCACGTTTCAGCAGATCTCGTGCATGACCAGGCCAAAGGTATTGACACAAGATGCTACTGTTTGCATTTCACGGGTCTGTGTTTGAAGATGTGGATGGTGTTTGCAGATAACAATTTTCCACCAGACAGGACTAGTGTCTGGAGTTCTTTCCATATTTTTATGTCTACAGCGTGCCGTATTCTGGCTGACCAATCCACAATCCACTACTGGATTTCTTTACCAGATACAACATAAACTTGTGAATAGAATTACGCAAAAACAGATCAGTGAAAAATAAGCACCCATCTGCTGAAACGACAAGCCGCATTCAGTTTGTAAAATATCTTGCATACCTGGTCAAGAAAGGCAGAAGGCAGAGAATAAATACAAGTAGAAACTGGAGCCTGGAACTCTGTGTTGGAACTGAGGCGACGCACACAAGGATAAAAGCTTTAATGGTTAATAATGGTCATGCATGCTCCAAGACATAGTTAAAACCTTGTATTCCAAATGTTCCTGCTTTCAAATGGAGTTTATCTATTATTCATTATATGTGGACTTGAATTCTATCTGCATTCTACTGCTTCCTCCATTCCTCTCGCTTCTGCTCAGTTCAGCCTTTCAATTAGAGTGCATCTTGCACCCTAAATGAGATTTCACTCAACTTTTGTATACTTACGTGGATAAAATGCAAGGTAGAACCAGAATCCAGCACTTCTGTGACTTGCCTCACTTCTCAGCTCTCTGGCAGGTTAGGCAGTATGGTATTTCTCATTGAGCTGCTCACAATGTCTGCCAAGATAGCACAGAATCACCCAAAAACCCCAGAAAACAACTTGCGTCACTGTTGGGGGGAAAAAAGCTGGAAAAGCCTTTCACTTTCAAATATCCAAATTGATTGCCTTCTGTCACTTTAAATTTAATATAAGCACATTAAAGTACAGTATACATGATGCAGTACATTAATATACTTAGCAGATGGATAACACTTGCTCGTGATTTAATACTTAGATATACTCATTTCACATCTACTACACAAACACTTCATATATTTGAATCTTTAAGTCAGACTTATCTGCAGACTAGAGGCAATTGAGTCACATGAGCATAGGATTTAGTTTATTAGTTCCATAACCTTACTGGTATTTTGGCAAACCTGATAATAAAAAAAAAAAAAAAAAACTTGCATCTGGATTTTAATATATTTCACAGGATTTCCTTTTCCAACATGATGAAACCAGCTCTCCTAGACCTACAAACTGACTGATTCAAGACAAAACTCAGACCCTGTATGTTATTCTTTACTAAAATTCACAAGCATTTTTCATGTGAAAGTATTACAAAACACTTCATAACAGGTAAACCAACTATCTTACATTTGTCGTAGCTTCAAATACTCGCTTTAAAATGCAGTTGACGCTTGGGAAGCCCTGGCAAGAATTTTACTGAGTGGAGAAGCATAATCACAAATGGGATGAGGAGACCAGACTTCGGAACCTCAGAATGAAAAAAAGACATCCTCGCCCTGGCTCCAGGCCAATTAATATTCCTCAGTTCCCCGGTTTGTTTATTTGTATATGAGTGAACACCACTGGAGTTGATGGCTGGTGGCGAAAGGCTGGGAGGACAAGGTTTGGACAAAGAGTTTCTGAGCCTGCAAAGTCCGATATTAACAAGTAACTTCAGTCACGTGAGTAGTCTGATCCCAATCAATAGGATTAGTCACAGAAGTAAACTTTCACGTGTGCTGGAATCTTTGGAGGATGTAAAAATGCCAAGATGAGGGTGAAGATGTAGAATCCAACTCAAAAAGCTAACTATACAGCAGGGAAATTTTCTACATCTTGTTAATTCCAAATTTCTGGTTGCTTTTTTCCTATCTTTTTCACATGAGGTCATTACTAAATAATTTCTGTATGCAGAAGCAGTTACTTTTAGGAAGTGATTTTATTTCTCGAGAAATTATTACAATAAAGAGTATGCACCTGAGACATCACAGTGGAAACCACCTTTGATAAAGTCAACAGTAACTCTGAGGATATTTTTGTGCCCCAACACAAAGACAGTGTTACCAGAAATGTAAAGGTGAAGAGCACAGGACAGTGGGAATCATAGAATCATTATAATGCAAATAAACTAACATTTCTGTAAGGACTGTCAGTGATGTATATCCTTAGAATGGGCTGAACCTTCCGAAAACTACAGACATTGTGGGTCAAAGATGGAAAAGATTATTGTGGGACAAACAATTAGGAATCAGAAAAGGCAGCAGACAGAAGGAAGATGATTTCATTATCAAATTAAAAGGAAGGAGCCAGGAAGCAAGCAGAAGAAAAATCACTGTATGGATTTTAAGAGGGTGAGGGAGTCAGTTGCAGCAGAAATTCTTCCCTTGGTTCAGTGGATGGTGTCCTCCAATTGACTTAAAAACAGATAAAGGCTGGTGATTTATTTTTTTCTTTCCCAATTCAGAATGGGTATATTCCAAGTAATTTATCTGGAATAAAATATTTTCTTACAATCACTGCATATTTGAGTATCAGTGCTTCATTTTAAACCGGCCTCCACATCTCTGCTCAGGGCCACGTTCTTCTCTCTGTTTAACCAAATTACGAGGATGATATCAAGTGAAAATCCTTATCAGGATGTCCGGTACCCTCGGTTATCTCCATCTTCCCTTCTTGATGTTATTAGTGATTCCTCTCGAGGTTTCTATTTTATGTTCCTAGGTCTGAAGGAGGCAGTGGTGGGCTCTGAAGATTTGTCTTTTCCAATCAGTCATTCAGTCTCTCATTACTACAGTGAGGTCTGGGCACAGATATCTACAGGCTCAGTACTACCTCCCCAGTCAGGATGATTGATCTCAGGCAAATTTATCCTACTCTTCTGAAGACAATCAAAATTCAGTCGCTGCTGAAGATAGATTTAGAATAAAATACAAAAATTTGAACAGACAAAACTTGGATTCAACAGAAATCCTGATTTTATTTCTTCTTGTATATTTTGCTACACTAATCCCTAATTTGACTACCTCTATCACTGTTGGTCCCTTCCTCAGTTATTCAAGTACAGTTTCAAAATGCTGTGCCATTAGCAGCTGAAGATTTTAATCCACTTTTGAAGGACATGAACAAAGTTTTCTGGGAAATTGGTGCTTGTTCATACAAATTTTCCAAAGAAAAATCTGTCCTTCCTGATCATGCTCAGATCAGGTATGTACAGGAATTCTTTTACTGGGAAGATAAAAATGCCCAACTACATCGCACCCCAGGCAGGAAAAAAAAAAAAAAATGCAAAAAAGCCCCCACAACAACAACAAGAAGAACAAAAACCCAACCAGGAAACCCTACTCTAAAAGGCTTATGTGCAGCTCCAAAATAACTGGTTAGTTTCTCTGGATCAGAGCAAAGTAAATTTTAAGCTGCCTGTGACATGACAAAACCTACACACCAGGGTTAATTGGGTGCAAAAAGAAGTATATACTATAGAATTAACTTCCTTCTCAGATGTTTTGAGAAGACACCCTGGTTTTCTCAGACCTTTTATGCCCACCAGACTGCCAGCTGTCAGTCAGATCACCCACTTTCCTTCTCCTGGCAATGGGCTTGCATCTGCCACGTGTGCTGCGGGGCAGGAGCATGAGAAGATGACCAGCAGGCTTTCCAGAGCTCCTGCCTTTGTGCCTCTCTAGGCTTCTCTTTCTCCCTCTACAGAGGGAAAGGAGGGAAATAGCCCAATTCCTTGAAGGCTGCACAATTGTAAAGGCTTTGACAGGGTGGTTTATAGGGCACAGGATGGTCAACCGTTGAGGCTGATTCCAAAAATCGATGTTAAAGGTCTCTTTCACGTGTCTCCCCATCTATGAAGAGCACCATAACCTCTTCTGTGTGAAATTCTCAGGGAAGGAGAATGAGGTAAGATACCTGTGATATCTGGGCAAAAATTAAGTTGTTATAATGAAAATTATGGAATTAAGGTGTCACTGCGCACGGCCTCTGGAGAATCACAGAGCTGAAAAAGTAAGCTGGCAGTCAGAAAAGTGTCTGAAACCCGATCACGAACATTTAGGACATTTTTCTTTGCCACAAGTAGCAAGATAAAGGACGCCAGTCAGGAGATATTATCATCTAAAGAATCCATAGATCTCCTGTAGATTTCACAAGTATTCACGTGAATAAGCACAATAAAATAGCCCGGCTGCTTGGGATTACAGGTCCCAGCCTTGTGTCTGCATCATCTCAACTCTGTCAGGCCCCCAGCTGCCAGAGACTTTACTGCATCTTTCAGGGGCACAGATTCTTCAAATTACTGTCATAGACTTCTTTTAGCTGTCATATTCCTTACACTACTTGTATTATTTTTATGCCAAAGGTAAAGTCAAGCTTTTTGCTTTTCCCTATTTGCCGTGCCCATAAGAAAATTTAAGTCTTTGATGATAAAGCTGGCTACGGAGGTCTAATCAAGTGAGTATTGACTTAAGGGAGAAAGGGACCATGAGGTAACCTCTTAATTGACCATCCTCGTCATCAGTCATGCACCTTAGTCCTGGACCTCTTCTGCAGGGCTTCCATTTTCCATAGCCCTGCTATGCTTCTTCCTCACCTAGAGCCCTCCACATGTATGCTTCCCAGAAAATTGCACCGCTGCGTTATAGACGTCTGCTTAGAAGTCAACACAAACTTTTCTGTTCCCTTATCTTCCCAAGATTACACTGTCAAAAGCAGTCAGCTGAAGGTTACACTTGTTAAATGCTCTCTCTGTCCATGCATCTCGGGCAGTTGGGAGAGACACTGTCTTTATAGGTGAGCAGGAGAATATTGGCAACTGGTAATAGAGGATTGACAGCAAGTGTCAGTAACGGTGGGGGCTGATAGAGGAGGAAGCTGGGGCAGAAGGGTAACCCTGTGTTAACATTGCAGACAGAAGTGATGTTTGGAGGGAAATATGAAGAAAGGGAATTTATTATGGCCTTTTACAGTTGAGGGCGATGCTCCTAAAGGCTCTTTCCCGATAGAGCACAAGTAGGACTGAGAGAAGAGAATGGACAGGCATTGACGGTGGGGGATAACAGCACTATGGATGAAAAAGCAGAAGGGTGGAAAAGACCTATCATGGTGACACGAAACACTTCATATTTATGTATACAGGGACTGGGAGGAGATACAGGAACTTTCAAGCCTGTGTTTTGCCAGCTAGCTGGGAGACAGGATGAAGCCATCTTATCTGGGCTTGACAGATCTCAAGACCAAGAAGGTGGCCTCTTGCCTGTGGAGAGGCTGCCCTGTGCATGGTGCTGGGAACGTCTTGTAGCAAGAAAGTGTGCAATGGACTTAAGTAAGACTGTTTTCCAGCTGAGAGTTTTGTTCTGGGTTAGTTAAAAACATCTAAAAATGTGTCTTTATGATGTTTCTGGTTGAGGACAGCTCGGGTCTAAAATTAAAACAGTCCCGTGTTAGAGGGACAGAAACAGACCCCAGCGGGCTTTGGGAGCAGCATTCCCCTGGTGGGGCACGAAAGGGAATATGTTTGATCGCTGCAGCTGAAGTATTTTCTGCTTGATGTGGGAGGCCAGGTGGGTCAGCAGAGATGTGGAGTTTGGTCTCCTGGATGAAACAAAGAGAGGAAAAAAAGTTTGGGGAGAAGTCCTCTCCCATGGTACATATTCATATGTCTGCTTTCTGACACATACCTACCCAACATCAGCGCTCCAGTGGTTTTTGGCTGACATCATATTTAGATAAACTATCCTCCTGAAACAGCAGGATGATTTGAGTATAGTTCTTCACTATTACTGAATGTGGACTTCTACCCATTTAAGAAATCTTGTGCTCTTAATTTTCTGTTTCATCTCGCCCTGGAGGATAGTTTGGTTCTACTGTATTTTTCTGTGCTTTTCTGTCCTCTGTGATTGTAAGGGTTTGAGACTTATTAAATAAAAAAGCTCTTTGATATCAGCTGGAGCACAGCTGAGGATTAAGCCTGCCCCTCAACGCTCTGCCTGCTGCTGTTGTGTGTAAATCCTCCATAGGAATCGCTCCCTTCCACAGAAATCAGCCGTAGCCTGCATGAAACATAGCAGATGCTTCACAAAACAGATCCTAAAGGAAGTGAAGATACCTTTTCCAATGAACTTCGTGATGAATATAAAAACCAGCATCAGAGCAGCTCCCCTCAGGAAGCCAGCAAATAGGCATCTATAACTCACTCATCTATAAAATGCCTCCTGGAATCTTTAATGGGTGTGAGCAAGCAACTGTCAGCTTTCTGCCACATGGGCACTGCGCTCGGAAACGGTGCTGCCAGGCTGGCGTGCCGTGCTGCTCGGGAGGGGGCTCAGCCCAGCCACCCACGGGGGCCCAGGAAATGCCCCATCCAGGCACCGGGCTGGGCTGACCCCGGCGCAACCTAAGAAATCTTGCAGCGTCGCAGTCCTAGGTGTTATGACCACAGGCAACAATACATTAAGCTCAAGAACGTAAGGAATACTTAAAAGTTACCAAAGCCCAAAGCAAACTGGTAGGATTGGTCATCAAAAGGGTAATGAAACTTGGCCATAAGGTGGGAATCGACTTTTTTTCTGGCAATGCTCAAATATTTTGCTGCCAAGGTTTCATCAGCTGTACTTTACGTTTTAGTTATTTGAGTCTCCATTAACATGTCTGTTCTGGAACTAATTTTTAGGTGGTTTACCAGCAGGAACACCAGCCCATATGCTTAAAATAAAATGACGGAGATATATATATATACACACACACATGTAGAGAGATGGAATATAATTATTTTTTTTGCAAGTGATAGCATGCCTGTGTATGATTACAATGTGTAAAAAATACTCCAAAGCCTTCTCCTCGATCCGTGTTTATAGGAAAAGTCCCATACGCTTATAAAAGAGTAAAGAGTTCTGAAACCTATACCATAAATCAGCCGTAAAACTTCGTGAACTACAAGCGTGATGTAAAGCTTCCTGGACCGATGTGAGAGTCTGAGGGTCTTTGCAGCCTCCTGGTTAGGTAGCTGTGCTGCGGGCTAGTCGCTCCTCGGCACTCGCCGTGACCAAACTCCTGCTCTGTTTCTTAGGGGAGCTGCATGTTGCCTTAGCGATTTCAGCTGCAGGCTGGTTTGTTTGCGTTNTTTTTTTTTTTTTTTTTGCACTAGATGCTGATTTGAAAAGATATATTGACAAAGAAATGCAGATAAGCCGTGGGCAGGTTTACTGCTGTAGCCCTCCCCTTGCTGCCATTCATACCCTTGCGCATCAGGGCGTGCGGGAGCAATCAGCTTTTCAGAGGCGTCTGCCAGAACGTCACTTCTTTCAGATTTGAGCCTAACGTGTATTGATTTATTGCAGTCAGGAGATGGGACCCATCAAAATTAATCACCCTCTGTGTTTACATTCCACCTTCGTTGTTTCTTCCTGTGGCTCCTCTGATGCCCCCCAGTTAAAGCCTGTCTCATCTTCCCCTTAGTTCAGAGGCAGCGTCCTTTTTTCCAGCAGTTTGTCCCCTTTCTGACAGCAGCTGCACTGCCACCCCATCCTAGGTCTGCAGGTTTCTGCAGAGCTCTACTGCCAAACACCCATTGAAGACTGACCTGCTGCGTCTTCCTAAACACTTCCAGCAGAATCATAGCTCAGTACAAATGTTTGCAATGCTGTCTCTTGAGTTATTTTGTTTGCGGCTGTATGAAAAATCATGCGAGGAGGTGTATTTCATCAGAGGAAGTATCACACGGCATAGCAAAAAGAGGAAGGAACACTCCTTACAGTAATGTGCTGCTGAAAATGTATATATCTCTGCAGCTGTCTGCTGGCTCATGTGAGCAGTAGCTCTTTATTATGGGCTACATATCTAATGTCGTTACTACAGGTCAGTGACATCTACTAGAGGCAAGGAAGCTACCTGAGTTTAGGGTATGGCTCTCACATCAAGTCTCTCTTTATGTCCTCTCTTTTATTGGTCTTATTTTGTTTTCCCAATGGCTCATTCCGTGCATCTGCACTCTGCATTTTCGTAAAATTTAAGCAACTTGTTTTGGCTACCTCTTGTGCTGCTCTGAATTTTGTAGGATCCTATTTAAGCCCACAAAGGTCACTGTTCTTTCCCCACGAGCTGTGTATTCAAGTCCCATTAATATTAAATAGGATTTCAGGGAATACATTGAGGGAGAATAAACCTCTTAAACACCTCTTTTACCATACTTATTTTATTTCTTTGGCATTTCTCACCTCTTGAAGCCATTTTCTTACTTTCCTGTCTATACAAGTGTAGACCACATCTCGCCCTTCTAACAAGACTCCCTCCCTTCCCCTGTTGAGGACTCTCAAGGAAGCCAGGCACACGGCTCTTCGCACTGTTTTCCTTTTCACTTCCATTTAAGAGACATAGTTTGCTTCCTCTCTAAACTCATTCCCATTCAGAGACCAAAACTACTTCTCTGTTTTGCCCTGAAAAGGAGCATGTACATGCCTGAAGCCATACGATGTTCTAAGACTAACATAAAGACTCATTTATTTATTAGCCTTCTTTGAGCTCTAAAAATACAATACTTTTTTTACAGTATCTTTCATCCTCAAGTACTTCACAAGTTACCACTCTAGCACTGCCCAAGAAGTGCTGGGGGTTGTAGGGTTGGGCAGCCCTGCTGGAGCAGATGGCTTCATGCGGGTCCGTTTTGGGGAGGAGGTGTTTTCACGTGAAGTTCAGTCTCAGTGCACAGGCAGCGATGCTGACTTGTGGCAACCATTATGGCGGGCAGAATTAGGAGTTAATACCCAGCTTCGTGTGCTGTTTCCTTCTCGAAATGATGGCCCGACATAGCAAGTGCTATTTCTATACATCTCCGAAATAATAAGCAGCATTTCTGTACTCAGATGAACCATTTAGCTCCAGTCTCTGATTCAATTGTTTTTCCATCATCCAACAATGAACTGTTAAATGAGTTGAAAATCTGTTCTGAGCTAAAGATGTCTTTTCTGTAGCACTAATTGCTAACAAAGTGAAACAGAGTATCAAGATGGAGGAGCATAGAAGGTCACTTGCATGCAATTTAGTTTTAAAAAAAGTAATCTGGGGGTAAATTAACCGTAGCTTAGAAATCTCAGAATGAAGGCACTTAACACTTGAGATTTTGAGGATGTTGCAACTTATCATACATGACTTCTGCTTTAATTGCCTGTAAATAGCTTCCAAAGATGTCTGTATGGCTTCATAGTTTACAGTTACCTGGGTAGTATGCTGGTCACAATTTTTAGCTTTGGGTGACGATTTCAAGGTGTCTCTAGCTCCATCATTACCAGTTTTGCAATGATTGTTAGTTAATCTTGCCTATCTCGAGTGCCCGTGATATGAATCTGTAATTGCACAGGGCCAATTAACCTTTATTTCCCAGGTGAGTGAGGTAGCTGATAGCGTAATGAAGGAGCGTGTGAAGAATGTATCGTTCCATCTGGAAAACTTACAGCAGGAGAGGGTGAGAGAGAACAAGGACCCTATCATGCAAGGTAGCTCTTAAAAGGTGTGCATAATAAAGGGGCTGTGTGAGCCGTACACAGGGGCTCCAGTAATAGCTCCTGTGTTAAGGGGAAAGTTACCACATTACTGTTTGCTTTTTACTCTCCCCCCCCCCGGCCCCCGCCTCCCTCGGTTAACAGTGGCCTTGTGAGCAGCACAAAGTAAGAGCTTTGGCTTGCATTGGCTTTGAAACCGCCACAGCTGGTTGCCGCAGGGCTGCCCCTGGCTGGCTGCGCTGCCGGAGGCGGCTGGCCCCGCAGCAAAGGGGGCACGGCAGCACCCGTGCGCCTCGACCCCTGTGCCTCAGCCGCTCTCACGCGCAGGAAACTGAGGGTGGAAGTAGCTTTCTGAGCCACCAGCGGCATGCCAACGCACTGGCTTGTCCCTGGCCTCTGCTATTCCTCCTGAAGTCAAAGATACCCCACTCATCAATGCCACAGTCTTTGTTTCTGGGCTTCGTTCATGTCTTTATTTTCTTTCTGGGTCACTAGTGTTTTCTTTAGCTGTTGAGCAGGGCTGTGTAGCCAGAGACTGGGAATGTCTCAGCGTGAAACATGTTCCCCTGGTTCCTTCTCTGCAAGGCAGCGCCAGGGGTGGCAGCTCCTGCGTAGGGGGTGGCAGGGAGGGACCGCTCCTTTGCAGCCCAGTGTCCTTGGTCGGGATTACATGAGAACCTGTTTAAGCAGAGAAAAGAAAGAGAGCCCTCCAGATCTCAGAAGAATTTGAGAATGTGAATACTAAAGGCTCAGACTGTAAGTCAACTTGAAAAGAAATTGGTTTTGTGTACTTTGAAGATTCACAGCCAGTCTCATGACTTTTTTATGAAGACCTGTCAGATTCTTGCTTTTTGAGTCCTTCCCGTTGGTAGAATGGGTGATTTGCTTTTTGGTTCATTCTCACCGCTGCTGATACCTCAAACACATGTACTAACGCAGGCAGAC
This sequence comes from Himantopus leucocephalus, assembly GCA_003993805.1. Classification (NCBI taxonomy): domain Eukaryota; kingdom Metazoa; phylum Chordata; class Aves; order Charadriiformes; family Recurvirostridae; genus Himantopus; species Himantopus leucocephalus. Next base: position 44,521,916 of record RSEF01000004.1, on the reverse strand, counting down.
TCCTCTTGCCCATCAGGAGGCAGAGCAGTTGGGTTTGTCTGAAAGTTATGCAGAGCCATGTCATGCTGACCTGTTGGCTGGTGTGAGGAGCTCAGTGCAGGGAGGAGACACCCCTGCCCCCCCGCCCTGGCCTGGGACGCACAAGGCCCCTCGCAGCAGCACCGAGGGGACAGCTCATGGACCATCTCTTCTGTGCATCTGCACAGGCACCGGCACTCCCAGGGGAGCAGCACTGGGAGGAAACAAGATGACTCCGCCTCATTTCCCAGGCTGGAATATGGAAGGGATTAACTACAGCATCCAGGAGAGCCTTTAGTCAGTGCGCTATTAAATAAAATGGCGCAATTGTCAAAAATAGCACAGAGCATTTCTGTACCCCTCGCTGTGCTTCATCAGCACGCACAGAGCTTCACTAACACGCCGGCAGTATGTACGGTGGCACTGAGAGCACGGCATATAGGGGGAAGGCGTGAATAAATTAATGTTTTTCTGTGTTACCAGATCACCAACAGAGAGGCAGAAAGGGAGAGGAGCACCTTCGGCCAATGCCCCTGCCTACAGCAACAATAAGAGGTGCTTAGCAGCTGCTGCCGCATCAGCCTGGGCATACATTACCGCTCTAGCTCAGACCAGGAGTGTGCTTTTCAAGCGAATTGCCCGATTACCCCCCATTACCACGTTTGGGTTGGCAGGCTGGGCTCATGAGGCTGGATGCTTCCCTGCTGGAACAAAATGGGATGATGTGGTCGGGGGCAAAGCCCCTCAAGCCTGTGCAGCGTCGGTGCTGGGTCAGGAGCACCCGTGGTTCTGCTCTGCAGCTTTGCCTCTCTTGTCCGCACCGCTTGCCAGGAGGCCACAGCCTCCATGCACCTCTCGGTAAGCCTAAGATGGGACAATGTATATTTATGCAAGGGGAAAATGGCAAGGCAGGGATCACGGCAAGGAACAGGTATTAAATGTGTTGGAGGTCCCAGGAACTAAGGAAGTTCTTGATGGCTCCATGTGCTGTAGTATGCTTAACGTAGTGAAACCATTATGTTATTTTTAGGTCCAGTTTTCACATGTGAGGTGCGAACACAGGCTTCGTTTTGTTTTTAAAGGTGTGACTCTTCCTCCACAAGCTGTTCTAAATATGTGCCTCCATGTTTAATGTGCCAAAATAAATGTGCTGCTACATTCTGATTCTGGTTTGGATTTTGCTCCTGAGTTTTAAGCCAGTAATGTGCACAATGACAAATTTGATATCAGCGTTCAACACCATCAGATACCTGATACTTCATGGTTATGTTGCTTTGGTCATCCCTTCATTAAGTTATTGGCTCATTCATTGCTAAGAAAAATACAGAGAAAAGAAAGTCTTAACAAGAAAAATTCATTTAATTCCCTGATATGAACCCAAACCTGTGCTCAAATTTAATTTATTTATTCTATTTTTTTTAGGGAAAAGACTATATTCCAGTTGTTTCAAAAAAAGCCTGATTTTTTTTCTTTTTAACAAGACTTCTGATGATGCTGGTAAAAGTTGAGCAAGCGTTACTGACTTTATTTAAAGCCTCAGCTGCTCAGGTAGCCACTGAATATAGCTGAGCTCTTACAAGAACAGCTTGCAGGATTCTAGTATTGTTTAATTTGAATACAAACCCTAGTCTAGGGTTTCATACCACAACTAGACTTAATGTAAGTGAGATTCTGATCTGGAGCCAAGCTCCATATCTGACCCAGCTCCAAATATGTCAGAATCCCAAAATATATTTTAAGTATACCACATGACAGAGTCCCAGAACGTCATGAAATGTTATATGATAAATATATCCAAATAAGAATGCTTTCATAAAACAATGAGTTCTTGTGCCACTGAGTCCTTTTGCCACAGTGTTGAGGATGCAGGGTCAGGTCCTTGTCCATTTGTGCAGAATAGGTTTGCATCGTGCTTATGGACTTGGAGTGCTCCAAAGCCATGTGTGAAGAGCACATCATCAATTAGAGATGAGAAAAAGAGCCAAACTTCTCAAATGCTACAACCAGACAGCTCAGCGCATAACGCCGCGGCTGCTGCGCAGGAGGGGTCCACGTTGAGCAACCACTGATCCTCAGGCCAACTGCGAGGCACCCATTTGTCTGAGAGATGTGACGCCGTGGGCTCCAGCGCCTGGCTCCTTGGTGCTCTCGGCAGGTGGTTACCAAGCAACGTTGCAGTTTCAGACCCGCGTTGTCCTCCCTGCCACTGGATGGATGCTTCAGTCACAGCTGCTGCTATCGGGAGGGAGAGAATATGATTTTGGGGGAGGGTGGGAGGAAGGTGGCCGTAAAAGAAGGAGATTTATATATCCCCCACTGTCTAGATTGCTGCAGATCAGCTGGCTGGTACTTAGAGATTGTCTTTGAGGAAAATTTAGGGATCTGAATTCATTCATTTCACAGCAAACGAGATTACTGTAAAAGAGGAAAGATCCCAGATGCTTGCTCTCCTTGCAAAAGAACACATGCCCTTGCGTGATTTTTTAGACTAGGTAATTGTAGCACCTGCCTTTGCTGAGTTGTGTAATGATGCAGCTCACCCTTACAGTGACCTTCAAAGAAAAAAAAAAAAAAGAGAGGAAACAGCTCGTATGCAGAAATACCTATAACATCTTGCAAGGAAAGACTCTGAGGAGCGCTTGCCTGCTGGCTATGCCGCATGTGAGGGGGTGGGGGCTGGGACTTCACCCTGGATTCTCACACCATTCCTCTTTTACAACCAAAGAAGGTGACTGGTTTCTGCTTTTCCTTAGCTGTTTTTCCTACGGCTGGGTTTGTAGCCTGAATAGTTAGGGTAGGAATTCGGTGCAGCACCTCATCCCGCTCACTGCTACAGCACTGCAAATACGCACAAGAGAAGGAAGAGGGACTGCCGAGGTGAAAGCCAGTGGACGTGCAGTGCAGGGAGCCCTTGCTACGCCTGCTCTGGAGGTGTAGCCAGTATATACGCCCAGCCGGCTGATCCCTGCTTTACTCTTCGACAGAAATGCCTGGCCCTGGCCAGCAGTGCCAACTCCTCCCCTTGAGCTACAAAGAACCATTTCTGCAGACCATGAGGGATGCGACACAAGGGGAAAGAGAGGGAGTGAGGAGGATGCACTCACATCCCTAACGTATCCATGTAGGACCAAGCGTAATTTAGCCCTTTGCCTCATGTCTAGTCGCCCTTAGCTGCAGTGCAGCCAAAAGAAGCCTAGTCTTTATTTGATTTTCACATTTCTCAGTTATGTTAGATACCTGTTCCTCAAAAGAGCTTCCTAAAATAGGCACACAAAGGGTGTCTGCATCTAGGAGCGCTCACTTAATGGAGTTACCTTGCTCGCAGGCTGAATAAGCTTCAGAAGGAGCCTTTTAAAACTGTATCCTGCAAAAAATGGTGCAATTTATTCCTGTTAAAATTTATATTTAAGCAAGCAAGGGAACACAATGAGCTATGGCTAGTTTCCACCCAATTTCAAAATTGGAAAATTTTTCTGTTTGCAAAAAAAAGAGACCTGAATTCAACAAGCCCTCATCTTTCCATATTCTCATCTGTGAGACTTGCTCACTGCCGGAGAGCGCTCAGCATCCCTCAGGGTGAGGACCTCGGGACCACATTCAGGGTAAATAAGGGTGGCTGAGGCTGGATCCGAGGGAGGCCTCACCTGATGAGCGGGAGCGGCAGCCGCGCTTGCGTGGCAATGCGGCTGTGTGGCGGGGCGAGGGACGCGGCACATTCTTCTCCCTGCCACAGGCATTCCCACAGAGGCAGGGAGGCTGGGGGGCTGCCAGCTGCTCGGCCCTTTGCTGCTGGAAGAATGCAGCTGAATGTGAAAACTTGTCACCAGGCTGAAGCCACGATACACCTGTCCCTCCTGTCAGTCTCCTGCAGCAAAGTCTCACAGGGACTTGAAAACTCAAGCCATAAAAGTGGGATTTAACTAGCCTTATTCTAGAATGCAATATGTAACACCCATGCTCCATATGTCCCATGATGGGAATGTCCATTTAAACCGTGCTATGTAAACAAGACAACAGCTGTGGAATGGCATGAGCCGTCCCGCAGTAATTCAGAGAAGAGTTAGGCAAAACTTTAGAGGAACATTCCTTTTGGTTAAATACCTATGCCCAGAGAAATGGGAAGAATGTGTGATGGGAATCAGTGTCATCTCCTTTTTTATTAAGTGGCAGAGCTGTGAGAAACCCGTTAGAAGGAGGAAAATGGCTCCTCCAGCAGTGAGAACAAGGGAAACTATTTCCCTTTTTCATGTTGTTAACAGTCTTGCGTCTAGCCTGGAATGATAACACTTGGGGAAGCTCCTAGCACTCACCTTTTATAGGTCAGCAGTGTGGGAGCCCTGGAGGAATGTACTCTGGTAAATGTATGGAAACGGCTGGCTGCAGCTGAATCAGTTGTTTCCTCCCTGGAGATAAATGTTTGTCTGCCTTTTTTCCCCTCGTTTTCTTAAAATCTAAATTAGACTGCCTTAATGCAGAGAAATTTCCTGATACATCTCGTGAAAGCATGTATAACAAATGCAATAACAAGCACCGCTCAAAGCCCTGCTTTTTCTATTTGTTGGCTGAAGTGAGAGGAAAAGGATTGTGGTTTTCTGTTTGCTCCTTCAGTGGGCTTTTCTTCCACATGAAAACAAATATATTAATATCTGGTTAAACAAAATGCTTTATTTAACTATAAATCAAACATCTTGCCTGTTTCTCCCCCCACACTTTCCGTTATTAAACTTGGATAAATTGAAACTAAGCATCTCCAAATTGCAGGTCAAGATGCTTGACCACTCTTAAAAAAGCAGCCTAGTGGATTGATTAATTTGACTTTAACCTGAAAATAATTAGTTCTACCAAACTTTCATTATTGGTTAATAAAACTTCTAGCATTTTCTTCTGCTCTAGGTACAATATATGTACTGACTTTTGTATCAGACACTAAGATTTAATATCCTCCTAGGCAAATATTGACCAAGACAAGAGGTCAATATTAACCTGTCAAATCAATAAATCCAAACATTCACATGGGCAGTAGTTAATCTGCTCATATTTATTTCAAAAAACACCCAAAAGCCAAGATTATCAAAGAAGTTAAAGTTGCTGAAGCTCGGAAACATACTTATTTATCACATCATTTACAAAACTAGTAATAAGTGTTTACTTGGAACACAGAAACTTAAAGTTAAGACCGTCATAAATCTTACCTACTTTGACCTAACCAGAAACTAGGAATCATCATCACACACACACTTTCCACATGGATATTTAAAAGCTGCATTTGACGAAGGCAGCTTGTAATTTTAGTGCCTGAGTGCAGGCCTGCAGGGTCAAAAGTGAGAATTAGGTGCACTCTCTTCCAAATACCTGCTCTGCTAAACAGCCTGGCTACACTCACTTGCACTGAGACACTGGTAGCTTGGGGGGGAAAACAACCTCTTGGGTAGGGGAGGAGAGATTTTAATGGAGCAATTTCTTTAAAGCTCTGGGTAGGAAGCCAAAATCTGCATTTGCGAAGGTTTTCAGCAAGGAAATCAGTACAAGGTGTCCATCCTGAAGAGCTTTCCATCTGTGGTTATGGAGCAGTAAGACTTCCTATCAATGGTTCCAACTTCCCCTAAAATTCGTTATTTATGACAGCCTTGTGATAAAAAGTTAGCATCCTGCCTGAGTTACAGAGAAGTGGGCATACACCTCATCAAGCTTTCAGAGAGGATTTTGAAAAGAATTTCCCACTTACTGCATTAATAACCCTGTGTTTGAAAGAGGTACAGTGCAGAAGCTGAGAGCAGAGGGGGAACGGGCTTCTTTCTCCTCTGCAAAGCACATCCTTTAACACAATATTTAAGGTCTCTGGACCCTTTCTGTTTATTTCTAGAAGTCAAGCAATATCCTGCCTATGGATTACCCGTGAGCTGGAAGTGCAAATCGCCATGCAAATGAGTACGCCGAGGACCCTTATTAACAGAAAGGCAACAAAGACTCTTCAGCAAAAGAGAGGGGTAGCAGGCAAGGATAAAAGGTTCCCGTGGGTCAGCTGTGGGGTTAGCAGAGGGAATTCAAGGCTTGGAGCTGAACCATCAACAACCTCTCTCCGTTCTCACAATGGGGCATTGTTCAAGCATCTCAGTGATGTCCTCTATTAATAATGGTGTATTCTCTTTGAGTAGCCTGCCCTAGAAACCATATGGATTAGACATCAAGTCCCACATACTTTAGCAAAGGGGAAAGAGAGAAAGCATAGAAAAGCTAGGCTTGCTCTTGCATTCCTTCACTGTTGAGGGCAAAGGAATAACACAAAGCATGCAGGAAAATATTCTTAATAAGGTGTGTAATCTGCTCGTGAAAAGGGGAGGGAAAACACAACTGTAACACTACCAGTTTGATCCTAGCTTTCAACATCAGGATCATGGTTGTATTCTCTGCCCTTCTTGTTAATGCAGCTAAAGTGGAAGAGGTTTGCAGAGCACCATTTATTGCAGTTGTCAGCTATAATCATGATCACCATCACTTGTACTGCGGCTGTGCCCCCGTGTAACAGGATAGGGGGTGCCCCGTTCTCCTAGACCTTGATGAAGTATAAAAGACATCGATCCTGTCCTGAACAGCTTACCATCCAACCAACAGGCAACAAGCCTGAGCAACATAAAAGCAAGCGGTGAGGCAGAGGACGTGCTAAAGGGAAGTTTATAGCATTTCTGGGTTACAAGGGATAGCTTTATACCCAGCCAAAGCTGTCCAAACAATTTAGAAGTGTTGAGCTTATTGTAAAACGAGTAATTAAATGATAACATGACTGCTCTAGGCACGGTTCTGCACGGTCCCCTGAGCACGCTGCTCTCTGAATATGGGGTAAGTCAGTGAGTTCACGCTTAGGTTGCATTAAGACTTCGTTTTTCGCACACAACTCTAATCCAAGCCAGGTACAAAGAGCTGCAGAGGAGGCTGGGGAAGATGAAGTCGGTTGTGGAGGACAGAGGATGATGGCCATAGAGGGAATACCGGCAGCAGATGGAAATATGGCAGTGTGTGTAGGCTGAGCTATTGGCCCTTGGCATCCACGTTTTCCAGCAGCCAAACCCAGCACTGAGAGCTCAGAGGCCATTGGTACTGCACGTGAGAGCAGCTGCAGGAACTAAAGGTTTGTGTGGCGGGGAGTATATAACAAATGACTCTCAAAGACGAAAACGAAGATGCATCCGCGAGCATATTCAGAAGTTAGGCATTTGAGGAAAAGCAACATTACGAGCCACGCAAGCTAAGTAGGTGGATAGACGGTGGGCTTGTCTACAGGGGAAATTTAGTACTGACTAAGCTAAGGTGTGAATTTATACAGCCCTAGCTACTCTGCACTAGCTTCCTGTGTGGATAGCCTTAATCTGCACTAAGAATGCTTTTGTGAGCACAATGACACATTTACTACAGGAGTTAATGTAGAGCAGCTTATGCGCTGCAAATTCACACCCCGGCGAACGCCGTCCTGCCTGCCCGCCCCTGCTGATCACACAGGAGCGCTTTTTCAGCAAGGGGCACTTCAAGCCAACTACCGTCAGGGAAAGCATTTCCAAATGCTGATGCTGTATTGGGGCCGGGCTACCTGTGCAACCTCGTGGGCAGAAATCGTTAACAGGGATTGAACAGGGATGTTTGTGAAACAAATAGGGCTGGACTTTTTGATAAGGTTGGGAGGGTACCCCTGAGGAACAGCTTTTTTTTCTGAGGTGTCCCAGAACTATTTTATATTATTAAATAATCTTTGAATACATGCATGCTAATATTCTTTATGTGTCCTATAGATATGATCCCCTTTCACCAGGTACAAAATTTTATTTATCTCTTTGTTGGAAAAGGGGGAACTGAAATACAAGTGAAATGATGCACCTGAGATCACATCTGGAAAGGGACCCCTAATCTGCTGATACTAAGCCCTGCTCTTAGGGAGTCTGGCTGTCATAAACCACATTTTTTTTGTCTCTGTGAAGGGAACAAAAAGCGGACACTTTGGCCCAGCTATGAATCTGAATCCAGATTTTGTAGCTGAGGCACTGCAATATATGATGAACCTAGTAAAAACCGTGCTTGCTGGAATGCATCAAAAATAACACTTAAAAGAAAGAGGCTTTTAACAAATCCCAGTCACTTCTGAAAAAATGTTTGCTTTAATCCTGCTGACGTTGCTGAGACCCTTAATCCTGGAATTGTCTCGCTTACTTGAGTACACGTGGGAGGAGAACAATCCGGTTCTATAGAAACAAACATACTCTTTTTACAAGTGATAGATTAAGCATGCAAAGTCTGTCATTACCATAATGACAAGAGTGATGCTCTATGAAGAATACTAATGCATCCATACTCATTCCATCACGGAGGACATGTCACTTTTATTATTGAAAGCTGCTGATGTGAATAACACAGAAAGGTTTCTCAACATTTCCCGTTTTGCTGAATAGTATGTCACACTGTCACATCACACTGTTATATGATCTGGTAATGAAACACCATAATGCACTTGTGCGCGGAAACAGACTTAAGGATACGGAGAGTACATTAGCCCTCAATTACCTGGCCTGGGATGGCCTAAATCTCAACCTTCTGGATGCTTTCATGTCTTGCATAAATGCAAAAAGTACCATTCAGAACTGACAACCAGCACTGGCTGCAGGAATGTAATAGCATCTTCTGTGAAGGCAGATGAAAAAGTATGCTGCTCTACATGGAAATATTGGGTACTTACCGGAAACCCCACCTGCTCTTTACTCTATCTGATCTTACCCTTAATGTTTTACAAATAAACAAGCTTCCATCAATGCTCAGTTATGTTGTGTTATATAAAGAAGCTTCAGTGTGCCGCTTTACGGGGATGAAGCTGTTTTATAAGTGGACGCTCCAATAGGAAACATCTGTCCCTTATTTATGGGCATGCTTTAAGCCTCTGAAGTGCTGATTCTTTACTATTTCCTCTCCCCTCCCTCCTAGTGGCCTGTTCTACAGTTCGCCAACTATTTACAGTCTATTCCAAATGTCCTTCTCTTCTTTCCAGGCCTGAAATTAGCCATGATACTACTCGATACGCTGACATTTCTGATGCTTAGCATCTAAGGAGATGTCTGCTGCTTCCTTTCCAGCTCAGAGAAGATGGGTACAGAGTGGGTGAATTCCTCAGAACTCCGAGGCAGCCAGTTCACTCAGGCAAGGAATGGCTCTGTGTTACCATATCCCATCTGCAATGCTATCGTTACATGGTTGAATTGCAGTTTCCATTATAAGCCTCATTTTCCGGGGTTTGTAGCTCATCCGTAACTGGCCATTAAGGTTGTCAGCCCAGCAATGAATATTATTCTAAGACTTTGTTAGAAAATTGGCTTAGCTTGGGTTTGTTGGGTTTTTTTTTTCCTTTCAGAGCTGAAGACTAAAAATAGATTTTAGATGTGGGCTGTGAAAATCTCGACAGATCGCAATGCCCTCACCAAAATATCATGGGTACTTTGACACACACTCTCAGCAAGCAGAGCAGCACAGACTGCAACACGGAGCTTGAATTAAGGTTAATCGAATATCTTTCTGCATCTTGTGTGCCATTCCTGGCCTTCCAACTCTTATTAGAGACACTGTCTATATTTAGCTTTCCCACACTAACCCCATTCCATCTGCGTGTTGGACCTGATCTCAGAGACCCTTCGTTTAGTTTAGTTTTGCTCAATTTCAAAAGCAGAAAAGAACACTGCTAAAAGCTCTGTACACCTCCAAGGAATGTAAAATAAATTCCACTCTTTAATGGTGGTTCAGAGCATTATGATTATTTACAGTTGTGAGTTTCACCCTCCCTCTGCTACCTAACTATATTTGCTTGTCCATCTATGTCTCCACTGGGCAAAAGCGGAGACTCACTCTCATGGGAAGGACCGCAAGGAGGAGGTACTTTCTGTCCTAGTTACTGAGGCTGAAGGAAGAACCGTGCTCGTTCTCTTGTGGGAGAACATCTTCAGCTTCCAGTATCCCCAATTCTTTGTGAAACCTGGGTACAAGAAAAGCAAGCCATATTTTTGGACGTCTTTTGTCTCTGCTCTGGCACCAGAGCCCTCTCTTTTTCCTGCAGCTCTCGGACAATGTGTCTTCAGATGGATTTCTCGATATGCTGAATGTCCATTGCTGAACGTCTGTAGTGTGGAAGGGTCAACTCATTCCCTCCTGAGCCCGCCTGAGCTCCTCTGCAGCCACAGAATTTCTCTTTCGGATAACGTGGTTGCGGCAAGCTGTCTACCATGCTATTGAAAAAGACTTGCATCCCTCCCCTGATTTAATTCTGTGTCATGGTCTGACTGTTGGATTACAGACCCCTCAGAGCTAGGACTGTGAACCCTTGTAATGAAGTCAGATAAATGGCAAAGAGTGTGATAAATTAATAGCCTTGTCAGTTGCCTTTGGAAACCAAAATTCAAGTGGAATTCCACTATAGGATTGTGACCTGTTAAACTACAGTTCAAAGCTGAAGAAGATAGCAAAGAACCTAGTGAAAATGTAAAACTGTTATAATATTCTAATCCGTCACTAATAGGGAGTTTGTGCAATTACAATCCTCCTCTTCCCATCAGTTTACATTTTCCCAGTTTAGTAATATGGTACACAATTCCCAGCATGTATAGCAACACCATCCAAAAAGTCTGCTGCCCCTCAAATCCTCTTGGTCCCTTTGTCAAAAGTCGCTGCCCCGATGGCAGCGACAGCATAGCAGGCAACACATCAGCTCCACTGACGCCACAAGCCAATGTATCAACCACTGATTTTAGTTCATGTTAAAATACTGAGCAGTGTGCTGCTGCTGAGGGGCAGGTACATCTCCCGCTCCATCACTTCTGCTACAGAAGCAGTAACCCTAAAAACAGAGCAGGACAGCCAGCTGGGGCAGCTAGGGTTTAGCTGCCACTGCCAAATCTGACAGGGATCACAAACCAGAGCCCTCAATTTCACCTACGTTTTTCACTCACGCCGTATTAACTCATTCCTATTGGCTTTTACTGCTTTGGCTAACATATGTGGATATCATATTGCCTGCTGCTTAGCCAAGCTTGCCTCAGATCATAACTGGAGAGAATTCAGAGAAAAACAATGCAATGAGTTTGCCACTGACTTGTCCAGCAATGACATACCCAGGAACCGGGCACAATTAGTGCAGGATCCTGCAGAGAGAAGTACCGCTGCCTCCCCGCTCCACATGCATAGGTAAATCACATTTCCTTAAGTAAACCCAAATGCACAGTAGAAAACTGAAGCTTTCCCCCAAGTTTCCCTTTTGCTTGTTCAGTTTCTGAATTCTTAAGTTTTATTTCTTTTTGGAATGCCACTGCTAATGTAAAGGAAATTAAATATCAACATTTCTTTCAGCACTTTTTAATCATATGCTTTGTGGCTAGAACTTAGGCTGTTAGTAAATGCATGTTAAACCTTGAGAAGATTACAGTGCAGCCCTGGGATTTCAAGAAACTTCAGGGAAATAACCAGTCATTGTCCCACTATTGTGTTACAGCTACCTACAGTGTTAGGAAACAGAATATTAATACTGATTAATGCGTTTCTCTGATTTACTCTCTATGCCAGAACGAGCTAACAAATTGAAACCTAAATTAATTTTGATAGGAATTGAACTTATACCATCCAAATTCATATCTAAAAATGGTAAAAGTCATCTCTTAGAAAGAAATGAAGCAAAACACAGTATCTCTAAACCCACCTCCTTCCTAGCTTCACAAAACAAACACAGACCTGCCCTAAGTGAGCCCAGCTCCCTGAAAATAAGAAATGGGTAACTCCTTCTAACAGGTCTACAATGGCAATATATTTTACTCTTGCTTAAAATTAAAACCGTGCAGTAACCCTTCTTTAAGGGGAAATTGTGGTCCTAGAGGTAATATGAATAGAAATGCCTCAAAGAGAGCAACTGCCTACACCAGAAAACAAAGCAATAACCTATTAATAAGGTGTCCTTAAACCCAACAGTGACCAGTTCTCAGAATACTTCTTCTTTTCCAGATGCATTTCATTCAGGGGCCTTTTGGTATTTTCAGTCTTTGGAGCAAGGCTCTCCAATAAGCTGCAGCCAACCGTGAATTTAAAATACTGCCTCAGCCCAACGTGACTGCTGTCTTGACACAAGTTTGTGCCTTGATAGTTCACCCTGCTACTTGCACCACTCTTCATGACGAGCCAATCCAGCTTCCTCTTATTCTCCCATAACCTCTGGAATGATGAGTTTCTGTTCTGCTCAAACACCAGACAACAATTTAACAAAGTGGGAGATCACCACAACATCTGAACTGAAATAAACAGGGACAAAAATGTGTTTGCTACTTATACCTAAGGTGCAAATCAGTAGAAAAAGAAAGATGCAAACGGTGAAGTAAATTCAGATTTTATATTTTTTGGATGTAAAAGATATCAAAATGTATTCTTACTTAATCGGAGGAAAAGGTAAAAAGCAACTAACAAAGAAGTTGTACATCGGTCTGGAAGACTAACTTATTTGCAGGCAATATCTTATGCGATTTTCTTGTCAAGTTCACCTATCCTTACAGCACAAAGTTATTATTTTTTCACATGCATTACTGTTAAAATATTTAGTGCAAATAACACTACTTTCCCACATACATCTACTTTTCAAGCATTTTGCACCCGAGGTGCAATTTTTATCAGCACTGAAACTAATTCCTCACATCCTACTAGTGATTTTTTTTCTGGCTGTGAGTGGTTATGTCAGCACTAGAGCCTCATGGACTATAATGTATGAATATGCACCATACCAGTGCTAAACTCCATTATCATGGGACTTATTATAGGTTTCTCTGTATACCTGCTTGTTCTCATTAGTTATGACTTCAGTGTCAGCATCAAATGCCAGTCATCTGACTCTCAACCTTTCCATCACCGGATCCCTTTAATATAGACTTCCCATCCAGCAATAAAGGAAAGGCTGCATAATCCCCCCCAACACTTAATACTAATGCCTCTGCATGATACTCATCAAAAAGCAAATAGTCCACCGCTGTTTTAAACCTGGTGGAAGGCAGAATTTATATTTGTATTTTAGGATATAATCTACAAAACCTAACACCACTTAACAAAATGGTAAAACTCTTCACGGCCCCTGGGAAACTACTATTGGTATATTCCTAACACTGACCCACAAGAAGAGTCCCAAAAACAGAGGAGCTCAAGGTCAGCTGGTTAGTTTTACTGAGGTTTGGTTCCTGGAAAAGTAGTACACGTCACCTCCACAGCTGGGGATTGAGGCACTGAACTGCAGCTGCCCCCTGGGAAACCTGTAGGATCTGGTAATAAATACAGATTTCCCACATGTCAGTCTGAGACCTCGGGGAGGTCTGGGTAAACTGTGCTTAAAATCCTCACCCACGCCAGAGTGCCCCATTTGAGTACCCCATCTCTAAAGTGTCAGAAACATCTGCACATCATGCTTTTAAAGCCATCCTGCAGGTTTGCTAGGTGAATTCAGTGCTCCTCTGTCTTCCATAAAAGAAGGTGAGCAGTGAGCAGCTGTAACACAGAAGTCTAAATATCCTCTAAAAGCATATTTTTCTTTCCACTGCAACTGAGATACACTGCCTTTCCACTTCTCTGTGCAGGACCAAAATACATGTTATTGATTCATTACAAATACCTTTGTCTAGCAGAGCTTTGCCTATTCTGCAGGATAAAGAATCCAAGAAGTAAGGCTTAAAGATGGTGGAAGACATTTACTTTCAAGAAAAAGGTTATAAACAAGCTGTATGCTGTCTGTAACACCTTATTTCCTCATTTGCAGTTGAATCCTTCCTCATGAAAAAATTGAGAGGGGACTTTGCTACCATATTTGTGCTGAAGCCACAATAAATCCAACAGGATATTCCACTCAAGGGAGAGATCCAGGGGGGAATGGTATAATTTGCCAGCAAAAGCAGAACTATTTCAGGGTGGTCTACTTAAAACTAACTTCTCTGCTTGTTGATTATGTTGTTGACGGTTGGCCAAGATTTTTTTCAGAAGTACCTAAAGTTAGCTCAGAAGGTCGTACTTGGGAACCTGAATAAATGTCCCAAATTACATACATTCCATGCTCCAGCAGCCCAGTCACCAGCTTAATTGTGAAGGAAACATGCTACTTATTCATCTTCCTAAACGTTTTGAAAATCTTGACCTTTGATTTTCAACCAATTGTGATGCAGTCTCTGTCTAATCAACAGTTCTTAATCTATTCCACCAAGAAAAGAAGTAAAACTCTGTAAATGTGAGACTGTAAAAGGCATAAAAATGAAGAACAAGATTAAGCCAGTTTCTCCAGAATGGCCAATCCAAGAGAAAGCTGCCAACATTCCCACTTTTTAGATGCCGGGCTGTCAAGATAGGAGAGTCTCTTTCAACCCTTCCTAAAAAATCCTAGCGTGGAGGATGTTAGCCTCACTCTGCAGTATCGTGTTGTTGAGGGACCTTGCCAGGAAGCAAGTGCACGGAATTAGATAGCGAAGGAGAGACCAAGGGATCTGAAACACAAGTGGTGGGATCACAGTGGGGTAGCACTGAAGAAGCTGGCGCAGACCCAGCGAGCTGCTTGTAGTAATAGAGGAGAGAATTACTACAAACCCTCATCCTCATTCCACGAGAGCAGTTGGTAGCTGCTAACTTCATGCAGACTATAAAAGGAGAATGAGAACCGACCACCTTCAGCCAGAAGAAGAATGAATAAAATGCATTAGGTCTCCTACACATGAAGAATCAGAAACCTATACAAATAAACTATTTCTGCAACAAGGCACAGTGCCAGCAGCAACAGTCTGAACTACTGGTCTGCTCTGACAGCAATGAGAAATGGCAGCTACTCAGAAGACATCACCTTAAAATAATAACAGCAAAAAGCGCCCCAAATCTGCATATGGAGCTCACTGTCTGGCTTTTTTAGGAACAGAAATACTTTAGCCGTAGATAGATTAGTTTCTGGGTTTGGCTTTTGAGTAATTGAAGGAATCAGGCAGTGATTTAAGAGGAGCAGATCACCCAAAGTCCATACACGGTTTGGCTGTGTTAGCAGAGCTTACTGCTCTTATCTCATCTCGTTTGATTTTAAAAAGACTAATCGTCAACACAGCAGGGTACATGCAGAAAACCAAAAGGTCCAATTCTGCAGTTTTCCTGTTTGCATAAGCCTGCAGTAACTCACTTGGGTGAGTGGTCAGTAGAAAACTGATAGGAGACAAGGATCTGACCCCCATCTGGAGAGTCTCAAGGCAATTAAAGGACAGAGAAGCAGGGCTTCCATTAATGTTAAAAGCATTTGTAAGACTAGATTCCCTCTCTTCCTGTGAAAATGTGTTTAGATACATCTGTGTATTAAAAATTGAGAAGAGACCCCCTATAAATTCGTACACACTTTGTGGTGGGGCGCAGTTACGGTAAGCAGTGGAGAACAGGAAGGCCAGGAAGCATGGATTTGACCAAAGCCTCCAGTTAACTGTTCTAATTCCTTCCTTCCTCTTACATTTTATTTCATTCCTTCAATCAGACTGTGTATTTTTCTTCTGCAAATTAATCACTAGGGAAAGATGCACTTTTTAGAAAGGTTAAAGTAGTGCTGGCATTCTCCTACCAGACAAAGGAAAAGTGTCCAAACTCAGCTCCAAGCCGCTCCTGATTGCTCTGATAAGCACTGAAAACACCACCATGTGCACATTAAAGGGGTTTCCATTTCTCCAGTGCTAGCTTTGACATTAATTTCACACAAAAAGCTTCATATAACAGCAAGTCTGTTTGCAAGAAGAGCAGTGTTGGCATCAACCACTATCTTTAGTTTCTTTCTCGCCCTCTGTGACTGTAGACTGGTTAATCAAGATTCTTGTCCAGCTGAGTATGTGTCCCATTTTGATACTCCTAGGAGCACTGTTAATCCTCCTTCCAAAGAAGGACACACATTTAAGATTAACTCTTATAAGAATTCACTGTGAAATGCTCACAAGCAGCCAAAGGACTTTTCAGGCTTGACACTTGCAGATCAAATATCTTACGACTTACTTGGTGAGACTGTTCTGAATGTTCTCCTGTCATTTACAGATCAAGTCTAAACATTTCATCATAACCTCTCACGTGCAAAGCTCCCGCCACTTCCTCCTTCAAATCCCTCCTTAAACGCGTTTCCTTTGAAAGGCTTCCAATGTTCCTCTGCTCACCAATAACATCTGCACCCACTTTATGGGAAAGTAATATCAGTGACTTGTGCCTAAAGTAGACCTTGTGCTGCCTGTACAGGGCCTGGTCTTCCATCTGTTTGCAAAGCATGTATGTATCTTAAGATCATCCCCTTCCTTCCCCCCAAAAAGCAACCAGAAACTGACATAACCCAGGATCAAGTTTGAGTGGCAGACCGTCCGGCTGGGTCCTGCCAGTGAAACAGCTGAAGAAAACAGCACAATCTTTTAACCAGTTTCTTAGAAACAGAAAAAAAGGAAATATTTCTGTTGCACATAGGAATTTCTCACACAAGGAATATTTGCAAGCCTTATAGAATAGAAATAGCAAAATTTAAACTATTTCTCATTATGCTCCTTGTCCTACAAGACACACTTTTCCTGCAAGTATTCCTTATCAGCATAGGTTTTCTGAACAAGAAAAAGTTTTTAAGCTTACCCAATTAAATTGAAAGAGTTACTTTATCCTTTTGGTGTATATTTATTTCCCTGTCTTCACCCTGCAAAGCCCCACAGAATACAGTTGGCTTATTGGCAAGGCTGACCTGGAATTGTGCCGTAACACCTGATTACTGCTGACCCATGCAAAAATATCAAATATATTATGCAGCGCATGTGTCCCCTTCACCACATCGATTTCCATCTTCCTCGGCGCTTCAGACCCCCACTCCCCACATTCCACTCCTGCCTCTTGTGCTGCGGGTTTTGCCATGGAGCCAATGCCTTACTTCCCACTGCTGCAGCCACCAGAGGGTGGCTGCCATGCCGGCCATCTGCAGTGGCAACAAGTGGCAGCAGCAGTGACAGAAGGTGCGTGGAGGGAGTGGCTGAGGAGTTTGTTCTCCCTAAAATGGCACCTTAAAGAATATACATTTGCTTTAGGTGCACAATATAGAATATGCATAAGGGCCGCAGGGCGGGGGGAGAGGGCGGCCGTAAATGCACAGTTGCATTTACGTTGTTGAGTTACGTTACAAGTTGAGTCTGGGAATCGAGCTACTTATGTATACACTATCCTGGACTTTTATTTCTATGTATGTAGATACCCAAATAAATGGCCTCTTTTTTCTGCAAGGCTGAAAACTACATTTACTAAATATGGAAATAGGGTATTCTAAAAATAAACACACAAATATGAAGATGTTCTATAAAACAGGGTCAAGAGAACTGCAGCAATTTATGTGTCCAAAATACCTCTAAAAAGTATCCCTTCTCCCATCCACCCCTCAAAGAACTCTGAGCAAAACGCACCAAAAGAAAAAAGCCTTCACAAAGACTCCCAGAGTTGAGTGAGCATGTCAAGAAAGGCACACAGAAAAGATCGCTAGTGATAAGTGGGCTCCCTGTGGATGAATAGCCATTTATCTTGCCAAAGGACAACACAAATTTGACATTGTTTTACTAATTTTTACATTCTTCGTTTTATGACAGCAATCATAACAAGCCAGCAGAAGACAATACTATCTAATGGCAAATGAACAATGAGAGCACTCACAGTATCTCCAGCCACTGCGGAGGGTGACAAAGCTACACAGCAGCTGGACTTTGCTACAGCGACAAGCAAATATAAACACATAAATGGAGTTTTCAGTTAATCTTCATATTTTTGGAGGCCCTTCAACACAGCTCCAGCAAAGGCTTTTCCAACACCTTAGTTTTGAACTGGAATCACCATTAAAACTATCAGGTTTCTGCCCAGACATAGAAAATCCCCTTACTTGAAATCCCAGGTGTATTTCTAATTTCTCTGTTTAATTACATCCCTGAATTTTAATTTCATTTTATCCTGGAAGTTTTTTTCAATATATGTTTAAGTCATATTATCAAGCGGGCTAAACCCTTCCACATATAGAAACACAGATGGTTTTGTTACCCAAATCCCAGTAGTCAATATTCTAGATTAGAGAAGTAAATTCCCGGGTTAGTAATTTGTATCAAACTAAAAAGCAATGCCTTTCTCTGAGCGCTGAAGTCCTCTTCCCAAATTACTGCAAACTGTGAGTTACCGTTTCACTCAACACAACAGTGCTGTACATATTTCTGTCTCAAATTTCCCCTCGAGATGCCTACAAAAAAATGTGCCATGGCTCAGCTTGGTTGGAAGTGTTTCTTCCTTCCTTTTTGCCTTTCCCAGCACAGAGCCTATTCCGCGTACAGCAGCATCTCCTAGTGGCCGCACTGCCTCTGCTCAGGGGGAAAGGCAGTGGGCGGGGGAATTTCTGTTTTGCAACAACAATATACATGTCCTGCAGCAATTTTATGTTTAAGTATCCATATCAAAATAAAAAAAAATTCCTTAATGTCTATCCTAAATATCTTCTGTTGCAATTTATTCCTCCTGTTTCTTATGTTGTTCTCAGTTCACATTTTGATTTCTTCATAATTACCTTTTATTTACGTAAAGAAAAACCAGCCAAACCCAACTGCTCTATCCTTCCTTCTTAAATTTTTATCTGCTTTAGAATAAGCAATCTAAATAAGCAACCTTTCTGTCATTCTCCATATGCTTGCTTGCTTGTTTGTTTTTGCTGTTGGGGGTTTTCTGATCCCTTTTCAGCTGACCATGTCATAATACTCCATGCTGAGCCCTTATATTGGAAGTTGCGCACCGTTTCACACCATTTCCATGTGCTTGTGCAATAAAAGGAATCAGCTAGGATCAGGTATTGGTACCAATGCTGCACAGCAGTATTTACCTTTGTGGAAGTGAGAGGTGCCCCCCTGAGTTACAGAAGGATGTGGCAATGTGAGGGTCATAATCCTTCCCACGGGCTGCCAAGAGAAGCGGGGTGAGCTTTGCCGAACAGCCCTGTCCAAGGGTCCTTTGTGGGAAGAGGTTCTCCAAGGCTCAAATCAGATATCAGCTCTAATTTTGTGCTAATTTATACCAGTTTAATGCTACTGAATTCCTGAATTTTATCAGCTTAAATGAAAAAGGTGTCTACTTACTTTCTAAGCAGCTCACAATGAAGAATTTATTCTCTGCTTTATCTGGAAAAAAAAAAGTGCTTGCATAAAGTTACAGAAGTACTGTGGGTAGTTTCCAGATAGGCAGCAATTTACAAAGAATTGGGGTAATGCTTCAGTACTTTCTGTAGCAAAGTTAGAGAGATGCATAGGATGTCAGTAGGCTAAATGCAGCAGAGAAATTATAGATGCTGTTAACATTTCAGCTCTAATTTGTAGCTAGCAGGCTGGAGCTGGGTTCATCAGTGTGTGCAGAACCAAGTACAGTGTTTTCAACACTCACAGGATGGGCGTAATCCTCTGAGCCGCTGGACACCCACTGCATTCCCTTCGGCCATTGCCACTGCTGGGCACAGCACAAAAAAGCCCACATTCAAGAGATGGTCGCTATTCAGGGGAGCTTAAGCACCCGCTTAGCTCCTCTCGAAGTCCAGATTAAATGTCAGGCACATGTTTCGGGACTTTCCTGAATCAAGTCAAGTCCATTATTTGGAAGCAAACTTGCCTACTGAATTTATTCCTAATCCTGGTTATTATATCCATGCTTACGTTACCCCAATCCTCAACTGTTCGGAGCTTCAGTACTGTTTTCTCTGAAGCCTGCTGAAGAACGTTAAAACAGACCAAGTATTCAATCTCCAGCAGTAAAAAAAGAAGCAAAGAAGTAACATTGAACTTGTGCAGGAGTGCGCGCTCACACAGTTTCCTGTCCTCTGCATAGATAAATCGGAGTACTTCTTTTTTTGTCTCATAGGGGTTTTGATCTCCCCTATAATTTCTCTGGCAAGGAAAACATCATACAGCAGTAACAAAACCAGCATTATTTATTTATTGAGCACTCTTTGTGGGATTGACATTTACAATACCCGGAGGGAGACACAGGCCCTGTCTCAAGGGTCTCACAGCCTGGAAAAACAACACAGTTTAGAGTCATTGGCCAGACAATCAGAGCCAAATATGTGAACCTCAAACAATTCACCATTTACATGTAAATGTTGCTTTTTTTTCCTGAATTAATATAGAAAGGCTTAGCTGATGAACAGTATTTGGGGGGAAACGTAGATTGTTTCCACTGCAAAGTAGAAAAGGCAGAGAAAATGCTGTTTTCATTGCACCCGGGAAGACTAATTACACTTGAAGAACCAGGGGATCAAACCTTCAAGAGGACTGGATGCTGGTGCTCTTTAATAGGTAGAATTTTAAAAAAATCCTGAAAATAACTGCCTATCTTTTCAGTGTGAAATAAGAATTAGAAATGTGTTAAGTATTGATGTGATCTTGAACTCAGGTCCTGGAGCACTCTCCTTTTCATCCTCTCCACCTCTCTCCCCGCCAAAACTCCTCCGTTAACCTGTATTGTATTCTCCTAGGTAGGAAAATCCCATCTAAATCTAAACTGATTCTCTTCTTTTTCCTCAAAGCCCAAAGAAGGTACTGCAGCACAAAGGGAGCAGGATTATCTCCAGGGGCTTTATGAAGTGGGAGGAAGCTGCTGCAGAGGTTGTAGAGGAATCAGTTTTCTCTGAACTGTTGTGCAACCTGTCAAACCAGGCAAGTAAAAGCCCCTATATACTATTAGTAACCAGTATCACTGGCGACGTTGCTTCCGTTCAAATATTATTTCAAATATGGGACATCCTACTGATTCCTACTGTTATTTGATTGCCAGCAATGCTGCCGTATTGTACACTGCTTCTGACATGCTATACACTAACGGAAGAAAAAAAATATTAAAAATTCAGTAAATTCCATATTTTTTTTACATTCTGAAAATAAATGACCAACTTTAAAAAATTAATGATTTTTTAAATAATTTAGTATTATTCTCTGCCATTTGTTGAAAATCGGTGCTTTTTCTAATTGAAATCCTTAAGAACAAATGACCCCGGCTCATTAAATGTGAATCCTGGGGATAGATTCATGTCCAAAGCTAGCAGAATGCTTCTTGGTTACGGCTCCTGCAGCTGGGAAATGTGAATGCCTGCAGCTATTCTCAGGGGGCAATTTATTTATGGTCCCCCCGTGCTTGACCAGCTCTCTTCATGAATGCATTTACTTAGGGAACAGTAAAATAAAATCTTTGAGCACAGGCTCCTCAGCTGCTCACAGGTCTCCAAGGAGATGGGAAAAGAGGTCCCTCATTTCTCTGCTTTGTCCCCCCCGCAAGTACATAAAGGTTTTGGTCCTGTGACACAGCCCTGGTGTATAGAAAGCAAACACTGCACAACAAGAGCAACAGGAGTCGTCACAGCTATAGGAAGTTAACAGCATGAAATTTTGAACAGGATGGCTAAGTTTAACCCCAATTGCCCTGTTCAAGTCTAGCCTAGAGCTGGAAATAGTTGGAAAGAAAAAACACTGTTGCATGACAGCGTTCACTGCTTCCTGAACAGCTCCAGACTCTCAGGGGTGAACATGTGAGTGTTCCCAGTTTCAGAGACCTCAGATCACATCAGGTTAATTTGTCTCCTATAAACATAATCTCCGCTCTTAGGAACAAGCAAACTGGGGGAATGGGGCCTGTCCAGTTGATTTTTCTGGCCATATTTTGCCCTCGGAAATTACACAGGAACACACTCAGACATACTCTTAACATCCTTAATCTAGATGGCACTCAAACACATGATTAACTTTGGGCACATGTTTCTGAAGCAGAAGACTTGTTTAAATACTAAAAGGAATACAAGAAAATGGCTGGTTTGATCTTCTGGCCAAAATGAAAATAAACAAACAGATCTTTTGGGTCAGCCTGATATGAAAACAAAAGGCTTTTTGACATCAAGGAGAGAAAGAAGGGTGATGGGAGCTGAGCCCAATATGAATCATTTAGTTGCATTTCAGGAGCTACCAGTCCTTTCATCACCTTTCCTTATTTTGCATTCTATGGCAGTCAAAGTACTAAAGAAAGTACTTTTGAAACTGAAAATATTCAATCATATTTCCAAATGGTGTCAGGCCAGAGCTGCTTTCTTTGCAGGTAGTGAATAACTTGTCAGCAAATGTTCATCTACTTCTAGAACCGACCCCAAACTGGGACCTCAGTTACAATGAAAGCAATTAGGTAAAGGCCAAGGGAGGAGAATAAACAGAGATTTCTCACTATAGGCTAAGAAGCAGCAATATCTGTTTGTCCCAAGTCATAGAATCATAGAATCATAGAATTGTTGAGGTTGGAAG
>RSEF01000004.1:44370569-44499446 GCA_003993805.1 Himantopus leucocephalus | reverse complement strand
ACCCCCAGGTCCTTCTCCACCGGGCAGCTTTTGAGCCACTCTTTCCCAGGCCTGTAGCGCTCCATGGGGTCGTTGTGACCCAAGTGCAGGACTTGGTACTTGGTCTTGTTGAACCTCATACCATTGGCCTCGGCCCATCAGTCCAGCCTGTCCAGATCCCTCTGTAGACCCATCCTACCTTCAAGCAGATCAACACGCCCGCCTAGCTTAGTGTCATCTGCAAACTTACTGAGGGTGCACTCGATCCCCTCATCCAGGTCATTGATAAAGATGTTAAAGACAAGCGGCCCCAGCACTGAGCCCTGGGGAACACCACTTGTGACCGGACGCCAACTGGATTTAAGTCCGTTCACCACCACTCTCTGGGCATGGCCATCCAGCCAGTTTTTTACCCAGCAAAGAGTCATAGCAAGCATCTACAGAAAAATAGTTCGCCTCATAAAATAAGGCCAAAGATTGTGCTACTTGTTCTTTTGTAAACAAAACTGTTCCCCTTTGTCCTTGCAGGTGTGATCTGCATCTGCACTATTTCCAGTACAACATGAAACCACACAGCACAAGCTGCTCTTAAAAGATAAGATGGCAGAGACCTATTTTCACTTCTTTTTAAAGCAAAAGCATCACACCAAAAGTAAGAGGATTTTTGTGTATGAAAACTTACATTCTGTGTTAGAAAAATATTTAGATGTAAGCGCTTTTTTACTGAAAGGAAGTCACTGATTTTTATTGTTATTTTTATAATTTTACATTGTGGGATAGTAAATGTTGTGGTCTTAGCAAAAGAGGCACTAAACAGAGGTGCTTGTGTCACTGCTTCCTGTTTAGGTGAATTTGAAATTACAGTGCCACCATGTATTTCAAGAGAAGTCAGTGGTGTAAAAATAAAAGGTGAACTTCACCCGCTATGAAGAATGAAATCAAATTAGGAGGCAACTGTTGGGACAGGTAAAAAGCTACAGCTTTTTTAAAGCTCAAAGTAAGATTGAGACTGGTAAGGCTGTCAGAACAACTGTAAGCACAAAAGGATTTTATAAATGGATGGTTTACGTGTCTGAAAAGATTTTAAATAAATGTGTCTTTCTCCATGAATGCTACTTGTACTTGGAAATTAAACTGAGCATTGCTGTTTAATTTTTTTCATGCATATAATGTTATATGAATAAATCTGTAAGATTTTTATTAATTAGGTTTATTTATTCTTCTCTACAGAGAAAAGCACTCTCTGGGTTCCCTCTCCTGAAAACAATGCACTGCTACTCATGAAAAAAATCTGACCTTAAATAAGTAGTACTTGATGGAGTACTACAACTATATGGTTGTAAAGGGAGAATATGTCACTTTATATGACGCCTTTGAGTAACGTTTTTCCCACAGGCATGGAGCGTCACGTGCCTTCTCCAGAGTTAGTCCCACTGAAGAGGACAAGGCAGTCAGTGCAGAATCTGGCCCTGGTCAGCCAGAGTCCATAATATTTAATTGGCATGACAAGCTTCCCAAATATTGCCAAAACATCTTGTGAGAGGAATTTTTCAATTAGTTTCAGAGGGCAGCAGTCTCTTCAGATAAGGATAGAGGCAATTTCAGCTTCTTATGTTGTTTCAAATGTACACAGAAAACCAGAGTTACTTAAGTGTTACTGCAAAGTCCTTGAGGTTTACAGCATTAAGCTGCTAATCCACAGCATGGTACTTTTAAGTTTTAATTGTGCTTCAGTGGTTTAATTATCTTCTATTTTAGTTTTGGATGGTTTGATCTACGGTCCACATAAGCCTATCTCATTGCCATCATTCACATGAGGAACTGTTTGAAGCCAAGGGTATTACCATGTGACTGAGCTCCTCAGGACTTATGGTGTACATAAATAGTGGAGCCTGTGCAGTCATATAATGTAGGGGAGGAACTGTGTCTTTTGGTTTGGGTCTGTGGGTTTCTTACTGCCCATGTGAAGTTACAGTGGGGACCAGTGACGTAGACATCCAGAAAAAATGTAGAAACTATTTTTGGACACAAGTTCCCATGTTCGCAGCATGTTTCTCTTTCAGAAGTAACAGCAAGCTTTGCTTTGGGGGCACATCTGGAGGAAGAAGGGAGCTCCAGTGGTTCAGATGAGTCATTGTTCCATCTTAATGGAAAACCTATAAAATATCAAACTGCCAGAGAGTAATAGATCTTTCAGGGGTTTATTAGTTTTAAAGGTCTTATAAAAATTACTGGAAAAGCATAAAACTTTAATAGCTGAAAACCGAAAAGGTTTCATGAGCTTAAGCTCAGCCGGTTTGTATCACAGCATTGCTACGCTTCTACAGCTGGGATGTGGCACACCAGCTGCAAAAATTCCCCAGACTCTCTTACTTTTGTTTAGCTGTCCTCTAAGGTCACACGAAAGCTTGTGGCTAGAGCTTCCCTTTGAACACAATTTCACGAAAATATTTAAAGGTCTGGATATAACTGAGGTTCTTCCTTAGTCATAGCTTGCCTGGTGATTTCTAAGTACTAATGCGGTAGACTGAAGTCTGCAGCTGATGAAACCACCCAGGAGTATTACAAGTCTAGATATAGATACGTATGTTTATCTACACTGCGTACTCAAGGGGCTTACCAGGCATAATTGCCAATCAGGAGTATCAATTTAAGTAAGAATTTATGTCATATTTCCAGATTTGAAGAGGTATCACAGAAATTATAGACTAGGTTGTGAACAGGAACAACACTCATCCTTAGGGGTTACAGAATGGAACAACTACTCTTGACTTTCAGTCCGCAATAATTAGCCACATTCAGCAACTGTCAGCTGTAGCAGTTAGCAGAGCTCATTGCCTTGGTCCAGAGAAGAGTTAAATCATTCTCTTATATCACTTACAGCCACCCTAGGATGATAACAACTAGACTGTTGTTGATACCAAGGTAGTCAAAGGTGGCTGGATTGCCATTAGGTTGCTAGTGGCAGTGACAGTCCCCTTAATCCTATAATCTGCATAGGGACTGGTAAAGATTATGGCTGCATAGAATGTGCATGCGTAAGATTGAAATGTGCATGGCTGGTGAAACCACAGCTGAGCAGATCCGGCTACTTTCTGAGCCTTTTCCATCACAGGTACAAATACCCCAGAAAAAGAAAAAGGGAAAGAAAAAAAAAAAAACCATGAAAATTAAGCACAGCTCAGTGTTGTGTACTCAACCTGAATACAAGCCAAGTGCTTCAGGCAGACAAACAGAAGCTCTTCTCATTGCTGAGACAAAGAA
The DNA here is from genome assembly GCA_003993805.1 of Himantopus leucocephalus. Lineage (NCBI taxonomy): Eukaryota > Metazoa > Chordata > Aves > Charadriiformes > Recurvirostridae > Himantopus > Himantopus leucocephalus. Next base: position 44,496,203 of record RSEF01000004.1, on the reverse strand, counting down.
CTCCTCTGGAGTTACCTGAATAATAAAGAAAATAAACTACATGGAAAGTAAATCTGTACACGTGTAAGAAAGCTGAGCTGCATCACAACTGACTTCTCTTTCTCTGGTAGGTTTTAGATATTTGAAAGATTTTTATTTAAAGTGGAGCACGACTACCCTGGGGCCTCTTCTGCTAATTAGCCAGCTACAAATGAAGTATAGCACAGATCTCACCCAGCGGATGCAGGGATTTATCCTTCAGTCAGATGCAGAGGTCACCTAAGCAGAGGCACACTTTATGGTAACATCAAGAGTCTTTGATTTGCCTCTCTCATTCCGGAAAGCAATTGCACTACAGCGACTACAGGCAACTTACCCAAATACAATGATTTTAACACAATTTGGGACCTCTGGTTGTGAAAACGTGAAGCTGTATTACTTTGCCCTGAGATGGCCCATTTCCTGTAAGAAAAGCAGGAGAACAATGCTTTTTAGTGATGTAGGGTGACCCACAGCTATATTTTGTTGATGGTGGTTATAAAAGCACCTTATTTTGGCATTCTCCTTCTGAAATGTATGGCAAAGTGGAAGAGACTTGGCTTAGTTGGCTTAGTTATGTTAAAGCTCAAAATTATCTCTAACTCAATTCATAATTATTTTGTTCCTGGCTGTTCCTCCTTGCAAAAATAACTTTTGCTTTCTAGGTTTGGTCATTTAATGCCCCTTTTTATCAAATTACAGGTAAGGAGATACACTTTCACGTTTTGGTCCCCCTAACCCAAATGGCAGAGGGACCTTTTTGTGTCATTGCAAAATTTCCTGCACCAAAGGTCAAAATAAATCTACTAGTAATTAAGCCTCACCAACTGCGCAAGAATTTGTTGCTCCTGCAAGTTTGTTACTAGACTAAGTGGAAGCAATGGTCTAGGTGAGCCAGCTCGTGTTATTTGTTGCATGATAGCATAAACAGCAGACATTAACACTCATTTCTTACCAATGCATTCAGATTCATTATAAATGAGGAAAACAAAATTAATGGATTTGAGTCTACAGTGGATTTCCATTAGGGGCTTGTGTTCTAGCTGCCAACACATCTGGATTTCCCAGGAATTAATGGGTTTAACCACAGTGTAATTGTTGTTTGTAGAAAATAATTAATTAAGCCGTGTAAAAGGTTTTGTAAAAGCATTCAAAACAATGGAAAAATTCCCAGTTGCCTCTTCGTGCTTTTAGCACAATGACATACATCCCGTTGTGCTTGATCATAAATTGATGTGTAATTTTCACAGATTGTGATATAGGATATATTTATGGTCCCACAGTACAAGGAGTTAGAGAAACAAGACTTTGGAAAAGGAAAACCTTTGTCAAAACACAGGTTCACGTGTTGTACGATGTGACAAAATATAGTTGTAGTACAAGGAAGTAGTTACACACCTTCTAAAACGGCACTCAGAATGAAAACACAAACCAACCGGTTGTCCATATTCTGAATTATTTTGCTGTCATGAATTCATTTCACACAAATACTTCGTGTGGGATGGAGGATGGGTTACAAAGAAGGAAGAACAGCTTTAACAGTGGAATTTGTTAACCCGATCACAACAATATAGCCCTGGGAGGGAACCCAAGAGGTCACTTGCACCAAAGCTGGATGCCAATCTGGCTCTCGACATATTTGTGCAACCCCTGTTAAGACTCCTTCAGTTATGGCAACGTCACACCATTCCCATGTTACCTAGTCCTTTAGTATCTTAAGGTAATGTTTTTTCTTAACAGCTCACCTGAACTTTGCTGCATTTTGAGCCTATTATTTCTTGCCCTAGCTTATTAGGACATGGAGAAGAAACTATTTCTTTCAGAGATGGAACTACAGTTCATCAAAGGACTAATGGAGACCTGCACAAGACACCAATACATAGTTTGATAGGGTGTGAAGGCTGAGAAACTTTAAAATACAGTCAGTCCCTCCAATATTTAAAGATGCCCTGCATGCTTTACAGTAATAGTAACAGTCAGAACTGGACCATATGCTTAGCATACAGGCAAAGTAATTAAAAAATTATTAAAGTATTTAATGACAGACATGCATAATAACTAGTAGAAAAAACAGCATACAAACAGGGAAGGAACTGGTCAAATATATGTAACAAGTAAAGGTGACTCAGTTTTGCGGGCTTGGTCTTGACAATACGATCACCAGTGTGTGTTATTGTGTTTCGATTTCTGTACATAATTCATAAAAGAACCTGAGCAATTAATTCAGTCTTGAATAGCATCTGAGTGAATGAGAGATGATAGGCGGCAGAGACAGACACACAAACAGCCAAAATTAATATAGTTTAGTGTGTGATTGACTGCTGATTGAAAGTGCTAAATTGGAGATTCTTTGCCAACAGTAGCCAACAGGGGAAGCTCACCAACATTTTCCTTTCTGGTTAAAGAATATACAGTATATATTCTGTACAAAGACTGAAAAGCCTTGCCTTATCTCACCTCACTCTTCCTGGTCTGTCTATATAGAGTATATACACAGTATGTATAGAGAATACACTGTGCACTCCTAATACAGAAAGAAAAGCCTTGCCTCAGCTCACCCCGTCTCAGTGAGGCTTTTCTGTCAAGAGAATAACCGCAGAGCGAAAGCGTCACCTCACGTCACCTTGTGAGGCCTTTTTCTCCTGCGCAGAGCACACACATTACCTCTGTGTTCCAGGGTACATCTATGCCTAAGGTACCGATAGCATATATTGTCTATACAGACAGAAAAGCCTCAACAAGACAAAAAAAAAAAACTCTAAAGAAAAAGGGGGTATATGTGTAATATACGTACATGTCTGCGCTCTGAGGCAGGGACGCAGAAGCCGCCCCCCCGCCCCGGGCCTGTCCGCCCGCGCCCACAGGGTTACAGACGGGGCATGCGGCCCCCGCCACCCACAGACTAAGCGGGCCGGGCCGGGCCCCTCCGCCCCGCTTCTCCCTGCCATACACTCCTGCCAGCACTTCCCCAAGGGGTACGCGGGGCCCAGCCGGGCGGCAGCGGCGGCGGCTGCGGCGGGGACGGCGGCTGGGGCGGGCGGCGGGAGGCGGGGCGCCCCGGCCTCCCTCACGCCGGGCAGGGCGTGTGCCGCGGAGGCGTCGCCAGGGGGCGCTGTGGGCGGCGGCGTTAACGGCCGCTGGGCCGCGGCGGCGGGAGCGGCGCTCGGGCCCGCCTGCGCGCTCCTGCCCTCCCCGCTCCCGTGGGGCGGCCGCGGCCTCCCCACACACACACACACACACACACACACGCGACCCTTGACGCCTGGCTGCGGTCGGGGCGGAGAAGAAGGAGGACGAAGAGAAGCGGGCCGGAGTGAGGAAGCTGCTGCGAGAAGCCATGTCCGCGCCCGCCGGGCTGCCGCCGCGGCCCGCTGGTGCCGCCGCCGTTTACCCGGGCGGGCCTGGCGCCTCCCGGGAGGCCGCGGCCCCTCAGAGCGGCGCGCCTCGCTACCAGAACGGTGAGGGGGCCGGCGGCCCGCGCGGGGCCTAGCGCTGGCGGCCGCGGCGGCGGGGAGAGGCCGCCCGCGGGGTCCCCGGGGCGAGCGGCGCTGCTCCCTCGCTGGGGGCCCGGCGGCTGCCGGGGGCGGGGGGGGGGGCGCTGGCTTTTCCTTCCTCCTGGGGTAGCGGGAGGTGCCGCTGTGAGGGGCGGCGCGGGCGCGGGTCCGGCGGAGGGCCCGGTGGGCCGCGGCGGAGCCGGCGCCTAAGGAAGCCCTTTACCCTGAAAGGCAGCACCCGCGGGGGAAAGGGGCGTCCCGCCCCGGGGCCCCCGCCGCGGCGTTCGGAGTTAACTTTAAAGAAGGCGCAGCCTCTCCCGGCCTCTCTACAGGGGGTGGGGGTGGTGTCTCCCCTTCTTTCCCTCCTCGCGAATTGGGATCCGCTCGGTGGTGTGGCGCCTGCTTTGTGGCGTTCCGGGAATGCTCTGGAGGCCGAGGCACCTCCAGGCCTCGGCTCCGGGAGTGTGGGCAGAGAACCGCGAATTGCAGATGGGAGTACTTGCTTCATGACCGTTTATGAAGGTAAAAGTAGTAGGTGGGTTCACGCGACTGGATCTTGGATTTTGAGTTGAATAAACAAGGTTGGACTACGGAAATGTGGGTCACTGAAAAACAAAGGTAAAATAGTTCAAAGTCATGAAATACGGACTTGCTTCTCGGGTGGAGAGGTACTGAGATTAACTGCGCTATGAACTAAAATAATTAGCGTGCAGTTCCTCATTTTTAAATTGGTGCGCTACAAAATCAGTTCTTTATTAATACACCTCATTAACTTTTCAGACTGCCTGTGTGATCCTCGTCCCTACCTAATGATAGTTTGGTATCTAATTTGGGCCTCTTGCTTGCATAGAGTTCTAACTCCTACTGTTAAACCCTTTATTTTGTAGTCTGGCTGTTCTGTGCACAGGCGTTTTTTCTGCACAGATCCGTATGCAGGGTAATGACCTACAAAGTTTTTTACTCGTGAGCGTTTCTTATGTCCGAAGGGGCAGTTAGGCAATAAGCACGTACGTGCCTGTAAAGTAGGTTTTGAGTCAGTTTGCAGATAATGCAAAAGTCACTGAAATGAGTGAAAAGGAAGGTAACTAATGGTAGATTTTAGGCAGATGCTAATGCCTCGGGTGTGTCCCACCTTTAGTATTATAATGCTGAGTTTGTCAAAATTATTCAGAAAATGCTAACTTATATGGCTTTTTATTAAAAACATCTCATTATCAGGACATAGCTACTACAGCATCAATAACCTGGAAGTGTGTTTCACAGAAATAAGTAGAAACTGACATCATACATTCTCCTTGTGTTTTTAACTGAACAAAACAGAAATTTTAAAGAGCCGTTACTATTTGTTATTTTAATTAATTAACTCTGCTGCTGCTAATATTCTTAAAAACAGCTTGTTTACAACCTTGTAGTAGACAATTTAATTTCTGCAAAACAGATTTTCTTTAATTCTAAGAAATTTATGCACTGTTCAGTAGTAGTCTTGATTTTTTATTGTATAACTTGCTAACTACTCAACTTAACTTCAGCTTCTATGTTCCTTAAGATATTTTAGTGATGTGTATTTGATGATTTGTAGGCAAGAGCTCTGAATTTGTCATTTTGTGTCATCTAGCAATAGCATTCCAGAATTTTTCGATTAGTGTATCTGTCTTTAAGTAATAATCTTCTGAAGTTATAACACAGGATTTGAGAGTTGGTTGTTGTTTTTTTTTTTAATTGTAATAGGAGGGGGAGTAGAGGGGAATAGTAGCAGAAAAAGACTGTACTGGAAATTTCCATTCTGTCTGATAGAAACTAAATTTCACAAAGATTGTCATTGCTTTTGAAGTATGATATAATAGAGTTTAAATGTAAGATACTTAAGTGAATACAGCTATTTCTAATTGGCTGAAAGAAAACACTGGTGCATCCTTTCAGATGTTTAGAGTGCTCTGTGTTTTGATTTTATAAAATGTGGATTTTTCAGGTAAAACTGAAGTTACTGGGATCTGATGAAAGAGGGGCTGTTTCTTGCAGAACACAAGTGACCTGTTACACGTACAGTGATATTAAAAAGGATGTTCAGCTTTGTTTTTAATACATTTTGCCCAGTCCAATGACTAAGTCCATTTGAGACCCTTGGAGACTTTAGTTTTAGTATAACTTAGGGGGGGTTTTTTAAGAAAATAAACTTGTTTGTATTTTATTATATTTTTTCCTCTTCTCTTGCAGTGCTCTCAGTTTGATCCTATACTGAAATTAAGTGTTAAAAAAAAAAAAAAGCCCTTGTTTGGCGTGTTGTTCATAAGTCTGGGGCTTTAAAATACAATTCTGAATAATGTCTTGCAAGTTCAAGGCAGTTTTATTGCAGTAGTCTTACAGGTGGCTTTGTAACTAATTTGAAAATTACCTGTTTCCTAATTTCAGCACAATAAAATGTTGCTTGTTTTGTCATTATTAAAAGATGATGTATTTTTCCAGTGGTGATGGAGGATTTCAGTGCTAGCAATTTAATGTATTGAAATGTAACGCTGAGAGGGTAATTGTATTGAATCCCAATGTTTTTCCAGAAGACTTTTGTGTAGTGTTTTCTACAGCTGGTTTGTAAGATTAGCGTTGGTATCTCTACTAGCATTTTGGGACCGTAATTTTCACTATGATGTTTTTTAGCCTTGTTTTCCATCCATCCTCAGACTTCGTATCTTTTTGGATAGTTTCATTAAATTTGATAAAGAGGATAGAGGTCTGAAAGATAAAAAATCGCTGAATATTTTGTGAGAATGGGAAGCTGGGTGAATGGAGGAGCTAGACATTAATTCCATGACTCAGCTGTTGTGAGAGCTGAGCAGTGGCTTGATTTGCTGGCTTGTTTGCTGACAATTAAAGGCACACAGAGCTTGTCCCTGCCCAGCCGGTAAGGGGTACGTGAGGGAGCTGTGGTGGGTAAAGGGATGTTAAAAGTTACAGAAAACTAACAGGTCGTCTTGGCTAGAAAGGAATATGGTGGTGTAGGATGCGTAGACTACATGTTGGTAGGGTACGGAGCAGATGGCTAAATTATTCAGGTGAGAGAATGCATGGACATAAAAATCCAAACAACTGTGATACTAGCAAGCAAAGCTTTACTAATTCACATAGTGGTATAGCCTTAGTGCTGCTTTTTTTTTTTGTGGTGGCTTTCCCACCGCCCCCTAAAAAGTGATAAGGCTTTTGGGGTTCACCTGTTAATTTCTGTGTAGTGATATTTTATAACATTAAAGTATTAATTTGTCTGTAGAAGGAGAGGTTCAATGCTTTCATTATAGAAATGGTGTTTTAGCAGTACACCTTCTCTGCGCAGCTGAGGTTTTCAACTCCTCTTGTGGAGTTTTTTTGAAAGAGATTTGTCAGGTGTTTTGGAAGGAAGGTAGAGTACCTGAGACATCAGGACAGATTGTGCAATTAACCAGGTTTCAAAATGACACTGAAGATGTACCCAGGTTTCTAGTGTTGAAAACTGTCCAATTATTTAGTCATTAGGAGTTTCAGCTACTAATTGCAGTACAAAAATTACTTTCTACACATGTTCATTATAATCAAATGGACAACAAACTCACTTCAGATAATGGGAATAATCTTTCATCTGTTATTGTAAAAATTGCTTTTAAAGGACCAGGAGTTTGAAATCAAAAATATAATATCTGTCTTTGTTTATGGTGTGTGTTTTTAAACCGGAGCTAGGTACCACAAGACTTTGCAGTAGATGATTTGATATGCAACCTTTTATTTAGAAGTCAGGTGCTCCTAAACCAGTTTCTAAATTATACCTGCTCAGTTAGTTTATTCTGCATATTTTAGTAGAGCAAATGCACAGACGCTTCAGAGAAAATATCTTTTCGTGCTATCTTAAGTGATACAAGTGCTTAAAGCAGTAAGTCTTGAGAGACATAAGTTAGTGGTGTATGTTTGAATTTGCTCTTTCAGACTTTAAAAAAGCAGGTCAAAAGTCTGCCAGAGTTCGCATAGCTGTTAATGACTTGCTAACTCAAAATAACTTTCCTTGAAAGGAGAATACACTACAGAGCTTTGTGAAGCAGCTCCCACTTTTTCAAGAAAACAGTGAACCAGGAGCATAGTTACATATTCTCCTCAAAACTCAGGATGTAATTTATGTGTTTTTTTAAGCTCCTTATGCTTTCTCCCAAAGTGCCTTTCTGTCTTTTGACCCAGCAGTCCAAGTTACTGTTGTTCATTTTTTAGCTCTGTTCTCTTCTACTCAACTTTCTGGGTTTTCAGTTATGAAAAGGTATTTTTAATTTTATCAGAAAGCAATTCTGGACAGTGTGTTCAAATTCATTATTAAAGTTGCCTTGCAAGTTAATCCTAGAACATCTGGGTGTTACTTTGATAACAGTGATTTTTCAAAATTTCAAGACGAGAGAGAAATAATACTTACATTTTGTAATCCCTGTAAAGGGAGGAAATCAACAATTTATTATTATCACAGCGGCCGTTTATATTTGTGATTGGCCCAGTGCTGTGCTTGTATTTCTGTTCACCGAGGGCTGGGAAATGACACCATAGTCACCTACATAAGCAGTAGGGTGTGGTAATTTTAAGAAAGGAAATTATCCAGGGAAATGCATTTGTGGTTCACTAGAAAATTAAAATAGGGTTCAGGAAAAGAACTTGAGGAAGAACTTTCAGATTTACCATTGATCAATTGGCATTGAAAAAAATAGTTTGGACATAGTTAACATTCAGTCTCTAGCAAACAAGTACTTCTTTGACCCTTGCTGGACCAGTATGTAATTAACCTCTAATGTTGGCCTCATACTGTTGTATTCAGACACCTAGAAACATCAGTTTGGTGCTTACTGTTGCTTACTATTTGTTTAAGTATTAACTTCCTAAAAACTCTTTAAAATATTAAAAGTACAAATGTGAGGCACACAATCTTGGCATGGAAACCTCTTTTGATAATGGAAGCAATCCATTTTTCTGCTACTTCTGTGTGTGTTTGCAAATTACTTCAAATACTGTATTTTGCATGCGTTATAGTTGGTTTGTTGTCTTTCTGCTGATGGAAATTGGCCTCAAAAATAGTGACAGAAAACAAGAGGAGAACATAGTTTGTTAATTAGAGTAAGCACAGAGTCCATTGGCACTACTGGCAGGTGCACCTTTAATGCATGTGACATTTTTTCTTTGTTTCAGGTCCTGTGCAGAGTCGGATGCAGTTCCCCTCTGGCTATGGCTCGCATCCTTCAAACTATAGTGTGCCCTCAGGACACTATTCCCAAGTGCCCAATAAAGCTGCTGCTTCACATGTGGATAATCAGTATAGAGCCAGTTACTACCCTACTTACTATTCAGCACCAGCACAAAATGTTATGACACCTTCTGTGGGTACCAGTGTGTTGAATACACAGGAATCACAGCAGTTGTACAACAAAACTCTTCCCCATACAGTGGGGCCGGCTGAAGGACCTATTCAAGGAGCAATATCATCTGCATCCTACTTGCATACGAGTGCTCAGCAGTCATATTCAGCATTTGCTAATCACTACAGCACTTCTGTCAGCTCTTCAGTTGCATCTCAGGGATTTCCCCTTAATTCTGATCACTACACCATGCCCGTGGTTTCCAGTGCCATGTATCCTAATGTTTCCTATCCTGCGGCTGCTGGCAATGTGTATGGGCAGGCATTTACCTCTCAGAGCCTACCTGCTGTTGGACAGTTCAAAGAGACAAATACATTTTCTAGCCAGAGTACATCAGTACCTCATTCACTTCAACAGCATGTTCCTGTGGGATATAATTCAACATTATCAACTATTTCATCTGCTCAGTCTGTTCAAGACAACCTCAGCAGGAATCTCACTGGATCTGTTGCTAAAGTAAACAACCAAATAAATACAGGTATGGTATTATTTGAAGGTTAGTGAACTTCCAGATATGTCTCGGAAACATCAGAAGTCATGTGCTCTTGCTGATTTGTACTTGTTCACTATATGAAATTCTGTGTCGTAATTTTGAGTTCTGTCCTTATTCATTCTTGAAGCCTTTCTCATTTGGTTACCACAGTCCTCACAACAGCAGCTAATCATGTCACTGACATGTTTCTATTAAGCGATACAGAAAAAGACGCTGTTTGGGGGATAGTTTTAGTTTATTGAGGTTTTTTTCATGTTAGTGGCCTTGGAAGGGAATTCTTTTGTGCGGTTTTGAAGGAATGTGTAATTTCTGAAATATGTCTTAATTGCAAAGGTACTTTTTTCCTTCTCTGGCTAGAGATTTTTTTTTAAGTCATGATCTATATTGATTCTTTAAATTGTACTGAAGTGAACATGCATGAACTCTTTTCTTCAGAAAAAGTAGAGCCTGCATGGGTTTGGAGGCAATTGGGGTTTTTAATTATTTTTTGGTAAGCATTTGAATGAGAGTGCAATTTTGGTGGGTTTAGCTGTTTTTTGTAAGCGACAACTTCATGTATTTAGTGTGGATGTAGCTATAGAGAATGAAGTTGCAAAGGTGCCAGTTGGGGGTGAAATTACTCAGTCCTTGCAGGTAGCTGCAGCTTCTGCTTCATGCGAAAACTGAGCACAAGTTAATAGGGTAGGCAGTACTTAGTAGGAAGAATGGCAGAGACTAGAGATGTAGGAGTGCCTCCACATTGAAACATCTTGCTCTCCCTCTGGGATAGCAATAGCATGTACAGGAACATTCTGGCTTTCTTTCTATACTGGTAATTTTCTGACTTTGTACAGTTTTGACTTGTAAACTGTGCAAGACAAATGATTTTCTCTTTCTGATGAGACAGATATTAGAGAACTGTAGAATGTTTCTTTTTTTTTATGCCAGATAGTTCAGATTATAGTTTGACATTGGAATTGGTTTAGGAGTCCTTATAGTGGAGGTTTTCTAAGACCATGGAACATGGTTTTGATGATGGTAAAGATTTGCCTGGGAAAAACAGCTAAGCTTGAATCAAGCTCATCCAATCTATACCAACTACTGTACTTGGTACTGTTTGATATCTTTGTTGGTGACATGGATGTTGGGATTGAGTCCACCCTCAGCACGTTTGCTGATGACACCAGGTCATGTGGAGCGGTCAACGTGTAGGAGGGAAGGGATGCCATCCAGAGGAACTTGGACAGGCTTGAGAAGTAGACCCTTGTGAACCTCATGAAGTTCAACAAGGCCAAATGCAAGGTACTGCACATGGGTTGGAGCAATCCCATGCACAAATACAGGCTGGGTGGAGAATAGATCGAGAGCAGCCCTGAGGAGAGGGACTTGGGGGTGTTGGTGGATGAGAAGCTCAACATGAGCCAGCAGTGTGCGCTCGCAGCCCTGAAAGCCAACCACGTCCTGGGCTGCATCAAACAAAGCATGGCCAGCAGGTCAAGGGAGGTTACTCTGCCCCTCTACTCTGCTGTCGTGAGACCCCCCCTGGAGTACTGCGTCTAGCTCTGGAGCCCCCAACACAAGAAGGACATGGACCTGTTGCAGCAGGTCCAAAGGAGGGCCACAAAGATGATCAGAGGGCTGGAGCACCTCTCCTGTCAGGACAGGCTGAGCGAGTTGGGGTTGTTCAGCCTGGAGAAGAGAAGGCTTCAGGGAGACCTTGTAGCAGCCTTCCAGTATCTGAAGGGCACCTACAAGAAAGCTGGAGAGGGACTCTTTTTACAAGAGCATGTACTGATAGGACGAGGGGTAATAGCTTCAAACTGGAAGAGCCAGATATTGATTTGGATTAGATATTAGGAAGAAATTCTTTACTGTGAGGGTGGTGAGGTACTGGAACAGGTTGCCCAGGGAAGTTGCAGATGCTCCATCCCTGGAAGTGTTTAAGGCCAGGCTGGATGGGGCTTTGAGTAACCTGGTCCAGTGGGAAGTGTCTCTGCCCATGCCAGGGGGGTTGGAACTAGATGATCTTGTTTGTTCAGACTGTTAGTGTTTTATTTACAAATGTTTTTCATTTAAATGCCTGTTAATTTTGTTTCCTTTGAGGGCATCTTGAAATATATTTTTTGTTCATAACAATATTTTTTTACAAGGAACAGCTGTTTTAAAGGTGAAGCAGTGGAGCTGACCAGACCATAAAGAGCCATATGAACAATGGATAGTCTTATTTTTGACACATTCAGTGCTCTTTTTAAGAGAGTGATTGAGTTAATAAATGGCCTCAAGAAAAAATAGTAATATTATGCTTGAATTTCAAAGAGCTGATGATAATGGCTGTGGTAATGGTGTGTAATAGGTACATACTTTACAGTTACAAAAATAAACACCAATCCACTGTTTCTGTTACATTTGAGTAATATTGCAGTACTTAGTTTGTTTGCTGGACTGTAGGCATAATCACTTAAACCACATTCCAGCTCTTCCTGAGTTTGTAGAGCTGCTGAGATAAGCATGCCCTGTGCTTCCTTGCACAGTGGACTCAACTGTGGAACTGATTTATCTGGAGAACTTTTTTCTCTTCCCTCTGAATCCTAGTTCAACCTCCGCATACAATGATTGTGTATTTACTGACTGGGAAAGAGCAAATAAAGGTAATAATCAGTAGCTAGGCTGAAGGAAGAGCCAGGCTGTTTTATTGCTGAATTCTAAAGACTTAAACCATTTTTAAAGCCTGGGGCTAAATAGACTGCCTCCAATAATATTTGACTTCTTTTTTGTCTACATGTTTGGCTAAAATATATTAAAAATTCGACTGCTAAAACACCTGGTTGTTAAAAGATGGCAAATCATTGTTTGATCCTGGCATAATTGATTTACTTTTTGGGACACTGATATGCTTTCTAAATTTCTCAGTGCAGCCTTATTGTTCTCAGATGGAATAATTTCATATATAGTATTCTAATTGTTTGCAGCCTTTAAAAAAAGGAGTTGGATCTTGAATGTTTTTTTGCTATTTCGTGTACGTCCTTAGAAAGTGTCTGAGTACAACACATAAGGAATTTAAGGAAATGAATGATTCATAAGAAGGAATCTTTCTATTTCATCCTCCCTGCTGTTCTCCAGGAAGCAGATTATGATGGAAAACAGTTGCAGTCTGTTCTGTGCATAGTTTTTAGCAAAATTGCTTGGAGGGAAAAAAAAAAAGATACACTGAAATTCCTAAGTGTGCTGTCTGATTGTTTGTGTAAAGAAATTTTGATACCCTATCCTACTATTTGAGTGCCAATAAGACAGTTTGCTGTCATTGCTGCTGTGCTGTGAAAGAAGACCCCTCACAATCCATAAATTATAAATAAGCAAATCTTGGGAAGACTGTCATGCAGGATACTACTGTCTTAATGTATTTTTCAGTAGCAGTTTTGTGCGGTCAGTGAACACCTGAGAGCTCTCTGTGATGAAAATGAAAAATTATTTATATAGAAGAATGCCATGTTTTTAATAAAATATGTGTGTTTAAACAGGACTTACTTGGGAAACTTATGCTGGCATAAGCTTTTCAGAAATTTGGTGATTTCTCCTTGAATCAGAAAAGTTCTAAGCCTTGGACTTACAATGGTATTTTTAAAAAAACGAATTCGTGTAGGGCCTTGGAAGGCCCCCAAAATGTGGAATCTATTAAAATCAAACCTCTGAGCTGTTGTATGTCACGTACTGAGGACACAGAACTGAAACAAAATCTTTTTCTAAAACTTTGGCAGCCACTGTCCGAAATCACTGAAGTATTTTCAGTGTAGCTTGCTGAAATTTCACTAGAAGAAATTTATTTTAAGAGGCATCTTTTGCTGGAAGTTGACCTGTTTTGATGAATAGCAAGCAGTGAGAATAATTTTCTTTGCTTTAGGAAATATAAATAAAGTACAACACAAATATTTAATTTGAGATTTTTCTGCTTGCTCGTTTAAACTAGTTTCATCTAGCAAAAATGCCCTCTTGTAGTTTTAAATTCTGTATTTCAGCTGAGCAGTGTTGATATAAATCTGTCCAGAAACAGTGTTATGCTATGTAAATAACACACTCTGTATTACTTAGGCTTTTTGTCTTTCTAGGTCAGTAGCTTTCCTTAATGTTTTTCCAGCTTATTTGAGTTGAAATCCGTGCGCTCTGATTTTTCTTGATGCTTTCCAGTGTGGATGTCAACCAGAATGCCAGGATTTTACTGGACTCCCTCCTGCCTCTGTGAGGAGAGTGAGATAGAGAACTCCTTCTGTGGGTGTATGGTATGGGTTTCTTTGCTTCCTGAATCTTGTCTACTGTCCTGTTATTGTAGGCAGTCTGCTTGAGCAGGAGACACTTTAATTTCTTTATCTCATGCACGTACTTCTTATGTCAGATCAGGATCTAAAGTCCTTGCTGCCCCAGTTCGATTGGAATGTAGGCTATAATCCTGCAAATCTGCTAGTATAGGTGTAGTTGGAAAAAAGGGAAGGACTGCAGCTGCGATACAGAAAGTCAGGGAGATAGGATGTTGTTGAAAACCAAACTGCAGGGAGGTGGTAAATCTCTCAGTAGAAATTGCATGTTATGTTGGGAGGGCAGGGGCAGGAAATCAGGATCGCAGCTGCAGCAACTTGTCACAGAGAGCACGCTTAGGAATTTTAGTATATCTTAAATGGTTTTTTTGCTAAAAACTATGCACAGAACAGTACTCGTACTCTAAACTGCTGTTCAGTCCAGCTTTGTCTTGAGCTAAAATATGCCACCCTAAATTGATCAGTACTTGTATGACAGAGTGCAGTCTTCTCGCTGGGCAGAGGAAAAAAATACTGATAGTGTAATACCATGACCATAGATTGTCCCATGTGATGATGGTTACTAACAATGTATTTTTAAAGATTAACTTTGTCCAAGTGTTTCCTTTGGTCTTCGTTACTTACGGCTTTCGTAAACTTTCCAGAGTCACCAAATAAGGCTTGTCATGTAATTTTGCAGGTTGGATTTTTGTACAAAGAAAAAATTATGTTGTGGGGTTTTTTTGCTCAGAGTTTAAAAATTTTTTCTTAAAATACATGTAAAGGATCCATGTAATTTTGAAGGATATTTTGGGTAACTTCTGTTTGAGAGTAGATAATAGTACTTGGCAGGAAGGTATAACATCTTCAGCTAATCCGGGTGTAAATTGGTTTTGGCTTTGAACACGTGACACTGTGACATTATAGCATTTAGCATGCTCTACAGCAGTTCTTGATGCTGTAAGCATTGCTATATTGACTTGGAGTGTGGAAAATACCATAACCCCATAAACAACTCTCTCTGCTATAAAACCTGGGTAAGCATACTAATGTCACAAGAACTTCCCTTGTCATCTTGCCTATCTTGTTGGAGGAAGCTGTGTAGCTACTGTAACAAGAACATTTCTGCTGACAGGTGCTGATGCTTCCGTGGGGAGTCTACAAGACATAATGTGTAGAAGCAGAGATTATAGCAAGTACATTTCAATAGAAAATGCTGTGTGTATGTACTTTGGAAAAATACACATTTTAATTTTGATAACACCTGTGAAAAAGCCATACGTATGCTCAACATTATGTTTGAAAACTGCATAATAAATACAAGTTCTGTTAAGGTGGTGAAAATGTATGCTGTTAATTTTAACGGTAAATTAGGTAAACAGAAGGATCATTTTAAGCTGCCTCTTCTTCCCCCTCTCAAGGAAGCCTCAACTTCTCCTTTCAGATACCAACTCCATTATTTAAGGAAAAGCCAGGGACTGTATGAGCTACACTGCTGTATGTGCACAGGAAGCAAAGTTAATATTACATGTGCATCCTCTAGTGAATTCTGTAACTTAAATAAGCACTCCACAAATACAAACAGTGAATGTTGTTCTTGCTTAATTTGTTTGTTTACTGAGTAGTGTTGGTCAAACCATTTCCTTTCTATTCTTATTTTTAACAGTCTGGTCTGTCAGGTTTTTTAGAACGAATCATAATACAACGAATTTTTTCAATCTATAAACAAAGAATGACCCTCTTCAAAGCTTTCTTAATTGAATTTATATTGTCCTTATCTGATAGGAATTTCAACTGGACTGTGTTAAATCTCTCAAAGCACTAATCTGACTTTTTAAAGCAGATTATATCTAGTCCAGATGTTTAAAACTCATCAGAAGTTCTGCAGAGTACTCAGGGTTGATTGAAACAGATTGCTTGGAATATGGGTCTCATAATTGAGTACCAAAATTGCAAAGTGCCAGCCCTGTGAGGGAGGCAGAATATTGGTCTACTACACAGCTGACTTTCAGGTTTCCTGCCTGTGGGAGGAATATTGAGAGGGAGCTATCCTACATGGACTGTGTTCCTCTTACCTGGGAAGAGGAGCCTGTGAAAGCATGGAGTTGTGGGGTTGGATCGAAAACAGATCAATTTAGCTTCTGTTTAATCTTGATCTTACTACATCATGCTTTCCTTTTTGCTGTTAGTTGTCAGAGCGATTTGTTTGTTTTTAATGGAGTTTTAACGTTATAGGTATTTAATTTAAAAAAAACAACTTTTCAATATATACTTGTTGGAAGGCATCTCTCTGAAGTACCGTACTGTTTTTGTAGTTATTGTGAAATCAAATGTGATTGCTTGCATTGTGTAATTGTCTGTGCAAATACAAGCAATGTGTTCCTGCCTTCTGCTGTTGTTTTCAGGTGGCATTGATTCTTCACAGCCTGTGCACTCTGTGAGCCAGAGCGTTCCGTTTACCAAGCCTGGGGTTGGAACATCTGCTTCCTCTGCTGTGATCTCGTCAGTAAGGACACCTGCTCCAAGCCTTTCTTCACAGCCACGATCTTCACCTTCTGTTACACAGTCACCAGAGTCAGCCCTTCAGGAAGGTACTAAAAGGGAATGGGAAGTTACAGTACAGACTTCTGCTCTGTTCCACATGCAGACATGAATGCTGGAAGCTTTAT
This sequence comes from Himantopus leucocephalus, assembly GCA_003993805.1. NCBI lineage: Eukaryota > Metazoa > Chordata > Aves > Charadriiformes > Recurvirostridae > Himantopus > Himantopus leucocephalus. The sequence goes on along the minus strand of RSEF01000004.1, from coordinate 44,479,859 downwards.
TGCTGCTTTTCGGCATTTGCCTGACTGGAGTATACCTCTTGCATCTCATCAGGCTCCCTGAGTGTTCTTGTTTTATACCACCTTAGTTCTAGCTTCTCTTAGCTTCTCTTTGACTTCCTTGGGCCGTATGTCATCTTTGGCTTGTTTATCTTGTTGGCAGTCTTACATGTCTCTTTCTCAAAAAGCCCTTCTTTTAGTTCCCTTATTCTTCTAAAAAGCTGCTCATGATTTTAACTTGGAAGAAGGTCTCTTGTAATCAGTCTGTATTGAAAAATCAGGTTTAAACTAGCAATTTGCTAGTGCTAGCACTGGGAAACAGAGCAAGTTTGAGTATTAAATTCAAACTGATAGAATTGTTTTCTTACGCCCTAGCTGTAAGCTCGTGTGGAAAGCTGCTGTATAATGTCCTTCCTATTCTGATGTAGGTAGCCTCTTGACAAAGAATTGGTTGGATCTTGAGCCTTCTTCAGCCATGCTAATTCTGTCCTGATGTTTTGACTTGCCTCTTGACTGTTATATGTTTCTGTTTCTACTATTCCAAATGTAATTTACCACACTGATTTATTTATTTATTTATTACTGTTTTCTCTTGGTATTTTCAGGATTTAAAATTCTTACGGAAAAAGAACTCAGTGTGTGATGTGGAAGTAGGCATCAATTTTGTCCAGAACAATGTGATATGTCTAGTGTTCAAAATAATTCTCAAAAGCATGGTGTGTGACTGTCACAACATGCTTTTTATTCTTAAATTTCAAAGTCCTCTGACATGAATGTCCAAATTTCCCCTTTTCCTCCATTTCTTCCTTTTTCTGGTGGCATGGAGAACGTAAAGAAATAACTTGTCTGTGAATCAGCTCTACGTATCTTACAGGCAAAAAGATAATTCCTCATTGCTATAAAGTCCTATGTGCAGTGTACCATTTTAAGGAAAATGATAAATCAGTTTTTGGAACTGTTTGGTTCTTGCGCAGTTTTATAGTTGATTTTGGTACTGGGTAGAATTTGTAAGGTAGATGTGCTTGGTAGAAAAAACTGTTGCTTTGTCTTCCAAAGAAATCACATAACCATGTTTCTGGTGAGAAATAGAGTTTTAGCTGTTTAACTGTGCTTGCCTTGATGTACAATATGTATGTTCTTGCAGTGATTCCTGTATAATGTATTTAATGTACCAAGTGTTCACACAAATCACTGCGGTCACTGCTGAACTCTTCACTAAATTCAAATACTTCCAAATAAGTAAAGGTTAATGCAATACGTAGCTGAATGAGCACACTTTAACTGTACGTATGGCAGGAATATAAAGATAAGTCATCAGGAGTTTGCATTGATCTAGTTGTATTTACATTAATATAATCAATAATAAATCCATGTACATGTTATCACACATGTATGTTTCTATGTTTGTTTAGATGATATTTTTATGAGCATTAGAAAACTTCAGACTCTTCGTTTAGTTTCATTTGAGTCTGAAATACATAATGTACCCTTGCAATACCTTTTTATTGACAATTTAGTGTGATAACTTTATTTGTAGAAATTAATCTACCGAAAAAATATTCAGTAGACGTGTTCTAATTGTCTTGGTTGTTAGAATTCCAAGTGTGTTTCTCATGCAGACATTAAATGGACTCATTTTTTCTTATTATAGAGTAGTGTTGTTTACATGAAGGCATTCTGGAAAACCAGTTTGGATTAATTTTTAAAGTGGATTTCATTGTTTTAAGCTCCTATGTGGGCATTCCTATACAAAATTAAAATATTCTAATTGTTTACTTGGCTAAGTTCTAACAGGACAAAAAACTCTAAAATGTATTAAAGCCTATTTAATCTTACATAAATATCCATACACATTTAATGCAGAGAAACTAATTTACTTGAAAATGGCATCCTAGGTAGGAACTTTGAGAATGTGTGTCCTGTCTGGATGTTATTTGTAGACTTCCTTAGGTTTTGTGTTGATAGGAAGGAGCTGGTGCGTAAATGAAAATAATTTAAAGCAAAGAGTTTAAAAATGGAGAAGAGGAGGGTTCAATTTGTAAGAACTACTATTTGTAATATTAAGATCTTAATGCCGTAGGAAATTCATTGAAAATATGAGGGCTATGGGTAGAGAGCCAGTTAAAGAACTTCAGAATATAGTTTATTTTTGCATGTGGTTATTTCATTTTCATTTTTGGTGGGGCCTCCATTATGAAACTTAAGCCACGTAAAATGTAGGCTTTATGATTTGAAGTCTTTCATGGTATGGGTGATTTTACTTAAAATACCTAAATAGTTGGTTTATTTCATAGGCAAATGAGTTCTTATTCCAGTTTATCCTTATGTGTCCTCCCACCTACACTTCTAGGTGTCTGTAAAATATAGTGGGATAAAGCCTTAGAGTGCGATACTATTATATTACAGGTACACTGGTAGTGGTGTTCACAAATTCCTTGGACTGGAAATTTCTAAGAATTTAAATTACGTGGATGCATTTTAAGCCTGACCTATGAAGTAATCTCACTCAAAATAGTGATTTGAAATTAAGCTTTTACAGTTTTAAGAGTGGGAGGTTTTAACATTATTAGCAACTGTCTAAGAAATACTAAGTGGAACTGAGTTGTCACAACAGAAATCATGATGAGGCACATGGTAGCACTTGGAACTGCTGTCTTCAGCTGCCTATTTCTGTCCTTAAGTTGCTTTCTTCCCTGTGCTGGCCTACTGGTGGCATTGCTGGGCACTGAACCAGAATTGGAGGCTTCTCCACCTGAGAATGACTTTTTAAACTAGGTTACCTTTCAGCCAGAGCAGTTCTCAGATTGTTTTTGTGGATGGGCAGTTGTGCTTGCACAACACAGGAGTATCCTAAAGGCAGAAATTTGTAGTACTGCTGTCAATGAAAATAAAAAACCTACGCAAACTCATAAGGCTGGTAAGAATCAAACAAGGATTCAGTGACATAGTTGATGATTCCTAAACTTCTGTGTCACTAGCATATTTTTTAATCTCTTTTTCTGTATTCTTTCTGAACACGTGCATCCTTTATCCATGTGATGAGTGACTGGAAAAGGGGGAGTTTTAGCAATAGAAGTTTGTTTTCCAAAAAACGTTCCAAAGACTCCAAAGTAGCATTAGTAGAATGACTAATTCAGTCATCTTCTCTCACCTGCCCATGGTTGGAATTTTTGCATTGCCGTGCTCTTTCCAGGTAGATTTACTTACCTCTGTCTGTGTACATGGTATTTGTTGGAGGTCTGTCTTTGCACTGTCACACTGTGCCCACCTTCTTTTACTTTGTCTGTGTTACAGTGCATCTCTTCTCATCATCCTGACTTTTTTTCCCTTTTACTTGCCATGTTAATTATTTTAAGTTGTTTTTTCTCCATCACAATAATGCAGTTGTTCTGTCTTGTTCCTCGGTAGCTCTCCCAGGCCTGCGAAAAGACATGGTCTCCTTGGCTGTAGTCTGGTTTTGAGCAGAGAATGTTTTTCTTGTGTCCTCCTTATCAAGTGCATCCAGGAGCCTTCATAAAAGATGGGACTATGAATCACTTGAGTTAGTCCTGTGTTTTAGCAATATAGAAAAACTGAAGCATTGTACCTCCTCAGTTGCACTTGGGTTGATTTTTTGCGTTCATCATTGTGTCTACTTGTATTGGGGAGAAACTTGTTTGGAACTGTAGGAGTGTTAATGTGCTAGATAAAGTGAAATAATGTCAGTCTTTTCTTGCACTAACCTCTGTATGAAAGTTCGGCTTCTCAAGAATGTTGTGATATGGTTTTGCTGTTTCCTTTTTACTTCCACTGTCTGAATAGATACTCTTCACCTTGATTCTGTTGTTTTGTTCTAAGTGAAATTGAAGTGGTCCTCTTGGGTTCATTTGCTAACTCTTTTTAAGTAAGACACGGAACTAACGGTATTTTTAGCTCATAGTTCAAATAAAATAAAGGTTGATATAGTTGCTTTAAGTTGTGGATGGGGGAATTATTAATTACCATGATAGTTTCAGATTATGCATAACATACAACAGTTACATAGTGCTTTATAGTGTTAAAATAAAGAACACTAATGGTGCCACAGTGCTTCTACAGGGGAAAAAAAATACCAAGCTCTCAAAGAGTCTGAAAAATGTTGAAGAGTTTTGAAGAATTAGGATATTTTCTTGCTATAGCAATCTATTGGATTGCTAAGAGAGAAACAGTGTTCACTTGCATCCTAAATAAGGATGTCTCTGCCTGACTACAAGCATGTTTAAAATCCTTGCTAACCCTTCCCCATGACAAGAGAAACAAAATTTCTTGAAGGTGCTGAAATTGCATCAGTAATGAGTAATGTAGGATATTAATTATAAGTCATTGCTGCATGCTTTACTCTGTTTTAAAATAGTATGTGTATGTGTTGCTTTTGTGTATTGTTCACATGTGTTTAGATGCTGGGGAAAAAAAAAAACAACAAAAACAACAAAAAACACAACCAAAAACCCTTACAGATTATGGTTTGGAGGTGACAGTGATAACAGCTGTTGCGTTGTCACCAGATCTTAAATGTGGATAGTGTATTTAGGTGCTTAAATATGGGTCTATGAGCCTGAATTTCAACACTAATTTAAAAGTAAGACCAAACAATTTTTGGGTTTACCTAGCTTAAATTTCACTGACTGTGTTGCTGAGGTATATGCTTGTACTCTCACATGTTGCAGCAGCAGTATGTTTCATTAATTTCTGACAGTGTTCAGAATTCCAATGTGAATTATTCCTGTCTTAAAAGGGGCAGGTGTGCCAAGCAAAAGTTTAATATTAAAGTTTTCATAACATAATTTGAGTTTATCTGGGAATGAACTCATTTATTTCTATATATTAACTTATGAAAGTATTCCAGTGTACAAACTGATCCTAAATACATAGGAAGTGTGTGTAACTTCCTGATATAAATACGCACAGACACACACATATATAAAATCTCCTGCTAACCTCCATGTGCTAATAATACTTTGCTAAACTAGCCCACTAAAACCTGCTTCTGATGTACTGCTTGTATAGTTCGTATATGAACTATAGTTCTATAGGTAGGGTTATAGACTTTTTGCATGTTGGGATTTTCTCTAGAACAGCTAATTTCTCTCGCATTTAATGCAATGATTTGTGACTTTCGTTTCTCATCTTTCCTGTCTGTCTGACTCTTATGTTTGTGCTTTCCACTTCACAGGCATGCAGTATGGTGGATATGTTAATAATCAAGCTAGCTCTGCACCAGCTCCCTTGTCATCAAGTTCAGATGATGAGGAAGAGGATGAGGAGGATGAGGAAGCAGGTTGGCTTTAGCTTTACACCAGTATCTTGTTCTCTTCCTACTCAAGTTTTGTTCCGTATTTCCATCCCCTGAAACTTTTTTTCCCTTTAAGACAAAATATCACTCTGACTCATCATGTATCAAGTTAGCTAGAGATTTCCCGGCTGTTTCTAGTATAGTAAACAAAAAGGAGTTCAGTAGTGGTCAGCAAACAGTTGGGGTTTTTTTGTCATATTAATATCAGATGGTTTATGTATCTAACAAAGTAATATTCACAACTTGCAAGACTCCTATGTTTTTAATACTTTGATTTGCAGTAGGTTTAAAACTCTTAACTGAAGATAACTAGCTGTAGAACTTAAGCTGATAATTAACCACCTAGATGCCATTTGTATTGTTATATTAAACAGTGTTTACCTTGTTTCTCATTTTACATATAGCGAGCTCTTACAATTAAGGTAGTGAAATAAATATTGAAAGGTAATAAGTGTGCTTTTTAAGACAGTAAGTTAATCTGTGCTGCTTTTTGCTTTTCCTTCTAAGGTATGTCTGTGGTCAGGCACATAGGTTTAGTTCTAACCTGCTTGTGTTGTAGGGAAGGTAAAAAGTTCGTTTGCTTTTGTTTTTAAGAAGCAGTTTGTTGTGATTGATTGAAATGTTATGTTCTTAGTTGCAAGGGTTCTGCCTGTATTTTGCAGAATGGCCTGGTTTTGCAAGTTTGATGTTTTTCATCATCTTAATTTCTTGGATGGTAACTTTTTTCTTCTAACTGAAAGAAAAGTCTTTACAATCTATATATGAGTGGTAACAGTGTAAACAGCTTTTTGAGATTAAACCTAGGCTTCTACCCTTGTTGGTAGATGAAAGTAATAGCACATACCTTGTGCGGATATGCTACTCCCATTTCTGTGTGGTGGCTTTGAGTATTAATTTGGGATAGCAAACCTTTGTAACTTTTCCTTTAAGCTTATAATTCAGTTTGTAACAAGGCAGAAAAAAAACAGTGCCATATAATTCTGAGTTTTATCAAAATAATTAAATCATAAAACTAGAATACTGTGAAAATAGCTTAGTGTGCTCTTAATGATATCATGAAGAATGGAGCAAAGCAATGATGACATCCAGGTCAACTTTTATGTTGAACTCTTAGTAGAACATTAGAAGAAAATAGTTGCTGTTATTTTTCCAAGGCTGAAGGCATTATCAGCCAAAGACAATTGTCATTGTTCCAGCCAGAGAAGGACAATATTTGGAGGGTGCAATAGTATCAATACAGGTGATATTATTAACCCCATCCCTAGTGGAGCACAAGTATTAGGATACTTTGCATATCCTGTATAATTTTTGCTATTTCAGATTATTGGTTCAGTTTCTTTACTTTCTTACCCTTTGTGTGATAATGCATTTGATCTTTCAACAGGCTTGAGTATTAGTATTAAATTATGCATGGTAACTCTTGAATAACTCTTCTTTTTAAATCTAAGGATATTTCCTAATTTTAGATACCAGGGTTTTTTAATACTATGAGTCTATTTAGACTTTACCAGCTAGAAAAGAATTCCAAAGTTTGCTTTGGCTGTTGTGATGCAGTTGCTGTTTAAACTCTGCTTGCTAAAGAGTAGGCTAAAAGAGCCAGTAGAGCATTTTGGTTTTTTATTGCGGGGCTACCTACGGAATTTTCTGCAGATCATTGTCTTTGCCTAAGCCCATGCCAAGGCCGTATCAAAGGATATGCCAGATTTGACTTTTTTTTAACAACCGCAACCTTTGTCTCCTTACTTTGTTCCCTAAACCTACCAGAGACAAAGTTTTCATACTCCGTACCATCTTTCTCTGTCAAGTTCTGTACTTCACTAAAGCCTGTAGCCTTTGAGCTATCATTGTATTTAAATTTATCTTATGCAAAAGAATTGAAAGGGCACCCAGGTTCAATACGTAGGCTACCTGATTAATAAGCATCCTGTTTTATGCCCTGTCACCAGGAGTTAATGTAAATCCTAAACGGGTTCTGTAGACGGGTTCCTAGCACAGGCTGTGCCAGTGGTTTTATGAAAAATAGATGTGGGACATCTGGTTGCTTGTGTTTGTGTAGCTTCTCAATTTTTTTGTCACTCTTACCAGTTAAATCATTAACTGTGTTGCCAAAGAGTTCTTGAAAACTCTGAAAGCAAAAATTATATTGGTAAAATAATTACTTAACTGTAAAAGCATGTTATAAGTATTACTTTTGTCTAAGCAGTGTTTTCTAATATTTTTTTTCTTTATAAAACACTTTTCCGGTCTTCATAATATGTTCTCCGGTGTGGTGCTTATTATGCTAAAGTAAAGTTTGACAGCTGTTGTAGCTTAATTTAAGCACAGGAAAACTGTTGTTTAATTTTGTGGAAGTTCTTGTGTTTTTTATTGGTGGCAAAACTGAGATTTTCATGACACATGTGAGCAGCTCAGAGTTTGAAGCTACTTTTGGTCTGCAGGAAACCGTACAACTTGCTGGTTTTGAGTCAACTATTTGTTTTCCAGTGGAGAGTAGGACAGGGCACATTGTAATTCTTGTAGGCATTGGGACTCTGACAGTTGTCAAGAACGCGTTACACATTTGAAAGTTCTTTAGAAGCGAAGCAAAGACCTGAAGTGAAAGGGCTTCATTCAGTAAGTATATGGGATACTCAGTAATAGGATTCGCTTTCTTATTTTAAGTTAGGCAGACCATGTTTGTGTTTCAAAACATCTAAGACTATACTTTCTGACTAGAACTTTTCTGTATGTCAGAAATGATGCATAGATTATTTTTTTTTGTAGTAGAAGCACAACTAAGTTGCATTATTTTTACTTACATGTAAGAACGTATTCTTTCATATATTTGTCAAATTGGTTTGTCTTAGCTTTTCCAGCAGAGCTTGGAAAGTATATAGTATTTCTTGTTTGCAACTCACTGTATCATTAATATCTTCATAGTGAAAAAAGAAAACTCATTTTATGTCAAACTATATTATAGGTGGATATTATTTTATGAATACAATTTACCGTGGAAAAAACTCTGTGAAGAGTGACATAGTGGTTAAATCAGAAAACCTGAAGTAGTGTCTTTTATGTTCACAACAGTGCTTATATCCTCTTGGTATTTTTTGAAATACAGAACTAACTTCTGGTCAGACAAGAAAAACTTCTTGAAAATTCTTAAATCTTGATCTTGTTCACCTGATAAAAGTACATTTTGGCCTTTCTGTAGTCGGACTTACCAAACCTTTAAAAGCTGTGTTCTTTCACAGGGGACAAAATAATGAACCCTGTTTCCTTCGGTTTCTTGAATAGAAAGATTAAAATTTGGTAGGAAAAGAAATCTTGCAGTTGTGTTCTTTTATAAACTTGGGGGGNGAGGGAAGGGAAACTTACAGTGAAAAACAATCTGAAAGCGAACACTGTATGAGTTTCACAGAATTAATATTTTATTTAAAATAAAATCTATTGTTAGTGTTGTGGGGTTTTTTGGAATAGTTTTCCTGTTTCTTAGCTGCATGCTTTAAAGGCCAAATGCTCAAAAATAATCTATATAGTCATGATGTTGCCGTGGTATTAATGTGTCCCAAATGTCAGTGATACTGTTTCCACATGCAGGAGTCTCTTTACTTGGAAATCTCAATCAAAGGGGGATTAAATCTCAAATGTTCCACCATTGAAGTTCTTCCTTGAAATACTTTCAGCTTCACAATGGGATGTGTGGTCACATTGATCCTTCTGAGCAGAACAGTATTAGTGAATCTCTTGTGAGTCTGTTCTGCCACAAAAAGTTATATGTATAATTGTCTTTTCTGAATTCTTCAATATACTCGTTCTTTTCTGTTGCACTTCATGGCTTGGGGTGTTTTAAGGAGCGGTACATTTAATCTCTTTGGCCCTTTTTCTTTGGGAATGTATGTGAAATGGCACTGGAAGAAATGTTTTGAAACATATTTTTGTTTGCAGTGTTTTACAGTAAAGTATTCAGGATTTAAACATTAGGAGTCTCTTCAGTACTAACAACTATGTTGGTGCCCTTGTGCTTTTTCACCTTCGGCTACTTAACTTCTTGCTTGTACGTAGTTACTTTTGGCTGTACCAGAAGTAACTGTTTGTTCTAACTGAAGCTGAGACCTCTTGTCAATGTTCAGTGGAAAATAGAAGCTTTACATTGAAAACAAAACACGCTCTGAATTAAAACAGCACAGAAAGGAGGAAAAAATTAAATACTTGTCAATTTTGCTTGAAGGCAGGGATGGTGCATAATCACTCTGAAGACAATCGGAATCTTCTGATTGCAGTTCTGAAGGAAGTCATGATAAACACTATTTTAAAAATGTTATTTAGCTTCAGTTGATGTAGTCTAGAAAACTATTAGTTTCATAGAAAAATATTAAACAACTTTTTTCATTGTTTTTGTCCTTTTCCCATTGATCTCTCTCTTGCTATTTGTTGGGCATGTGCTTGCTTGTTTGTTTTTAATACCATGTTGATTGTTCATCTCTTCTTCTCCCTCCTCTTTGCAGTGGTAATAGCTTTCAGGTCTTAGGGCTGAAGTGGTGTTTTTTTTCCCAGTGTCTTTCTTGAGTGTCTGACCACAGTTTTTAGGAAAAATTCTCAGTCTCTTATTTCTCAAAAATTTGCCATTTCTGAAGCACCTGACTTTAAACTATTTTCCTCCCCCAGCAATTGATAGTTCTTCTACTACAAGCAGTGCCTCTCCTGTTCTGAACAATTACGATGCCCTGGAAGGAGGTGGATATCCAGGTAAGCAGTTTATCACATATTAATTCTAAACGGACTGTTTAAAGACTTAAAACGCTTACTGTTTATGATTTTTTTTCTATTTCTGGTGCTGTTTATGGTTAACTAACAAGTAGGTGAAAGGAAGTGCCTATGAAAGGAGTGGGGGCAATCATCAGAGAGAACATACCTCACTTTTTTAATCGCTTGTCACAGTTTTAACACTGTAGTTGGAGTAACCATTTAATAAAACTTCCCTGTATCATAAGTCATACTTTCCATTGTAATATTGAGGGTAGTGCTGAAAGTATGCTCTGTGTGCAAACAGGCATCTCTCTCTAGGTTATACTGTATGCCTGGTTGTGTTGGCGTTAGTAGCTGATAATAGTTGACATGTCACTGAAGTTTAGAGAGGCCAACGATACCAGCTTGCAGAGATGGGCGGATCAGGTCATTTTCTTCTGGTTTTCTTCATTTAAAGAAAATGGCCGCTATTTTGCTTATTTTCATCTCTAAAAATATCAGGAGTATCAGGTTTGTTCTAAATGAACCTACTAGCAGACTACCTCAGTCTCAAAATCTGTCCTATTGAGAGCAGGTGGAAAAAGTGCTGTTCAATGTAGGTATGTTAGCGAATACTTTAAATGATGATTGGATTAATTCAGGGGGCCTCCCCCTCTGGCTCTTTTGCATTGCTCTGGCCTCTGAGAATGTCACAGTAGTTTGCTTAGATTGATGGGTTCCTGTGTAAAGTGAAATGCAGTAAGGCTAGCAGAGGCATGGCTTCAGGATTACAAATTCTAGTTTCTCAGCTAATAACTAACCGTTTTGGTTCTAATGAAGGCATATTCTAAAAATAATTTATTCCTTCTGTTTTCCTTAAAGAGTAACGGGATCAATTTTAAATTTCTTTGATCTGTTGATTATTTTTTTTCTCTTTTTGGAGTGCTCATGTCAAACATAGTTTCTTGAGTTGGTTTCTTGAGTGGCTGTTTCTTTGCTTGCCACTTTTCCCAATGGATTTTACCAAGCTTAAATTCTTGTGAAGCTGAGCTCACATTTGTAGACATTTCTAAAGAGTAGTTTAATCTCTTTACAACTGTTAAGTTTTCTATGAATTTTGGTCTATGTGTTGCTTTCAATTTGGCTTTTAAAAATAGCGGGACTAAACTGTGCTGCAGTGATATACAGGAGGGACTTGCATTACTTCAAGAAAAGTTCTGTGTCTATGTTTAGAGAATAGTTCTGTCGCCTTAGCCTTATTTTTTAACAGTATTCATAAGTGGTGGAGGATAGACTAAGCATGAATGGTCTCTCTTCTGTTTTATATCAAGTGCAAATCTTCGAATAAGATGTGGGGTTTATTTCTTTTTTGTATTCCATTGAAATACTTCTTTTTAAGTTACTTTTTTGTGAAATAGCATTTTGTTAGTAGTTACACAAGTCTATGGTCATCTTCCCATGTATACCCCCTTTATCAGCATAATTGCAGTAATTTTCCTTGCTAATTTATTTGGTCAGTGCAGATAAACAACATGATGGATAATGCAAAAACTTATAAATGGAAGTGGTGTTCGTTAAGCATTAGGAGTTTACATTTAAATTAAGAAATAAATAGTAAGTATATTCAATACCTGTGGGATTTCTTTTGTCCTTCCAGAGACACGTTCTGTGACCAGCAGTCCCGTTCCTGCTCCATCAGTCCCCCAAACATCAAAAGCTTCTAAGCCCTTTGGTTATGGATATCCAACACTGCAGCCTGGCTACCAAAATGCAGCACCACCTGCTCCTGCGCAGCCCAGTAATCCAGGACACCATCCTGGGTTTCAGCACTATCCACAGGTTTATATTTTGAATTTAAAAGTTAAATTTAGTATTGATGGCGTAACTTATCTTAACTTCTCATTGGATCTTATAGGATCTTCTTATTAGAAAGCTTTTGATTTAAAATTTTAAGTGTCTCCAAATAGGCTTAGCATCACCAGTTTGCTTCACCAGTTGTTAGTAGCATCCACAGTTTTAAGGTTTGGTGTTTCGAAGAGCTGTACTTTATTGATAGGAACCATGAAGAAGCATAATTAAGTACCTGATCAGCAAATATACATTTGATCTGAGCACTACTGTGGGCTATGATCTCAAGCATCACCTTACAAGCAAGGCATGGCAGAGAGTCCAGATAAAAGAGCTCTGTAGAGCCTGTGCTGGGCATGTGGTGGTGTAGGCCGCCTGCATCTGCTCTGTTTTCCTGGTAAAGAGAGCACCACACACCCAAGAAGGTGTTTACAATCACCTGGCTCCTGTTGCGCATGTGAGTCACTCAAGAACGGTGAACTCTGAAGAAGAGGCTGATGCTGAGGCAAAATATAAATGCTGAAGCAGTGCAGAGAAGCATATGTGTGAAGGGGTGTAGAAAATGAAACGTACTGCTTTACAAACCTCACTCTCTGAAATAAGGCCCAGCTGGCAAATGTATCAAAGCTGCTGTTGTAGCTGATGAAAATTTCTTACTGATCTGAGTGTAGTACCATGAATTAGCATATGATATCCAGGAATGATTTCACTGTTACGGAGGTAATGTAAAATGTGACCTGGAGGAAATGTTGGTGTGGGGTTTTTTTTTAAGTTGAAAGACTTAGCTTCATCTTCACTATAATGTGAGATACAGTTAGGCTCTACAGGAGTACACAGTAAAAGAACAAAAACCAACATTGACAAGTTACAGCAAGTGAAATTCAGGTTGGACATATAAGGAGAAAATTATTCAGAATGGGAGTGGGCAATCACTAGAGCAGATTGTGCTGTGACATCTTCAATCCCTGGATATTTTCAAAACTCAGCTGGACAAGGCTATGAGCGACCTGATCTAACTTTTCAGTTAGCCCTACTTGAGCAGGGGGTTGGGCTACCAGACTGCAAAGGTGCCTTCAAACCTAACCTTTTCTCCTTTTCTATGGGCTTTTGTTTTAATTTAAAAATGAATATATAAAAACAGTTTCTGTAACTTGGAAAAGTTACATTGTAACTTCTTTCAAGAGGGGGGAAAAAATTGTCAGCTTTTCTAGTAACTTGTTTTCTTACGCCTGGAAAGCTTGAAGGGTTACATGTGACTTCCAATGTTGATTTGTATCATGAATTTGAATTTTGTACAATGATACATATTTGGAAGGTATGTCACATTTGTCTTAGCTTTTGTAGATTTCTACCATGCAACTCTCTTGTTTGGGTTTGTTACTAACTACTGCTGTATCTTTTTTTTTTAATACCTGTCTGGAAGAACTGGGATAACAAGAAGGTTTAAGGTTGTTATTTAAACATGATTGTGTGTTTACCCATTTGCTATGCTCTTACTTTTTTCAGCAATATCCAGGTGTGAACCAGCTGTCCTCTTCCTTAGGAGGGTTAAGTCTACAGCATTCTCAGCAGCCAGAAAGCTTGAGACCAGTAAACCTTACACAAGATAGAAATATTTTGCCTGTATCTTCAGTTCCAGCACCTGTGCCTAACTTGAATTCTGATCTTAGGAAATTAAACTGCAGTCCAGAGTAAGTGTACTGTGTCTAGAGGAGCATCGTACATTTTTCAGTGACTAATAATTATTTGAAGTGTCAAAAAAATGTCTAAACTGACTCCTGACTTTAAATCTTCGTGAAGAGCTAATATAGCCCCTTTCACTTGAAAATAAGTTTATTCTCTGCATCCTCACACAAATGTTGAAAGTGTCCTGCCATCAGAATACATTATATGCAGTGAGTGTAGCTCACTTATTAAAACATTAAGAAACCTGCTTAATCTTTGCATTGTTTTGTCTATCTAAAAAAATCTGTTAATAAACACCTTAATATTATGCAGTAAACTTCATAGAATATTTTTGTAATATTGCATAGGATTTTTTCCAGAAAAATATGATGATCATGCCTAAATACACTGAATAAACTGTGAGTATATTTTACTGTGGTAATCCTGCAATCATGATGTAGCCTTTCACCTCTAATTAACATTCAGTAGTATTATCTACTATCCCAAATCAAGTGCAGCTAGGTACAATGGAAATTGCTCTCCCCAAAAGATCTTAAGAAAATTTCTTTTGGAATTAGAATTAATTGCGCAAAAGCAAATCAGCTTACTGCCCTAGTGATAGTGCATGGCCCCACCAGAAAACAGAAATTGGAAAACTGGGTGTCTTGAAATCATTCTTAGATGTTGAACACTTTGGGCAGCACTGTTGGTGCATTGGAGGGTTTTAGTGCCTTTTATTTAGCTTTAAGTCCATCCTCCACTGTACATACACAAAAGAAAAGATTGTGACTCTCCGTATTTGAGATCCTTTTCTACTGTTTTCTTATATAAATATTACTTTCTGAGAACTAGCAAATACTGTATTCCTTCTTCAGTTCCATCACCCAGAAAATCTTTGTAATGAATAAAAAATACATCATTTTACATTGAGTGTTGTACCTAAAGCAGTTTTATCTCTTTATTGCAAGTTCATTTTGGTATACTTGCATTGCTGAACTACTAAATTGCTAGTGGGGGAGTATTTTTGTTTGGTTTTTTAGAAGGCTTTTTAAATATCTCTGCATTAATTTTTGTTTACTAAATCAGCTTTGTAAAATGGGATTTCTTAAATTTTAAGATTCTTTAAAATCAGGTGTTAATACAATGTTTTTAACATCTTTTAAAATTTCTTTTTCAACATAATGTTTTTATTTCCTTTCAGCTCATTTAGATGTACATTGACAAATATTCCACAGACACAGGCTTTGTTAAACAAAGCTAAGCTTCCTTTGGGTTTGTTGCTACATCCCTTCAGAGACCTAACGGTAAAGTAGCTTACTTTTTTTTAGTGTATGTATTTAGTATATGCATTTGTCCTGTTTTCATTCAAACAATACAATATACCGAACTACAGGTCCTAAATTTAACAGAAGTAGCAAAAAATTGTTTGGGGCTTGGAGAGGAGGATGGGGAAAAAAGCCTTGAAATTGCTACTCCATTGAAATTGAAAAGGGAAAGCCTGCAGACAAGTCCTTCAAAACTTTTTGGTTTTAATTGTTGGAAATCTTTGCCTGCCTGTGGGTCTCTGAAGCTCTGAATTACTGCTCTGAATTACTACTCTGTATGTTGGGCTCAGAACTGTCAGGTACCTCTTGAAAAGGTGTTTATCCTCTTGAAGAGAGGTGCTCAGGTTGAATGTGTTAGTGGCATGATACATGCTGTCAATAGAAGGTAAGCACAATGTAGGATTGAAGCTGTGTTCATAATTGTTAAGCAACTTCTCTCGATCTACTTAATTTGTATTTATGTAAAAAGATGACTCACTGTCTGGTATGACTTCTTTTCATATAATGTGTGTTCTTTGTGTAAGGTTTGTTGTCAGTCATATTTAGTCACCTAAAGTTGTGCTGTCTTTCATAATTCCTCTTGCCATAGTAGCTGTGTTATTGTAACTGTGTAATTTAAAGTAATTTCATTAAAAATCTTACTACATCTTCAAGTTGTGAGATTGGATTGAGACAATAATTAAATGTTATTTCTTCTGATTTTAAGGGGGAGGCTATTTTTAGTAGGCATCATAATTACTCTGTATGAAAATGAGCTAAAAAGATAGAAGGAAAGGTGATGGAATAGCCTCATGAAGCTTTTATGCACTGTACTGCACAGTAATGTTTTCCATAAAATGTATTACATGTCTTTGTTACAGCTTTCCATTGTTTCTTTTTAGCAATTACCAGTAATAACATCAAGCACAATAGTGAGATGCAGATCCTGCCGGACATATATCAACCCTTTTGTTTCTTTCATTGATCAAAGGAGGTGGAAATGCAATCTGTGCTATAGAGTTAATGATGGTAAGTTTTTGTAGCAAGCAATGCTTGCATTTATAGAATCTCCTGCAAATATTTGCATTGTATTGGTCCATGGGATACTTAAGATTAAAATGTAGATTAAAACAACAGTGTTCTTAAGATGTTTTTTAAAATCTCTGGATTGTAGGTCAGGTGTCAGTTCATTTTCTTGAAGCTAAAGGTTGTTTTGCAGTTTTCTGGGAGATGAAGAAAATATAATCATATTATCCTGATCACTTGTATAATGAAATCAATTTATTCCATTGACTGATGCAACATGCAAATGGCAACATGATGACAGCTAATACTCCTGCAATCCAGGCCAGAGGTTATGAGAAACAGTACAGGTTGAAGCTTGTTGTTGTGAAATACTCTATTTAGAATCATAGGATGGTTTAGGTTGCAAGGGACCCTAAAGATCATCTAGTTCCAACTCGCCTGCCATGGGCAGGGACACCTCCCACTAGACCAGGTGTCTCAAAACGCCATCCAGCCTGGCCTTGAACGCTTCTAGGGATGGAGCGTCTGCAACTTCCCTGGGCAACCTGTTCCAGTACCTCACCACCCTCACAGTAAAGAATTTCTTCCTAATATCTAATCTAAATCTACCCTCTTTCAGTTTAAAACCATTACCTCTTGTCCTATCGCTATACTCCCTGATAAGGAGTCCCTCCCCACCTTTCCTGTAGGCCCCCTTTAAGTACTGGAAGCCTGGAAGGTTTCCCTGGCGCCTTCTCTTCTCCAGGCTGAACAACCCCAACTCGCTCAGACTGTCCTCATAGGAGAGGTGCTTCAGCCCTCGGATCATCTTTGTGGCCCTCCTTTGGACCCGCTGCAACAGGTCCATGTCCTTCTTGTGTTGGGGGCTCCAGAGGTGGACACAGCAGTCCAGGTGGGGGTCTCACGACAGCAGAGTAGAGGGGCAGAGTAACCTCCCTTGACCTGCTGGCCGTGCTTCGTTCGATGCAGCCCAGGACGTGGTTGGCTTTCAGGGCTGTGATCGCCCATTGCCAACTCAAGTTGAGCTTCTCATCCACCAACACCCCCAAGTCTTTCTCCTCAGGGCTGCTCTCAATCTATTCTCCACCCAGCCTGTATTTGTGCTTGGGATGGCCCCAACCCATGTGCAGTACCTTGCACTTGGCCTTGTTGAACTTCATGAGGTTCACACAGGCCCACTTCTCAAGGCTGTCAAGGTGCCTCTGGATGGCATCCTTTCCCTCCTGCATGTCAACTGCACCACACAGCTTGGTGTCATCAGCAAACTTGCTGAGGGTGGACTCAGTCCCAACATTCATCACCAATAAAGATGTTATACAGCACTGGTCCCAATGCCAGCCCCTGAGGAACTCCACTTCTCACTTGTAGCCACTTGGACATCGAGCTGTTGACCCCAACTCGGAGTGTGGCCATCCAGCCAATTCGTTATCTGCCAAGCGGTCCATCCATCATATCCATGTCTCTCCAATTTAGAGAGACATTACATTTGCATTGGTGTTTTAAAGTTGGGGATATATTGCTGTTTAAAATAAACCTTCTTTTGTTTCTGGTTATTTAACTTTGATATTCCTTGTGATACTTGAAATGTTCTGTCTTTTTATGTATCTATAATATGAATTTTTTTTCTGTTGTTGGTGATAATTGAAACATGTCTGCATTAGTTTGCTTGTAGCAAACAAAATCCATTATGGCAGCTGGCAAATATGTTAAAAAATTTTGTGGGGAAAAAAAGTTTTCTATTATTTTTTATAGTTCCTGAAGAATTTATGTATAATCCTCTGACACGATCTTATGGAGAGCCTCACAAACGGCCAGAGGTCCAAAATTCTACGGTGGAATTCATTGCTTCGTCGGACTATATGGTAAAAAAAGTTTTTTCAACAGTAGTTGCATGTTACTTTAAATGTGGTTGGAATTACTGTTGCATATTGTCCCACTGGTGGGGGGTTTTCCTGTGAAGGTCCTCTTAACACCAAAGAATAGTTGAAATTCATTTTTATTTTGAGTTTTGGCACATGTAGATATTCAGAGGCTTGTCAGTTAAAGGCAATTGCGATGTGCGTAGTCATCCAGTATGGTTTAATGTGGCATAAGCTGGCTTGAGTCTGTTGCAATGTGGTTTCTGGGTTTCTCCCTCATTTTGAAGAGGTTTTGAAAGACCGGTGATGGAATAACAGTAGAATTAAGTTGGGTTCAAATTTTTAGTTAGTAATTGTGACAGAAACAATTCTAACTAGGAGTCAACCTACAATTGCTGTGATAGTAGTCTTGTCTCCAAAAAAGATAAAAAGGCTTTGGGAAAAGGCCCTGTTCATAATGACATTATTAACAACAGCTAAAGTAAATTGTTGTCTTGTCTTTGAATTGAATCACTGTGGCCAAGACATTTGGCAGTGAATAAATACAGCTTGTTATATGCTTGGGAAAAGGATGTAGGTAGAATACTTTAACCCCATTTAATGGATCACATTGTCCACACACTGAAAGAACAATGGTGTTTTGAAGACTGAATTCCATATCTAGCATCAGAGTCATGTTTGAGTTGATTGTTGGAAGGAGAGACTAAAATATCCAATTTCTGTTCTGAAGTGTAACATTGTATGCTTATTACAAATGGGAATTATTAACCGCTGGGAATTGTGGTTAAGCATATCTGCATGACTCTTAGTAAATCAGTTTTATTGCATAATGTATACCTTGCATTTTTCTGTGTATTCCCTTTTCCTACTTCCTTTTTTAATGACTAATCATTTTTAACATTTCTTTAAATATGATTTTTGAACATTTTTTTATTTTTATTTTTTTACTTTGTAGCTTCGTCCTCCTCAGCCTGCGGTATATTTATTTGTTTTAGATGTGTCTCATAATGCAGTGGAGGCTGGATATTTGACAATAGTCTGCCAGTCGTTGCTGGAAAACCTAGACAAGTAAGACTATAAATAACCTTTTCAAATTAGCTAACGTTTTATTATGAATAATGCTAACCTAGAGTTTTGCAGAAAACTTGCACAAAGTGTTTAAACATTCTGTCCCTCAAGGACAGAAGTTCTGTTTCGTGAGATTCTGAAATTCACTGTAGATGTCTAAAAAACAAAACAAAAATAAATAAAAAAAACACCAACCAAGCAAAAAAACCAACCCTGCCAAAAAACATCTCTTGAAGCAATTTACGTGATGAGAGCTATCTTCCCTGCATGTGATTAAAGATGGATCTGCAAATAATTTACTTACTTATCTGCATAAAACATCTACCTGTAACTTCTAACAACGTGTTGATTCTACAAACATCTATGAAGTGCGTTCTTCCCCCCTGCTAAGACCGAGAAAAATAACTAAATTACAGAGATTAAACTCGCTGGTTCTTGCACTGAAATGGCTGGGGTGCTGCATACTGGAATGTTGTAACCACCAGTGGGAGACTGCCTAGGTGAATTTTGTTGTCAGTTTGGGTTTTTTAGATCACAGTTACTTAGATCTACCTGCACTGCTTTCTGTCTGTTCTTATTTTTGCATTGGAACAGCATGTATGGGATTGTTGGTGGTGCTTTTTCAGCAAGGGTTAGTAAACTTCACTATGTTCATGTCTTTTGAAAACTAGTTTGCATCTTGTGGAGGCCTTGCTCTGAAAATTGTTTTCTACAATTTTTTTCTTAGGTAATTTATTTTAATTTCTGATAAAGACACTGACATGTACAATAAAATTCTTCACTTAAATTTATTGGATTAGTCTTTCTTTGTTCAGATCTTTACAGGTATTTTGTCAACAGATTCTCAGAAACATGCTAAATTATTTTAGGAAAATTCATAAAATCCCATGCAAAGTCTATAGGAAAATCAGTACATCCTGTTAATTTATATACCCAGATGGTAAAAACAATATTTGCCTTTATTGGTTTTGTTCACTGTCATGGTTTTCAGCACTTGCTGATGTTTTGTTTCATTTGAGAAATCCTGTTTAGTTTTTCTTTTTGTATTTTTAATGCCATACATAGCAATATGGTCCACATGAGAAACCATATTAGAAATGTTGCATTCTAGAGATTTTGGATTTTGGTTTAGAGCTGTAACTACATTAGTGAATGGGTTTTTTGAATTATGAAACAGCAGAATGCACTATTTTCTGTTGAAGAACTGAGAAGACTACCTTCTTTCATTTGTCAGTGTAATGTTTAAATGAACCTGCTAAGTTCTCTCTGGGAACATACCATCGATGTATTAGTGAGTGCTTATCTGTAACATTTAGTCTTGTAAATTGTATCATTATCGCAGCTTTTCAGAAAACACTGAAGAAATATTATTTGTATTCATGTTTCAGATCGCCTTCCTTTGTTCTCCCTTCACCCCTGTATACATGAGCTGAGTTTCTGCTAACATCAGCAGGAGCTCTGTGTATGTATGTGTCTTGAGAGAGAAATTTAGGGCTTAATAGTTTATTTTTTAATGCTTCAGGCTGCCCGGAGACTCAAGAACAAGAATAGGGTTCATAACGTTTGACAGCACTGTTCAGTTTTACAACTTGCAAGAAGGTTTATCTCAGCCTCAGATGCTGATTGTCTCAGATATTGATGGTAAGTAAAAAAGCAAATAGAAACTAAATTTTTGAGAAGCTACTTTTTTTTCCCCAGAAGAAAGATTAGAATCTCAAATATTCTGGTATTAGGTCAATTTTATTGAATGTATAGGGAATATATTTTTTTTAAAAATAATCTTACACTAACTACAGAGCAGGTGGTGTTTAAAAAGTGCAATTCAAATGTTAATTTTGATTGTAATAAAACAATTCTTGTATAGGCTGTATTATTCTCCGTAATATATGTATCACAAAAGTAGATTGTATTTCATGGTACATGTAACAGTGGGCAGTGAAATGTTTTCTTCTATTTTAATGTTGTTTTTTTTCTTTAATTAAATGCTTTTTTTTCCATTCTCCCTACAGATATTTTCTTACCTACACCAGATAGTTTACTTGTAAATCTCCATGAAAGCAAAGAGGTATGAATGCTTAAAGTGTATCATTAAATTTAAAGAGTTAAATATTCAAAATAGAGGTTCCTTTTAAACTTTGAAAAGTTTAAAGTTTAAAGCCTGTCTTCATAATATGTAATTCCAATGAAAATTATGACTTTGTTTTCCTTAGCATGTTGAAACTAAGCTGAAATATTTGGTACTGATTGTTCCACTTCAGTTATGATAATACAGCTTTTTAGAAACAGCCGAAAGTCTCAAGCTTGCAAAATTTCATAAACACCTTTCAATCTGTTCTGCAGCTGATAAAAGATCTATTGAATGCATTACCAAATATGTTCACCAATACAAGAGAAACACACAGTGCATTGGGTCCTGCTCTTCAGGCTGCATTTAAACTGATGTCTCCAACGGGTGGTCGTATATCTGTGTTTCAAACTCAGTTACCATCTTTGGGAGCAGGGCTTTTGCATTCCAGAGAAGATCCCAATCAAAGGTCCAGCACAAAGGTACAAAAACTTCCTTTAATATTCATCTCATGAGACCAGGGACTGGCCATGTCTTTCTGACTTGCATAGTTGTGCAGATCAACTCTTGGTTTTTGTTTATAGCAGTTCCCTAGATTTTAATTATTCAATGTCTATATGCATTTAAGATCACTAGTTTATACATATGTATGTGGTATTACTTGTTTCAAAGTGCATGAGCTGTCTTTTGGGCCTTTGGTCTATAGCTTTTCTTGGCAGGCAGCAGAAGCTGCAAATATCTCTGACTCAGTTAATATCAACTTGGGTTTTGAACCAAAGCATGGATATATTAAATTGTAGACCTAAAACACGATTTCTTATTATTTTTATGGCTTTGTAGTTTACAGCATCCAGTAAGGTTTACATAGTTACATGAGTTTTTATTTGTATGAGAACGTAAACTTCCTTGAAAGTAGGATCGTAACTGCTTGTAAATACAAACTAAAAGAATATGGAGCATGAGGAAAATAATTTCTGCAGGTGGAAATGCCTATAAGTTTTTGCTTAGAGTTGACTTCCTTTTCAGATACTTTGCTACTGAATGTGTATCTTTTGTTCCATGAAGTGTTAAGTGAGTGGGATCATTGCCTTAACTTTTTCCTGTATAATTTATTCACCAAAGGTCGTCCAGCATCTTGGTCCAGCAACAGATTTTTATAAGAAGTTGGCCCTGGACTGCTCAGGCCAGCAGACTGCTGTGGATTTATTTCTCTTAAGTTCACAATATTCAGATCTAGCTTCTCTTGGTAAGGAGTACCTGATGTATGCGTTTACTCTTTCCACGCTGTTGTCTTTCTTCGGAAGTACAGGCTACTTCACAAATTCTTAAGTCGCTACTTCAGGAATAATTAAGTCATGCAAATCTCTTTGCACCTTTGTAAATGCAGCTAATGCTGCAAAGGAATTGACTTTGAAGTTGATAGCAGTAAAGAACAGGAGTATTGGATTGGTGGTATCAGACAATTTATTCTGGAACTTCACAGTTTTAAAGGAGAAGGTACTCTCCTGTTCAAGAACAGGAAACAGCCAGATGGCAAGGAATTAAGTTTAATCGCAGGAATAGAATGGAGTTCTCATCTTTCAGTATTAAACCAAGATTTGTCTTTGCGCATACACTTAATTTTGCCTCTACACCGTTAAATAGTTCTGCATGTACTCCTGTTTTAGCTGCGAAAGGTAGCATGCTTACTGAAGTAAGTGTATAATTAGATAATTGTGCATTAGGGTGACTCATCACTGTCTTCAGTGGCCTGAGTCTGGGCCAGTTCTCGTTGTCTTACAGATATGGGTCATATCAAGAAAAAGATAAACGTAGATGTGACTTGCAGAAGGTTGGACACAATTTTTGTGTCCTGACTTCATGTTACTGTTTTACCTCTTAGCCATATGTTTTCCTCTTTCACAGCTTGCATGTCCAAGTATTCTGCTGGATGCATCTATTACTATCCATCTTTCCACCGTAGCCACAATCCTGCTCAGGCTGAGAAGCTTCAAAAAGACCTTAAAAGATACCTTACAAGAAAGATTGGATTTGAAGCAGTTATGCGCATAAGATGTACAAAGGGTATGTTTTAAATACTAATTCGTATGGGAAAGTTGGTGTAAGCCTGTTCCCTATCATTTTGAATGTGCTTAGTCTTAAGCAACATTAGACTTCAGGTTATTTCTCTTTCACTGAAGAGTAAGATAGTTGCCTTCTTTATATGAGTTGTGTTAGCTTTTGCTATTGTTTTTTTTGTTATATTTTTCACTTAAACACCATCTCACTTCAACTAAGTAGATGTGTAATGTAAGGGCACCATTTAGTTTGGAGTGTTCAGAATTGAACATGAACTCTACAGGATTGTGCTGAAACGTCTAATGATTCATGTAACTGATTCTGTGTGAGAGTTAGAATAAGTATTTTTACTGTTTTCTTAAACATAGCTTGAGGGCTGTTGGTTTTAATTATTGATAGGAAACTTTCATGCTGTTTTAACCTTACTCTGAATTACTTAATCTACTTCTAGGTCTTTCAATACACACCTTTCATGGGAACTTTTTTGTACGATCTACTGATCTATTGTCCCTTGCCAATGTCAATCCTGATGCTGGATTTGCAGTACAAATGTCCATTGAAGAAAGTCTAACTGACACATCTTTGGTTTGTTTTCAAACAGCTCTTTTGTATACTTCCAGCAAAGGTAAATAAATTCAAATTAATTGGCCACTGGGCTTTTTGTTTCTTTTCCTAACATAATATTTGTACAGTTAGTTCCACAGCATTTTGTTTTTCTCTATACACTAAGAGAATCTTATCAAAGTTAATGAGCCTGCTTGGCAGTTAATCACATAGTGTAAATCTTTATAAACTCTATTTTGATGGGAAAATGTAATTTATCTCCATCTTACGTAGAGCTGATTCGGCAAGATTCCTTTACTTAAAAGGCATACCATTGTTACAAGCAATAACGTGTTTTGCATGCATATTGTCCAAAGTCACAGACCTGTGATGGATTAGAGCGAGTTGCTAGCACATCGGGTGGGCATAAAGAATAGCAGTTACTTTCTATTATGGAAAATGCCACAAATTTTGGGATGGAAATCAATGTACTTCATTTGTAGGATCAAGACACTTATCATGGATGTTATAAACTAGTTTGTGTTACGAACTTGTGCTGATTCATAAGTTGAATGCTTTAGAGCGTTGCAGAATTTGAGCAGGTTAAGAGACAGGAACAGGAGATAGTGTTTCAGCAATTTCCTGACTAGCATGTTTTTACAAAAATGAGTGCATCTTAGATGAGAGGAGACATGCTGTAATGACTGAATTTGTATACCTCTACCAGGAGATACTGCATAATGATTTCTACTTATTATTATTAGGTGAACGTCGAATTCGAGTCCACACACTTTGCTTGCCTGTAGTAAGTTCACTGGCTGATGTATATGCAGGAGCGGATGTACAAGCAGTTGTCTGCCTCTTAGCAAACATGGGTGAGTGCAGACCAGGAAGATTCAAATATCTTTTTGCATGTTAATTAAATGAAGTAGGAATGAAGCCTTGGTACTGTAGAAGAAGGATGTGGTGGAGCACACTGTAGCCTGAGAATACAAAAAATGACAGAATCAGTGTTATGCAAAAACTTACTAACTGAAATATTGCTTAGTCTGAATGCTTAGTTGACTTTAATCTTTTAAAAGGAGCCTTCTTAACATTGTTCTCTAGAATTTATTGAAGGACACAGAATTGTAACACACTTGGATCAAAACTCATTTTTCTATCATCATGAATGTTATCTCAAATTTTAGCATTCTAGGATTACTTAAGAAACAGTAATTTAGTGAGTTGCTGGAGAATGAAAGGGAGCTTCTGATAACAGTGTGTCCGAGATAGGCATTAGCTTTCTATGCTTCTATCCTGTTGTTGCTGGTTTGAGGATTCTTACTTATCCCCTACGCCTGGGTCATAAGTAGCTGTTTGATAGACTGATCTGTGCCATTGAACGTGTATGGTTCTGTGTAGCGTTTTAGTATATGCTACGTTGTATCTTAATAGTCATTTAAATTAGAAGAAGTAAATAGTACTTCTGTATCTTGTCTTAAATGCACATTCAGTCCAGCAGGTGGCTTCCTCCAACCAGAGGATTTGCAGCCCTTTCTCAGCAGAGAAAGATGAAGCTTCATTTACACTAATCATAATTAAGCCACTGAATTAATGGAAGAATTTCGTGGGGGGGAATAAAAATAATTGCTGCAAATCTTATCTTGGATGTAGGACAGCGGAGAGTTTTAGCAATAGCGAAGTTATTGGTATAAAGGCTTAAAACAGGATTTAAATTTAGTCTTGAGTATATACCATAGCTTTAAAAAATTTTTTAAATTCTGTAAGAGTAGGAACTAGGGAGCAGAGATCAGCCACACTGGTTTTTTGAAGCATCATGAAAATGAGTTTCTGTACAGGCAATCATCTTACTTCTAAAAAAAGTTAGGACCACAGGTGTGTTNTTGGTGGTGTTTTGTTTTTTTTTTTTTTTTAAATCTTAAAATATCACTCAAAAGCACAACAAATGTTTTCAAAATTCAAGGGAATGAAGGAAGCCAACTCTAGTAACTTCTTGTCTCCTTCTAACCCAACAGCTGTGGATCGCTCAGTTTCATCTAGTCTTTCAGATGCAAGAGATGCCTTAGTTAATGCCGTGGTAGACTCCTTGGCAGCATACATGTCAACTGCCTCAAATCTGCAGCAATCCATGCTAATAGCACCAAATTCCCTCAAGCTGTTTCCACTGTATATTTTGGCCCTTCTCAAACAGGTATGTATAATCTAATGGATTAATGTTTGATATTTAATCCACTGTTCCATATGAGGAATTCCTCAGCTCTAGGTCAAGCAATGTCTGCACTATAAATTATGAGAATTGGGTTATCATCTTCAAGCTTACAGGATGTCAACATAGTAATCTTTTATATGAGCTTATTTTAAATGATTAGTGCCTGAACAGTTTATTGGTTTAGTTGATTTTGAATTTTTTTATATATTTTGTCTTATTCTGTTTTACAATGAATATAAAAATAGATATATTCTAACAGTTGGCATTTCTCAGATTTTGGCAGCTAATTGGTGTTGCCCATATTGTGGATGCCACTGATTAGTACTACAGTTTTATTTTATGAAGAAAAAAGAAGTCAAATATTTTCCAATGCATATACTTGGTACTTTAAAGTACCAAGAAGGAAAATGAGTTTCCATTAAGATACAATGAAATCTCTTACAGAAACTAAAGTGATATAGTTTGATGTTCACATAGAAGTAGTTACTACTTTTTTATTTATTTATGTTTTAATATCTTTGTATTACCAAACATCATACTTAAAAAATGAACTTTCTGCAGGGTTTTGTTAATAAATCTCATAGCTTAAAGATTTTCGTGTCTGATAGTTCTTTGCATTCTTATTGTGAATAAACCTTTTGTGTAAGTTTGGTAAGAAATCTAATCATAATAACTTATTTTCTTTGGCTTAGTGATTACTTTAGTCTCTTAATATACCGATTAGGACTTCTTTGGTACTTGCATAAGTAATGCGGTTAATGGTGGGGAAAAACAGACCATTTATTATCAAGATGATCTGTGTAAAAGAAGTAAGAGTGGCTGAGAAAATAAGTTGTTTAGGTTTGGGTTTTTTTATTATCTTTGTTAATAATAAAAAAGCCTGGGATACAGAGAAACCACAACGCTTGTGGCAGCCAAGGAGAAGAGGACTGATGTACTTAGCTTTCTTGTAGAAGTGAATATGAACTTTGATTATGGGCATATTCTCCATAGACTCAGAATATGGTGCTTACTGCATTGTATCGCTTCTAACAGCGATTGTTTACCAATTACTTCTAAAGGAGATCTGAAAAATCCAGTAGGAAAGATTACAAAAAATAGTTTATCCTATGAGAGCCTGGCTTCTGCTGTAAAACACAAAAGTATATTTCTGTTCCAAAGCTTTTCCTTAACATTTAATTCTTACTAATATAAAAACAGAGTTAATCTTATCCACAGAAGTACCTTTTTTGAACTCTGCTAGGCTCGTCTCTTCCTGTGATATCTTGCATTGGTGAGTTTCACAGGCCATTAACATTTGTCAAGAATAAAAATGAGAAATGCTGGCCCAACCACATACAAATTTACATGAAGTGGGGGGAAAATTATTTTATTCTCATTCACCAATAAAGAGGGAGAATGGATTAAGTTTTAAAAGGTATTATATTCAAGTTGTATTTGATTTGAGATTCTAATGCATCTCAATAAGATGCAATTCTTTGCAAAAGCTTTGACATCTTTGCTCAACACTTTGAAAAAATCTGAAATACACTGTTTAGATGTGACACAAAAAACAGGATTTGAGTAACAACGTTGTTCCCTTACAGAAAGCATTTAGAACAGGCATGAGTACACGCTTGGATGATCGCGTATATGCAATGTGCCAGATGAAGAGCCAGCCTCTTGTTCATTTGATGAAAATGATCCATCCCAACTTGTACAGAATAGACAAGCTGATTGATGAGGTAATGTATGCAGCCTATTTTATAATGTTCTCTAGTTCTAATGGTCTGTTAAACCTGATGTTGTGCTGCAATAATTTAAGTTGTTACTGTAATGTAAACTGAGTATTTTCCATAAGTTACAAAAAATAAAAACATTTATTTTCAAGTTTTGAGTTGCAAGTACAGTAGTGCCTTACGAGCAGAACTGTGTTTTTACTTCACCTTGTTTCAGTGACCACAATAATTCCATGTTTTTCTAATATATAAAGAAAGCAGAGAAACTTGTATGCATTGGAAAGGTCTCCAGTGTGGTTTTGTTTTAGAACTGTCTGGGGGAAATTGATGAAGTAGATTTGGTGGAGCATTCTAGGTTTTGTATACTGAAACCAGATAAAGTTGCCTGCAATAACAAACTTCCAGTGGTTTCTCAGACTGATGTGGGTGCAACGTAATTATACTTGTAGATGGTCACGATCAGACTAAGGAAGTACTTCATGGATGAAACCAGGTTTTATTAGTTTGCCTTTTACAGAGGTAGCCTAGGAAAGAGATGCATTTTTAATAGTAAGAAATAAGATGGCATTTTCTTTAAGGTCAAAGTTAGTTGTAATTGCAAAAGTAAGTTGTTTTTAAAGTAAGTTTTCATGAGCTTGTTAGTCACTGGCTTTGGGAAAGTGTATGTAGGAGTTTGTTTTTAAGTGTCATACAAGATTATATGGTAACTTCAGTAGTTTCTCTGACAGTTGGTATTGTTCAGCACAATCTGTGAGTTATCTATAGTCCCAAAGTTTCTTTTAAGGTCTTTCATAAACTCACATATGCGAGTCTAAACTCAGCGTTCTTCAGTGGAATTGATCGGTTAGTCTTTCTATACTCTTCCCCCCAACCCCCTCCAGTATTTGAGAAGCCATCTTCTTCAGCTAACCTTGTTAAGTTTTTTGTGGAACTTATGCTGAAACTCTATATTCAGTGTGCGAGTGCTGTAAAGAGTCTTTGGGAGATCCAGTTTTATTAGCAAAGGATTTCAGATCAGTTATTCTAGTAGAATAATACAGAAAGTAGGTTTTATTTGACCTACTGAAATTAATTGAGAAATCATACTTTACATTGTATAACAGAGTGCTAATCTGCAATTTAGTACTACTTCAGTTTAAAGTATTTGTGACAGAGGCTGTTCTTAAATTTCCTGTGTCTTCAAAAAATTCTGTGATATATATATAAAACAGCATTTTTTAAAATGTTTTTGCTGGTTTTCTTTTCTCTTAACGCTTGATTCTTGAGAGCATTGAGTAAAGCCTGGAACTTTCCCAAGTTCAGAATTCACTAGCTTGATTGTCATCGTTACGTATAAATCCCCCAAAGCTTCTAATCTATTGCATTATAATATGGAATTTTTAAAATAGTAATTTTTTCTTAATAATCTTTTACCATGTGGAGATATGCTTAATCTCTAGACTGTTTTTTCCCTACATTATTTGTAGAATGCTTCACAGATTCTTAATAGATACTCAGCCTATTTTTGTGTTGATGGGGGAGCAACTTCAATCTGAAAACACTGGGGGTTTGGAGTTTTTTATTGGTTTTGGTTTTGCTGCTGGGGAGGAAGGGAGGGTATTTTTAATAATGTCATTGCTAACAGCCAGATTTTTTAATCAGATCAATCGTAGTGCTCTGTGGACAAACCCATGTGTCGCTTCAGGCAGGATGTTAAATAAGGAATTTTGTTACTTGAACGCAGTAAAATAGTGAATCCTTATAAGGAGCAGAATTTGATGGTTTTCTCCTCTTGCAAAATTTCTAGTGAAGTTGAATGCAATGAAAAAAATTTGTGGAGATTGGTTGTAGAAAATCTAAGTGTAAACACTGGAATTCTTTTGAAATTTTGGCATCTATAGCATGAGAAATGTTACATGCACAACAAATGAACTTGCATTATTCTTTTTTAGGTAATAAAGTAGCTTTTAGGTTAAGTGACATTCTAGAATTGTTTGTACGTGGTCATTTTAAGCTTAACATGGCATTTTCTAACATGAGAATCCTCAAAATTTTGCTAGAGATTAAGTGTGTTTTCCTGTTTTATTTTGCCTGGTTAACAGGAAAAATAGGGCATGTTTATATTCTACTTTTATTGAGTATTGGTTTTTGTTACAGACTACAATACATGTAAATGACAGAGTGGTTCCTCAGCCACCTCTTCAGAAGCTGTCTGCAGAGAAGTTGACAAGAGAAGGAGCTTTTCTTATGGATTGTGGTTCAGTAAGTTACCAGTTTCACACATTCCTTTTATTAAAAAAAAAAAAAGCAGTGTATGCTGAATTATTAAAAGCGGTCAACTCTCAACAATAACAGTGTAGTGAATCAGCATTCAAGGTAACCCAGCAGTAATATGTGTTCCAGTGAAAGGCTTTCATATTTTGATCAGAGGATTATCTTTGAGGTTGTATATTAAGGCTTCAGAGTTTAATTTTTTCATGCTAGACTGATCAGAATATGCCAAGAATTCACATCAAGTTGGGTTTGGTTTTTTTTTTCCTGGAAACAATGGATTTCCATTTTCCAAAACTTTTCTTAGTGGTTATTAAATTGTATGTACTACAGTCTCTCTAACAAAGCACTTCTCACTGATGCAGGAACCTTCTCAGTTACACGCAAATATAAGTGATTTTATGATTTGTGGCTTGTGTGATGTAAGACTTGCAAGAGTGAGGGAATTGTGGGGAGTGAAAAAAATCTGTAGATACAGCTTAAGTTATTCATAGAAATATACCAAAACCACACTTAATTGGATAAAGCATCACGCTATTTGAATAAGGTGATACAGCATTATGCTACTCTAACGGCAGTCTACAAAGTGCTTTAAACCTTGTATGAGTTCAGGGGCTGAGCGTGAATGTCAAACTAGCTTCTCTCTCCAGATGTCCAAAATTATTACTGTAATATGTTTTCATAATGGATGCTTTTATGACTTGTTTAGATTTAGAAGTCAGTGTGCAGTAACTGACCCAGTGGTGTGACTTTATAAAATTTTAGGTCTTTCATTTTAGGAGGTAACATGGGAAGCTAGTGCATTAACTGTTCCAATATAGATGTGTCCTGCATCCTCATTCTTTCAGTATTTACATTCTACCTATATCTTTTATGACATTTAATGGTCTTATTCCAAATGCTACCAATGTATTAATAAGCAAATGTACAAATAATGAATATAGAGATGTATATATGAATTGCAGCTGGAGCTCTCAAGTGATTCATTGGTGTGAAAGATATTATTCTAGTATTACTCCAATTACGTCACCATTGGTCTGTCTAAAATGTATGCAAGGCCCTTACTAAAACTGATTCTGACATCTTACAGATTTTTTACATTTGGATTGGAAAAAACTGTGATAACAACTTCATAAAAGATGTTCTTGGATACCCAAACTATGCGTCAGTACCACAGAAAATGGTAGGCGTTTTAATGAGCTGTCCTGTATACTGCTTACGTTTGGAATCTATATTTAATCTATTTCTTCTGCACTTTCAGTTTTTAATTATGTAACTATAAATTAGGGGGGTTTTATTGCATACCTTCTAACATCTTGCCAACTCCATAGGAGACAGATAGAAGTTGTCAAATGATTTCAAGGAAAGAATGTTAACATGTAAATTTTGGCATTCACGGAATGCCAAAAAATTGTTTACTACTTTTATTTTTTTTATGGAAATGCATGTGGGCTCACAAGAATAGGATGGAATTTCATAGAATGAATACAAAAATTATCTATTCAGACATGTTAATTGTTAAGATTAGAGTTATTTTATTGGTATCGTGGTGTTGGTGTTCAGAAGCCTTGTGTTCTCCGAGCCTTGTGTAGGATACCAAGTCTATGCTATGACATGATAGGCCTGGAAGTAAAGGGTAAGAGTTAAGTTTTGCTCATCTTCCATGCCTTAAGTCAATGTTAAAAAGAAACACTTCTAGCTATTAGGACATCAGAGACCCTTGGATATATGTTTTGGTTGAGGGGGTTTTATGTTATAACCCGCACCTACAGTCTTGTGTGTGAAACAGAGCAGCAATTAAAAAAGAAGACCCCTCTTCTGTGGGTAGTGATTCCAAAATGTCAAAAAGTGGCGGGTAAGGATGGACCCTTTTAAGACACTCTAGAATAAAGTTCAGAATGAAATAGTTATATTCAGATAGTACCAAAAATGTGTTAGTCATTGTAGAAACCCATAGGAAGAGATTTCCTGCTTATAAAGCTTGCATAGTATGAAGCAGAAAAATAACTGACAAGTGGGAATTATAAGAACAAGTTAAGAGTGGTGAGCTTTAAGACTACTATAAAATTGGACGGCTTGTTCAGAGTTTTGTATTTTGCTTGTCTTAGCAATTTAGCTCTGATTAGCTGGTGGTAAGTATTAATTGAGAGAGTTTTCAGGAAGAACTTGGATAAAGGGAGGATGATAACTTTTTTCCAATGGTTATATAGCATTTATTATAATGAAAATGAGAGAAAAAACTAACATAAACAAGTTATGCTTGTTTTTAAATTATGTCTTCCATTCATTTATTACAAAGGTAACAATGGAATTCCTTTTAAATCTGTAATCAATTCTTTTATGTCATATCATCTCTCTTTAAAGGTTATATTGGCCTAAGAGTTGGTATGTTTAGCTCAGTGAATAACTCAAGTTTTTTAATTCTGTTTCTTTCAGGTCATTCCTCAACCAAATAGTCCAGTATAATCTTTGCCTTGAAACTTGTTTACAATTCAGATTTCACTTCTTAATGTTTTGTTCA
Source organism: Himantopus leucocephalus (assembly GCA_003993805.1). Classification (NCBI taxonomy): domain Eukaryota; kingdom Metazoa; phylum Chordata; class Aves; order Charadriiformes; family Recurvirostridae; genus Himantopus; species Himantopus leucocephalus. The sequence goes on along the minus strand of RSEF01000004.1, from coordinate 44,447,707 downwards.
TCTTTTCAGTGGAAAATGCAACATGTAGGAACTTGATTGACAGGCAAAGATAAAGGCAAGAAAATGGTGAAAGCAGCATTTTGTAAAGACAACTTTTTAAATGAGCTTGCTTTCTAAAATCTTTTGCACTTAAAAGGCAATTTAAGTTAAAGATTTACTGTTTCCTACAGAACAGATATTAGTGAATTTTTGTACTTCAAGCTGAAGAAAAAATATGTATACGTAATCCATGGTTGGTAATTTCTTAGTAGAAATTGTGTCTTGGGTCATGTTACTCCTATCAGGATCTATCTTTTAAAATAGTTTTGATAATAAAAGATGATGACTTCTTTCAATTTCCTTCAACCAGACGCAGCTTCCTGAGGTAGATGCACTTTCTTCAGAAAGGACGCGATCTTTTATATCATGGCTTAGAGACAGCAGACCTTTAAGTCCAGTTCTTCAAGTAATAAAGTAAGTGTTACCGTTAAACAGTGAGTAATTATTGGCATCTTGTGTTTACAATTTGTAATTGACAGTGATGAAAAGTGGGAATATCTGACCTGGAAGAAACTGGATAACATCCGCTTTCCAGTTGATATAGTGCTGTTATCTAAAACCCTTAGCAGCAAAAGTCATCTTTGAAACTAGTGCAAATTCAGTTAATAATTTTATTGGTAGGAATTAGTTGCATATTTTTATATATTAAGAATGTACTAAAGCAGTGGATGTCTTTATGATCACTGGGGTTAACCAGGTTAATTTCTGGTATAGCTTTTATGATTTCAATACCTACGCATAAAAAAAAAGTTCAAGTAAGGTTAATAATCTGTAGATGGTTTAATAATGGTATGTATTTGTTACTGAGCTCCATAGGACCGCAGTTGATTTATGATACGAGGCAAGTTCTGAAGCCTTTTCAAGCCATGACCCTCTTAAAGAAGTTTAAATTCTATACAATGTTTTGACTTGAGTTTACATGTCTTCTCTAGAGTACTCAGTTTACTGAGCCTGATGTGGAGATCACATTTTGGAGAGTATTGACTTTCTTACTCAGCTAAATAATGTTTAAATATAGGACTGAAGTTCTTCAACTGTTGGTGTTGTGGCTGTGTCCCAGCAAATTTTTATTGGGGCAATAATTTTGAATACTAGGTGTTTGACACATTTATCTTCTCTTTTCTGTTGCCAAATAAGAAACTGGGGAGGGCATTGAGACTACATGCAACCAGAGATGTAAATTTTCCAGTTTTTTAATCTTTATCAGGATTTAATTTAACCCTTTTAGAATTCATTGCCACCAGCATATTTGTTAACTTCTAAAGCAAATTCGGTTTTGTTTCCTTTTTTGTGCTTCTACAAGATATTCTAAATGCTATTTCACCCACTTTTCTACCATTTTTTGCTTATTAAAAGATGCTGCTGTTTGATAGTGTATTACAAACTCTAGGGTTTTTTGCTAAACTCTGGATTACTTGCAATTGTAGTATCTTTGGACTGAATTTAGACTTGAAAGGACAGTAAGCAATTCATTAGAACTGATGCTTCTGCTTGAATTGACAGTGGATTTTTTTTGCTCAATGTTGGGACTAAAATAGCTTCCTCTCTTCTTTCAGAGATGAGAACCCTGCCAAAACAGAGTTTTTTCAGCATTTAATTGAGGATCGGACAGAAGCAGCTTTCTCATATTATGAATTCTTACTTAATATTCAACAGCAGATTTGTAAGTGAACAAGGAATAAATAGAAGAAAAATCCTGACTTCAGATAGAAGCATGGGCCAAGAGAAGCATATGGAAAATTACAAAAGCGGATACTTGTTCTTCACATTATACAGTGGACCAGCACTGTCATGGAAGCTTTACAGCAAAAGAAGTATACGTTTCCAAAAGAATTTGCAGATTTACTTCAGTCTAAAAGTGCTAGGAGTGGTGAAGCTGTTTCACAAATAAACTTTAAATTGGTTTATACACGTTTCCAGTTGTGCAGCGGTATGGTGCTCTGTTTATTGCAAGCTGGTGAATTTATGTAGCTATGTGGGATGATATTTCTTAATGAAATGAACAATTAGGTAAAGCCTTTTTTCTTACATTTATTATAGTAGCCCTTCCAGATCCAAATTCTTATCAGAGATGTCAAAGGGCAGTGCTGTATGTTGGTTGTTTATATGAATTTCTTTTTAAAAGGAATGAATCATATTTACTAAAGACTTCAGCGAATTCCCTGTGAAAGTTGTAGAGTTTCAGTAAAGTACATCAGTTGTAGAAATAAAATATATAATGTACATAAGTATTACATTTGTAAAGAAAATGTAAAAAATGTAACTAAAAAAAGACTTAGCTCAGTGTGCAGAATTGTTGAGTGCTCAATGATGAATTGTTTTGTCCCAGGCTAGACAATGAAGTTGACTAATAAAACATGCTAAAAAAAGTATCCATGTAGAAAGAACATAGCTGCTTCTTCTGTTAATTTTAGGTGAATTTATTTATGATTGGCTTACTAATTAAAATATTTTGCTTTATCATGTGTTTTTATATTTATGCAAGTATAATCTTTTTGCAACTAAACTCTTACTGAACTGAATATTGAAGAGAACATGTTTACCACTTTATTTCACAGACCTCTGGAAGGGAGGAGAAAACACTGCGTAGTCTGAAATGAGCTATTGATATATAGTTCCTAAAACCCTTCATATGTATTAACCTAAAGAAGGCATATCTGTTAACCTTGTTTTACATTTTGTAAACTACTGTAGTCTTTCTCCAGGTTTCTGTAACTTGTGTTGTCTGCCATTTAGATTAAGCATGGGTAGTCATTCACTCACACATGATGATTTGATTTCTGCTCTGATCTAAAGGGAAACAACAAAAAANGTGAAAAAAAAAAAAAAAAAAAAAAAAAAAAAAAATTACCTTACATCAGTGAAAGTAAAGGCTTTAAAATGTCAAAATTCAAAATGTAATCACACTGTTGTATCTTTCTGAAACCTTGTTCTTGCTAATGTTTTGGTAACTCAATGGGTTGGGCTTTTGGATAGATTCATCCTAGATTTTTAAATTTGGTTGTTAAGTTGGGATGGGTTTGGTTGGTTTTTATAGAGGCACAGTAGAAATCATTCATGAAGCACGGTCACTCATACTTACTATTCTGAACTTCGTTTATTTGGTTTAATGAAATGTGACTACAATGAAATAATTAAGTACAAAAAAGAAAATGATGATTAGTGTGATTACATTTTATTTTAAAGTAGCCTTGAAAATGCTAAGATTGCATTTTAACTGCCATATCCCCTGAATCAAATAGGCAAGAAAAAAGTACTAGCTATGGATGGCAAATGTTTTAAAAGCTGCACTAACTAAATTCTGCAAGTGGTGTTATTAGCAAGTTAGCACAAACTCATCATTTGGAGAAGATACCTTATAAGTTAAATTTTGTGTGTTGTCCGTAACTAAATGTGTTTAAGTTACCCAAAGATTACTTAAGAGAAACTTTCCATTCAGTAAATTAATTTATCGTGTAATAAATGTCTAAAGCGATGCTGAATGTTGTCCCTAAATCAGACCTCCAGGATTTCTGTACTTGTTTGTAGATTAATTTGCATTGGGTGAAAGCTAAGTGCTGGTGAAGAGTGGGGCGTCTTAAAAATCATTTGTAATTGCAAAGATGAGAAGAGCATGTTACAGTTTTAAATGCCCCATGGTAGATGCTTCTGACTTGTGAGCTTGGTATTGAATATCTGAGAACATACTATGCCATGATTAATTGCAATGTATTCTGTAAAACCATTACTTAAAGCTTTATTCTTCTATGGTTTTTGTATATAAAAATTATGAAAAGTACATCTTGAGAGCTATTTGTTCAGTAAAGTTATTACACGGCACAGGCAATCTAGTTATTTTTTACAAGTTGTAGAGCACATCTCCATTCTGACTGACGTTTAGCTTAAATTTTAAAAAGGCAATCTCATAGAAGTATCTTGAATTTGAACCATGTCTTTGAACCTACTCTTTCTAGTAGTTTACTCTGTTTTTTAAAAAAGGGTGGAGGGGTGTCTCCATACACTATTGCTTCTCAGTTTTTCATAAATGAGGTAGACTATGATTCTTTCAGAATCACAAAGGTTAAGTTCTAGCTGGAAGAATGTAATAGTAGTGCCTGTTGGACCCAGATAATTCTGAGATTTAGCATAACAGGTTTTTTCAGTACAGTCGTGTTGGGAATTTTAAAGGTGAGGTAGGCAGACTGTAACGATTTATTGAAGTATATTTCTTTATCTGTCAGTTTCTAGAATTAGAAAAGCACATTTCTAGCAGCCTTGCATGCCTTTACTTAAACTGACACTCTGTTATATTCAGAAGCAGGAATCTGCAAAGTGTGGTTTCAGCTATTGCAAATAACTGGAATTTGAAGTCTCTTGAGAACATTTTGGTTTTCCTTGCAAGCTACTGATGATGCCTTTTCATGAAAAATCCAAAAGCATCCTATGTTTGAGTGCAGCAAGAGAATTATCACATGATTAGTGCAATGTAAGAGATTATTATGAGAGCAATGAAAATTCAAATAACCACGTTATAGGTGCTTCTTCAATTTATGCTCCAATCCTGAATTCTTACCAATTGCAGGGCCTTTGTCTTTTCCTTTACAATTTTGATAACTAGAAAAATATCAAATACTTCACAGAATTTATTCTTCTTTTCCTCTGAAATTCCATAGCAAAACTGATGGAGCTGTCTAACTTGGAATATCAGTCATGCACAAGATTTTAGCAGTTGCACGCTTCTACAGACGATAAATAGAGGAGATGACAGAACTGGAAATGTTTCACAACCTGTTTAAGAAAAAAACAAAAACATTGTAAAAGGAGAATGAGTTTTTAATCTTGTTCTTCTTGAAGCTGTTCACTTTTATGATTTTCTGTTTTGTATTTTGTTAAAGCTACATATGCGCGTTGTATTTGATTTTTCAGATATGGAGAGAACACCACCCTAGAGGCATCCGCAAGTACAGATCTCCAATTACACCCTTAATCATGTTGCCATTAAAAGAAAAGTGACAGGTTTGAAAAGGCCAAGAGTGTTGGAAGGAAGTACTGTTTGGCTAGCAAGTAGTATAATTTTTTTTCTTTATCAACACAAGTAGAAAGTCTCTGCTTGTGAGACACTGAGGCTTTGTGGGATTCTTGAGTGAAGTGTTTACTGGCACAAGAATCCTCAAGCGTGAGGAAGAGTTGGTGATAATTAACCATCTTGGTAATCTGCTAGCCATAGGAAATTTCGCTTAAACTGTTTGAAAAGATGTTTAAAAAAATAACAAAAGATTTGATGTCAGAACATTATTTAGGGGAAAATACTGTCTTTTGTTAATAACTTTTGGAGATACGATGCTTTCAAAAAAACTCTACAGGCTGTAGATCCCAGCTTTTCTGAATACAAAGTGTTACTAAAAATTACCTGATGACCTCATGCTGAAGCAAAGAAAAAAAGAATAAAATGTGTAGCAATCATCCGTAGCTAAGGAATTCTTTCAGCTTTTCTTTGTCCGCTGAATACACTGCTTTCATTATCTGAAGTAGAGCTTAGGGGAAGCCAGGAGTAAAAGTAGAACTGGAACCACTGGTCTGTGTGCTGGATGTCTTCATCCAGCTTGCTGAGCATGGGCATAGCTTCTGAAAGATTGGTGCTTTGACTGTCTATCCAAATGTTGGAGTTTAGCAATTTCTTGTGTATTTCTAGGTGCCTTAGATTTTTATTCAAAATAAAAAGCCATTTGAGTTTCCAAGCTCTCCGCTTTCCCCCATCCAAACTATTATTTCTCATTACCAAAAATACTTTGCACAAAAGCATACTTTATTCTTGGAGAGCAAGCATGAAATATTTCAGCGTTCCAAATGTGTATTTTGAAAGTTTAAGTTCCTGGAAAAGGTGTGGAAAGTGCCTCTGCAACGAGGACTGTGGCATCTCTAGCAGTGTGGACGGGATGGATCGGTTCTGCAGGAGGAATGCAGCCGTTGAGAAAAGCAGCACGTCAGGGGTCTGTCAGCTGCTCCATCACTGCCAAACCGCAGCCAGATCATCGGGCGGCATTGCCCAGCCACCTCCTCCGGCATCCTGTCTCCTTTCAGAGTGACTGGTATCGGATGGTCTGGGCTGAAATGTGAGAGATCCCTAGCGTGCAGGTTGTCTTCCCCGAGTTGTGACTCTACCTTACGTATTTAGAGATCAGCTTGACACATGAAAGCCTGCTAATGAGAATAACTGAGTACTGTTGACCTTTGAATAATTTCTTCTAATGAAAAGTTTTGCAATCTGATGACCTGTGAAGAAAAACAGAATTTTTTCTTATTTCTGAAAGTTGCCGAATGCTCTGTAGCTTCCTGTGCTGGGGAGAATAGGAAATGCCAAACTGCTCTATATCCTTCTTTCTTTGCTACGTGGTTATCGTGTCCTCTCCTTAATTTGTTTTTTAAGGCTTGCAGTTTCTCAGTATGTTTAAATTTTTGATGATGTTCATCTGTCTTCTCACACTACCTGCTAAGACTATACTTGAGATAGGGTGCCTAGTACTATGCAAAACTATTGCAAATGGTGTTGCATGAACTGATTTACATAAAGGTGGGTGTCACCAGCCTTTTCCCTTTTCTACTCTTTTTCATCCTGACTTCTTGTTATAGTGAACTTTGTTAACAGTAATATCTGGTTCTTTAAATAAGTGTGTGTTATAAAAAAAAAAAAAGTTCTGTTATATGGCTTCCCAGAGAAGTTAAAAAAAAAACAAAAAACAAAAAAAAACCAACAAAACAGAACCATAAACATTTGAACTATCTTCCCTCCTTGATGGCAGTTTCCTAAGGTAGCAGGAAGAATGTTTCGGCTCCTTCAGAGTTTAGGACTTGACTTAAAAAATAACTAGAAGTAACCAAAATCTTGCAGAAACTGTGCATGTTGCGGAAAAGGTCTAGGCAGGGCTTACTGAAGCAAGAGTTAGGACCTCTAGGAATGTCCTTCAGCTTTAACTTGTGAATTTTACATGAATCAAACGTAAATTGGCTTAGAAGCCAGCCTTTTCTCCAAGTTGTCGTGCTCCTGGCAGTCTTTCTCCCTTAGCCTTAAACAGTAACAGGGCAGACAACATGATAGCACCTCAAGGGGAAGGAAGGACTGTTACCTAGACAGGGAAAATATACTGGGGTTTGTGGTTATATTCCTGGGACATGAGTGGGGTTGGAGTGGGTGCTCAGGTCCCTGAATATTTGCATAAAATGGGATGTCAGAATTTTTAGAAGGAATATGGTTGTGAGTTTGTGCTCAGCTGTGGTGTTTGTTTGTAATGACTAATGTGAAATGACAACAAAAACAAACAAAAACCCCTGTGTATCTAGGTGTGCATGGTTTCTTCTGGTATAAGCAATGTTTGTGCTCGCTTGAGCAGTCATTTAATTGCAGGTTTTGGACTGTAAAGTATTTCTTTATTTCAGTTCCACTCTTTCACCTTGGTTCTGTGGTCTCTTCCGTATATCTGAGTGTGTTGAGCTGTGTGTACCTATTACTAACCTTCAGGTACTCGCCCTGAGTACTTAGGCAGAGGATTCACTGAGGACCCCTGAGCCCAAGGGTTGTGCTGAGCTGTGTTCTGAGCAGCTGTTCCTTCCTATCCCACACCGATGACCTTAAATTTACATGTTCTCACATTTTAAGCCATGAGTCATTCAGTGGTCTAGCATAGGTCATTAAAACTGCCTGAGTGAGGAAAAACACTTGGGTAAATAAAGTGTTTCTAAGCTCTTTTTAATACTGCAGGTTCCAAACCAAAGGCTTGACTCTCTGGTGCAAAAGGAGCCAGAGCCTGAAACGGGCTGAAGCTCTGCCTGATGTGGGTGGTGTATCAAGGGAAGAGGAAACAGCTGAACTTTTCCATTGTGCTACTGCTCTCTGGTGACAGACTGTCCTGCCTGGAGCATGAGCTGGGCCTGGAATGGCTCCAGAATTAGGAAACCCTAAACGGGAGATCTCTGCCCATGTTTTTCCGGTGCGTTAGTTGTGTATGTCTCCCTGGAGCTGTGGCTCCAGTGGCAGCTTAGGCTGATATCTCTGTGCAGTGGTGCCAAAAGGGGAGTCTCTGCCCTGTCCCCACACGCTCCTACTGCCTCCCTTGTGTCAGTGGCAACAGTTGTGCAACTGCTTGTCCTAAGACACAGGTATTCGCAACTGTTTATTCACAAATAAATGCTCAGCAAGGATTTAAAGGATGCCTCTGGCATTCACATCGCCCAATATGAACTGTTCCTGTTGTTTCAGCTGGCTGTTCCTGCAAGGTTCTGAGTGCTCAGCACCTCAGGGGATGGGGAATATAAACTTCCATTTTGTTCCCCAGGAAAGATGTTAGTGACAGGGGGACCTAGAAACCAGCAGGACTCTTCTCTTTGGGACCCTGCGCTCCCCCAGGGTTGTAAGGAAGGCTCCTCATTGAAGAGGTGTGCTGGTGTTGGTACCTGCTGCACAAAGGCTTAATGGGCTGCTAAAATTGTACTGGGAACGTGAAATTAAAAACTGATATGCTGCTTCCGTAACTAGAACATGACTTTAATATTAATTAATGTATTCAAACAATGGTCTTTGCCATAGATGCTATGTGAATTTATAGTGAGCTGGCCCGTGTTATCACGCTGGGGTCAATTTAAATGTCAAGCTGCAGCTTTTCCCTCTTGGGCCAGTTCTTTCTTAACCTGAACGTTTTTGGGAGATAGGCTCTGAACCATATTCTGTGTGCTGATTTCCTGCCCAGTGCAAGCCATGTTTGTGTGTGTGATGCCGACCTGAATAACGGCTTATTGCTTAGCTGTGATAGTTTTGAGACTTCTGTGCCTATCATGCGATCCTGTGTGTCACTCCTGTATTAAGCTCCTAAATGCAATAGTTATCTTAGTAAGGATTCATGCATCAAAGATAAATTTATAAGCAAGAGAAAGCATACAAGAAAGCCTAAGCAATGAGACGTGTAAAATGTCTTAGAAGAGGGAGGAAAAAATGATGACTGTGGATGATGCAACTTCCCTATAATCGCGACTCAGGTCTCTGCTCTACTGACTTAATGCTCCAGTGCAATTTAGACAGCCTGGCAACTCCACTAAGAGTGTAATTTACGATCCTCCACATAGTCTAAGCACTTCTCATTCCTTGAGTAAGAATTTATCTCTGTAACTGGACTCCAGGTCTTTTCCCGTGTGGCATCACGCTTTCCAGCAGTTTATTTAGGAAATCTTACGGGCGTGATCCACTGCCCTATAGAAAATACAGAGCTTTTGTCTGTTCTATGTGAGTCAGTGACAGGTCCCATCTCACTCTTCCTTTGCTAGAGCAGGAGGATTATTATATTAGTACTGACAGAGGTAACATTTTGCAATAAGCTCCTCTTCCATTCTTTGAAGAGAGACTTTTTTTCTCTCCGTGTGCTGGGAGGGAACATCGTTCTCCCTGGTGAAAAAGTTTGTCTTTACATCGAACAGCCACAGTGCTTTTACCGGGTCCAGAAGGAGCAAAAGAACTTTGTATGCTCCCCTCTTCATGAAAGCATAGGAATTTCGGTTTCATCCTTGTGACTTTTGGGAAAATTCAGGCTGTTTAGTTATGACTTGTAATGGCCTGATCTGGAGTTCTGCAAGCAAGGCTCCAGATCATAGCTCATATCTGCTACTGAAGAGGACAGATTTTGCAGCAGCTTCTCATCACCGGATGTGAGATAAATCTGTCAGTGGAGACATGGTTTTTGGAAGATGTATCATGTAATTTTATTCCATTCCATTATACTTTCTCTTTTGAACTGTAGTATGCCATAGTTAAAACCCTCTAGCTGTTGGTTTTCAAGTAAGATAGATTGGAAAGTTTTGTTCCAGGGGGATGCTGGAAGTGGGAGAGGGAAATCCTGCTTAGTGAAGGAGGACGGCATAGAACTGTTTTGGGGGGAGAGCTTCCAGCTGTCTGTCCTGGGTTTGGTATTGTTGTACAGATGCGGACTTTGAGTTATGTCGTCGAGTTTTTTCTGCTCTCTCTCCCTTACCCTCCAACTCAGGAAAGGGCCCTGTGAACAAACAAAGAAGCATTAAAAGAACTGTAATGAAGGAAACAAGACAGAGGATGATGGAAAGGGCTCTGACTTCCATGTAATCATGACTGAAGTTACATCTAAGTATATTTGTTTCCTTGAGTGATGGGAACATCATCCTATAATTGGGGTCCTCATTCATTTTGTCATTGCACTCCTATAGCTGGACAGTGATTACCCTGTAATTAGGCTGTGTGTCTTCCCTTTCTGAACGTATTTGAAATATGATGCACGGCACCTTTGGTCACGTTCCTCCCTGTGGTGAGCGTAGAGATCTCTGCTCTTGCAGTTTTTGTTCCCCTGACATTCCAGTTGGTGAGATGTGTGAAGTTTTAGAGCTTGATATTTTGCCCAGGGAAGAAGTTTTTAATTAAGATCATCTGTGTCCTTCTGTCCTACCTTAAAGTTTGTTTTGGTTTTTTTAACCTCAACAAAGATTTGAAACGAATGCCCTGGGGTTTGAGACAGAACCTTCGCCACTCAAACACTGCAGCCAGTGTCCCTCTTACTCCCTTTTAGTTTCACGTTTCCCTAGAACTCCATCTGGTTTTATTTTAGTAAATAGCTTCCTCTTTAAAAAATGTCCCTGAGAATATGACTTGAAACTTATGTTTCAAGTCTGCAATAATCTGCTTGTTTTCCTAACTATTTTCTTACTGGAACCGAGGCCGGTCATGTGTGTATAATACGAAGACAGGACCCCTGATGCTGTGCATGCGTAAATCACTCCCCTTGAAGTGCCATTTCCTATTGGCAGAGCACATAGATACCAGAAGGGAAGAGCTGCTTTTGCATCTCACAGAAGAAGAAAGCTCGTTCCAAGTGAGTTTCAAGTTAACATAATCTAACTGCTCGTTACCAACTACATTGTAAGCACGGGGGGGGGGGGGGGGGANGGGGGGGGGGGGGGGGGGGGGAAACCAAGGCAAGATTTTGGGAACTAGTAAGTCATCCTAAAAGTTGTCCGCCTTGAACAGCCTTCTGCTCCAGACCTTGTTTTAGTGGTTGCACTCAAGAAACATTACAATTCACTGCATTTTATAGCTATTTTAATGGTATCTGTGACCACAGTGATGTTTCACAGGATGTTTTTGTATTTACTGTATTAAATGTGTATGAAAAGATAAATACAATGACAGTTTTAGGTAGACTTTTCTTTGTCAAGTGTTAATTATGTATGATGTTAGTTTAGAAGTGAAGTACATTATAGATAAATTTGGAGGGATGATTTGGAAAAAAACCCAAAGTTACAGTGAACGCTGAGTACTTAGAGGGGAAATTGTAAGATACAAACCATGTTGCTTAGCAAACAAAGCAGGAGTTGCCTCCTGAGGCAGTTTGAAAGGTGTGAAAAGTAAATGTAGGGTAGGTTTTTCGAAGAGTCACAGTCATTATTTTAAAATTGGCAGTGACACCAGGCCCAGCTAGTAATATGTTCCCTTGTTTCTCCTGGCCTGTAGGAAAAAAAACACGAGTCTAGATTCCCAGTCAGGGAATCCCTGTGACACAGGGATTGTACCACACGTTAACGCCTTTGAGAGTCACTGCCCCTTAATGGTGCGGCTTCTCCTGCCCTTCCCTGGGACCACCCTCACCTTAACAGACTGCACTGACCCTGAGACGGGAATGAGTGGCTCTGTGACCTCAGCTGCGTAAGGTTTCTCTTCCAGAGCTCAGAAGATGGGCACCAGTGGGGTCTCATTAGTCCCCCAGAGCCATCATCAAGTGTGCAATAAGTTGTGGATTTTTTCCATGATGTCAAACAGTCTTTCAGATCTGCAACAGCCCAGTTTCTAAGATCCTTTTGTCACCACCGGGCAAAGCTGGTTTTGTTTTGTGCAGCGTTGCTTTGGAGGAACGTTATAAAGGGCAGAGAAGGCAGAGGAATACACCACTTTCCTGCAGGTCTCCCTGCAGTAATGCCATGGGGCTGATGGGCTTCAGTGGTTCGTACTGAACGTGAAACACCTGTGCACATGGAGGTTCTCTGGGATGAGGTGATATCAAGTGCCTGACTAGAGAAGGGTTAAGCCTCGCTCATTGCTCTGCTGCTGTAATCAGAACTTGTAAAATAATGGACTCGGAGAGCGTTTTCCTTCTGTGCTTTGCTGCGGGACCAGAATGTGTCTATTCCACTGGAACACGGGGTGTAGCAGTAGTCCTGTTCCTCAAAAGCGGGCAGGGTGGAAAGGAAATAATCTGATGCTCAGCTGCACAAAAGGCGGGTGTTCAGGTAAGGCAGAAATTTACCATTCCCTTAATCTCCCTTGTAAATATAGCTGCTGAAACCCGTTTGCGATCGCAAGGAGCAGGAAGAGGCGCGGGGGGGGACAGCACCTGTATGCTAAAGGGCGGTGGGTTGCGCCCAGCGGAGCCGCCTCCCGGCCCGCAGCTCACCGCTGCCGCCCTGGGCCCGCACGGACGGACGGACGGACGGACACCCGGCGGGGCGGAGGGAGCTGCCCTGCCCAACCCAGCCCAGCCCCTCGGCGGCGGCTGGCGGGAAGGAGAAGAGGAAAAACGTACGAAACCGCCCGGGCCGCCGGAGGAGACGCCCTCCGCTCGGGCTCGCCCACGCCCGGCGCGGCAGCCAGCGCCGCCCGCCCCGAGCCCAGCCGAGCCGCGGCGGAGGGCGCCCCGAGGCGGCCCCGTCCCCGCCGGAGGAGGAGGAGGAGGAGGAGGTCCGGTCCAGGACGATGCTGGTGGGGCTGAGGCGGGCGGTACGGAGCGGCTGGCCGCCGGTGCTGCTGCGCGGCCGGGCAGCGCGGGGCGGGCGGGATGGCTGCCCGCCGCCCTCAGCGCCTCAGGTAAGAGGGGGAGCGGGTGAGGTTCACCGCGGGACGGCGTCGGGAAGAAGGCGCAACTCCCTCTCGCGGCTGCTGGCGCCTCGCCCGCCTTTCTACCCCTCCTCCGCCCGGCGGCGGGGCGCCCCGGCCGACCCCGGGGCCGCCCTGAGGCGCGGCGGGGCCCGGCCCGGCGGGACGAAACTTGGCGGGGGGGGGGGAGAGTTTCGCCCCCGGCGCGGCCGTTCCCTCAGCCGGGCTGGAGCTGGAGGGACCCGCCGCGGGGCCGTCCCGCTGCCGCCTCGTCCCCCGGGGCGTGGGGAGGCGGCGGGAGCGGGTGTGTGTGTGTGACACCCCCCCGGCCCGGGGCCGTCGGTGCCTGGCGAGGGGCGCGGTGACTCAGGCGGGGCGGCCGTTGGCGGGGGCGGGGGAGGAGGGGCGGCGGCGGTTTGGGGACAGCCGTGACGGGCCCGGGGGGGCCAGAGGCTGCCTCCGTTGTTTCTCGGGCGTTGCGTGTGGCTTTTCCCCGACCCCGGGGGACGTGGGGGAGCGAGGCGGGGGGAACCGCAGGCCGCGGTCGGCAACGGCCGGGAATGGCGCGGGGGAGAAAGTTTTCCCAAAGTGCTGTCGCGGAACTGGCTCGTACGTATGGAAGCAGCGGTGTGCTTCTGAGTCTGAGCTTCTCGTGGCTTTAAGAAGTCTCACAGACCCAACGAGTAGGAAGGATGAAGGCAAACGAGACGGATGAAGGCAACTTTAAAAATAAAGATGTGCCCGGCCATGGGATAACGCAGTTCTAGAGCCCCGTGCAGCTGTCCGCCGGCAGAGGAGACAGTTGAATCCTTGGTTATTGTTCGTAATAATAGAGATGCTACACATGCTTGGAAGCGTCGCTGAGATGGGACGTGACCAAGGCCCGTCCCTGCATCTGGGGCCCATCCGTGGCAAGGAAGTCGGTGGGACGCGTGGTGACATCCACAGAAGGAAGCGGAGGGCGCTCCGGGGGCTCGTTAGTGAGCGGCTTCTGCGAGTGGGGTCTGGAAACCCGCAGTGGCAGTTGGAGTTGAGGAGTTGCGCAGAATGGACTGTGTACTTTTTGCTAAGAATTTTTGCACAAACTATTCAAAAATCCTTTTACAAAATTCCGTGGTGTTAACGTGCCCCACCTTCGTTAATGTGAATGGCCCTTCTTTGCTTTGTCATGCGTGTATATGAGGATGTTTAGGAAGGGAATTTAAGATAAATATTGACTCGACGTCCTTAATCTCCCAAGGTTCAAAGGCAGTGTGCTAAAAACATCTTGCACCTCACTGAGAGCATTTACACTGTCGTTCAGCACACGCTGATACTACGTACTCAGTTTGTCATCTCTGACTTCTCCAGAGTCCTGCTTTGCAGACAAGCTTCGTGCTTTTCTACGGCTCTAAAATGAGACTGAAAGCTGATAAAGCTTCAAGAAGAGACGCCACAAAGGAGTGGAGGAGGAGGAGGAGAAGCTCTTGCTTTGGCAGAGCTGCCATTATAAGAAAGAGCAGCAAACTGATCGGCCCTGTTACTTTGTGGGATGGAACATGACAGTGACACGTCTCAGCAATTAAATTCTTGCACTGAATAGGTTAAGGAGAGGGATGTTGTAATGTTGAGGAAAATTCTAATTCAGAGAAATGTTTAATGCAAGATTGTGTTTATTTCTGAAGTGGAAATGCTTGGAATAAATTAATATAAAATGCTTTTTATATATGCAATCCATAGTTCTAGTTTTTCTACAGAGTTGCTAGCATGATAGGTAACAAAGCATGATTACTGGTTTCCCCCTTCCTGTTTTCATCTGTGGGTAACTTTCAAATTTTTGACTGTGTGTCTGCAGAACAGTTCAGGCATTTCAAAAATATTTGTTCTCTTAAACATTAAATGAATGGTCTGTAGCTGTAGGTTCAAGCTAGTGGAAAAAAAAAAGTTTCAATTGTTACTGCAATTGTTTAGCTCTTTAGATTTCGATGTAGTGCAGAATGTCAGATTACATACATCGTGTCCGGTGCAAACACTGCTGTGATTATTTGATTTATTTTTGAGCAGTATTTTTTGATTTGGGCTTTTTTGGTTTTGGTATCATTGCTGTTGCGCCTTGCTAGCTCTGCTGTTTGCCATTGCTATTTGGATGAACAAATATTTCGCCTCTAGCTCTGGAAGGAAAGGTTGGAGTGCTTATGTGGGGCTGAGGAAAGCAGGGCTTGGTTGGTTGTTGCCTTTGCAGTTGGTGTGATCTGGTGCCGTCACAGGCCACGGTTCTCCAGCTTGTTCCGTGCTGCGTTTGGTGATGGGAATCGGTTTGCCCAAATATATTTTTGAGCATTGGGAATCTGTTTGCCCAAATATATTTTGGGGTGTTGACTGTATGTTTCCATTTGTAAAGCTGGAGGTGATGCTTCAGTGGCCATGCAGGGTTGTGGTACATGTCGTTGGTCATCTCATGCTCAGGCCCAGAGTTGATGGGCAGGCGTGTAAGCACACAGTGTATTTGTGTGCTGTGTTTTCAACTAATAAATACACTGCTGTGGGGACAAATGAACCGTTACTGTAATGGCTAATTTGCTGTAATTTTTCTGTAAAAGCAGGGATTGCTGTCCTAAAGAGCTGTATCCTTAACTGTTAGCTTCTCAGCTCCGCTTTCAGACAAAATGCACAACTCTTCTGATGGCTGCGATTAAGCTGCTTTGCCTTTGGAGTAATGCTTATACAAATTCCTCTTAATTTTGTAAAGTTGAGTTTTTTGTTATGTGAGTTTTTTTCTATTTCTTTTTTTTTAAGTGGCTAGTGCTTAGGCAGACAGTTTTTCAAACTAAGTGAAGGATGTTATATTGTGTTCTTTGGACAGGTTTCTTATTACACATAATTTTGTTCCTGAAAGGGTGCAGTTCATTTTGCTAGCGTCCCGGATTTGTAATGCTGCAGTTATTTCACATGTGGTGAAGCCTAAAGGTTGCCAGCTCTTTCGATTCCTCGTCGCTTGCACGTTTTAACTCCCGCAGCTCTTCCTGAGAGAAATGCCCTGCTTGCACTGCTCTCCAGGAGGAAAAGCTCCCCTCGCCATATCGCAATGGAGAACAGACGTGTTAACACAGAATCAAAGCTTAAAATTGCTGGTTTTTTTCTTTTTTTTGTATATTCATAAACCTTCTAAACCAGGAAACATTGAAGGGGCTGGATTTAATATTTTAATTTTTTTTAGACGGTCCTAGTCAGTTTCTCTGTAGTGCTGAATCCAATTGATCTAAAATTGTGTTGCTTTATATGACCATTCGTATACGTGAGATTCTCAGTTTAGTCCACGCTATGGAGATCTGTACCAGCATATCTACATCACTGGGGATGGGCGGCAACTGGGGAAAATGAAGCTGGGTTCTGCAGTTTCTCTTCGCTTAAAACCAGGTTTCTTTGCAGTTGCGTAGCTCCATTCTAGCTAAAACTGTTTCTGTCCTGGATGAAGATGCTGGAGTAGTGACACTGTCTCCTGCAAAAGGCAAGGCTTGTTTTGAACAAGTTTGAGTGAGGGAACTAAAATGGGAAAACTTTAATTTTTTTTCAGAATGTGAGTTTATTTAACATTGTTAATTCAGAATGCATTCTGTTCTTCTGTGTGAAGTTCTCCTAAAATTGTGCCTCTGGAATACATTGGCGAGGGGAAAGATTGTGTGTAAGCTGCCAAGATCAAATTGCAAAGGCTTCTGTGAAAAACATTACGGATTTGTTTTCTTCCTTGATCGGGATATCACATATGCTTGTTGCTGAGGGGAATTTTCTTCCTAGTTGCAAATTGCAGCCAGTAGGAGAGTCACTGGTTTTGCTTATCTGCAGAAAGCAGCATAGAGAGGGGGTTTGTTTTGTTTTGGTTTTTTTTTTTTTTTGTCAGTTCCCAGTGTCATCCATATCTGCCAAAAATGTTTCTTTTAATGCTTTCAGCTCATAAGTTGTTGGCTACCCAGTTCCTCAGACTGGCTTGAACTTGTTTCCTCTCCTTCCTGTTAGTTTTTGTACTTATTCTTACTCCCATATTACCATAATGCTCCCAGCATTGTACCTATCCCATTTGTCCTTCAGTTTTATACAGTCCTATAGGCAAGGATCTAAATGTGTCCAAATAGCCGCAGCATAATTTGAAATGTGGGGTTTTTTTTTTCCTTTGGGTTTTTTAATTTTGCCCCTTTCACTTTTGCACATACTCGGCTGTCGGGATTTCCAAGATACTCCGTCACAGCAGCAACCCCAGGACATCCCAGGCAGCTAGAGAGAACTGAATTATCACTGAGTGTCTTGTGCAGCTGAATATTTCACATAAATGTGGTTTAAGTTTCTGCTTTGTATTTTCAGCCTACTCAGGCCCTCTGGAAATTAAGATCTAGTTGGAGCCAAGAACTGGGAGTAATTGGTGGCCGCTGCGCCTGTTTTCCCTGTCTTTCCTTCCCTTTGAAAGCACAGCACAACAAAAGTTAGCTTGTTGATCCAAGTTTTGTTTTCTAAACAGAAACCTTGTGCTTATACTGGCGTATGTCAACAAAAACATACAACCCACTAAACTGTTTGTGTTCACTCTTACAAACACTAATTTGTAAATGCCTTAAAAAGGCCATTTAGAAGATCTCCTGGCGCTTGCTGTAGGAAATGTGCCTGTCTCAGCAAGTTTATTTGCCTTTGATACTGTGCCTATGCCAGGATAACAGGATGGCATTGGGAACGGCAGCTAGCCGTTCGCTGCTCTCTCTTCTCATCTGGCAGCTGGGAGATGGCTACATTTGCGCTAAGAAGTATGCTTTTGGGGAGAGATGTGATCTATAGCTTTAGCTATATGGATGTAGCTAGTAATATATAGCTATACGTACTTTTACCAGGTAGTCTCATATACTGCTCTTCTGCGTCTTTTCTCTCCAGTACAGATTCTGTAGTAACTCAGTGGGGTTGTGAGATCTTCTTGTATGCGCGTATTTAATTACCTGCAAAACACTCATTTCTTTTGGAGGTTTAGGAAATTTCAAATACCAGCTTCACTCGGTGTTTGAAACTGGCTTCAACAGTGTGACTTCCCAAAATTGTTGGTGTTTTCTTTCCAACAGAGCAGATGACAGGAAAGAGACAAATTGGGATGTGCAGATCAAATCAGCTGTCTTTGCACAGAATATTAGCGTGGTTTTTTTCTCATTCTGAGTGAGTGTCAGTAGGTGCGTGTCTTTGGTGTTTGTGTGAATATGGCAATTCCTAAGAAAGGGAATGAAAACCAGCTCCTGGAAAGTTGGAAGGGGCGCAGTTGTGTTCTTCAGGATCACAGGCTTAAAGAAGCTGGAGCTTTTGTGTGCTACGTAGAGGCTGTGTGGTGCTGCAGAAAATGTAAAGAAAGCCTAAAACTGAAATGCTGGTCTAACATTACTGCCTATGTACTGGTATACTGAGTATGATATTTTAGCAAACTTCCTGAAGAGCTTTCTCGTATGTGATACAGGAGTAATAGGCTGTGCTTCCCAAAGGTGGGGAAGTAAATTACTCCAAATATATGCAACAGGCTTATCATAAAGGAAAATAAAAATCTACATAACCTCCTTTCAATAACCATAGTAACATTGTTTGGTTTTGTTGTTTTTGTTTTGTTTTTTTTTTTTTAAATTTAGAATGGGGATAGGGATTGTCATACCATGAAGTGGTAACTGTATCGGGTGCTCTATAGCTAATAAAGTAGATGACAGAAAATGATGCTGTGATTTCATTTGAAGTGGATGCTGTGGTCATACAAACAGTGCTGTAAGTGTGAGTAATTTTTTTTATTGTTCATGGGATGAGGAACATCTACATCTGGCACTGTTCCTTCTAGCACTCTGGGCAAGGCCCTCAGTTTTTGTGTACCTGTAAAGAGACCAATACTAAACCTCTAGAGGATGTCTGAGAAAATTACTTTACAAATGCCTTGGGTGCTCTAAAGATTTACCACAAATCACTGAAGTGATGAGTACTTAATGCTGTTTACAAACCTAGTGCATGTTTTAAAAATATGAGTCTCTTCTGATGATGTGGGTGGGATTTTTTTCTTTTTACGTTTTTATGTTTTAAAGCTTACGGGGCAAAAATGTAGACCCTGTTCCAGAAGTCATAATATCTTAATTTCTGAAGGGGTGGGAGAGGAAGGAAAGGGAAATACTGATTTTTTTTTTTTTTTTTTTGGTTAGTTGGTTTTGTTTGTTGTTTGGGTTTTGGTTTTTGGGGTTTTTTTTGTGGTGAGGACTTTACCTTCTGAAGTCCTTCTTACACAGTTAGATTTTTGTCATCAGGGAGGAAGCAAACAGTACACTTGTTCCCAAGATCTAGTTAACCATTAAAATATTGATTTTTTTTTTTTTTTTTAATTGTTTTTCCCCCCTTTCCCTTGAGGGGAAATGAGCTGAAGGATGACGAATGGAGTAGCTGGGCTTGAGCTAGGCTTGCTTTCTCTAGGACCATCTTCACCCTGATGGCATATTTGCAAGTCAGCAGCAAAGGTGAATTTCTCACTGGGTTGCTCATTGCTGGGGGGGTTCCTGCAGCCAGGTGAGAAGGCAGTAAGCTCTTCTCAGCCCAGAGGTGTTTCACAGTCGCTTCTGGGCCTTGTTATAATATGATGTTAATTAAGTGTCTGCTAAGGGCATGTAACACCAGCTCTTGCTCTGGGTTGGTTTTTCTTCCCTTTTGCTCTTTTCTGGAAAGATGAAAGGGAGAGACAGGTTCTCTGTGTTGCTGCCTTGTCCTCTGTCTTGCTGTCAAGGTATTGAGTAATAACTTGGTGATTAGGTTTACAGGGGGAAAAGGTGGCTTTTTATAAGGTCATCTCTGCCACTCTTACGACGGCTCATTGTGTCATTTCTGGTATCCCAAGCTAATCTGAGGAGCCCAATGAACAATTAAATTAAGCTATTTGTTCTGTGAACTTGCATAGGGAAGCTAGGAGGAGGGTAGTTTTCAGGCCTGCGAGTTATTTGCCGTGACTTTTTCTATCAGCTGACGCATGAGTCCTGGATCATCTTGAAATTGCATCCAGTGCAGGTATTCTTACATGCTGTCCCCACTAGACTTTGTGTTTGCCAGGTGGGCCGCTCTTTAATTCCTGTGATACATGGAGAGTGGCTTGGTCTATAAAAGTACTTCTGTACACCCGTTTGTAACTGATACAGCGTATGAGGAATCTGTGGCATGATCATGGTGAGGATAGATGGCTTACAGGGAATGCTTGACCCAAAGTCCATGATCCCCAAGTGTTGGGAAGGTGTGGATCTAAACTCTGAAGGTCAGGTCCATCACTAGTAAAATAAATCCCTTGTGTGAGAGTGACTCTATTTACTGTAACACAACAGCTGAAGAAGGGAGTAGAAGTTAAAAATGAACATTGGTCGGCTGCCTGCCTACTAAAGATGGTAACTTTTGTTTTGGTCCATAAACTAATTCTCCTTCACCCCAGGGGGACTGGCCGGGGTAAGCGGTGCGCCGCTCTGCCTGTGCGGGAATGTCAGGTGTCAGTGGTCGGTGCGAGGATAAACAAATAGCTTTTGTGCTTGTGTGAGGAAGACTGGTGACCGCAACCTCCCCTTACAGGTGAGGAAACATTCAGTCCTCCCTCAGACTGAAATGGAAAAAAGATGTTTACTGTAAAAATGGGAAATTTATACCTTTTAAAAGCTGCATTTATCATGATGAGCACAGGCAGTGCATCTTCAAAAGGACAGAAAAATTGAGTACATTATACACAGGCAAGATATAATTTATTTTTTTTTTACTTTAGATAAACAATTTTGAAGCAATTATTTTCACATTTACTGTCTGGTCATTTAGATCAAAATTACTTCAGTCTTGACATTCTAGTCAGATGGAGAGAAATAAATTGTCTTCTTTTAAGAAATGTTTTATTTATCTGCAAAGCAGGCAGCGATTTCATCTTCCCAGTATTTCCCCATTGGTACTTAAAAGTATAGTAAGAGACCACCAAGTTGATTTAGAGATCACAAAAGCTTCTTTAAATGTCTTGTATGTTTGCCAGAGTGGAGGGAAGATTACATCGCTCTTATTCCTGGCAAATCAAACAATGGATCATGAGGACAGCGCTTTGGTCAGAGTGCCGTGGTGGGGGAAAAGATGTACATCCATGTGCAGTGCAGTCACCTGTTTTACCTGAAGCGCTTATGCCATACTGCTCGCAGAACAATGTTCCTGCAGTTTTGTTTGAGGTTTCTTTTTTCTAGGGCATGACCTGACCTCCTCTGTACCTTCTCATGCAAACTATTCATTATTTGATATTCTGTACTTGCTTTTTGAGCCAGCCTCTCTCTGCCTGTGACAGCACAGCTGTGAACATATTCCATGGTGCTATCTGTGGAAGAAAGACTTTTTTTTTATAAAACGTATCCCTCACCTTTACGTGTTTGTTCTAAACAGAAGTATAAAGGTGCCAGGCCCTCTGAGACGCAGCAGCATCTATACCCTAGGGACCTCTGTGGCCCCAGCTACTCCTCGTCCAGCTCCTGGAGGCTGGAGTCCCTCATGTGGAACACGGTGACGGCAGGGTTCCCCATGCAAGGAGCAGACACTAGCACAAATGCGGGGTTGGAGTCGGTGCACCTCTGAGGGTTGCAGTGACGGAACGAAGGGAGCATTGCCATAGTGGTGGGCTAGTAGCCAGGCTGAGCTAGGTAGAGGCTGGCTGGTGAAGTGGTGGTTCGCCTGGGAGTGAGGCGGAGATTTTGGCTAGCCTGGGGTATGCGGTTGAATAAGCATGTTAGCAAATAATCAAGTTTTAAGTTAATGGCAATAAATTCAGATGGATTAAACTGTCTAAAAGTGTTTGAGAAGATGGCAAATCCACTGCATAACCACAAGGTAGTTCAGCTTCCTTTTCTGCAGATACTGTCTGCGTCTGCCTTGCCCTAGACAAGAACAGAAACTGAAAGAAGTGTTTGTAAACAGTGAAATTAAAACAATTACAAAAATATAAGCCCAGTGGAAGAAATACATCTGTAATAAAATAAATACTATGTGAGAAGATGAAGTTACAATCTTGCTGTCCTGAATGCTGTACCCAAGGCTAGCAATTCCGAATCAACTGAGTGGTGGAAGTCAAGGATCTTGATCAGTGGCTCAGGTAAATATGTGATGCTGTTAACATAGATAAAATAATTGAAACTTAAAGACAGTCATCTCTCACAACTATATCATAAGAGCTGTGTATCTGATTTGTATATCTTCCATGGTTTAAGTAGAATGGATACCTGTGAAATGGCAAGGAGTTTATCTTAGCTTCTCAGTGGATCAGCTTCCATTTACCAGCACTCCCACAGCTTTTCAGGATTTTAAGATTCCAGCTAAAACTACCAGGAAGTTGTTAACATCTCACCAGCTTCTTAAAAGACAGCAACAGTTTTTAAAGTTTACTCTGAGCTCATGAATTGACAGAACCGAGGGAGATGAATTCCCTAGCTCTGTAAATAATACTGTTTTTTCAGAGCACTACTTATGATACTATTTTTAACCAAAGGCAGGAAGTGTCTTAAATTTGGGGAGGGAGGGAGGGAATGGAGATGCAGCAATTAGTGATCTTGAGCAATCTGTTTTCTTCTGCTGCCAGAGGTGGAATGGTGAGTGTGTGTCTTCTGCCTTTGTTTTGATTTGACTGCTGGACGGCCCTAAATTATGTTTAAACAGGAAAACTCAATCAGGTCCTTGGAGCTCTTTTGTGAGGAGCTTTTGTGCTCAGTAACGTAATGCCATGATTCAACCTTACACTGTGTCTGTGTTAGATGGGACTTTGCTTTTAGTTTATACGTTCCCTTTTAGTCTTATGTGCTGCCGGTGATACCCTGGATTCTTGTTAGCGCCTTCCCCAAGGCTGCTTTTAAATGAGTCCTGAACTATTCAGGCATCATGTTACTTGTGTTTGTGGCACACCTTTTGGCAGTTTGCTTGGTGGTTTGGAAAAGCTTTTGAAGCCATAGTGTGTTCCCTGTAATATCGCAAAGCGTAAGCCTTGCTGTAGGCGCAGCACAAGGAGACAGTGAAGGTTCAGAATGGGGGAGTTCTTAGGGCTTTTGCCCTCTGAGATGACCTGCTGCAGGATGAGTTGCAACTCATTTAAACCAAGAAAAGTCTAATAAAAATCTTGAGACAAGATTCCTGCCAGAATGTATTCCCAGGCATTGGCACCACAGCAGTGTCTTTTATCTTGCAGTCAATTCTGAGTGGTACAGTTTCTCAGCTAGCTGCAGTGGCTTTCAGTCAAAAGCAGTTTCTTATAAGACAGGTAATACTGTTTTTTTGCAGAGCTGGAGCTAGTCCCAATTTAATGTGCAGGCACTGACATTTCTGCACCGACTTTTCTACCACTTTTTTCTCATTTTAATCTGTTGGTTGTGAGACCATTCTTCAGTATTCTTTATTGTAGTAATTTTAAATCTCATTATTTTTCTGAAACCATAAAGTTTGACATGCTATAGGATATGAAACTAGTTGATATTTAGGCCTGCATGCTATAGTCAGACGCCAAAGGTGTGTACTCAGTGTTTGTAGCCTTTCTGGTGTAATAAAATCAGGCATGCTTGGAAGAGCGTAGTTTGAAGGTTGAAGTTTCAGGCTTGGTCTTGCAGTGCCCTGTGACTGTAAGCACACTGGAAATGTGACTGTGCTGGAGAAATTTAAAGAGACATCAAACATCCCAGGCCCTAAAACGGAGTTATAGCTGTTAAGCCATGCATGCTCCTTGGAGTACCGACCCCCAGCTGTTCCTCATGGCAGTGGAAGTGTAAAGTGAGTATATTTTGCTATAGATCAGACCCTGATAATGACTTTAATCTGGGCAAACCATCATAGTGGTGCTGTTCTTCAGCATTTCATAATGCTGCACATACTGTAGTTTGTTTCCTTCTGCGATGGCTGTGTTACTTTTCTCGTGAACAGGGATGTGACTGTCTTTGGGGATTCCCCTGAGCCAGCTGATGAAAGCTGTAATCTCATTGGCATTTAAATATAAATACAGTTTGGGGTTGTTGGGAAGTAAGATCTTATAATTGTGCACTCTAACCGCTAACAGTTATAGCACATCTTGTCTGACTTGGCATTAACTATCAGTAGTTAATAGTTTTCTTGATGTATTGCAGGAGCTTTTGTGCAAGTTATGAATATTCATATGCAAGAGGTAACTGCATAAAGTTACATAATAAGGTAGATGCTATCAAAAGTTATTAACAGGCTTAAACAAAACCGCTGATGTTGATTATTCATATGCTGCTAATAATTTTGAATGTCATATAACATTCAGAATTCAAGCCCTTAGATACTGCTGTTGGCCTTTGTGGTGTTCCTAGTAGTTTCTAGACTTTGGATGAGGCTGTGCAATGGTGGGTCAGCCTGTTGTGTAATCCCATGACTCAAGGACTTGAGCTTTAAAGAAAACATACAGCACCTCATGGCAGCGGTCAGACCAGCGAGATCCAGTAGAAGAAGCCAGCAGCAATGTGCTGGTTTTACAGGTCAGTGCACGCTCCTATGGCACAGGCTGATCTTATCTGCAAGTGTGCAAGAGAAGAATAATGTATTTCCATGACACAAATTTGAGATACTCCATAGGCACAAGCAATACAAAGTTCTGGGAGTGGCCATCATGAAATGGTCAGCCAGCAGCTATTTCTAGGCTGACAGAGGAACCATCTTCTCTGCTGCTTTTTAAATTTTGTTTGCAGCCAAACTCAAAACTGTGATGGCAGATCAGGCATTATATTTAGATTGGGTGGTTGCTGGTGTCAGAGGGGCTTCCCTGCTGCTGTTAGAAATTCACTGGTGTGTGTCATTTAAAATGAAAAAAAAAAACCCAAAACCAGTTTATCTCTGTTAGTGTTGCTGACGCCACAGGTCGCCCAGTCCAGTGCAGTTGGCCCTCGTTCTGTCTCCAGCTCCTGCTCCAGGCGCTTTGCTGCCCTTTCACTCGAGAGGTCACCGTAGGCTGCTGCAGTGCTGCTTTCTCAGCCAGTACTGGGTCGTGGTGTGATTTTCAGTGTTCTCAGGGGATCCACTTCAGGGGGAAGCTGTAGTTGGAGGAACTTGTTGCTTTCATGATCTGTCCCTGCCCCCAACCCCCATTGATGAAAGCAGACAAATCTGATGTCCGAGTTCAGGAGAACACAGTTGAACCCCAACAGCACATATTCAGAGAGAGAGAAATGTTGAACAACAACATTTATTCAAAGGCGGTGGTGAAAGCACAGAATTGATGGACTTGCGTTTAGCCCAACCTACCAATATTTAGTGGGCAGTTTGTCTACGTTGTTACTGGTTCGCTGTAGCCTGCTCTGCCTGGTGTAACATGCACTCCGCGGCATTTATATTCCCTCATCACTGCGGAACTATTCAGGCTATCCCTTTTCGTTTAAGTTATTGGTTGATAGCGTTAATTAATGCCTCTGTTTAAACTTGAGTGGTTTGCATGTTACTTCAGAGGCTTCAGCTGCAACAGGTAAAGATGGCAGATGGTAGGTTTTTAACTGAACTTCAATCATCTTATTCTGAGAGTGAAAGAAAATAAAAATATGGGGGAAACACCCTACAGAGACTGAGCAGTCTCTTTATACTCTGTGTAGCCACAAAACAGGTGAGGAAAGAGGTTTTTCAGTACGTTTATTAATCGATATCAAATCCTTGCTCTGGGAACTGGCACACTGAAAAAGCATATTGCAGCAAAACATGGTGGTGTCAAAGAGACTGTGACTATATTTTCCCTTGTACTTTCTTCCAGGATGACACATTGCAAACATGGATATGAGTCTCTATTGCTCACTTGCTGTTTATCAGGTATTTTTTCTAATTTGCTAGACTTTCAATAAGCCATCAATGAAAAAATTCAGACACTATTTTGCACTCTAGGAACACTCTTTGTTGAGTCCTAAAGGTGTTTATTATAAGCTACTGCAGCTTCTCCAAACTGCAGTTTTCTCAAGAAGATGCGAGTTTTGTAATGTGAGAAAGATTTACAAGAATCCTTATACGGTGTATTTGCGGGGAACTCAGCCCAACTCCCACCGTCTGTCTTCCTCACAGCAAAGCAACAGACAGTCGGAGAGCACGGCTGATCCTGTTTTCTCCATTTCGGTAAGGAGGATGGTGAGTTGACAGTCCTGGGTATCTGCATTTCATATTGCAGATGGTCTTGGATGCAGATTGGGCTCTGTGGGCATGATTATGCTTTTCTCTGCGGCTGGTTCTGAGTGGGCTGCTATATCCAGAAAACAGTGTCCATATGGAAAGACTATCTGGGATCCTGGAAGCAGTGTGTAGCTGCTCAGTGTGTTGGTGCACCTGGAGCAGAAAGGCCTTCTGTATTGTGCAGTGTGTATCTGGCGTGCACCTTCTCACTGGGTCGGGAAGATAGCAGCAGTGCCAGAGCTTGTTTCAGGCTCTTGCTTCAGGCTGCAGCTTTTTGTCTGAGTGTCAAATTCACAAGGTAACACAAAACAAAAAAAAATCCTTAATTCCGTAGGTGATAGGGTACAGAAGACTTTTTTCCCTTGGTATTTCTAGCAATGAATGTCCTCTGTGTCCACTTCAGTCACTTGACAGCAAGCAGTCCTTCAATATTGGGTTTTTGTGTGTATTTTCTTAATGTCATGGCTTCTCAGAAATATTTGGCACTTATTTTCTAAACAAAATATTACGGTTCTGTGTACTTGCCTTCCATTGGGATTTGAGCCTTTGAGATGGATTTGAATAGTGGGGTTTTTTCAAGCTCTTTCATAGTCAAGAGGATAATATGTTCTTTTATAAAAACTGAGATTCTTATCCTGTAGACAAGCAATTATAGAAGATTTGAAAAGCACAAGGATTTGGAGCATGTGCATGTCTCTGAGTAGCTGACGGATATGTTCTGATCTCTGGGATTGGACTTTTTTAATTTGGTTTTTTTTTTTTTTTTTTTAACTTGGTCAGCAGTATTGACCTAAGTTAAAGATTGACTTGACTTGACTGAATGTGAAGGGTGTTTTTTCAGAAGGGAACGGGTTCCAGCATCAAACTGATTTTCCAAACAAAGGATGTCTGATTACTGCCTTGATAATGTTTCAGGTATTTTCTG
The DNA here is from genome assembly GCA_003993805.1 of Himantopus leucocephalus. Taxonomy (NCBI): domain Eukaryota; kingdom Metazoa; phylum Chordata; class Aves; order Charadriiformes; family Recurvirostridae; genus Himantopus; species Himantopus leucocephalus. Next base: position 44,420,732 of record RSEF01000004.1, on the reverse strand, counting down.
TCAAAGTATTTTTTGGTCTCGTTCAAAAAATAAAAATGCTTTCAGTTTTAGTGTTCAGCCTCTCCTACATCATGAAAGAGTCAGTTAATCTGTACTAGCATGATTTAACACAAAGTAGCTTGAGCAGACATTCTCTTGCTAGTAGAATTTACAAACTCTGCTCAAATCCAGAAAGGTGTACCAGGCAAAGCGCTACTTTTGCTGGTATAGCTTCATCTGCAGTAGGAATTCTGCCTTTTGAAACCTGTAACGAACAGGGGGTTTTCCAGCCAAAGTCCTAGAGTAGGTGAAAGCCGAGGAACTGGTGTTAATCCTAGTTTAAGATCTTTGAAGGAAAAAAAATCACTGTAATTATTTACCTGGTTTGCATATATGAGATGCTTCTGTACTGAGAAGATTTGTTGGTATAACTATACTACAAATCTTTTTTTGTGGACACTTTGACAAACAGGAGACATAATATTTATAACCACAGTTTTTGAGTTTAATTTACAGCAGTTGCTAGTCAGCTGTTTCCTGTTTACTTTGAAAATTCTAAGCTTAAAATACTTAGAATAGCATGCAGTCACAATATTAATATACTTACACATTTAATTTAGGGTAGGGTATTTAAAATAATAAGAAACATGAAAGAATATGAGGAGTGATGCTCTGATAAACATACAGGGAAGTCTCAATATGTAGCTGTGTAGCTGCCACTAGATTTTGCCATTGATTGATCATTTTCTATATTGTGGCTGATAGCTTTGGTAGTTAATGGGGAAGAAAAGTTGAGTGGATTTTTTTTTTTATTAGACACTTCAGAGCCAGTAGTAGTAGCTAAAAGACTCCCATAGATACATATCCTGTGTCTTTGTTGAGATGTTTCCTGACGATAGCTATATCAATAAGCTCTTTCTGATGTTGACAGTGCCTTAGCAGAACTAATGTGAAAACATTTAAAAAATACATAACTATAGTGATGCAAGAGCTCAATCCATTGTTGAGCCAGCTGAACGCTAATTGTGTCTATCCAGTGATGCTGTGAATCAAGATGAGCGGCTTGTCAAGAATAACATGTCAAATTGTCTTTTTCTTTGCTAAAGCAGAGGTTAAGCATGCTGATAGGTACTTAGTAGAAGCCAGAGGTGCTGTCTCTCAAAGAATTCTGCGAGATGCTGCCAGCCAGTTAGTCAGTTGTATCTTGCTTCTGAGTGAGGCAGTGACTCTCAGTTTCTGTTCATCATAGAGCTCTGTGGGATTTCGGAGCTGGGAGCCGATGACTCTCAGCACACTGGGACGCCGTCCCTGTGCCAGCCTGACAGCGTGGTCTTCAGTGGTAGCATAGTGCATCTTTTTGCACCCAGCACCATGGGATGCTGATCTCTTCTTTGTAGAAAGGACAGAGGCCAAATGGGAAGCTGTTTTTTGTCACTCACTGCCAAATGCAACATAATCGTCTGTTTTGTTGCGACCAATTCTGAAGTAAATTTAACTCATGCTAATAAAATGCCTGCAGAGTGAGTCCTGCATTCTTAGTGGAATATAGAAGTGAAACAGCTGGTGTAATAATGAGATCCGCTGCTTGCTCTGGATCCAAAGGTATATTTGGGAGTGCAGTCCTGGCATTACTCTTCTAATGGTGCTGGTGACAGTTGAGCTGGTGTTTCAGAAATAAATGATGTTCCAAATTCTCATTAAAAAAACATTTTGTCTGCTGAAAAGGTTCTAACTAGAGGATTTTGCTGCAAGTCAGAGGTATGGATGAAAGCTGCTCTGTCTTGTTTTTGCAGTGGCACCTAAAAGACATACAAAGAAATTGCAATGTTGCTTAGACCCACAGATGTGTCCAGAACTGCACTTCAGACTGGTCCTTTGGATTTGATGCCTTTGTGGCATTTTAATCAATATGAATGTACTTGATTTTCTTAGCAAATAGATTTACAGATTGGGACTCTCTAACTCCAGCTCTTGGGATTTTTAGGTAGTGCCTGTTCTTTTCTGCAAGCTGCTCCAGTGATCCCCTTTCAGTTTTGAATGCTGACAGGAGCAGAGCTTTAGAGGATTCAGCTGACTTTTTCCTAGGGAGAGCCGAACATACTGAATGCTGCAAGTTTAATTTTAACAGGCTCAAGACATAAGGAAAGAGGAAAAGAAGACGGAGAAGTGATAGTTGTAACTCCAGCCCCCCCCCTCCTTCAAACTTCCCAGGGAAGGAGGTGCCTAGGTGCTGTCATCCTTGCTGCATGGAGCTGTGGGCACTTGCTCTGTGTCTGGAACAGACAGTGGCCAGGACTCATCTTGCATCCTCAGAAGGGTGCAATAAATTGGGGCTGCTCTATGCTTGCTACCTATCATTCCCTGTAGCTGCTGGGGCCTGGAATTGGGTGATGACTTTTTCCACATCTGCACTTCTCCACCCTGATCTATACCCAGCTGGAGAGCAGTGGATCCATAACTGTGAAATGCCACCCCTCTGTCTCCTCCAAATAATTTTAGAGACTAAGAATCATTCTCCCACTCTGCTAATAGTTGAGAGAAGAGCAAGTTTTTCTAACTTGTGAAGCTGAAGTTCATAAAGCAACAAGTGTGGAGCAAACATTCAGATGATTTCTTATCTGAACAGATAAGAGGAGCGACTGAAGTTCATCTCAAATTAAACGCTGTCGTAATCTATTAGTAGGATGCATTCACATCCCATAGGAGGAGTACGCTGACGTTGCTAAATATGATATGCTATCAGCTTCAGACCACATGGGAAGATGAAAGCATGATGCTGAAGTAAAGTTAAGGAGAATCAAGCTGAGAAGTATGTTGGCATGATTCTAGTAGTTAAATATTTACCAGAAGCAGACGGCTCTTAGAGTCTCATTTTTCTTCAGCCATTGGTATAATCAGGTAATAAACCATGCATAGATCATAGTTCTCCGGGGAAATGGCTGCAAAGGGTCCTGCTTCTTGAGCAAGGACAATTAATGTCCGGTTCCTTTAAAAAAAAAAAAGAAACTAGAATATATCGATTATTTGTTGAGAGTCACTGGAAAATAAAGTTTCTGCTTGAGCTGTAGAATTGGTGTAGCACAGTGTAAGGGAATATTCTGCCTCCGAGTTCAGTTCTGCGGGTATCAGGATGGGTGCTGGCTGTAAGAGGGTGGCTGTAAAGCAGACATGAATGTAGTGGTTAGATGAGCTCAGTTTTTGCTGTTTATCAGCTGCAAGTTCAGTAGCCAATCTTATCTCTCTTTAGCCTCCTTTTTGTAAAGGAAGGACTTCTCAAGCCTGCAGTCCTGACAGTAATTTGCGTTAGTGTTGTATCAATGGGTGCAGTGATTATGCAAGGCCTCTCTCCTCACCGTAAATCACTTTTGCAGGCATGGTCCTGAGTTTGCTGGCTTGATTTGGTGGTGTCCTCCTTCACAGCCCCCTTCGTGCTTACCCTGGTTTCTCCCATGGGACTGGAATCCTTAACGCTCCTGCAGAGGTCCAGAATCCACGTTGCATGGAAGGGGAAGAGCAGCAGCAGTATGGCAACACCTGCAGTGTCTTAACACAGCTGCTAACATCACCCTGCAGCTGCTGCTACTGAATAGAGAGAGCGTGCTTACCTGTACCTTGTGTTTCGCCCATGCAGAATACAAGATGAAGTTCTGAAGTGGCCGGTGTATTTTTTTCCAGGCCTTGCTGTCTCACTGGTGCTGAAAAAATAGAGTCATTTGATAAGAGATAAATAACTATAAATTCCTCTTGTGTCTTGGTGAAATCCAATGGCACAGATGTTGAGAGAGAAACTGAAAAGCATCTGAAGAGCAATGTAAAAGTGGCAGTCTTTAGGGGGATCGACATAGTACTTATTTTGTAATTTTCATTGTAATAAAGTAAACTTGAAGACACTTGATATTCCATTTTACTAGACAAAAGGAAAAGAGCAAATGTAATACCTCTGTCGTGCTCCTCCCCATCTCCCTGGGAGGAATTTTGGCACTCCTGAAAAAAGGGTTAAATGATGAGGAAAACATGTGAGTATGCTAGGGTGGTAGGAAAGACCAGTGTAATTTTGTGTTGCATATGTGGGAGGAATCATTTCAGGGGACAAGAGAATAAGAGCGCTGGTATGACAGTACCTGAAATATTATATTAGGCTTCAGTGTTCCTATTGCCATGAGGATATTGATCAATGAAGGGAACTCAAAAGCAGTGTAAATGGGTAGAAGCTGTAGAGATTCATTTATGAGGAAAAACTTAAGAATTAAATATGCATGACTAGCCTAAGCAGTAACTACAGGGGTTCATAAATCTAACAAGCATGAGAGGTGCAAGCACAGAAAAAAGAACAGTGTGTGTTGTTGGGGATAAGGCTGAAATGGAAACTTTAAGTATCCTACATGTGACTCCCTGAGAGTGAAATGGTCGGAGCTATTAAATACCCTGCTCTGGGAGAGGACGGGAATTCATTACTTGATGTACACAGAGCTACGCTAGACAGAAGTCTAATAAATATGTAGCAAGAAAAATCCTGTCCTTTTAGGGCGATTAGATGTATGTATTGAGTCTGGCTTCATCCTGTGATATTAGTCACTTTAGCTGTCAGTGTTATTTGAGTCTAGTGTGAAGGACACACAACACAACAGGAGTTAACCATGCTGTCTTGGGTCCTACAGACAAACGCGGATTTATAAACCTGACAAACTCTTCACATCCTTTAACACCAGGTTGATGGGAGGAGAGTGTCACAGTCCTTTTGGATTTCTCAAATTTACAGGACAATGTACTCTGTAAATTAAACGTTATTTAATGAGCTCATTAAGAAAGAAAACAAATGAATGTGTCAAACAAGCTCAATCCCCTTTGTACAGACTAGTCTAACATGTGAATTCACTAATTCATCACTTAATTTGTGATATTTCTGACTCCCAAGTTCTCTGATTTGTAACTTGTGCACCTGTGAGCAAAGCAGTTACCTCACTGAGGGTGAGAGTGCTCGTCCTTCCTCCTCCCGCATGGTGCGGACGTCCCCTGTGCCACACTGGGAAGCATGAAGGCTTCAGCGGTCCGGCTGCTGCTGGATCTGCTTCAAAAGTTTTTTGGGTAAGCTGAGAAAGCTGGGTCTATACCATTTCCATAGGTTAGTGGATTCTGAAAAAAATGCCAGACAGTCAAAATACAAAGGTGATGGCTGCAAGATACAGCAACCTGCTGGTTGGCGCTGCTGCCAGCATACATCAGGCCTTGGGATGGGCTGCGTGTTAGCCAAAATCCGAGCAGGAGCTGAGTGAACAGGCACAGAGAGACTTTCCCAGACCTGCCTCTCCATCTGATGGTCAGGCTGAAGCTAAGTGGCAAGAACTCCTCCTGCTTTGCCGGGGACTGGTGGTCATACTTTTGCTGCTCTTCCTTGGGATTCTTTGAGAATGTACCAGTTGCGTTTTCTGCTACTTGCAGTCACTGAAGTATGCAGGCATGACAGATGTCTACCTGAAATGGGTAGAGTTGGCTGCTGTACAGCCGCTGTGTGCTGCACTTGTTGCTTCTACGTGTTGCAGCTATTTTTTATGTTTAGCAAAATAGCTGAAGGCTATGAAATTGGATGTCCTAAAACCAAGTTGCTGAGTGTCTTTAATGCATGTGATCTTTGTAGTGATAGTAGTGAGACAAAGCAGAACCATGGTGTGGATGAGGATGTCAAGCTGCTGTGCTTTGTGAAACGCACATTAAATGCACTTGTATTTTGCTCTTTCAAAGAGGAGACGTATGCTGTGGAAGGGAATGGAAGCATTCTTGCCCTGTTCTCATTCCTTCCTGGGCATCCCTAAGGGATCTGCCCACCCATAGTTGAGTGGGGAGGATGCTGAGCTAGCTGGACTCTTGTCTGGACCATGATGGCCATTCATAGGGTCTGAGATCAGGTCTTGGTTTCAGTGTGGTTCTTTCTTCTTGACATCTGATCTGCTATGCCTCCAAAATACAGGCAGCAGATGGGACAGCACTCCCAAAAAAACCGAGGTGCTTTGATCAAAAAATAGTTAAATCAACAAAAATATGCACTTATAAAAAAAAGTAGCATTTAGGTATTATAGATTCAAAATTAATGAGTTGTAGATGGATAATTTACAATGTAATGTAAGAGTAGAGCAGAGTTTTCTTCTGCTGAGTCCTAGAACAGGGGAGCACGCAGTACTCTCATGTGTGATGCAGAGATGATGCTTTGATACACAGGTTTTGTTCTTTGCTCCACTGTAAGCTTTGTGTGTTACCTTTGGCAAGCCACTTAAACTGTGTTGTTTTTTTCAGTCTGGATAAAGAAGTAATTGCACTTCCCTGCCTGCAGCAGTTGTCTGAGGATCAGAGAGAGAGATGCTCAATTATACTGTGAAGAAGAGACTTATAATCAAATTAGCTCTAAGTGCTGTAAAAGATAAGAACATGTTTCCTGCCTCCAACCTTTCCCCTCTTTTCCAAAGCAATCTTTTCAAAAAAATCTTTTGGCAGGCTCACTGCTTTGTTGTTGAGCAGCGAATACTGACAGCTTTTACGTTCAGGGAGGAGGTGATCTTTACTGTCTGTGCCTGAACACCCAGCAGTTGAAAATAAAACACTGGAAAGGATTCAGATGCCAAGTGTTCATTCTGTTTTGTATTTGGGAAGCCAACTGTGATTAGGATGCCAACCGCACAGGGTCAGGCTGTTGAAGTGGAGGCATCCTTCAGAGAATGTGAAGTGAGGAGCTGTGAAGGGCTGTCTCGGGGCACCCCCCTCTCCTTTCGTAGCGAGTGTCAGTCAGGTCCTGACTGTCACAGGCTGGAAGCGCGGGACGTTTTGGAGCAGCTTCTTCTTGGGCATTGGCTGTAGTGGGACAGGAGCGTGACTTTCTTTCCGCGATAGGGGCTGAACAGTGATGGGAACTAAAGCTAACGGTGTGGTGTGAAGAGGCAGCACTCCACAGAGACGTAGGAATCCTACAGCCCTATAAAAATTTTTGCTGTTGTTGCCAGTTTAATTTTCAGAAAGCTCTTGTTCTTTGCTAAATTTAAGCTGTTCTGTTATTAAGTGCAGCTGTCCCTTGAAGAGTTGAACTCATGAAGCACGTTGTTGATTTAGTCAGATAGTTAACAATTACTTTATAAAATCCCAATGAATTATACAGTGCAAAGTAAACACAAGTTTTCAGCACTTTGACTCATATACAGGTACGTTGTTGGCTACTGGAGCCTGGCTAAATCTTCACGCTCCAAGCCAATGGATATTGTCAGTAGTTGTTCCAGTTCAGTCATCAGTGAAATATTCACAGATTTACAGTCAGCTTAGAAGTGAAGCTGTCAAAACAACCTGCCTGATAGTGATAAATAACTATCAGAGAAGCAGCAGGCTGCTTCTGAGCTGAAGTGTTCCACTTCAGAAATTTCAGCACCATTTGCTTTTTTTATCATTTCCGAGAAATGCATAAATAAAAATTCTTTCTTGTTTGTGTTTCTTTTAAGGATTTTGAAATGTCCAAACTTGTCATCTGGCCATCGTTTTTAGTGTTTTTTTTCTATTCTTCCTTGCAAAGGAAGAAAGAAAGAGGAAATAGATGAATGACTTACTACACGGGTTGTAAAAAGTACACAGTGATGGATGAATTTATACAGCTTAACTGCCTGACCACATTGTCTGTAGGCAAGTGGTTGAAGCTTCTTGTTTTAAAATTTCCAAAAGAGACTGTCATATTAATAGTAGTGTGGGTTAAGTACCCACAAGTAGAAATGCAGCAGTTGAGGTCAGCTATTTCCCGTCTGATTTCTTAAACACAGGTCTACTTTTCAGATGGAGGAAATGAAAGGAAATGGTTCTATTGTACTGGGCTGGTTGGCTCTGTGTGGAAGGTCTTCCTTTCACGCCCTAAGGAAAGTAGGAATGGTCTCATCTGGGATCCAAGTGAGAGTGTAGTAGGAAAGTAAGCACAGACTGAAAAAGAGAGCAATTTAGAGAAGTATGCCAAAGCTGCAAACAGATCATCACCTTTCTGTGTAGGAGGGATGAGAATATTGTGTCTTTGTCACTATGCAGTGTCCATCTCAAAAATAACTGCTAACTGCTTTTCTTGTCCCATTGCATTAGTTTTAATTTCCTTTGCCTGCTCTTTCCATGCTGGTTTTTTTTTTTTCCCTCTGTAGCTTCAAATGAAAGCCATAAAGATGAGAGAAGCAAGGGGCAGAGATGCTAGGGGGAAAGCCCAGCTCCTGAAGAAGCAGATGCATCAAGTGAGAAAGCAGCATGCAGTCTGTGTTCCTTGCAGCATGCAGATTGTAGTCGGCTCCGCTGCTCCAGAATATTGCTCAAGTGTGTGTCCCAGCCCTCTAAATCCATGTCTGAAAATCTTCATTTGGGCCACTCTGATATTTGACCTGACTGTTCAGGGAATTGGTACCTAGTCAGCTGGTGACCTACCCGAGGTCACCAGACAGGGTTATTGTCACTGTGGGGGCATCTTTTGAAAGGTATGTGCAATTCCAGTGGCAGAGGAAGATTTCAGGCAGAGAAGGGTGAAGCAGAGTTGGGAGGACAAGCTCCGCACCTCGCCGTTCCCTGGCCTTCTTGCACTGTCTGCATGAGCTGTGAGGGCATCTCAGCCCCTTTGTTAGGTAAGCTCCTGTTCTACAGCTTTGCTGTTACATTGTTAGCAACTACTAAATTGCTCTATGCATCAGTGCTTCAGATGAAAGTCATGCTTTCCATGTGATATATTTAGAATACAACATAGTTACCACTTCAGCAAAATTCAGCCGTTCTTGTGACTTTCCTTTTAGGACACAGACTTCTTTTTTTTTTCCATGCGGAGGACAACCGACTTCCTACTTGGTTGTTTTGGTTTGTTTGTTTTCTGATCCAGTTCAAGATAGACAATGTCCCATAGGTGACTTCTTCAAGGTTCATTTAGGCTAAGACACTCCTTCCCTGGTTACTTTTTTTCTGCCTGTTCTTTTGTGCTTAGATTACAGAGTGAATCAACTTGAAATCTCTCCTGCCTCTCCTCTCCTACTCTATCCTTTTATTGTTTTCCCGCTCTCTCTGGGCTGGTTTTCAGTTGGCTCCATTTCATGTTCTGATTGATCAGCTGGTTCCAGTAGCGATGAAGCTGGGACAAGGCATTCTGCTGTGACCTGTACTCCATATCTCCTTAAGACAATAATAAAATTGTCCTGATGTTCCTGAACGCTCAGCCAAGGAAATATGTTTGCAAGCACCCCCAGGCTAGCTGAGGGAGTTGTGGGAGTATTGGAGATTGAGAGCAGTGTTCCCAACAGAGATTCCTTGAAGCCTTTCTTTTTCTCCCCCTGGGGTCTGTCCTTCCTGCCCTGCAGAGCTCCAGCAGAAATGTTGTTTATCCTTATTATGGAGGGTCTGCCGACCCTGGATTGCTCTCAATAGTCAAACATTAAGTCTAGAAACAAAGAAACTAAACCCTTAATTTGCAGTTTATTTTTGTTGACACCGCAGGCTCTCGTAGAGAAAACACAGGCTGTACCTAATACATGTAAAATTGAGGTGGTAATAGCAAAATATAGGTGAGATCTTAGGGATTATTAAAATGCAAACCGAGAGTCAGAGGGAGGTGTCACCATAGGAATGGTGGCACTGGTGCAGGGTGCAAGATTTAAGGTACGTAAGGAGTTGTGGATAGAAAAGCAGCAAGTCTCTGGTGCCGTAGCTTGGTGTTGTGATGCCAGTCACGTCTGCCCTGCTGAGCTCCCCTCTGATAGAATTAAACAGTATAGAAAATACAAACATCATTGCTGAAAAGAGATTTACAGCTAATGTACTTCAATTTTGTACCTTTAGGCCTGCAACATACTGTGAAAGCTTTAGCCATTTTATAGCCACGGCAACCCCCTTCCCTCTTCTGTCGGCTTGCTTTTGCAGAATGTTTTGTTAAACCTACAAGTGGTTTGGATTCACTCTTTGGAATATGAGGAAGCGCGATTTTCCTTATTTAAATTAATATGGGAGAGGTAGTTGGTTATCAGGCTTTCTCTGAAATATCTGTTTTCTTTTGGGCTGAATTGCTCTGGAACCCCATGAAACATGAGTGTTGCCTTGCGGGAACTCTCTGTTCTATGTAAATTTGAGGTATGTGCGAAACTGATGCAGAGTTAAAGATTCTGTAACAGCCTTTCTGGATGTTTATATTCAGGTAGCCTGTAGTGATGTGATTATAGGTTGCATAAGACAAGCTGTCGTAGTTAGATGGCTCGTAGACCTAATGAGCCTGTTTTTCTGCAGATGTGTGACAAATATTGCCCCGGTCATCCTTGTCCTCGCCCACAGGATTTGTTTGCATTGTTGGGCAGGGAGTGGGAAGTGTCGACAGGTCCCCGGCTGGTAACACAAGGGCTGTCTGTGTGCCTGCCTCTGGCAGTGGGTGAGCCATTGCCTTTTCCTCCCTGGGGGTGTTAATTTGCATCTCTCTTTTCCACTCAGCCTCTAGTTTTTGCATGAAACACGCAAGAACATAATAACCTGGAGATCTCTACCATCCCTCAAGATTGAGTTGAAATTCGCTAGCAGGTTCAGAAGCTTTTAGGAAAAGGAGAACAGGCAACTCTCTTACAGCAGCATTGCTTCCTTACAAACCTGTGCTGTGATCGTGGTGCATGGGTACAGTGCAATGAGTGGAAAAAGTGAATAATTTATCTTAAGAAATACTACTGGAGGGGATTCGACATTCTGTGGTCTCACGTGGGGGGTGTCTGGGGGAGAGAGGAAGAGCGATGTCTCAGTGTGTGCACATGCTTCAAATGCTCATTTCCGGCTAGGCACAGGCACTTTTGTGCCCTTAAAACCATGGGTTCAAGCCTATATCTACCAGTGTCTCTTTACATGGAGGTAAAATCGCGTTGTTGATTTTACAAGAAACTTCATTAGCCAGAGGGTTTTTGTTTGTTTTTAATCTCATCAGCAGTGAGGAGGACAATCCATTTTACTCAGTGCAGCAGCATGCTGGAGAAACAGAACAGATGGCAAATGGAAATCTTTGTAATTCTATCTTTAGATTATTTTCTTCCTTTTGTCAACTTATTTGTTACTATTTTGACCACTTTGGTCAGGTGGATTTGGGCAAGTGCTGGGATACGTGATGGATGTCTCCCCTTATGCAGCTGTTCAGCATGCTGATAAGGCTGTAAGAGACTTCCTTTAAAGAAAAAAAAAAATCTCTTTAGGCTATTAAAGCCCTTTGTGAGCTCCATGAAAGTGGCCTCAATGCCTGTGTTTGTATTCCTGGTTGGTATGAATAAATACTGTGCTAGTTCTTGAGAACTGGGTGCCACGTGTTACAGAAAGTTTAACAAAAATACAACCTAATGTACACTTTATCAACACCAAAGCAAAAGCTATATGGTTTGGTACATTGTGGAGATAACACAAATGATAGGAAATTGAGGATCTTCTGCCAATGTGACCGGCACTGGAAGACCACCTTGGAAACCCCGGAGGCTGAGTGGGGGGAGAGCTGCTTACCATCACTACCAAAATAAGTGTTCAGCTGGTTAAAACCAAATCCCCAGACTTCTAAGCTTTTAGCTTGTTTACAAGTCCTCTCTTGATACTGCTTAATTTTGTTCTCATCTAACAAAATCCCATGCAAAGCTACTGGAAATTCAAGAAGTCTTGCTTAGGAGTCAGCTGCTCTTTCTTGCTGGCGAGGATCAGGAGCCCCCTGCGGTCACATGGGTGGCTCTGGTCTGGTTGCCTCACTCTTGGTGGACCTGAAACAACACACAGGGTGTTCGCCTTGCTGTGGGCTTCAGGATGTGATTTCAGATAGAGAGGCTGGAATGCCAATTTTAAGGTTCTGCAAGTAACGAGCACTGTTAGGCAGCAAACCAGAAACAGAATCAAGTTGGATCAACCCAAAATAATATTGCTGTTCCTTACCAGAAGAGAATTTGTAAATTAACTGGGGAGTTCTCTGACTGCATCCACCTGGTTTTCAGGCTTCTCTAATTTAGGCCAAGGACAGGAAGGATATCTCTACCAAATAGCTAGTTGAAGTTCTTGATGGTGCCTCTTATGTCATCTTCCCATAGCTCAGGGCTTGGGGTGCTTATCTCTGCTCTAGGCAGAACAGGAGTATGACTCTCTACAGAGTGACCTGTCATTTACCTTTGTCAGTTAACATGAAACTCTGGCTAGTAAGCGTTCCTTGATTTGTTGCTTTAATCTTCTGGAGGTAACACTTAGCATTTGACATTGCCTCCCTTTCCTTTGGAAAAAAATTGAGTCCCTAAGTGCCTTAAGGAGAGTAAATGGTTTTCTTAGGAACTTCTTACTTCATTTTGCCTACATGTGAAGGCTATGATCTTACTTGTAGTACATTAACTGTGAAACAAAACTGAGTAATTTTTTTAAATGATGATGCTAGAGACTTTTTACTGATTGCCTCAAAATTGCCTGCAGCTGACAGCTTAGGATTTCAAAACAGAAAGGAAAGGAATTCAGCTACTCATCATTTGACAAAGGCTGGGCTCCGGCTGGTATGCAATTTTGTAAGGAAATAGGTAATCACATGTAATGTAATGTAGGTACGAGATGGCAGGCTAGCTTGACCATAAGCAGAAAAAAAATAGGCAATTTCTTCTGATTGCAGGGAATCCTTAAGCACTGATTATGCTTGCGGTGTATGAAACCTTTTGCTGTTGTCTCTGTTGCATTTCATCTTTAATTTATATTCTTAAAGCCAATTCTCCTTGTAAAATGCACTTGAAGACTTGTCTTTCTCCTCTTTGTACATGGAGTCTCTCTGTCGCTGTGAAAGGTACAGTAATCCATTTTAAATCTTAGTTGGACAAACCACAGACAGGAACAGGTAAGACCTAACTGAGCTACCAACATACCAATTAGTAATACCTACTAAAATGTACTTTTCTTTAATTTATAAATAAGATGTCAATAAAGTGACATGACATAAGGTGTCAATAAAGTGAGAGCACAAAATTAACTGTGAATGCAGTGATGCCACATGTTTGGGGTGGCTGTATAAGAGCTCTTACCTGCTACTATTTCAGTATCCTGAGCATTTAGAACAAAATACAATTACTGGTAAAATGTACAGATTACCTAAACAACATGGTTTACCAGTTGCTTGGCTGATTAATAGTGAGGTCAGTGGTGGGTGATGCTGGGTGCTTGCTGAGGTTGGTTCCTTTTTGTCCCTTATAACATGTAAAGGCTCGTAGAAGTAAGGGTAAGTGTCATTATTTCTATCTTAAGATACCCCTATTTCAAGATATGGGGAATTGAGGATTTCCCATTAAGCTGGAAGGCGTTGGAAACTTTATCTTCTGTATCTCACTTTCACCCAAGGGTCACATTTGAATATTTAAAAAAAAAAAAATTATAGGACATAAAAAATAAGGTCCCCCATCTGGAGGAAAAAAAATGCAAATGACAGACTATGTCCTGTAAAGGAGCTGTTCTGAAAGGGGCATGGAAGTTGTGATGGCTGGATTTGAATCCCATCGTGAGGTTGTCTTCAAAAGATTTTTGGGCAGATGAGTATGGGGAGGAAACTGTGAGGCAGGGGCGTTATTCTCCCATATAACGTTAGTGAGTCTGGAATTCTGAACACTGGAAAGTTTGAGTTTCCCTTAACAAAGTTAGAAGAAATTTTTCCAGAGTTGAAAAATATTCTACAACAAAAAACTGAAGACTTTCAATCTCAGTATCTTCTTGTGGTCTACGGACCAGAGGAGCAACATTTCTGAGGCTCGACCACTGTTAATATAAGCAGGTTAAACTCTACAGAGATTAACTTGCTCAACCCATTAAATAGAAACATAATGCCTGGGTTTTTGTTTGCTTTTTACTCTGCTAGTTTGTAATTGTCATCTCTGATTTATGGAAAATCTACAACATCCATCTATTAAAATTTTTTAAATCAAGGCAAAGACGTTTTCTGAAAAAATGCGTTTCAGCTTAGGCTGAGCTTTGTGCAGAAATGCAGCTATTATGCAGCACATCAGATAGGATTGATCTCACTTGTCCATTCCCTCCTTAATATCTCTGGTGTGTTTTCTGTTCTCTACTGTTGCTGTTTTGATTCCCTAACTGTTTTCAATAGCTGAACTGGATAGCAAAACAACCCCAAACAACAACAAACCAAAACCAAACAAAAAGCCCCTAAGACTCTTACTGTTCTCCTTTCCATAGGATGCGGTTACCAACATAAAGGTCCAATAAACAGTGATGTATGGAAATACTCTCTGTCAAAATATTTCCAGGGCTAAACAAAACAAGAATTTAGGGAGTTTGTCTTGTTTGACAGCCAGCACTAAGAAAGCTTCTTCCTGGAATCCAGGCTTGTGTTTAGATGGCAGAGGTGTATTTTCTGGTGAGAACAACAGGTTGTTTACTTGTGCAGAAGACCTGGACCTGGACCCTGTGTAACATCTCAGTGTGTGCTGCAGAGACCCGGGAAACGAGCACTAGTTCTGCTGGTTGGGTGATGCTCGGCTCCTTTCTGACGTATGGCATTACTCATGCGTTTCTCTGTTCTGCCTCCCCGAAACAAGTGTGTTTGGGTGGAAATAAGAGTCCCTGCCTTTCTGTGCTCTGTTTGATTGCTTGTGAGATCCCTGAGCTGAAATAGCATTGAGGCAGTTTAAATAAGGTTACGCTCTTGGCTGCACGGGTATTGGAAATATATAAACAGTACTAATATATTGTGACACTTCTTATGGAATTCTCTTTCTAATAAAAATGTGGGAAGATAAAAGCTAAAAACAACCAGAGTTATTTGCTATCTTCATGTGTTGTTTAGCTGATCAAATCAGATACTTGATTATATTCAGTTTTTATTACTGCAAAGACATGGATTGATTTTTGTGTGGTTGTTTACATGAACTTTAATTTACTTTACATATAGGATGTCATATTTGGGCACTACCTGAACAAGTGAACTTGTGTACCTGTTAGCTGTTGAGCTTTCAACCTTAACTACAAAAATAAGTTTTATTCATGGCATTTTAAATGGGGGAGAGGGGGGAAGAATTAATTTCGATATTGTCAGTGGTGTTCTGTCACTCTCAGCCACACTGAGGGTACCAGTGGATCTATATGCCATTCCTCCTCTGCTCTCTGGTTTGTCCTCTAAATCACCAATATTTTGTTTGTGATAGGCATTTATGACTAGACTTTTAATTGTTTTGCATCCTGCAGTTCCCCTCAGCTAGCCATTAGTGTGTTAAGTACATTAACTGCTTTATCCTTTTGAAAAAGTAAATCTTGAACATTGATATTTGTATTTTGAAGAATTTTATTACCAAAAATGCGAAGATGGCTGATTACTTCTCATAAAAACCCGGGAATGTTGTCTTGCCTGTTTTCAATACACTTTCTCACATATGCACGAAACAGTTATACTTTCCTGCAAAGCTGAATATACAGAATATTATCGGTGAGGGTATCCATTAATGGAGATGTAAATCTGGACGACTGTAATGACCTGTAGCAGAAAATCAGATTGGTTTTCTTTTCTGGAGAAAGTTGTTAAAATATCTTAGAGTAACACTGAGGTTAGTATTTTTTCCATATTGAGATTAAAGGAAAGGTTTTAGAAGAGAACATCACTACAACTTTAAGGAAGATACTACACTGTTATATCTCACCGATATAAAAAGATGGTGCACAAATGTATGCTTTCAACTGAATCTCTTCATCCCATGTACAATAAACATTGTAAGTGATGAATGGGTTATTACAAATCCCTATAAGTGTCCATACAGAAATCTCCAGTCCTGATTACTACAGCTTGCTCTGTGCTAGATAGAAATCCATGAGACAGGTGTCCTGAAATCTCATCCTGATGTATGTTAACCTTTAGCGGTGTAGATTACGGTGAGTTATGGTTGGCTCCATGGTCTGCTTAGAGTGTATTTCTGCTGTAAACCTGAAGTTTAGAGACTGAATAACCCGACTTTTGATGAGATGCATGCAGATTTGGGGTGCTCAGTTGGAAGGAGGGTGTGACTGAGGTGAAGTCTGTGGGTAACTTTTGGGTGCTTAATGCCAGGCTTAAATACCTCAAGTATGAAACACCTTGAGGGTAGTGCCCTGTCTGAAAACTTGCGTGTGAGTGACTTTGCCAAGTCTGCACGGTGAGTCAGAACCAGAATTACCACCTGATCTGACTTGCAGGTCACCCGCTCACATTGCCAGCAGGAAGAAAATTGCTGCACTGTAAAATGGCAAAGAATATGTCACTGTGCCTCTTTTGCTTTTATGGATGTTAAAATCGGTACCTTTACTGAGATAAGAAAGATACACTCCTATAATAGGCTCTGGGAACAGTCTGTGCTGTCCCTGGCTGGAGGCAGACTGGATTGGGAAGAGCTTGCAGTAGGACTGCAGCAAAAACAACTGAAAAGTGCGTCAAAGATGAAAAGGAAGTATGTGTGCATGCATTAAGCAGTTTATAAAGCCATTTTCCTACAGAACAGTGGTTTTTCACCACAGATTGCACACTTTTTCCATGCCTTTGACAACATCTTTGTTATAACTTGATTATTCCAAGAAAGGCACTAAATAACACGTTCTTGAATATGGTGCCCACAGTGCTCTTAACCTTGCCAGCATTCGGGCTTTGTGAGTGGCCACAGGCTCTGAACAGCACTGTTTGCAATGCTCCAGTGCTCTCCAGTGCTGGAGGTAAAGCTACTGGTGACCTAACATAAGATGACAGTCTTTCCACATTGTTAGAGATAAAGAGGCGGAAAGTATTTTTTTGGTTGGTTGGGGATGCTTTTGTCCATGTGCACAGAATAACATGTTAAAACTCTTCTAAATACAAACTAATTGTTGTTAGAAGAGTACTGGGTGAACATGCTGAGGTGGAACAGCTCACCCTTGCTCCTTAACAGCGCTGCTCCTCTCTGTTGGTTTGGTGGTATGGAGTAGCAAGCTCGCTGCCAGGAATGAGCAGATGTGAGACGTCAGTTTTGAGTAACCTCTCTGTAATCATATTTAATTTAAAATTAACATCTCTAATGTGCTAATGTTTTATGCATCCTAGTAGAGGGAACGTAGGCTGTTGGATCTTTGAGCGCTTGTTAACTGTTTCTGACTGTGAGTGGCTGGTAGCTGTGTAATTAAATAATCTTCAGTCTTAGTGGAAACTGACTTTGGTAGGCAGACATACAGCATGATTATGTGTCTTGTTCCTATAGGAAACTACACTACCGAAGCAAAAGAAAAATCCAGATTATCTGTAACTTTGCACAATAGTTCCAACGTGAGGTGGGATGATGATGGGGGCTTTCCCCCCTTCTTCTGTTGGCAGGGTTAGTAAGGCTTTGAAATGCCCCGATGAACTGAAAAACTTCACCTGGAAAATATTAGGTCATTTGGGAATTCAAAAGTGCTATTTTATGACATAGGCAATATGGAGCTGCCTTGCTAATCAGTTCACAAAGGTAGAAGTGCTGTGAAGACACTTTAGAGCAAGGAGGTTTTGCAGGTGCTGATATGACCTGTGCTCTACATCTTCCTTCAGATCAAAGTTGGTAAAAGGGAGAAACAGGATCCATAATTTTTAAGGGCTAAGTGTAATTTTGAATTCAATTTTATATACTGTTTTCACTTTACAATTAATAGCTTTCCAGTAAATGGTTTAGTTGGTGAATAAAAAATGTGGATTGTTCCTCTGTGTTAGTGCTTTAAGGATTAATTTCTTTGCTGTTTTCAAGAGAAATTGAATGCAACCTGTTGGCTTACACCCCCCACCCCCAGGTTTTTTCTGCATAAACTGCATATACGTAATGCTTTACAAAATAAGACGAACTTGTTACTGATTGTTAATATCAAAACATAGCAGCAGAATATTTTCCTGGTAGGATATATCTTTGCATATGCATATTTACGTTATAGAGGTGTGACTTCAATTTTCCAGTGATCCTGTGTTAAAATTCCAAGATCAAGAACTAAACAGCTTTCAGGCCCTTTGAGTGTGGAAGTTTATATGTTCCACTGCTTCCTCTGAGTAGTAAAGCATTAACAATGAGTATGTCAAACCCATAATAATTATAATAAGTTATTTGAAATTTGACTTTACATAGAATTCCTGTACGAATTTGGCTACGTGTTGGGGGTGGAGCGAATAGAGTGACCACAGACCATTCCTTTTGTAGGTCGGTGTTGTGGCTTGTTCTGGAGTACAGGCTATAAACAGGGCAACCTGACATAGAGCACTCTGCAGGATTTATTTACCTTATTTTAGAGTTTTCTTTTAGTAATGTTTTCCCCAAATGACATCCTTCCATTCAGTTAGGAGCAAGTATGGGACAAAACTGGGCTTTAACTGAAAACTTCACTTGATTAATTAACAAGGTGAGAGGATTTGTTGGACATAGCTTAGAGAAAACTTGCCAGCATAAAACAGACTTTCATTGGTGTTGCAGGCTAGAGATTCTGCTGTCCACAAGAGTCTGATTCATCAGTGGCAGCTTCATTTAAATGTATCCCAAAGTACAGGGTTGGGTAAGAAGTTCTGCCTTGTAATCATTGTGTTATAGCAATCTGCTTGTGTTGGAAGACCAGATGACTACATCCAATATATATTGATGTTACTGTGGAGCTTTTGAGTATTGGGTGCTTGTTCTGCGTGGCATTAAATTCTTGTTTGCTTTAGCGTTGTAAGGGGTTCGTAAAAACACACTGTAAACCCTGCGTTTAGAGAATGCAGGTTCTTGCCCTGTTTGTTACATCAGTCTTTCAAATACATGTCCTCAGTGAATTAATAGAGGAAGGGGAAATAGAACAACCCTTAATTGGCTGGAGTTCAAAGGCTTTGGGGTGAAAAGTGAGCAGCTAACATGCAGATTTGCCAACCCCCTTGGGAGGCACGGTGGGCGCATCGGAACACAGGTGCTGGACCATCTGGGGCATACAGAGCCTTTCATCTTCTTGCACTGGTTTTAATTGTTTTTCTCATGATAATAAGCTTTACAAAAAGCCATTAGAAACCTCTACAGGAGATGTTTAGTTTTTGTGTTTGCTTTGCCTGCTCTATAGAAAGGTATAAATGTACAGGCTTGTGGTACACAGTAAAGACTGAAGGGCAGAGTGATAGCTCGGTGTAACACAGCCGGTATTGGTTGTTGATTTACAAATATCACTGCTGTCTGCATGCTTTATACTTTTCTCCTATAGGAAGAAGGTGAAAATCAGACTATGCTGGATTTGATAAGGAATGTTGCAAATGAGTTCACTGAGTCACTATTTCAGCTAAGGTGTGTTTTTAAGACACTGATGTCAACAGCTGAAACATGGAAGTGGGCAGCATCAGCAAAGCCACAGCCATTTGATGTTTTTAGATTAAAATAGCTTCTTGAACAGCAATGGGAGAAGGTAGTCTTCCAAAAGAAAAATAGAAAATAAAGCAAAAATGTTTTTTTTTCTTGAAATCCAGCAACACCTTTGTGTGTCTCTTTGGGCAATAGCAATGTTTGAGACCTCTATCCACAAGTATTCGAGAGTGATAGGTCCTTGGACAAAAGTCTTGAAGTGCCGGGACATGCTTATCAGGACCTTTGCTGAACTCTTGGGTTAACGAGGCCTCTGCACACCCAACAGCACGGCAGCGTTTCGTTTCATGCCAGAGCAGCAGTTGGATTTTCTAGGCATCTCTGCTGTGGCTGCCCTTTTAGCAGGAATGTTGGTGAAGCGACTTCTCCCAGCAAAGCTCTTTTCCAAGAAAACGAATAGATGGTTGTAAGCTTGTCTACTTAGACCAGTTTTGTGGTTTTAAAAATATTTATGTAGACCTCTGATAAGGGATTTCAACCAAATTTGTCTTCTCAAGTAAAGTGTTGCTCTTGCTGCCGCAGTGTTCCTAAACCCAGTGTGTTGCAGCTGTTCTGGGAAGTCTGCATAATGGCTGGAAGCTCTTAAACACATCGATGCTGATATGTTTGTAGTGGCCCTTTTGATCTTGTTGCTTAGGAATGTTTACTTTCTTTGCTTTGGTCTGGTGTTTTTGGTTTGTTTTTGGTTTGTTTTTTTTTTTAATTTATTTTATTGTATATTTTCCTGCTCCAGGATCTATTAAATGGCAGCTCTACAGCTGCTGACAAAACCTGTTTAAGTTTCTATTAAATTGTGATCTGAAGTTCACTGTTGGTTACTGGCTATGGATGTTTTTATAGTATCTGCCCTAGAAATTTTTTTTTAATGTTATTCATCAGAAGCTATGGAAAGGGAAAGGATTAGCCTTCTCTGTTTACTTGGCTGCTTATGCCTTTTTTTTTCTTTAGTTACTTTGTAACAAGGCTAAAAAATATATTTTGCACTCACTGCAAGTAATTTGAGCATCCACAAGAGTGTAAGAGCATGTAAAGCTGGAATATAAACTGACTACTAAGTTCCTTTTGGGATTCACTCTATAACGATCTGTTGTAAGGGATATAAATCATTGTATCTACATACTAATACCAACCGCTAACAGAGAAAGACTTTTGATTTTATCTGAACTGTCAGTTCTTCTGTTCCTACCTTTTTTTCTTTCTTTTTTTTTTTTAAGCAACTGAAAGAAATTTGTGTTTTCCCTGTGGAAAAGTACCTGTTTACAGCTGCCTGTGCAAAACACTGGTTCCTAAGTGTTTGGGCTGGTCTAACTGCAGACCTTTTAAAAAAATGAAGGAACAGAGACATGGAAGTGTTTACAAAAACATCTTTTTATGGTCTGCTATGTTAAAAATAATTATACAGACAAGTCCTTCCTGGAAAAGTTGTGGTAGGAGAAAAAGGAGAAACGTCTCTAATAGTGCAACATTCAGATACTTGCACCTAGATTTGCTCTAAATTATACTGGGACTTAGCCAGACACGCACATAAGACTAAGTACCTACTCTCTATTACTGTCCTCTGTTGCCTTAAATTTGATCCCTAACGCTTTCCTACCCCTCCAAATAATAACAAATTATTTAATTAAAAAGCCTGTTTGCTCAGTCTGAGTGGGCAAATGGAATGAATCCTCTGTATCTGGCTGAAGTCAAGCGTAGGATTTCTTGGTCTGCGTTTTCTTGCTGGGAGGGCATCCTCTGCGCTAAGGTGAGCGGGAGAGTGTTTGAGAGTGAAGGAAAAGGGAAGGGCACTGCCCACGGCTCTGCCGCTCTCAAAGCGGGGCCCACAGAGCCCGCCGGAGGCTGGTGTAGGTGGCTCTGAATCTGCAGCTAACAGTCTGCAGTGCCGAGAAACCTCCTGCTTTTGGGATGGTGGTGTTTGGGTAGCAGAAATTGCTGGCTGTGGGGAAATGCTCTTCAGGAGATTTTCAGATTTTTACTACTACATAAGAAGAGTGCAGTTAAGCTTTTAGGGAGGGGGAAAAAAAAGGCAGGGCAATGGAACAGGGGAGATGGTTGCTTTGATTTTGCAGGGTATTGGGGTTCCTCGTGGCTTGTGGTCAGACCCTAGGGAGGTCTGAGTGGGGACCAGGTGGGAAATGCACCCAGTGGGGAAGAGATTGAAATGATTTGCTGGAGAGGTGGCTAAGTGGGGAACGGAGGGGATGCTGTGGAGAAGAGCCAGCTTTCCCTGCTTGGCACGTTTCAGCAGCTGTGCAGCTGATTCCCCTTCCAAGGTCTGTCTGATGGAGCGGATCTGCTGCAAGTTGCCTGCTAAAAAACTTGCTGAAAAGCTGGGTGAGAGCCATTGCTGGGAATTTCTCCACTGCTGATAATTCTGACTGACCTTTTTGCACGCGTCTGTCAGATTCTAAGCCCTAAGTCAATCAAATTTCCCAAGCACTCTCTTCTTTATTAGCTGTGCTGTAAATGCCTTAAGGCATTTGAAATCTGCACAGTTGAGTAAAGAAAAGCCTGGGAAAACAATACTCATAGAAGTGCACCCCTGTAGGTGCATAAAAAACTGGGGTTTTTTGTGTTGGAGGGGTAGGGTTACTTATATTGTAAAAAGAAGTGCCCATTCCAAATGAAAATGTTGACAACCAGTTCTGTTTTCTGAGTTGCATCTTTTTCCTGCGTGCTACAAGCTGCCCAGTGCTTTCAATCTGAAAAGCTCTGTAAGAAAAAAATTGAGAGCTGGCTGTAACTTTGGTAAACCTTTAATTACATTCATCTGACTTTGCATCCTTATCTCTCTTCTGTTATCTCATTTCAACTGATATTTAAACAAGCTTTTTCTTGGCTGGCAATTTGAAGAATTAGTGTTATTCCTAGAGATGTGTTTGAGCGGGTTTTTTTGAGAGAGATACGAAAGCAGCTTGCGTGCATTAAGATAACGCTCTAAGACCTTTGTAGGAAAAGATGCAACAAGCCCATTTTCTTATCTAATAAGATATGCTATAAGCATATTTTTGAAAGCAAAATCGCTCTTGTTGCCCTGAAAGTAAAATTTTGCAACATTTCCCAGGTCAGGATGTCTGTCGAAGAAGGCACAGCACAAGAGCAAAGATCCACTCTGTGGGACAAATTAGAAATCCTGTCTGTGCTGACAAATTAATCTTTTGACCAAGGCTGTTGCTGGGGAACAGATGGCACAGCTCTCAAATGTAGGCTTGCTTTTGCTTTTGGTAAAGCACAAATACATTTTCACGCTATAATCCCTCCCTCTCAAAGTCTTACCCCTCTTTGATTTGCAAACTTCCTTCTAGGTGTTGCATCCCATCTTCCATTCTGAAAATAAAGTAGGTTAGGAAGAACAGCAACTTTCAGACAACTAGACTTTACTGAAACCAGATGAAGATGCGAGATTTCCAATACTGTAAAACCTTGGACTCAGAGGAGATTTAAATCTGCTTCTCTTTGTAGGAAGGAAAGGAGACTGAAGTTTGATAAAATAATAAGACACAATTCTTGGTGTTCCTCCTAACAATGCACTTGGCGTGCATAATAGTTTTGGTTTTAGGCCTGTCCTTAGACGTGGTGGGACGTCTGCTTGCTTTGAAAAGCGAGGATTATCTGTACCTTCAGAGTAGTGCCCAGAAGACACTGCAGGCAGATACCAGCCAGTGTTTGTCCTTCTCACCTTCTCAGCACTTTCTGGTGTTGCTTCTTTGCAGCAAAGGGTCACTGTTACTGAAACGATGCTTTTGGATAGAGGAGGGTGAGGCTTAATTTCAGCCTGCTTTAATGTCAGTGTTTTCAGCATCTATTTTTATGGCTTGTAAAACTGATATGGATGCAAATCCAGGTGCTTCCCTAGATACTCGGAGCTCTGCATCCTCAGCTGACGACCTCAGTGACATTCAATGTGAGAAGGGGGACTTTGCCCCCTGTGACTTGCAGGGGCTGCATAACGACTTCTCTCCCCTACCTGCACGTGGAGTGGTGAGCGCGCGTGTGTGGCTGAGGAAGAGTCTGGGCAGGGAGCGGGTGAGAGAGCACAAAGGACCAGTGAGCAGAAGTCAAGCGGAGGATGCACACTTGCTCAGCAGAGGCTGGGTGGAAGGTCTCCCTGGTGAAGCCCTGCTGCAATGGTGGATTTGACCAGCTGGGCCTTCATAAAAGGAGTTGTTGGTGGGTGGTCATCTCGATGCACTTCTCATCACAGCTGTCACTTTGGCCATTGGTAGGGTTTGTCTGCTTAAATCTAGTCCCAACTGTTCTTGGAACTTGAGCAGAGGCAGGAAATAAGAGATCATCAGGGATGATAAGGCAGAAAGAACAACAGGCACGTGAAACCAATCTTTTTTTTTTTTTAAGTGCTGTAAGACAAGTGAGTTTAGAAGGAAAGCAACGTGAATGCTGTATTGCCCTTGCTTCTTCAAGATCACCTGAACATGCATACTCACGTTGAAACTACTGCTTTGCTGCAAGAGACCTCTTGGTTACTTTTTTAAACTTTGATTTGTACTGAGGAAGGGGTTAAAAATACAGCTGAGAGAAGGTATTCACCACATGGTGCATATTGAGACAGGAGAGCTGTGTCTCTAGAAAAGCAGAAAATCTGTCATCCTTTTTTTTTTTTTTTTTTCTCCTTCCTTTTTCCTTTTCTTCTCTCTAGGAAAGAGAAACGTGTCCTGAATGCTCCCAAGTGTGAGAAGTATCTTCCCTGGCTGAAACTGTTGCTAGGCGTAGGGGTATTGTGGCAGAATGAGGGATGTGTTTGTTGTGGGATTTTGTTTGTTTAATTTAAGCTGGGCTTCCAGAGGATGTTGCTAAATCTGAGCAACATGCCTTGAAGCTGCTGTTTATTTTGAGGTTCTAGGACCAGTGGAGAAACAATGAAAATCCTTTTCGTGTAAGCAAAGATAAGTTACTGAGAAAGTTAATGAGAGAGAAGGTGTTTCTGTAGCTCAAATGGGCACTTGTAAGATGACTGTAGGCGGTTGTTAGGGCTCCTGATGTCTTATTTTCCTACTCATGTGGGATTGCTTATAAAAACAGCACAAAAATTTAACAGCAGACATCTCCAAAATGGCCTTGGTGACTCATTTTAAAAAGGGAAATACCTTATGTGTAGTTATTGTTAACTTGGTCTGAATACGGATTCATTTTTGGTAATCCTGGTTGTGCAAGTTCTGCAGACTCCATAGACTGTGACAGCGCTTGCTTTTTTCCTCCTTTCCCTTGGTTTTAAACCTTTCTGAAATGTCTTCAGATAGTTTATTCTGAAATTGCAGATTGTTACTTCATAATTAATTAATTGCTCCCTTTGTTTCCCTTGGAGAATTAGATGGGAGCTGACATCATTTATATGCAGAGAATTTCTAGGTGTGTTTATTAGAGACTGCAAAACATATAAGTCAACATGGAAAATATAAATACCTATTTAAACTACATGTCCTCACTGAACAGTGGCTAACACGTACCTGCCCTCATTTTCCTCCTGCTCCAGACCAGCAAGCAGCATCTTGTCTCGCCCTCTCCTTCACAGGCTGGGGGATGTTGGCTCATCTAGTGACGCTTAGAAAGAGGGGCCCCCAAAATCACTTTTAGGCATTGCGACTACTAGTTTCCCCCATGATTTTTCTCCCTTCTGTGCCCTTCCCGCAGTCCTTCTCCAGCAGCTGTGTGGAGGGACCTGTACCAGGCATCGGACAAGGACTCCAGGAGGTAGCTGAGCTCTCCTCTTCTGCCGAGGGAAAGACTGTAACACTATATTACTATTGAAAAGCACACTGCAAGATGCATTTTAATTAGTGTGTTTTGCTGCGGTGTAATTAAGGGTGAAAAGCTTGTGCTTTGTGGAGTAGTGCCTTTTATTATTGTGTTTTTGGTTTAGATTCTTATCATTGCCTTAGAGAGAAGGAAATGAGAATATGGGAGACCGTTGCATTCATAGCAACAGTCTGTGGTAAAAATTTTTTTGTGAAGGCTGCTTATGAGTTTGACTTGAGGCATTATCGTCAGCATCTCACGCTAGAGGAATATAATACTTCAGTTGTAGTATTGCATGGCACTTCAAGAAGCGGGCAGACGGAGTTGAGATGACTCTATGTTTTTTGGTTGGGATGAATAGCTTTCTACTAATAATGTAAGTTAATGGGGACTCGAATATTGAAGGAGCATTACATTATTTTTGCTTTGAAATAACAAACCGAAACTACCAAATCTCCTGAGATGTATATAAGCAAAGACAAAACAGTTTCAAATACGTGATTATTGGCTAGCTGCATTTTGTTTCAGAGTTTTTTATGTTTTGCTATGGCAAGTCAAAATGAAGTAAATCAACTAAGTGTCAAAGTGGCCGATTTGGCCTAAACCACAACACAAGGACAATAATTCTATGCCTCAGGAGGTCTCCTAATGATGTATTTTTGTAGAATTCCTTTTTCAAGGTCACTTTTTTCCTGAGAAAAATATTTTTATTACTTGCTCTCTCCCTTCCCACCCACATTGCAATTTTCCGCAGAACAGAAGTTACGGTTCCGGATGGGGTTCTGTTTGCATATGCAGTGCTGAGGAAGATCAGAGGCTTTTGTGCCACCTCATATACTGATGATGATACCAGTTTCTTACACATAACTGGTCACACATAAATTTGAGCTTAAGTTTGCAGCAACAGTCACTCAACATGATAAGAAATTGCTTATTTGGAACAGCTAACTCCCAAAAATGCAATGTAGGTAGGTTCAGTGGATTGCCACTCTCAAAAGTGAAAAATGCAGTGTTGCTATTCCTGTCTCTCCCACCCGCCATGTCTGGCTGCTTAGTTTTCCAGATCAGTTATGCTACTACATTAATCCCTAAAGCTGGACTGTAAACCAGATCATTGAAATTTCCACTCTGACTTTTAACGGTGGCAACTCATCTGCTGTTAGAGACAGGAGGTACCCTTAATATTTCATTAAACAGGTTATATGTTTTCTGTTTGACACCAACTGGTATTTTTTAATGGACTATATTGGATTATTTTTATCACAGTTATCACTCTGTGCCTTAAATTCTCATGAGTTTTCACTCCCCGAGTCCTTGCCTTGAACTGAGTCAGGAGATGTGATGCCCTGTGGCTGACTGCTGCTCCCAGGTGTTTTGCGTTAGGAAGCAAATACAGCTGAGGGAGAAAGGGTGTTTCACAGCTAAATGCTGTTCACAAGCCTTTGGCCCGGTTCCCAAACATAGCTGTGATTGCATTAGAGGTGTTTTAGCCAGATATCCTGCCACGGGTGTGTTCGAGTTGCAGAAAGATGTAGAATAGCCTTCTTTAGTCTTTGCGTGGTTAGATAAATTAGCCAAGAGGTGCGTGTACTGGCATATAAATAGTAGTATGCTGTCCTCCTTACAGTGTCTCAAAGCTAAAGCTGTGATGCAATTAATTCAGTAATTGTAATTCAGTAATGCAATACATTCCTTCTATTCCAGCTCTCACTGATGTTACTGTGAGGGCAGTCTCATTGGTTTGGTCCTGTAGTTCAAGTCTTCCTTTTAGCCATGGTGGTTGGCGACTTCGTTTCTTTTCCAGTGGCAGGGTAGGCGTCATTCCAAGCACCTCGAAAGGGGCACAGTGATTTGGCTGCAGGGCGCAACCTAATGGTTTAATAACGTCACTGAAACTGGAGATTTAAATCTGGAAACATAGGGAGAAAAGTTAACTCAGCCTTTTGTGCTTCCGAACTAATCAACCTAGAGCTTGTATAGAAAGAGTTCATTATTTGGAACATGGTTCAGCTCCATGGCTCAGTGGCTTTTGCTTTTCTTCATATATTCTTTGCAGGTGATTTTAATGAGTAGGCTGCATTAGCAGACAATCTAAAAAAGGGAAAAAAAGCTCCAGTATATAGAGATTCTTTCAATGGATCATGAATGGTAAATGTCAAAGTCTAAAGAATAATAGAATTAAATACCTTAAAGATCTTATTTCAATAAATGGAACTTAATGTAATAAATATTTTTAACTTAATACATATTAATATATTAACATATTGAGATATAGAAATTGTTGAATGCAGTGTTTCCTCTGTAAGTAAAGTAGATACCCAAATTCACAACAAAAGAAATTAGGTAACCTTCAGTTACAGGCTGGATGCAGTTCAGTGCCTGGGGCGTGTTGGATGATAGATATCTAGATAATGGTTGCAAAGTTACGTACCAGGTGTCTGTAAAAAAATTAGTTCCTTAAATATCTCCCTCTGAAGAAACAACCCAGTTGTTGTTATATTCAAGGCTATTGAGTATTACCATGGACTGTTCTCATGGGTGTGTTTCAGGGTCTTTTGTAGAAAAATGGATCACATGTTGAATGCTGTCTCCCTACTGTTGGGCTGTATGTTTCTGAATGTTTTGTGGGTGTAGGTGCCCCTGTAGATGAGGTGAGAACTGGGCTGTGTGTCCTGCTCTGCTCCAGGGAAAGTCTCTTGCTCTGCTGGAGCACAAACAAGTTACAACATGTCTTAGCTCTGGGAGGTGCCCTTTAGCACTCCTGCACTCCTAGTGTCTACCTGTTTTAAACAACACTCTTGTGTTCAAGGTATTTTGCTATTCAGTCTAGTTTTCTGACTGCCTTTGATGCCTGAAGATTACAATACACAAATTTCTTAGTGTTGAAAACTCCCAGAGTGATTTATTTTATTTTCTTTAAATCCTGAAAAGGGCTTGTTCCAGGTAGAAAGCTAGGGCAAGGTCAGAAGCTTTGGAACACACAGTTTCATTTTACAGATGAATTCTTTATTTAACCTAACAGCGTATTCCTATCCAAACAGTCAAGCTTGTGATTCTTTAAAAACAAATAAATCACGTGAACATGGTGAACAGTGCTTGGCATACTGAATGGGCAGAGGCCTCTTGCATTTGCAGCTTCTCTTTCCTGCCTTGTCGAAGGAGGTTAGCTTGCAGACTCTGAAATGTTGTGGCCTTCAGCAAGATGAGCTATAAAGCTCGCCAGAGGGAGAATCGGTCCTTGTCATCTCTCCCCACATCATTTCCTGCTTCCCCCAGCTATCATATTTCAAACCCCATGCCTTGGTCCAGCCCACGCAGAATTTTTGTAACCAGCTTAGTCAGGGATGTGATTTCCCTTCCTACTTCTGCCTGTTATGCGTAGTTTATAGCAGTAATGCCTGCTTTGTGGGAGTCGCTGCAATAAAATTGTTCCTCTCCTCGTGTGGGGGACGAGGTGTAGAAGCAGAGGACTTTTGTGTGGGAGCAGTTGCATCTTCCCCAGCATGTCTGGACTGCTTTAAGTACACGAGTCTAATCAGAGCAGTTTGTCTTCTCTGTTTTGACATTGCCGCGTTGAAGCATCTTGATGGTTCTCACCGATGTCGCTGGAAGGGACGGGCTTGGGAGCACAACCATGCAGGCTTAAAAACCTGCTGTCATCACTGTCCCAGGGCGTAGGGGATAGTGATTGCATCTGGGTACGCCTCCTTCGATGTGGTTCTAGTGGCTGGTGGTGCTGTTAGTTGCAGCAGCATCTCAGCTGGCGTCGAAACAGCCGTTCATATTTAAAAAATAAAAATAAAAGATCTTCCATACTTTGGCAAGCTGCATTGTTGATATTGCCTTTTAACACCATGAACGTCAACAGTTAACTTTTGGTATATAGTATACAGTTAACGAAGCAAAGGGGAGTGACCTCAGTCGCATGTTTTACTTGAGATTGAGTGCCATTCTCTTTATGATTCAGCAGTAACAGACTTGACGGAAACCATGCCCACTGTTTCAAGTTACACTGTGGACTCTGAACTGCTGCAGAACCCTTCTGCCTTCAGGCACCACGATGTGGAGATCTTTGCAGTGGCTGTGTTTTGGAGGAGAGGGCGTATTGTAAGAGTTGCATAAAGCACTTCAGAAACACTACTTTTGTTTTTTCCTTTCTTTCCTTCCCCTTCCCCTTTTTCCTTAAGTTATTTAAACCATGCTAGACAAACAATCGAACTATGGGCAATTCCTTAATACCTTTGGCAACGTTTGTGCTTTCTATAAGGATGGTTCCATCTTTTACATAGAAATTGGGGTTTTTCTTCAAATGGACACCTCTGCTGTCAGATCACACAGAAGCAGATGACCCTGACAGGCTGGGCACTGCATTTGACTAGATAAATCTTGTATCCTACCCTTTCTAAAGCAAACTCCCTGTGTCCGTGCTGCAGGTGTGGCTGTGGAGGCATGGCGGAGCTTGGTGGGGCTGGGAAGGAGCAGAACCTTACAGCACACTGGTGCCATCTGACGGTAAGCTTGCCCAGCAGGTTTGCCCCCTCTCACCAAAGTCAACCAGATTTTAATTTATTTTGTGGGGGTAGGGTGAGATGATGTTAATTGCACAGGGTTTTTATATCTTTATTTATTTATTTATTATATATGTCCCAGAAGTAGTACTATAGTCATTAAAGAAATCTAGAATGTATTGTGTGTTTTTCTGTATTCATCCTGTGCTTTAAAATCAAACTACAACTTACAATATGACTCTCTTACTTTTTTTTTTCCACCCCCTAGAAGTAACTATTAATTACAGACATGGTCTTCCTGTGATAACTCTTACGCTGCCCACAAGAAGCGAACGCTGTCGGTTCACTGTTAAGCCAACAGTTACCACTGTAGGGGCATTCCTGCAGGATGTGCAGAGAGAAGATAAAGGAATTGAGAGGGCAGAAGTCTTTGCAACAGGTATCTTACACTTCTGTTATTCCTCAAAATGAATGCGTTCCTTTTCAAATGGATTGTACTTCTTTCCTGAAGCACAGGAGCGCAGTCCTCCATCAGGTTTAGCATTGTTGCTGTTGGGGTAGTTCTTGAATGCTTCTGGGGTTTATTGGTGTTTTAGATTTAATATCTGAGTACTCTTGGAAAGGCTGATGAACAATGTGGAATTGGACATATTACTGTAACCATCCCTATATCCCAGTAGTGTTCTCTATTGTCTTTTTCAGGTACCTTCTCTTTGTAATGCTGTCTTCAAATAAGTGTCTCGCTTCTGGTTTCCTTGATATCTTTTTCTTTCCTTGTCCTCTGTGATCATTCTTAAAAGCAAACAGGTGGGCTCTTGAACATGATGTCTGCCGGTTATTCTGTGTTACCTGGAGCTAGAAGAATCTGTTTGCCTTATTACAAACTTAAACTCATATGGAAAACTTATTAAGAGTTAAGCAACAAGATAATGTGTGCAAAAATAAAGGGCAGCTTTTTGAGACTTTGGGGAGGTTTAATTCATCAGCTAGAGTATAGTACTTCAGGCCTTTGGGTTGAAAGGAAAACACTATACTGATACATTAGCATTGATGTGGTCTTTCTTCCTTGTTTCCAATGTTTATCCCATTGTCCCAAGTCTTCAGGTAATTTTCTCAAGCTCTGCTCACTGTTTTCATGTGTTTTGTCTCTTTGGTCTGCCTGTTGATAAAAGCTAACATCCAGTTGGTTAAACTGGTTTTCCATTTTATTTCCAAGACAACTCGGTTTGTATTTTGGCAGTACTTTGTAGTTTTTCCACAGCAATTCTGAAAAGTCTTGCAGCCCCTGTCCTGGTCCTAGAAAAAGACTCAATCTCAAAAGTAGAAGTGAGATGTAGCTGTCTTGTCTGAATCTGGTAGAATAGATACTTGAATTTGGCTAACTAAAAGAATCTATTTCCTCCCTCACCCCCTCTAAAATGAAAGAAAAAGAAAAAAGGGATAGCTACATCCCTATAGAAAGATTTATTTGCCATCATGAAACACATAGACAGAAGAAGGATGGGGTCAAGGCAAGCTGGTCCAAAGGCTCGTAAGTGGATGCATTCATAATGTTCCCTTTCTTCCTGGTTGATATTGCAGAGGGCTGAAGGGACTTTTAAAGGAACTCAAAACAGATTGATGCTCCTAGAAGATCACAAAGCCAAAGATCTAGGAGAAGCTGCCTTAGTTGCCTTTAAAAGCACATTTAGTAAACAGGAAAATACCCCATAGACCAGTATGTTTATATCCTCTAGAGCAACGGAGATGTGATCTGTGTGGATCCCAGTGTGTGCATGAGCTTCATGTACGCAAGAACTTTGGTGGCGTTTTGGGGTTTTTTTTAATGCTTGTCTGCATTCTGTAAGAAACACCTGTATCTTCAGAAGCCACTGTGTCAAATCATCTTTGTCAGAAGCTGTCCTTCCCCTTAACATGGAAGTTTTCACTGAAAAGGATTCCTTACTGGGATAAGGCAGGGCTAACCAACAACATGTGCCAGCAAACAGTTAACCTCCAAGTACTGCTATCTGTGCAGAGACATCCATGACAGAGGTATTTGTGATTCCCTGCTGAATCCCATTCTTCTGTGGTGTGTCAGCAAAAGCTTTATGCTCACTACTCCTCCTGCTTCAGTGCAAATGTCGGTCACTTGTGAAGTTGAAGATAATTTCTGTAAGAAACCTACAAGTCTGGCATTTTTGGCATGGACAGGCAGCAAGTTCCAACATGGAAAGGCATTTGGGCTGTTTTCACCTCATTTGTCTCATCTGTTTAACGCACACACCCCCACTCCAGCCCCCAACTTTGGAATAGAAACACTGTCTGCTTTGATTAAAACGACGACTGTTACAGTTCTCTGCTCTGTGTTTTTCAAGTGCCAGGCAACTGTAATGGTAGAGAACAGCTTAGATGTTTAATTTATTAGGAAACTGATACTGTAAAGAGAAACTATTGGTCAAGTACCGAGAGTTGAATTTAAACATTTATTATTAAAGAAAAATTATGAAGCCTTGATTTAGTGCAGACACTTCTCCCATGTCATTTAGCCATTAAATGAAACCCAACCTTAATTGAAAGCATTAGTGCTGTGTATGATGACTCATTTTCCTTTTCTGTAGATTTGATTTTTGTCCTGCAGAACTTCTGTAGACAGAAAATGGCCCTGGGTCTACATTTGAACACCTGTGCTTAGGTATAGGAAGGAAAGTAGACTTTTGCTGAAAGCCTGTGGGGAATTTTCTAAAATAAAACAACCCCCTTCACCTGCTCCCCGCTTTCTGCTTTTCAGTTTTAATGAAAGGTTGGACAGGTTAATAAATTGGTGTTGTATCACATCCAGAACAAAAAGCCTGTCTGGCACTTCTTTTGAAAAGTATTTTTTGCTTAAATGTCACTTTATAAATGTCACCTTAATAATTTACATGCAAATGAGCTTCGATGTTCTATTACGCTATAAAAAAAAGAAAAAATAAATGAGTGGATGGGCACATTAAAATTTGAGATTTTGGATTGAAAGTGATAGCCTTCCAGGTTTGCTACCCACACAGAGTAGGTCGGGGAGCCAGCTGGTGCGTTAGCTCAGTTAGTGCGTTAGTTCAGTTGTTTCAGCAGATGGGGCCCGAGAACAGAGTTAATAAATCATTGCAGGTGTGGGGTTGTCTGCGGTGCTTTTCTGTAGTGGGCACGTGGGGACAGATGGAGGAGCTGGGGCAGTAGCACTGTGACAAATATTTACATACAAAAATCTTCATATTTTCTAGCCTGATCATGATTCATACTGGGAGTAAAGCTGCTGTTTTCCACCACTGCCTACCCCTTGGCAGGGAAAGATGCCCTTTTTATGAATAGGAAATGAAGACTGTGTCAAACAGCTACTGTGGAGCTGCTGGTCTGTGGCTTGTGAACACCCCATACCACAGCAACGTGCCCACCAGCAGTGGTGTGTGGCTCCAAGCGTTCTTGGCCATCTGAGCCCCCTGGGGGGGCTGGTTTTACTGGGTGGCTCTGGGATCTGCTGGACTTGGGCCAGTGAGAGCTCCAAAGATCCACCATTACATGTTGCTGCTAATGACTCCAGGAGCTCCTTTTTGGTGTCTTCAGCTCCCTGTGGGATGTGATGTGTTCCTTTGCCTCCTAGCTGTGGTGAGGTGCGGTGGATGGTGAAACGAGGAGGAGATATGAAAGCCAGCAGGCAGGCAGAGTAGTAATATACTACAGAAAATAGGTTATTTACAAACTTCATGCCCCTTTAAACAGGAAAACAAAAAGCAGAGATGGTACAAAACAGACCTTCTAGATTTCAGCAGAGGTTTTAGATAACATCTGCCTTTGCGTATTGAATGGAAAATAGGAAGGGGTCCATCTCTAATTTGGATGCAGCTATTTTTCCTGTTGTACGAGAAATCAGAAACGTTGCTAGAGAGCTAATCTTGCAAGATCTGCTGTGCTGAGAATGCCCTGAGAAAGGCTGCAGTGTGTCTGTGCTGTTGGATGCGAGTCTTTTCACATATTGAAGTTGTGGTCCATCTACCAGTGGCAAATCTTTTCTAAGCCCTAAGCAGACACAGATACTGCCTTTTGGGTGAGAGGGCCTTTGGCAAAGAAAAATGGTAAAGAGGGAATGAAAAGAAGGAACAAATATAAAAGCAGTGTAAAATCTTCAACAACCAGCTTTCCTGATGGAATGTCACAGTTGCCCCCTTGTCCCTGATTTTAAGTCATTGAAAATAGATACAATTTTTTTTTCTCAGCCTGTTCTTTGTGTTGCTGATGGGATAGCATTCATGTAAATTCTTGCATAAAAAAGAAAAGTAGAAAAGGGCTCTCCATAGGTTTTTATACTAATGCCTCTGTGGCTCCTGGTCTGCCTTGTACTGGACAGTCTAGCTATGTATTTCTTAACTCCCAGTCACAACTGATAGTGAAACAGAGTGATTTCAAGTATCGTTAATAAAAATCTGAACACCACTACTGACAAGAATTGCTCTTTTTGACCAGAAGAGATGAGAAAGACTTACATCTAGAACTGAAGATGAGATCTTTGGAGGTCTTTTAATTTCCCAAAACCCTTTGTCCTAGTGAAGATACAAATTTGTGTGAGGACGGAGAAACAAAAATGCAATTTGTTACTGTTTTATGCAAGACTTCTTTTTCTTCTGCACTCCCCTCCCCAATAGGTCAGCTCTAGTCATGATCATAACACAAGAAAATGCAAGTCTGCTCATAGTAGTGACAAGTCCTGAATGACACTGCTAGAGAAACCACTCGGGCACACAGTCTGCGTTGATGTGTTCCTCCTTACTGTTTAGTATCAGTTACAAGATTTACGAAAAATACAGTTCCCTTCCAAACATTATTAATGAAGAACTCTAGCTGATATCCTTTTGGAAAAGTGCTAATGTTTAAAATTCCTTACGATAAATGAATTAGAACTTAAATCTTTCTTCTGCAGATGGTAGCAAGGTCTCTGATGCCACCTTGATGGAGGTCTTATTGATGAATGACTTTAAACTTGCTATCAACAACACAGGATACAGTGTGTCACCTCCTGTAAAAGGTAAGAGCGATGCTTAATAACTCTGATTATTTCACTTCATCTAGTGAAAGGCATGGGAAGTCTCAGAAAATGGGAACCTGTCTGGAGAAAGGATTTNAGGTTTTTTTTTTTTTTTTTTTTTTAACCATTGGGTGGTCCTGCTTTTTGGGGTTGGAGGTGGGGAGACAGTGAAGAAGGGCGAGTTCTTGAAATGTTTGATATGACAAACGTTTTCTTTTCAGATAAGCTGAGTAGTGAGCATGCTACTGAAATGGAAGATATCAAATCCTTGGTTCACAGACTGTTCGTGGCTCTACATTTAGAAGATCACCAGATCAGGAAAGAGAGAGAATTGCTGCAGAAACTGGACCATCTGAAAGAAGAGCTGCTGCCTCTTGAACAGGTTGGAAAGTGGGGTTACTTTTTGTTTTAAACTCAAAAGCATTTTCTTTCATCAAGACTAAGTTCTGTGATAGAAAAAAAAATCAGCATGAATGGCTAGGATGTATCTGGGTTTTTTATTATGTAAACAAGAGTCAATTCAAATACAATTAAAATTATTTTCAATTCAGTTCTTTTCCCTCCTGTTATGCACATGCCCTGGGTAGAAACCACAACACTTGGAGAAATCTGTCATGAACAAGCCTCAGCATAGCTTGTATTGGGATTGAAAGTCCACTTAGTTACCTGTTGCTGTATGAGTTCTGAATACCCATTACAGAAAAAAACAATAGCGAGGTAGAAATAATCTGTGGCTTAGGTTAGGGTTTTCTGTATCACCAAGGCAGCAAGGCAAATTGTTTGGACTAATGGTCGCCATAAATCAAGAAGGGAAAGTATGACTGTTGCTCTAGGGCAGGCTAAGCTAACCCAGTGTGAGGAAAGGCAGCCAGAAAGAGCCTGACAAAGTGGACAAACTTTTCCTTGGCTTCAGTCCTGCTTTGTGAGGACCAGCCTCAACGTTAACCAGACCTGCCTTGAATGGTAAATTGAAATCCAGTAGACACAAATCCCTAGTAGTGGGAAGGGGGGATTAAAAGCAGGATTTCTTGGGACACAACAGCCAGATCTAGCTGCCCTTGCATTTCAGTCCTTTTCTTTCTCTGCAGGGTAAGTCGGTGAGAGGAGTCAGTAAAAGATCCTGGAAAAGATCTAGCCCAGCAGGAAAAAACATAGTTGAGGAGCTGCTCATCAGTTGCACTCATGTTTGCTTGAACAGGTTTCTATATTTCTTTTCCTTAGATGAAAGCCAGAATCATGAAGAGCGCAGATGCAAAGACCTCCAGGCTGCTATGGGTTGGCTTAGCTCTGATGTCAACACAAGGGGGAGCGCTGGCCTGGCTCACTTGGTGGGTCTATTCATGGGACATCATGGAGCCGGTCACATACTTCATCACTTACGGGAGCGCCATGGCTTTCTATGCCTACTTTGTTCTTACTAAACAGGTAAGTCCTCGTTTTGTAAATGTCTGGAGTATTGTAAAGGAGGATAACTGACTCTGCAAATCACCATGTTTGGGCTCTGATGAAAATGTAATTCAGCAAGTCGCCTTGCCGTCAGACAGGGACTTGTTTGATCCCTAATGGGGCTGCATACAAACATTCTATTACAAGAAGTGAAGACAGGTACTGTTACGCATGAACTGCAGACCAGGTGCTGAGCATAACTATTACCTGTAAGATTTCATAACCTAGGGAATGCAAAGCGATGAAGAAGTCTCTCCTTTGACTTTATATTTTTGTGGATCACTTAAAGAGTAAACAGCACCTTGCACATTGCTGTAAAGGGAGAGCAATTGGTAGTGCTGTGCCAGTTTGTGAACGCTGCCTTACAGCAGGCCAGGAAGCAAATCACTGAACAGTAGCTTTTATTTGCTGGAGTTTTATGTACAAACGGAGCAGGGTGCCAAATTGTTCGGAAATCTGGCAGTTGCATTATTGAAATATACCTAATTTAGTGCCTGAAAAAATGTTATTGCTTTGTTCTTCATAACCTGACTGCTTTTCCTTGACTTTGAATGAATGGCGATAAATCTAGGACAGCTGAAATAGGGCAGGAAACAGGCATTGTTTAGAAGAAAAAAGTTTGCTGAGTAACAAAAAAACAAGACCTTAACTGAGCTGCACAATACAGACTTGTCCTGGAATCCTGTAAGACTTCGAGGAATGTTTATTTTTCCTGTTTTAGCTCTGTAGTTTACTCCCAAAGTGGACATCCTGATGTCGAACTTTCTGTGATGCAAAACTCTTTTTGTTATGGAGATATGTGGAAAAGTAACCAAGGCTTCCTTCCATAATACCAAAGGATCTCTAGAGCTCGTGAGATGTCAGGTTCCTTTAGTGAAAAGGGGAGACGTGTCTGCTTTTATGAACAGCTGACTCTGAATGCCAGTTTTACTCCTCACTGATTTTTAAGAAGGCCTAAGGCATTCCTACTTTTTGCATATGAGTAGATAAAGAGATGACTACTTGGCTTTTTTGAACAGCTGCTGCCACCATTGCTTGAGACTTTCAAGTTTGAGAAATAGTAGCTGAACTTTCTCTGACTCCTTGGGAGTAGTGTCTGTTGACTTGGGTGGCTCCAGTCGTGAAGATCACACTATGTCTTTATTATGATTAAAAATTCCTTTAGATGTGATAGAAATGATTCCTACCACGTGTCTAAAAGGCCCTCATGATCCATAAGGGCATAACTTAATATGTAGCCTCTTAGCAGAACCTATGTGTGTGTTGAACTAGATAAATCTTCCTCAAACAGGCTGAATTTTGTATTGAAAACTCATTTGTACAGATAATCTTCTGACCTCTACCCATTGTTCATGCTAACCCCAAATATGTGCCCTGCTTTCTTCACCAGGACTACATTTACCCTGACGCTAAAGACAGGCAGTTCCTCCACTACTTCTATCGGAAATCCAAAAACCAGCATTTTAATGTGGAACGGTATAACAAGCTCAAAGAAGACCTAGCAGAGGTATTTAAATACAGTCCTTAAATCATGAGGTAGCCTCTGAGAAGAGAATTTACTTTTCCAGTAAATTCTCAACTAACAGAAAATTGAGCTCAAGGTTGGTTTCATATGTTCAAAACAAACAGTGTATTTATTGCTTATCAGCCAGTTTGAGCTGTTTAAATAACCATACAATGTTTGCCACTGAGGTACGAACTACATCAGTAAGTCATCAGAAAGGGACACCTTCATGAATTTAATTTAAAACAAATAAGTCTGTTTATCAGCCCTACATGTCCATTTTTTGCGTCCTCGAATATGTAGCATTTTTAGCCATTTTAATAGAATAGCTGTATTGTTTTAGGAGACAATGTGTTTGCTGCACTGCTGTGGTCACACAATCCTCTCCTTTCCTTGGAAGGAGACTGTCTTGCAGAGTTCAGCATTTGACATCTTAATCCTATTCCTCAGATAAAAGGCTTAGATTTCCAGTCACCCATATTCTGTAAAAGGCGATGGTGTGTGTGTGTGTCTGGGAGAAACTTTGTAATCTTCATGAAGAAAACGTAGCAGAACCCACTCCTCAATTCTTACTCCCCCATTCCATCTCCCCAGCCCTGTGTTCAACGCCTCGTAAAAGAAAATTGAAAACACCCCTCATTCTAGTTCAAGACCTGTGTTTCAGGGTATCATTTCATGAGCCACATTTGTCATACGGCTAGAGTTCGACGCTTTTTCAGTAGCCTTTGAGTATGAATTTTGTAATTGTAATTTCAGGAAAATAATACTTTGGGGCGTGGGTGAGTGGGTGGACGAGCAGGGCATGTGTTTCTCTCGGGAGGCTGGCTGCTCTGTACACCTGAGCAGCTCTGCACACGTTCAATGTCCTCCGTTGGATTAGTTTGTCTTCTTGTGTAAGAGAGAAAGAGAAAGATACTGGATGTGTGAAAGAGGAGGAGAAAACAGAGGGCTGCAGAAGGATGAACTCTCACTCTTTCTTGCCCTGGCAGGCAGAAGAATCCCTGAGGCGTCTGCGCCAACCTCTGCACCTGAGGCTTCCTATCCAGGAAATCAATGACAAGGACTGACTTTGGTTTTGTATATATTAGAATTGCCCTTTCAAAGCTGATATGAACATTTAGTAACTCGACAGAAACTGGATATTTTTGACCACTATAGTTTTGAAAGTTGCAATAAATATCTATAAAAATGATTCGGTCACTTGATGGTTTGGGTTTTGTTTGTTTGCTTGTTTGTTTTAAATACTATAAAGAAGCTGCTGAAGCAAAGTTCTTTAAGATATCTGTCAAATCTCATCAGTAAAATTGAGGCATTCTGCCTGCTGGTAAAATGACAGGCATGTTTTATAGAACAAGGGCTGTCTTATTAGGACTATTTACTATAGCACAGCAGTAGCTTATAGAATAATTCTCTTCATTAAGTATTAAGGAATTTTTTTTTTTCCTGAAATTAGTTTTCCTTTCCCTAGCTTTCTGCTTTGACTCTGATATAACGCCACTGGTGGAGGTTAAACTTGCATCACAAGTAAGCTTTTTTTAGTTAATATTGCTGTTGGGAAATTGAGAAAGTAAGCTGTATCAAACTCAATTATGTTTCACCGTTTCATTTTATTGAAAGAATTCATCAAAAGATTCAAATGTATGCATTCATGATTTATACAAAGCTTAGAAGTAGCCATAGTAAGATTTAACATCTGTGACTCAGAACATAGTATATGGAAGGATTTAACTAAAGCAGAGCCAGTAAATCGATTCTTTTATACCCAGGAAAGTGGGTTAACACACTTTTCTCAGCTTGAGTTCTCCATTGTCCCCCAGAATTAAGCGTATGTACCACTAATGTGAAAAATAATAAAAGAAATATTCACTTCTAGTAAGTATCATTGAAATTACTGATGGTGCAGTAGTAACAATCCTATGGTGAAACATCCTGTGGTGACAAATGTGCTACCGCTTTTCTATACACCATGACAGTGTATGGCTGATCTCCGCTGGGGCCAAGGGGAGGAAGAGGCTGATCCACCACCAAGGCCTGAAGTATGAAGGTTTGCATATGTTGTATTTTGTGGAGCTGCCTAGAGATGTCCAGCAGTTGTGTGAACCTGGAACCTTGAAATGATTTGCTTTAGCTTGAGAGATGTGTACAAGGTGAGCTTACCCAAAGTCATGCTAAGCAAGCTGTACATAGTCTCCCTTCACTACTGCTTGCTTTTCTCCTGAGGATGCAAAGCACCAGCAAGCTTTAATTGTGCCCCAAACGTAAATGATGTGCAAGCAAAAAGAAGCCCTTTATCTAAATTAATGCTACAATTGTACTCAAGGAATTAAGTTCCTTCTTAGTGTTCAGAGAAAATAAAAAATGACTAAAAAGCTATAAATGGACAAAAATTGGAAGGTGGATACTGCTGTCCACAGATTTAAAAAGATGCCCTACAAACATACTCCCTGTAAACTGTGCTCTTGGAGCAAGAAAAGCTAATCTAATGCAACATTTGAAATGTTTTGGAAATAGTAAAATGTGCCATAGTTAGACAGCAATCAAGCAAAAAACTTTTAAGAAAAAAAGTAATCTAAAGTACCAATTCCAATAAAATCCAAGCACTTCTTAATAGTTTTGCACCAGTCAACTTTTCCCAAATTCCCTGAGATGAACAGAGCTGCAATACTAGCTTTAAAATTGCTTCAAGATTTCACAAACTACTATATGTACAAAGTATAACATTTGATCCCAGTGTTTTTGCAAACAATCTTTTAGAATATTAGTCTCCTGAGCTAACATGGTGCGTTCTTCACTTCTGCAGTGAGTATTAGCTACTGGTTGTCATTGTTAAGTAACAATCTACTTAGATTTTGGATGAAAATACAATTTTTTAGTTAACATTGAGGCAAAACAGGGAATTTGTTTTTTTCCTATAGCATTAATGTCTCTGCACATATTCACTTTGCGATGAGATACTTTCCTGTTAACGACAGTAAGGAGTTCTGTGAACTCCAAGGAAGAGCCATGCTTCGTAAGTACCTCACACAAATCTTGAATGTACCAGGAGCCATTTACAGTCTCACGATGAGAAAAGTAACCTATTGTAGAACAGGAAGATAAAATTATATCCCAGCGTAAGTAGCAGTGCCACTTGAAAAATATTCATAAGTTACTGCTCGCTAGCTGCATCCATAAGGGATTACTAATGGGTGTAAATCTTACTTTGCCAATTATGTTATTTCAGTGGAAACTGTAGATGGGAAATGGCTTTGAGGTCGCTTATAGTGCTCGGCCAAGAGGAACGTGGTTTGGGGAGTAGTAGCTTACAGGATTATATCTGCACATTACAAGAGGAGCACATGGGACTGAGGACAAGATACATGGGAGGACTGGAGAGGACAGCCACATAGTGCAAGGATGTTTATAAGCCACCAGAATCCTACAATCCTGGAAAAGACAGGAATGCTTGCTGTCAGCAGACAGCTCAGCCACAAGACTATGAGGAGAATGTTTCTGCTTGGCAAATTAACTGCAACCTTGATGGTTTCTTTTCACTTTTTCCTTATCATGTGAGGCTCTTTCCCAGATGAGATGTCACTTATCAGACATGCAAAACAGATGACCTGGAACTGTACTTGTTATTTTGACTGCAAAATGAAGAAGTGTTCAAGCTTGTTACAGTGAAGTATCAGACATCAGGTGTAAAATATTAGAACTCACCTTGTGCCACAGAGTAGCACATGATAAAGTCTGCACCAGCAGGCAGGGTGTAGACACCAGCTGCATCCACTTCGGTCTCATTGACAATGGATTCATGGCTACCATCTATTGAATCCTCAGCAATAACTGGATCATCATGTTTATCACCTCGACATGCCTGTTGATGAGAAGTATTGTTATGCTTGCACCTCTGCCAAGCTCACCTATGTTAATAGGACGCTTCTGACACTAACCAGAAGGGACTTCTGCAGTTAGGTGTTCTACATCACCGTGAGTCTGGATTCATTTATC
Source organism: Himantopus leucocephalus (assembly GCA_003993805.1). Taxonomy (NCBI): domain Eukaryota; kingdom Metazoa; phylum Chordata; class Aves; order Charadriiformes; family Recurvirostridae; genus Himantopus; species Himantopus leucocephalus. The sequence goes on along the minus strand of RSEF01000004.1, from coordinate 44,379,179 downwards.
AATTAAAATATTGGTGACTAAGTCCAGTGAAAGCTCTGAGATGATCACAGAATCACTAAGATTGGAAAGGGCCTCTTGAGATCAACTAATCCAACCCCCCTGGCTTCAAGCTGAACAGTCCCAGCTCCCTCAGCCTGTCTTCATATGAGAAATGCTCCAGTCCCTTAATCATCACTTTGCAGGACTTGCTCCAGTAAGTCCGTATTTTTTTTCTAGCAGGGAACCCAGAACTGGAAACAGTACTTCAGATGCAGCCTCACCAGCACCAAGTAGAGAGGAAGAATCACCTCCCTTGGACCTGTTGGCAAGGCAGCGTTGAATAAATGCTCTGAAGCACAGCCTTCATTATATGCTGTTACACTGGTGCTCTTAGTTCAGTCTCAAATGTTGAGGGAGGGTTTTTTTGTGAGAAGCCAGTAAGTAAGCCCAGTATTTGTCAGTGTTGCAGAAAATCTATACGAGGAGGATAAGAAGGTAAGAACACACTCAAAAGATACAAAGTAGGTAAGAAGCATTGCTTAAGAACTGTCACTAAAGAGAGAAACATGAAAATCTTCTTTCATTTACAGTGATGAAGTTCCATCCTTGCTGTTTCCTCTGATTTCCAAAGGTAAATGCTATGCTGATTGTGCTCTAAAAGAACTCAGTTGATGAACTAAGTTAATTTGCTTTTTGATGATTATATGTCATAAATATTTCCAAGTATTACTTTTAACTTAAAATTGAAATATGTAAATACTTTTCCATCTTTGGCACCTGGTTAAAGAAAAAAAATCAAAGCTGAGTGAGTCCTAATGAAAGATGAATTAACAATGTGCTGATTCTTGCAGTGGCCTTGTGCCTAAGCAAGCTTTCATTTGAAAAAAAGGTAATTCTTAAAATTACTCTATAAACTACTACAATTACAGTGTGCTGAAGGCCAGGTTCTCATTTGAGTTTGCTAACTGTAATCTGGATAAAGATGGGATAAAGCCCTGCGTAACCTGGTTTGACCTCATAACTGACTCTGCTTTGAACGGGAGGCTGGACCAGAGACCTCCTGAGTTCCCTTCCAACTTGCATTATCCTGTGAGCCAAGGAGTGAAACAGGAGGTTACATATGGGTTTTATCTGACTACTTAGCGCAAGCAGTGTTTCTAAGACAATAAATTTATTCTTTAAATTCTACAGAGATGCCAAGTATTGGTCATGGACAGAAAAGAAACAAAACAAAAAACCAAAGAAAACCAGAAAAACCATCACCACCACCACCAAAACCAACGAAACAAAAAAAAACAACGCATAAAACAACTTCTGTAAGGATCAAGTAAAGGGACTTGCCTGGAAGGAAACATTGAAGGTAGGGAGGTTTGATAGCCACCTTCAGCCTAGCCTAGGGCTGTGAGGTATGAACAGTAGGAACTGAGGTGAGGCTGTATGTGACTTTCTCAAAAAAATGATACTGTCTTCTCTGCCATTAAATATACACCAACAGTCAATCTGACACAGGCTTAATTTGGGTTGCGGTTCATAAAATTACTTCTTATTAAATACAGCTAGAATCATAATATTAACACTTGTGTACATAACTTTTTTTTTAAAAAAGAGAAGAATCATTGTCTTAAATGCCTTTAAGGAACAGTTTTCCATACCTTCTTTCCTAAAGATGCAAAAAACTTTCCCTTGTGGAAAGACTGTATGAGGAAAACTGACTTCTGTATTACAAGAAGACATAGGTCAGTGTTAACGCCACTGAATTCAGAAACGGACATCTTACCTGAATGATAAATATCTTTGGTTTTCCTACCAGACTCCGGCAGTTGTCTCCTCTGAACATGTCTGTGATTGTCTCAATTTTGATTTGGGCATCATATGCATAAACATGATCATTCTCACCATGACTCAGGAACACACAAACAAAGCAGTCAGCACTGCTGTGGTCATCCTTAGAGACTGAAATAGTCAAGTGTTGTTTAGATGACTAAACAGTGATCTTCAGGTTTAAAAAACATTGTACATTTGTATCACATAATTTAATCTCTGATCAGTCCTTTCTCAAATGAACCATATTTTCAGATAGTGTAACACTGCAGAGATTTGAAGGTGTAATGATTCAACACAGCTGAAGGTAAGAACCACTACAAGTGAAAAGAAGAATGTTACTAACTTCTCCCAGCTGCAGGTACTTTCTTTCCGCTCTCAGCAACTTCACTAGTTCTTTCCACAGAAGCTTCACTTACATTGCAATAAAATAATCTGAAGTCTAACCCTTAAGTCTTTCTAACGTTAAACAACTCCCTTATGCACAAAAATTATTTTAAGTTAGATGAACAGAGAGAATGGAAGAAAAGGTATCTGGAAATTCTGCTACAAATAGTTAGACATAAACAGTCTCCTAGACTGTTAGACATAAATAGTCTCCTACCTTCATAAATTTTCTGCAGCACATCCTCTGCTTTCAGATCATCAAAATGTCTGACTTCAAATCCAAGGTCTGTCAAACTATTGTTAAAACACATCACTATCAGTAAAAATCTTGTTAAAATTATATGTCAGTTGCTACCAACTCAGTTGCTTTCCCTGTGAGAGAATGAATATTCATGTTTATGCATTATTTATGAAAAAAAAACTACTAAACTTGATTTTGAACTCCAACTGGTGTCAAATGCAGGTGTAATACCTAAAGTAACTTCACAGAGTTTGTCCTAAGAGAGGTCTGGACACACCAAAATCACAGGACTTGAGCCAGCAGTTCCTGTGACGCAAAGGACTGTGCCTTAAGCTCTTTTTATTACAACTTTCTTTGCCAAGATTGCATAGGTGCTGATGTCTGCAAAATCTTTTGTTCTATACTTACATGTAAGATTTAGGTAACTGCTTATTTGACCATGATTTCTGAAGTTTAGCATTTTAAGCTTGAGTAGAGAAACCAAATTTCTTACCTGCGTTGCAGATTGTTTCTGTCTGCAAGAGTCCCACGTCTGTCTGGCAGCCTCAAATGCCAAAAAAAGTGCTCATGATTGAAGATTAATGCAACTCCTCTTCTTTGATGGTTCATTTTGTATTGCACTGCAGGATCAAATGTTTGTCTGTTGCCAGAGACAGAAAACATTCTTGATAAATGAGTTAATGGCTAATTGAATTCCCGTCCTGTATTCCTGCTAGCTAAGATTTTTTAATTGACTAGAGACAGAGACCTTGCGATCCAGTTTCAGAAGACAAGACCTCAAAATGTGCAGTATTTTAGGTAGCCTAAATCGCTAGGTCTTTTTGAAAAGTTAGGGCATGTTAAGCAATTCAATAAAAACAAGTGCTGGGTGTGTACTAGGCTCTATCAGGTAAGTTGAACAGTTCCTCTACGATGAATTTGTATTTTCTCGTGTCAGGAGGCTCTCTCATTAGTAATGCAGTAAGGCGCATAACAGTGCACTATAGAGTTGGCTCCAGTTCTCTACATTATGTGTTTAGCTAAATATTATTTTAACATAGTTGGATAGTGTGTATATACTTATTTGGAATTGTAGCTGTCTGAGACTTGCTTCCAGTTCTTCTAACTAAACCGAGTGCTGCATCATAACCAATAGACTGTAAACTGGTCATGATGTGGTACATGTAACGTATCTTGCAAAAGGAGAACAAATTTGTATTATTTACCCTAACAAAATGAAAGCTATGAAAATACAATTGTTCATCTAAGTTGTTAGCAACCAGCCAACAAAATCCTAAAGCTGAAGGACAGTGTTGTTCTGAAGGATAAAACAAATGACTGACCCAGCTCCTAAGAGGACTTCATCATGGCAACAAATGTGTGGAGCACCTGTGTGTTTGGAGTAGCATTCATCAATTTTATTGTTTTATGAGCAAAACACAACATAGAAGTCTGTAATAGCATGCTATGGACTGTACACTTGGACACAAAAGGTTGTTTCCAAATGTTGGCATGGCTGTATTTCAAGACACAATGCAGACAATCTTACTGTTTTTGTAGACAGAGGTATTGGTGCAGGAAACAAAAACTAAAATGCTTCTGGCAATAGCCCTGACAATAGACAGTGCCAGTGCTACAGATGCATAGAATGACAATCCAGGTCATGCTGCCCTAGGACTGGCTCTAGTCAGAGCTGTCATATTTGGTGTGTTACTGTGTTTTTCCTGCTATGGAATGTTCACTTTTGGTGGAATTGGTGAAAGAAGTTGCTTAGAATATTTGCCTGCAGACGTTACTTAAAGATTGTCGTTTCATCAGCAAAATGCTTTTGTTTCACTACAAAATGAGCAAAGTTACCTGTAAACTATTTCTGCTTCTCCACTATATTATGAGCAGCACCTTAATAAAGCATCTTTTTGTAACATCTGCATTAGAATTCAAACAGGGAACAGGAATTCTGGATGATTGTTCAAGCCTGGGGGTTTCTACAATGTTGTCTGAATAACCAGTAAGAAAAGTTAAGTGGGGTGCTTTATCACACTCTCCCCAATTTGAGTACTTAACATGAAAAATGCAGATGATAAACTTTAGCCCTGTAATTGTGAATGATATTTCACCTGTACCAGTAACAGAGTTTATGCAGATTTTGGCAATTTATCTTCCTTAGGAGTCGGCTAGATGTAGGACTAGTAGGGATTTTGGACAGTTAGGCCCCTGGATCCTGTGAATGACCATAAAGAATGGTTCTCTAAATAGTTCTTCCTTTCCTCAGCTGTATTCACTGAGCAGGTGAGGCAAAGGAAGTTATCTGGCAGGCAGTTTACCCTTTCCAGGGCTAGATGATGTTTTAAGGTGGAGTAGGAAAAATTCATGGAATCGCTATCCCGTGGTCTCTTTACTCTCCTTCTAGAGGAACATATTCCTATGCAATACTCTATCACTTAGGCTGCTCAATTGTTCCTTAGATTGTGATGGTATTTTTGCCACAGTCTCTGCACATTGCCTAACATAAAAGGAGTCCACTCCTAAGAGTCCCTTCTGCATGCCTTCATGATAAGAAGGGTGGTTCTACATCTGGTGTAGCTAAAACTAAGAAATGTGTTCTGTAAGTGGATGGAGTTGAACAATCCAGTCACATTCTTAACAAAAATCAGAAAACCCTGCACTGACCTCAGTGCCATGGGCCATCTCTCTGTCATTGCCATCAGAACTTTACCTTATATCAAGTGCATCTACTTCTGTGATGTTCTGATTTCCATCTGTTAGAGAGATCAAAAAGTGATTTAGCCACTAAATCATTCATTAAAAAGAAACAATTTGAACTTGTGCATCCAGCCTTAAAGCTTAGCTGTTAACGTGAACCAAAAGCTCATTCACACATCAGGTAAGTAGGTATGCAGTTAAACAGCTTCATTAGCATTTGTCTGCACCCACAGCTTTTAGAGGCTGTTCTTAAAGTCCTGACTCCCAACAGTCTGCATTTTAGGTGGTCAAGACATGCATATTTCATATCTGTCTGTGTATCTGTATCTATATAGACATACTCAGAGATCATGATTTTATAACTAACTAGCTGGCTGTGTTTATTGAAACAGTCTCTAACTCAATAGTTATGATTTTACATAATCTAAAAATACACAGGTGTTTCTTTTATTTCAGTAATGCTAATGCAAAGCTGAGTGTTCTCTTTGAGGTTGGATGCAGCATGAGTCGTACCAGGTAGTATAACAGTATATATAGCTAATGACAGTAACTGAGAAGATGCAAGAGATATACCTTTTCTTCTGCTAAACTCTATAGACGTAAGTATCTCCAGTAACAGAATGCACATAAAGGTAACCTTACGGGAACAACGGGGAACATGCACTTCTTGGGACGATGCAAGGCTAAAGACTTGCAGATGGTTAGGTCAAAATATTTATTCCTTTTGCTTAAACATCTCAATGGGCTATAAAATCACAGCTCCTACTACTACCGGTGGAGACTATCTACCACATTATGAAAACTATGTACTATACTGTACCTTTGGTGGTTAATGCAGGTCTGCTATCCAACTGGACGTCGCCTGCAATTAGAAGAGAAGACGAGTCACATTTATATTTTACAAACTACTTTGTATATACCATACTACCTTTTTACATCTGTTTTTCACATGTGATTAAAGCCTTTTGCAAAACAAATGTAGGTAGCTATCTATTGATAGAGGAGAAAAGTTCATAAAGACATTAGAATAAACCTGCAGAAATCTAGACTTGGCTTTAGAAGCTTTTATGTTGACCACCACAGCACAGGAGGGGGTGGCTCAAAGGCAGTCACGTGCTTCTGAGTGTTACTATTTACACAGAAATTTCCCACTGGCAGGTATCGATAGTGCTTTAGGTGTTGAGTCTTAGAATTATCACGAGTAACCTGAATGCACAAAATAAGCTATTTTACTTTGCTTGAAACATAACATGTAGGTCAGACTAATGGCAGAAATATGGCAAAATGAGTGTAGATAGAACATAGCAATAACACATATGCCTGTGGCTCTGTTGATAATATGAAGCCAGAGATCTTTAAGAGTGCACCTGTGTTTAAATTTACACTGTATTTTTGCATGTGTACATGAGATCTGGCTGATGCTTTTGCCTCAACTTAAGGGGGGAGGGAGGGGGAGTAATCCAGCCCCCAAAAAACAACTGACCATAAAAATGTTATAGTCGTCAAACTTTTAGACAGAAAATGATGTTATGTAGACACAGGAAGAACAGAATCCCTGGGCTAAAGGAANTTTTTTTTTTTTTTTTTTTTTAAATCCTGTTCAGGCAGTTCCCAGTCTTCAGCTTTTAATTGCCACTGTCATACTGCAGCTTCACTCAAGTAAACACTACTTAATTTATGATGATTTACGAAAAGCTTTCTGCTTGTTCTAAAAACTGATTGCTCTCAATAGGACCACTTCCTTGACTTACATCTCATGAAGATGGATTGTTTCAAAGGAATCGAAGGTCAGGTAGGCACTGGATTGATTACACTGGGATCTGATTAGCGTGTTTCCCTGGATGTGTTTTAATCTCAGTCGGTCTATCATTTGAGCCAAAGGGCATGGCGTTTAGAAAATACCAGTAACCAAATGGTACCAAAGAAAAAATAAATAATTATGTGTAAGCCTAACAGCATCTTCAGGAACCAAACCCACACGGGTTTTGCTGCTCCTCCCTTCTCTTGTCCTCCTGTTACACATCACCCTTCTTCCCGGGCACCTCAACCCCGGCTGCCCGCGGTGTTTTCCCCTCTTTTTGTGCTGCCAGCTGGGTTTTTTGTTTTGTTTTTTTGTTTTTTTTTTTTTTCCNTTTTTTTTTCCTTCCGTGTTGACAAAGCCACCCACTTTCCCCGCTCTCCCCCGTCCCCAGCCGCCGGCCCGGCCCGGCCCGCCCGCTCGGCCTCCCCGTCCTCACCCTCCGGCAGCTGTGCCGAGGGGGGACTTTCCCCTCACGGAGGGGAGCGGACTTCCGCGTTCGCTGCCGCCGCCGCCGCCACCTTTCCCCGCTCCCTTTCCTTCTCTGACGGGCAGCAAAGGCCACCTCCAGCCACGGCCGCCGCTCTGGCGCTTCGGGTCAGCCCCTCTCCCCGCACCACCTTCGCAAAGACACCCACCCGCTCCCGCTCTTCCCCCGCGGGGGCCGATCGGCACCGTGCGCAGGCCGGGTTAAAAGCTCCTGTGGGCCTGGGGACCGCCGAGACCCTTAACGGGCCCGCACCGAACCGACGCCGCCCCCCCACCAACCGCGGGGGCGGCCGCCATTACCCGCCGCCCACCTCAGTTCCCGCCGCCCACCTACCTGCCGGCCGCCGCCGCTCCGAGCCCGACATGACCGCGGACAGAGGCAGCCCGGCTCCGCGCCCTGCCGTGCCGTGCCGCCCCGGGGCCGGCCCGCCTCCTCGGCCCGGCCCAGGCACCCCCTCGGGGGCAGGGCCTTCACCGCCCTTTACTCCGGCAGCGGCCTCCGTAAGCAACGGGGCGGGAGGAGGGGGGAAGTGCTGTTTCGTAGAATCGTAGAATGGTTTAGGTTGGAAGGAACCTTAAAGATCATCTAGTTCCAACCCCCCTGCCATGGGCAGGGACACCTCCCACCAGACCAGGTTGCTCAAAGCCCCATCCAGCCTGGCCTTGAACACCTCCAGGGACAGGGCATCCACAGCTTCCCTGGGCAACCTGTCCCAGTGCCTCACCACTCTCAGATTGAAAAATTTCTTCCTAATACCTGATCTAAATCTACCCTCTTCCAGTTCGAAGCCATTCCCCCTTGTCCTATCACTACATGCCCTGGTAGAAAATCCCTCTCCAGCTTTCTTGTAGGCTCCCTTCAGATACTGGAAAGCTGCTGTAAGTTTCCTTTGCTGTAAGACTTCTGTTACCCAAAACGCGTTTTCATTTGGGCACCCACATGTAAACCCTCGAGAGGTTTTGATGTAGGTAATTTTGGAGCTGTGCTCTATTCTTGCACTGGTTCTCTTTGACGATCCTAGAACTGTGAGGAGAGCACCAAGGTTTTGAAGAGCATGCCAAGGTATCTTAACAAACGCGGATATTCCCAGCTTTTTTGTTATATGGCACTTACTGTTCACTGATTGATTGCATAGAAAACAACAGTTTCTAAACCAAAGCCAATGGCAAAAAACATAGAATCATAGAATTGTTGAGGTTGGAAGGGACCTTT
>RSEF01000004.1:44235339-44370469 GCA_003993805.1 Himantopus leucocephalus | reverse complement strand
GCATCAAAAGAAGCATGGCCAGCGGGTCGAGGGAGGTGATTCTCTCCCTCTACTCTGCTGTTGTGAGACCCTGTCTGGAGTACTGCAACCAGCTCTGGGGCCCCCAACATAAGGGGGACCTGGACCTGTGGGATTGAGACCAGAGGAAGGCCACGAAGATGATCAGAGGGCTGGAGCACCTCTCCTGTGAAGACATGCTGAGAGAGTTGGGGTCATTCAACCTGGAGAAGAGAAGGCTCTGGGGAAACCATATAGCAGCCTTCCAGCCCCCACTTAAAGGGGGCACACAGGAAAGATGGGGAGGGACTCTTTGTCAGGAAGTATAGCGACAGGATGAGGGGTAACAGTTTTTAACTGAAAGAGGGTAGATTTAGATTAGATATTAGGAAGAAATTCTTTACTGTGAGGGTGGTGAGACACTGGAACAGGTCGCCCAGAGAAGCTGTGGATGCCCCATCCCTGGAAGTGTTCAAGGCCAGGCTGGATGGGCCTTTTTGAGCAACCTCATCTAGTGGGAGGTGTCCCTGCCCATGACAGAGGGGTGGAACTAGACTATCTTTAAGGTCCCTTCCAACCAAAACCATTCTATGTTCTAAACATCAAGCCAAAACTATTAACTTTCTAATGATCTGCTTGTGTAAAATCACTTTTGAAACTCCTATAATCTTTTGCACTGTGTATTTTTTGTTTTAGCAATCGAATCTTTGTTTTCAAAAGGTCTCATATCATTGTACATCAGAGTGGTTTAATCCCTATAGCGGAACTATAATGGAAGGCAAATATTTTCATATCTGTCTTAAATGTAGGAGTTAAAGAATACAGTCCATATAATAACAGCAGGTGATAAACATTTATTCTTTGGCTAGTCCCAATATATCTGAAAGATATGCATGGTTTCAGACCTTACAGCAAACATCTATAGGTTCAGCAAAATCACTTACATCACTTTAAAAAAAAAATTAAATCTTTACTTCCCTGCCTGCAAACAAGCAATTTTAAAAAAAAAAAAACAACACAAAAACAAAAGCCAAAAAAACACAAACCAAACCAAAATGCAACACTACAGATGAAGAGACAAAGTTCAGAATTAGATTTTGTTCTATTTGTCAGGTGTCTGACCTGTGCAACAACTTGTATATAGTAAAGGCATTTCTCACTGGCTAAAGAAAAAAAAGCAAGGAGACCAGTAAGGCCCTTTAGTTACCACTTGATCCATTGCAAACAGGTGGAAACTTCTGGGATCCAACACTTTCTCCCTCCATTTTCAGTGAGACTCTCAGATTTCACAAGACTTGCAAACCTCCTCCCCACAAGCACTCACTACCCTTCAAAAATAGTGATGCCCCAATAGTGATTTCCCACCCAGCTGCTTATAAGGCTTTGCTAATGATAACGTCTGAGCTATCCTCCCAAGCAGCCTCTCAACTGACCAACAGTTATTCCATCAAGGACTTGGATTATGAAGGTAGGTGTTCTGAAAATTTATCCCAAATTGAACTTGTAGGCTCCCAGCTTGTGAGAGGCAATTACTTCATGATGGCCTCCTTATTTTCAGGCAAATGAAGGTGGAGTTTTGAAATATCCTCCTAATCTGACTGCCCTCCAGTTCAGCCCACCATGATATGGTATGTAGACAAAACCCCAAAACCATAGTGGTAAATTCGCTGCCATTGCTGCAACTCAAAGGTGATATTTTGCATTTCCCTGGGGGGAAAACAAACTAAAAATAAATAAAAACCTCCGACATTATGTGTTTCCTCGTCAACCCTCACCGAATTAAATGTTTAATTCCAGGGCTGCTCCTTTGCTTCATTTTCTTTGTCTTTTTTTCTTTTCCTGTGGTGGTATTAATGATACTGGGGGAGTGGCAATGTAACTGAAATTAAAGTAAAAAAGTCTTTAAACTTAAAGTTGAAGGAAACATTCTGACGTTCAGTAAATAATGGTCTACCTTTGGCACCCGGCATTGTCCACTATCTATATTTACTACTGTATTTATGTTCCTCTGTTACATACTGCATCAACCTCAAGAAACTGAACGGCCTTTACAAATCCTGATCTTTCACAGCTCTAAAGATTTCAGGAAGTCTCTAAGGTACACAATGTGGGGAAGACAGCTATTGCTTAACTAGCCCTCACTCCCACCCATTTTCCCGGCAGAGGGGTAGGTATAATCCTGCAAAAGTCCCTGAACTCCATTTTTACCCTGCAACCTTCCATTTTCATCCCAGCAACTCTCCTTTGAACTTCAAGGCAAGCCTTTAGCTTGTCAGGTTCGCTTAGCTGCAGCATGTTTTGTGGTTCATCTAATTGCTAGCTGACGTGCAGCAAAGTGCTGTGCGCAACAGAAGATTTTGAATTCCAGCTGAAGCAAGAGCTGTACCCTTCCATTTATTTAGTTTGTGGGCAGGCTTTCCGAAGGCATGGTTTAGCTAGCAAAACCTGTTCAGCTGCTAAATTAGGAGCAAAAGCTTTCTACCTTGCCTCAATTAAAAAAAAGTGCGTTACTTATGCACCAAGACACCTTTGTATGCAAAGAAGAAACCAGCATCTTCATTAGCTTGGAATTCTTTGGACAACTTTTAACCCAACGCCACTTAATGTCAAAACCAGACAAAACGGACTTAAGATGACTCAGTGGCTCGCACTGCAATGTACAGCACAAAAAGCCACACGCAAAACCCTCTTGGCTTTAGAAAAGCTCCTGTTAAGATGCAAGGGTACGAGAAGCCTGGAAGGCTTCAGGTCAGATGTCACCCTGGGCCTTAGGCGGACACCAGCAGCCACAGGCTCAGATGTGGTCTGGGAAGGCTCCAGCCCACGCTCCGAGGGGAGAAGGATGTCTTCAGTAGGACACCACCAGCAGAGCCCAGAGAGGGGTGAAAACCACAGGCTCTAGACCAGCAACGCCTCACCTCCAAGTCCCAGAGCTGGCGTTTACAAAGCTCACAAGAATTTGAAAAGCCTGCCCAGAGTTCATGGGATTTACTTCAAAGAAACGCCGGCTTGGAAACGGATTCTGCAAATTCACAGAATAAAAGCGACTTTTCTCAGCAGCACCTGCTTACTGTACATTGCACAGCAGCCCTGGTCCTGCAGGTCAGGTTACCTCCAGACCCAAAGGTCAGGCTGACAAAAGCACTTGGCGATTTTCATGCCGCAAGGCACGCAACCTTGGATTACCTCTTCCTCAACAAGCTACATACCGAACGCTGCCGCCGGCCAGGCAAGCCCCAGCTCCACACAGCACTGCTCCTCAGCCCCGTTCTGCAACCTCACACCACAGAGCAAACCCCCAAAGCCAGCATGACGAGGGCCGGGCACCCCCATACCACATGCACACGCGGTCCTTCACACTTCCACAAGGCCAGTGCCAGCAGCCCATACAAATATTCACATCCACCAGCCTTCCAGGCTGACCCCCCATTACAGCTCTGCTGGCATGGCTCTCCTCCCCTTCCACCTCCTCAATGAAACTTTCTGAGAACACTGAACACAGAACTCAGATCACGAGAGGACTACAGAACAAGTCACCAGATACTTTTACCTAATAAACTCTGAGGGACGTATTGCTTTGCTTTGCCTTATTGCTTTTCTTGCCTGGCCATGTAGGCTCTCTTCTGCAGCCCTAAGTAATATATTTTTGATTTAATGGAAACTCTTCTACTACCACATTTTCCTATTTCCGCACATCTGGCTTTGTAACCTGAATGCCTCTTTGGAAACACTTTTCCATGCAATTCCATAAAAATGATATGATAAAACAAAAGAGACTCCGGAATTTTAATACGCAGAGGAGCAAGGCAAATCCATACCTGCACCATCAAGCCAGTGAGGTTCATTCCGCAAACTCCTACTGCTTTGAGCTTAAAAGCTACTGAAAACATCGACCACTGATTTCCCCCCCCCCAAAAAAAAAAAAAAGAAGTTAACTGGAGAGGAGCTTTAAGGCTTGAAGTTGCTGAAACACTGGCATTTGGCAGAGAGGACGCCGTGACCATTTAGGTCAGAGCAACAGATGAGAAATATGTTAAGTGTTTCCTACTAAAACCTTCAGAGAAGGCTGTGGGCAGTAACAGAAGGTTCAACAGGAACGTTTAAAGTCTCACAGGGCTATATACGCGCCTCCACTGCCCGAGCTACCTGGAGTAACCAACATCTCAAAGCTTAGTGACATGGCAAAATAAGACAAGTGAATCCCTGTTTGGGAGACACTATCTTCCAGGCAGTTTCTTTGCAGGCCTAATTATTGAAAACTAATATTAACAATTGAGGGCAACATTCTAGGATTGACGAATAAATTGCCTGAGTTTGACTAGCAGCTAAACTACAAATATACGGTTTGTTTATATATTCCTAGCTATATGACCTCTGCTGAGTTTTGTAATTCTTCTGTCTCAATTCTCTCAATTAAAAAGGGATAATGGTACTTATTTCCTTAATCAACCAACACTCAGTTTTGACATCCTTGAAAGAAGAGTTATGCAAGAATTAATATTACAGGAACAAGAATTCCAGCAAAAAATTGTTTTCAGGTTTAGACAAAATTAGTCAGAAGTTGTGATGCTTTCAACCAATTTATTGCCTATGTTCAACTGGCCAGAACAAGCAACATTCTTCTGTATGCTAAAAAAGCAAATTGCCAAACAACAAAACTAAAGTCAAAATGCCTATGTAAGGGAAATGATGATGACTAGTAAACCAAAGTTGGAGAAATAAAAGACTTCCGAATGCATTCTTATCATAGCTTTCTTAAAGCTCATCCTTATATGGTTTATGGAAACAAAATAGCCACCCCAAGGAACCCGTGACTCATAAACGTGAAAGCATGAGTTTTAACCATCATCTAAAGAGAAGACTGTATTGCTAATAGTCTGAAATCCTTTCTATACTTGTATTCTTCTCCTTGCTCCTCCTCTTTTATTTTTCTTATAATAGCCTCTCCTGCCATTTTATTTAGTGGTTATACTCTTTTCTCAGCTTTCTATGGAGACAATTTAAACTTTTAAACTTTAGGACTCCAGATCCCCCTGTAGCAGTGACTACAGTTGGCTCTTGGGATCCACGGTGCCATTCCTCACACTGCTGGTTTTTGGTTTTGTAAAATTGAACAGTTTACAGCTAACCCACACTAGGTGGCTATTTCAACACCTGAGGAGCAAAGGACTCAAGTCTCTCAAAACCTGCTCTACATCAAGGTGTCTCCCTTTCCCATCTTCAAAATGGGAACAAGATCATCCATTTTGTCCACATAGTTTGTCAGAACACACATTCCTCACATAGCAAAACGCTCTTCGTCCTGTGCATTTCCAAAGCAGAGCAGGGCTTTCAACACAATAAATGGTAATATCATTATTTTTTTTATAATAAAAGCAAGACGCAGAACAATAAAAATAGTAAGTAAAAAGCATACTGAGCTAGTGTTACTGCAGACAACCATTTCTGAAATGGAGAACTTGAAAAATGACCTTAGAAAATAGAAATCAAGAGATCCATAACATTTTTTCCCTATTACCCCACTTCAAATCATGAGCATTTGATCTGTTCTTAAGCTAGAAGTCTAGACTTCATGTTTCCTGAAAGAAAAACTGAAAAGATGAGGAGAACGGTATGATAAGGATTCCCACTCAGGCAGGCAACTAAAATAAGCGTCACAGTTTTTAACACTCGAGTTTACCAACTGCAGAACAGGGGCTTAAGGCTCATCTGAATTTTGGCTCCGAGTCCTGTCAACATGGACATCAGAAATACCCAGCAGGCCCTAGCCTCACCTGTGACGCTTGGGCAACCTTGAGCTTTCAAAAGGTTTAGGTTGTGGTTCTTTTTTTCCCCTATAGCGATCAACGAAATATCTACTGCTTTCTAACACCCGTGTTCATTGGCAAAAATCCATTAAGTCATCCACTGAAAAGCTGGAAGGAGAACTGTAGTAACTGCTCCCTGCTGACCTACAGCACCCAAAAGGATTTTGGAAGCACTACAATATATAGAAAGAGAGGTAACCAACCTTGAGAATATACAAAGCACATTACAGCTGTGCAGATCTGTTTTACAAAACAAAGAGGTAAATAAACTCTGTACTATAGAAGCAAAAAAAAAAAAAAAAAAACTTTCCAGAAATTTCTGGGGGTTTTTTTTCAGCCCTGTATTGTTCACCGACACTTTTTCCAGAAGTTTCAGGAGTATCATGACCTCATGTAACAGCTGAAATACACAATTCTTTATCTTTCTCACTTCCAAAGAGTCATTAAGGCAAGAGTCTGGAGAAGCAGTCCCCAAAAACAATATTTAAAAAATAGGTGGTGGCTCTTAGCTGTTCAGCAACTTAAGAGATTTATTTATGGAAGTCCATGCTAAGTTACTGAACTTGAAAATATATCCAAAAAGCAAGCATCTGGTTTCCATCTGTCCTTATGGGAACCAGGAAAGGTCTTTAACTGAAAAATAAAATATTGGGGTGCAGAAGAACAAGATCTCAGGGAGGGAGGGACACATACAAAGAAAAATTCCCTATGCAATGCATTTAACGTTTAAAAAACCAACAAACTATCAAGAAGCTAAAATTTCATGTTACAAAAGGAAGAAAAAAAACACACACCCAATTTTTAAGCCATACCTAATATGAAAAAAATGAGCAAATAACACACCAAAATTATACTTTTATTACAGAATTTCAAAATTATAACCTTCATAATACACAGTGAGGCTTGTTTACAGAACTAATTAATTCTAAAGACATATACCTGAAAATACTTGCCAACACATGCAAATGTTAGGCACCTACTACTGTACATGGCTGGAAAGCACAATTTTATCTATTTGTATTTAAGCAATCCCCAAGCAAAGTGGACTTGCAGTTGTGACAGCTGTAATTCTGGTTCCTCTCAGGGGCAGAGAACAATTCCATATTTAAAAAGCTGCGATATTGCCTTACACAGGAAAAGAGGGAGCTCTTATTCTCCCTTCAAATATTTCACCAACATTCATTTACAAGTTACAAAACGTCTAAAGTGGTTTTCCACAAGAGGTACGTGCACATTTGCCTCCACAAATATACTGCTTTAAACCTGTAAGTAAAGCTTTTGAAGGCATTGCTTTAAATATCCCTTCCAAACTCCCAGGCAAGCAACTTCTTGCCCTGTATTTTGTTTGTCTCAATTTTATTTTTTCCTCTTGGCACATAAAGAATAGAGGAAATCAAGTGAAAACCTGACCAGCAGTACAAAAGCGCATCAAGTTAAAATGCTTAGAGTAAGGAAGCTGATCATTAACAATTTCCTCTCCCGTCTTTGCCACGCAGACCCATGAGGTTTCCTTCATGCCTTCTAAAAGGCAAGCTGTTGCCATGCCTCAGCCACCACACACACTGGGACGCTGGAGCCCGTATCCACCTCAGATGGGACCCACTTGGGTTCACTGCCCTAGTAATCCCTGGGGAGTACCACTGATATTCTACCAACCATCATTTTGATCCTCACAACACACACAATAAAAGCGCTAAAAAGCCAGCACAAGCCCCTGTTTCTTTTTCAAATAACTACTGATTACTTTGGTTAGCCCCTCCCTAGCAAAAAGTACAGCCAGCCCCATCTCCGACACGCCGTGAGGCTGGTGGTATACCCCGCCATTTTTCCCCATATTGCTGTTCTCTTCACATTACAATTAAGTCTGCACCACTATATTAATTTCCACATATTCCACATAAGTCTGTGACAAATTATAACTGATCAAGAGTAAAGCAGCCATCCATAAATGAGCACAGAGTACTTCTCACAATTTATCATGAATAAAGGTCCCTTGGTGCTACCACTAAAAAACGTACCAAATTGAACTTACAAAATATATTCTGGTTGCTACAACTAATTTGATCAAACTGAGTTCTTTCACATCTTTCATAAAACACCATATGGATGCACTCACAGTGCAAAAGCCATGAGCTCAAGCCGTAACACTCTTCCAATTTTCTTGAACCTCAAAGTAACACCACTAACCAACCGATCATTGGGTTCTTTCAAAGCAGCTGCAAACTAGGGCAGTATCTAAGAATGTATATACTCTTACAAGACTAAACTCAACGTTCTTGCATTGTGGTTCAAACTATTAGTAGTCTGTGAGGAAGCAGATAAAAGCTCAGAAAAGTGTAAAAACCCCTTAAGATAATTAAAAGCAGTAAAACCAAAATTAGATGTCTTAGGTTTTCCTGTTTATGGCATCAACTTATATTTTAAAGGCCGACACTGTTCCACACTGAGAGCATCTCTTTAATCTGGCATGTGAACCATAAGAGCTCGAAATTATTTATTTTGGTGTTGGAAGAAGAGGCAGGAACAGAAGAATACAATTACGGAGATTTCTCAATATTAAAATGGCTTATCTTGCCACCCTGTTTATACTCTCAAGCCATTCTTCCCATGGGCATTCAGCATCTGCAGTTAGCGTGAGCCAGCCTGACTCCCAGACACACTTTATTCCAGGCTATAAAGAACAAATAAACAACTGAAGCAAATCTCCTGCTAAACAGCAATCAGAGCAAGGAAGTTTTCACAGGCAGAGGAGGCGGGAGAGCACTGTCTATGGCTTTGGTTTCGTGGGATCTGGGCAGAATTAGAAACAGCTGAGACCATGGGACTGCAGACTGGTAGAGCCGCAAGAGAGGACATCTGTCCCACCCCCAGATGCTGGGATCAAGGCTACTCCTTTGATCTCTGCTAGTCTGATCCTGACTTAGCCTTCAGCTGTCAGGTAGCCGACGCTGATGAGTCAGATGCTACGCTGGTTAGGAAGGGTGAGAACAGGAGGGGATTGGGCTAACTCATGATTAATTCAATTTTCAAACCACTCATCCCTGCACCCAACCAGAAGCGGCCTCAGACAAGTTATTGCCTGACCAAGACACACCTGCTATTCCTTTCCTGTATCTGATATTAACTCTGCCCATCAATTTATGGCAACAGGAGAAAGTGGGCCAAACCCCTACACTCCCAGCTGTCTGCTGGAGTGACTCAGTGGGCTCCTGGAAAGTGCATTTCCAAACAACCTGTCTGCCTCGTTGGGAGACAGAGAAGTGACACACTAGAAACAATGCGTGATTCTTCTGATGAGCTGGTATAATACCTCAGTTTCATCAAGAAACTTTTAATGCCAACTTTACAAGTTTCACTCGAGAAGATGCCCTAGGCATGAACCACGCCACAAGATACTCACTCCTTTCCTCAGAGGGTGAGCAAAGGGAATCCCTTATTAAGGGTAGCTAAGGACCAAAGTACAGCAGGACAACAGGAAAAACAAGACACAACAAGCAGGGCTGAACTGCAGCCTCTTAGAAAAGAAAGCACTCACACAACCATCCAACTACATATCACGTAGGGCTGGGACCAAGCACCACCACCCTGGAGAGCTGGACGTTTGTCAAGCCTACAACCATGCCATCTCTTTTATTCTTATATCAATGAACTCTCAGGGAGAGGCGGTCCCTTCATTAAGGGCAGAATAATTTGCCAGAAAAGGTAGTAACGGGTGAAGAGACACTGTTATGGGCCTCAAGCAACACTCATGGAGGAACTTTGCACTGCCAAAGGCGGGCACTAACAGCAATCACAGGGTGCAACTGCTGTTGTTTTCTTTGATAACAAGAAAAGATGGTTCTCATTATGTGATGGCTTCAGAGGTCAATCCTCCTCCAAGACGCTCACTCACATCACTTAATAAAAATAGCAGTATTCTAATAAAAGCCAATATTTAGCCCTGGGAGACTTCTGAGAGCTTGAAAGAATTTCTTGCTTGCGCTGCTGCTCTGCCTGCTTCAGTTCCAGTAACTCGCACATGAGCATCCTGCTCCCTTATTCCAACCCCTCCCAAAACATAGTCCCAGGCTAACAGCAGCATGCTGAAATACAATAAACTGTATGTTTCAGGAATGGGGAGACTGGACCAAGCTGTAACTTCTATAGTAGATGCTGCAATTAGCGAAGGGAAGCTGCTACTTTGTGAAACAGTAGTATCGCTTCAGGAAACATCTCTCTCCCACTCTGAGATGCAGCTATTTTCAGCCGTATAACACAGGGGTTAACTGTTTAAATAAATCCATCATTCTGTTTGCCAATAAAAATGATGATGTAGGACTTCACCCAAAAAAAGAAGTGCCCCTAGTCAGTCAGGGGAAGGGGTGGGAAAAAGAGCCTGGATAAGACCTGTTTTTAATTAAACAAGTGTTAACAAAACCGAAGCTCAAAAGGAAGCGGATCTAGACTTCATTCAATGTAGAGCAGGTGGCAGAAGGTTGGAAAATGTCTTTGTCGACTCACATAATTAACATCTAATAAGTTTTCAAAAATGCTATAAATCAAGACACATTTCAGGCTACACCAGCATATCTTTCAATTGTGGCCGCTTAACTCCATGCACCTTGCCAAACCACTTACATGCTTTTATCCTCCAAACAACTGTTAGGATGATGATTAATTCTCTTTTTTAAAAAGAAAAAAAGAAAAAGGTATCTTACCTTTGCAGAGTCATGTTCAAATTGCCTGTACATGCTTTGATCTTGTTTTGTGCTTCTAGATGAGTCATCCCGTCCGTACTTATCCCATCAATGGTGAGAACCACATCACCTATTCCCACGTGTGCTCGGGCTGCCTTGCCACCGTCGTTAAGCTGAAATATCACAAGAATGGTAAATGAGAAACTTGAATGGTTTATGTCTATAGTCTCTGAACAGAGGAACACAATATCTTACTCACAGTGCTGTTTCATAGAAAGAAAAAAAAAATTCCTTTCTCCTTTGTGATTATGCCCCTGTGAAAGTTGTACTATCTTTCTTTCTGGCAAAGTAATATTTACAGGTTCTTGTTCTTATTTCACTTGAATGACAGGAAAAGTATTGCACGGTATTGCCTATTTTTCAAAAACTCTACTTCTACTTTACTGGCTGAGCACTGCACACATGCACCAAGAGACGCAAGCAGGGATAGGCAGTTCCCTGGATGCCAAGTTCCAGCCTCTTATGTCTTCATATATGATTTTTTTCTCACAAGAGGAGAAAGGAAGGCTGTAAACCAGCTTTTTCAATTCAACATTTTTCCATCTAAACACTCTTCCAAGTTTATGTATTTGTCAATGACTGGTCACGTGCATGGAAGACTTCATTAACAGGGAAGCCAACTTCTCCCCAGCTGCAACTACTAGAAAGTCAAAAGTTCAATGTCACAGACAGACTGGTTACAGGACTCCGTTTTGCCTTTCTCTCAATAGGTTTATAGCCCCCAGTGACCCACAGTATATTCAGACCAGAATAAGAAAGGCCACTTCAGCAGTCTGCATCTTTGATCAAGGTCACTGCCAAAGTTCAGCTCCATTGCCTTTGGTCCACTTGAATGAAATAGTCTTGCAACAGAAACCTTTGTAAAGTTCACATTATTGACCTCCATTGAACAATAAATTAATCTTTTCATCTGATGCCACTGAACTTCAACTAGTTTCATTCCTAAGAATAGAAACAGAAATAGAGCAACACATGGTAAGATCTATGCACTGATCTATATCCCTGGTCCTCAGTCTGCTAATCACTTCGTAGCTGGCTGAAGAGAGCAGTCCTGGATGGCGCCAACTCCCTCTTTGTTTCCAGATGTATTTCCTGTCTTAAAGCACAGAAGCTGTAGCTGCTTGTGTTGTGCATACAAAACCTCACAGCTCTTTCCTTTGCCTGCAAGCATGAGTGGGTTCCTTGAAGAAAGTGCTACATTTTAGGGAGGTGCCGCAAACAGCGGAGCTATCCTTATTTCCAAAGGTGGAGTTCACCTTGGGCCACAGTCATGCTCGAGTAAGCAACTTCTCAAAGGGAGGAAGGAAGCAGGCTTTCCTCTCTTTTTTTTTTTAACCGCCTCTGGTTTAGTTCATTCAGTAGGGCCCAAGTTTTGTTTCCTTCTGGTTCCTTTTGACAGTGACCAACCACAAAGTACAGTCACCAGTCTCCACAGAGGCTGGGTCTTGAAAACTGTCCGTGGCCAAGGGGTAGAAATAGGTGAAATACTAGGGACTCAGGCTGCATTTGTGTATGAACAGTCACTTGTCAGTAAACCTATGGAAAGTGTCCTATCAGACTACCTGATACAGTTAAGGCTTTCCTAAAATCTCAGAGACTACAATACATGACAGCTGTGACACACAGATTGGACAGCACCTGAAGACAAACACTTTAACAGAGGAAAAAGTATTGCCTAATGCTGCAGGACAAATGCAAATGCAATACTCCAAAAATATATAATTTGTCACCATATAGACTGAAAGCAGAAGATGTCGCATTCAGTGGATCATGGCTGGCATTTTTAAACATCAATCTATGTCCCACAGACACCTACAATAGCAGTCTTTAGCAACTAAAAAAAAAAAATAGCCAAAAATTCAAACAAAACCAGAAAAATCCTTCCATTCGGTGTTAATCCTATGCTATCAAATATATTACTCTAGTGAAAGGGGAGGCCTGGGATGTAGGAAGACTTGTCATCTCTCAGATTCAAAATAGCGGCCAGCACCTCAGCATTATAGGTCAACAGAGCAATATTACCCAGGGTGCTACCAAGGGAAAGTTAGCAGAGCAAGTCCCATGCAAGGAAGAAAAATAGAAGACAAACAAAAAAGGAGATGCACTAATTCCAGAAAAACTTCTTGACTTGCTAAATTAATCAGAATTACAACTTGTGTGGTGCATCCTTTTACAAAAGGTTTCAGCAACAAAGCCAGAATTCCTCCAAAATTTCGTGTTCATACCCAAATTCTGAGCTCAGAGTCCTGGTTACCATAAAACACATATCAGGGAACCCTACAAGCATATAGAAAGCTATGACGAACACAGCTATTTATAGGGAAGCTCCTCAAACCTTTGGGCGAGGGGTGGAACCTGCCATAAACAGATCCCTAAACCGATACGTTATGGCATGCTGACATTTGTCAGCAAGGTCTGGAAAAGGGAAAGGAACGTAAGGGCCCTAAAAGCTAAAGGTCAAACGGATCGCTGTGCTTTGTGATTGGACTGCTGAAGCGAATAAAATCTAGCTTTCTCTGAACGTACGCAAATGCGCATGATGTTCATGCATCGTAATTCGTGATGAAAAAAGCAGCCTACCCACATTCAGCAGTAAGGCTTCAAAAGCAGGCTTCAGGGTGACTATTTTCACTGCAGGGGCAGGGGAAGGCCTTACCATCCCAAGTAGTATAAAATAAAACAAATTGGAAAAAAAAAATCCCTTTTTTTGTTTGATTCCGGTGGCCAACACACAACAACCCACAACTAATCACCTGACTTTCAAGAGGTCACTCTTAAACTGTTGCCTACTGGGGATGAAACTCTTCGCAAGTACACATGGGAGACAGCTGTAAAATCATTTCAGCAAAACCCCAGGCTGAAAATCCCTGAAATATATGGCTGGAAAATGCACTCTGGCGACGAGGAGAAAAGCAGGTAGGTCCCAAGAAGCGTGACGAGCCCTTGGTTATGTCCACAAGACCTGCCATGCAGGCGGGGGACTGAATCTGCCTTATAGGTGAGGGTGTCACAGGTAGACCTGAGCAAACAAATTACTGGACAAGAGTGTGAAGAACTGCATGTACAGAGGGAAGCCAGAGCAGTAATCTCCTTATCTAGATACAGTGAATAAGACTTCCAAGTAACACCTACAGATTTCAGATAAGAGATCTGACTAACCAAGAGAGGTGAGGTTGGTACTTCCAGGAAATCTCAGCCAAAGCACGAGTCTTCCCTGAGAGTCCCAGCCAGCACTCTTGGCTTGTGAAGCGCCTATAATGAAGCTGGACTGGAGCGACAAGGGCAGACTTTACCACAGATGCAAGAGGAATATAATCACGAGTATATAAAAATAAACAAACATCTACACTGAACACAGCAGGAGAAATTAGAACACTTGAAACAATTAAGGATCTTTTCCACACTGTAGAAATATTTAGCCTCAGTTTTGACACTTCTAAGACTCTGTACATTCATATACATACTTGGGATTATGCATGCAAAACTGTGTACGTATTCAAACCAAAACTGAAAGAAAGGTTCCCCATATTCATTGCCACAATGGAAACTAACTCCATTTATTTCATTTTTTTTCCACTTAGATTTTGAAAAATCCAACAGATTAAGAGGATATAAAAAGATGTAGGTGCTACCATATAGGAAATTTTGAAGTGGTATCTATAAATCATTACTACTTTTGTACCAATTTTTTTTTGTCCTGTATGAGTGATTTTGTTTTTAAATTAGTTTAGTAAAATTATTTGGCATCGATCACCAGTGAACTACAGTATTACCTATGCTTAAATACCAAAAGACTAGTAAACTGATGGACAAAAGCAAAAAGAATACCTAATGCTTAATTCCTAGTAGGAAAAAAGCATATCCTTAAAACACACCTTTATTAAACATACACATGCAAACAAATGGAATCAATGCAACAAGACATATGCACAGAAGAGTATGGCATTAAGATTATAAAACCGGCTACCTATGAATCAAACTAACTTCTAAGCACCACAAATTTTCTTGAAATCCTTGACGGATCTGTTTTAGTTCTGCATTTACAGCATGAGGCAAGTTTTTAAAATCAGGCATGAATTACAGCTACAGAAAACAGGACTTGTCTTGATGTTAACCGCCAGACTTTAAAACTACAAAACTGCCAAACCAGAAATGTTTCCTCCTCCTTAGTTCTATGTCTCTGTACTCTGGGAAGCTCATTTGGAGACAGAGGGGGAGGAAAGGAGGAGAGACATTTCGTGAGCAGGCACCTGCTGAGGCCAATCACCCCCGCAGCCCCCAGCAGCAAACCTCTTTTCCGCCCCTCAGCAGCGGCCAGCTTCATGGCCAAAAGCCAAAAACCAGCCCGTGCCATCCAGAGATGCTCAGGACGCTTTCTAATAAACATAATCACCAATCTAATATTAGATTTCAGTTTTGTTTGAACAAAAAAAAGAAAAAGTTTTTGTTGTCCTTGTTGTTTCCAACGTTAGCATTCCAAAACTGCAAATATTGTTCTAAAATGTGTTCCAAATGGAGATAAACCAAAAGTAAACCAGTTCTTGATCCAGGATAAACTTCAAAGGCAACAGTATAAAGAGTAATCTCAGCATAGTTCTACGCCTCAGGTTTTTGAAAGCAAACAGCCCAAAACACACTGGAATACAACTGTTTTCTTGAGCTAAATTTTGGCCAGCCTATTATTTCATTTTGCAATAGCCAACATCTAAAAAAAAAAAAAAANAACCAAAAAACCAAAACAAACAGCTTTTTTACTATTACTGTCAAACTTTAATGAAATATTTTGAAAGATCCTTTCCAGGAAAATTGCATGTGTGCACATACACGTGCATCTATCTCTGAATCAATGTAATTTGTAGCTTAACTCATTTCTAATTAACTTATAACCATCTATCCTCACGTGACTAAGAAGAAAACTTGACAAGCATCTCCTCTTTGAACCATCACTATTTAGTCTTGATGCAGTAATAAATGAAATATTTAAATTGCAGTTACTCTTAAGACAAAGGTCTATTTAACTAGAAATGGAAGCTGCCTTTTATCTTTTCCATGCAGTCTGCCTTGAATCAATCTCTAGCTGCAACTGGCTCGTGTGATAGTGCATCACAACCACTCTCCCAAAGAAACTATTTCATTGTTTGACAGTAAAAAATAGTCCCCCCATCACACAAACATCCTTCAATGTTATCTGCAACTTTCTCTCAGAATGTAACTCATTGCTCCCCATTTAAATCTCCCTGCGCTATCCGAAATCCCTCCAGCTTGATTTTTACCCCTCGAGCTTTTCTGATATGTGTCTGGCTACAGCAATTCAGTTTGAAGACATGCATAATTAAAGCAGAAGTCAACCAGACAATGATCTTTGTATCATTACTGCTCTTGCTTCTCTTTCAGTCTACATCCTTCCCTGTAACAAAGTATTTTCAATGATCACAAAAACCAAAACACAACACACCCGCGTATAGGAAGAACATTACAGAAGAACTTTGCAGAATCACAAAAGTCGGTTTTTAAATAAATAATAAAATGTATTAAATAAATCTCTTTTATCGAATAATGCCCTGCCTTTTCACACAGATGTTCAGACCACAAGGGCTTTATCTCCCCTGCTGTAATACACGTTCTGCAAATATTTACACTCATTATCTGTTACTGCCTTCTTTATGCCTAGCCTCATTTCACCTGACCAAAGTACCACCTTGCACCAATAGCCAGCATGCTCTCAAATGTACTTAGAGCTCAAAGTATGCTAGAAAACGCCCCTTCAGTGAGCTTGGAGAAGCAGCCCTTACTGTATTTCTGGAGAACACAACCTTGCCCCAGAACAGGAGGAGGGACGCCCTTATGCACCGTAGCTACACCGGCTCCCTCCCAGGAATTCTGCGTGTCTGACCTGACTCCTGATGGGTGGCCCCGGCACCACACAACCCACTCAGGCAGCAGTGCCCTGTACTCAGCTCTGACGCCTGAACACCGTGAGCTCAAATAGGGTATCGTAGAATCATTCAGGTTGGAAGAGACCTTTAAGATCATCAAGTCCAACTGTTAACGTAGCACTGCCAAGTTATCACTAAACCACGTCCCCGAGCATCACATCTACACGTCTTTTAAATACCTCCAGGGATGGCAACTCAACAAGTTCCCTGAGCAGCCTATTCCAATGCTTGAAAACCCTCTCAGTAAATAATTTTTTCCTTATATCCAATCTAAACCTCCCCTGTACCGCTGTGCTCCAGCGCGCCCTACCTAACGGGGTGGCTCGCCAAAGCCCTTCCTCACCTCCTCCCCTGCCAGGGAGGAAGAAAAGCCCCAACTTACGCTCCGGAATCCCACCAGGTTTGGGACACTTGGGATCTAGCTTACCACTTCTGCATGAAAAAAAGAGCCATGGCAGCACCTGCTCTTTGTGGCAAATAAGCTTCCTCTGTGCTCAACGGAAACCGAGAGCTGTATCATATTCCTCACAGCCTTTACTACAGCAATATTATTCGCATAGCCAACAGATTAGCCATCCAGCCTCGATGCTCGCTTCCAAATCAAGAACATACATGCCAATTTTAAAGTCCAGATCAAATTTATACAGCTGAGTTATAAGAACCCTAATGCAGGGTTTGCAGTGGAAACCGCTGACACAACCAGCTATAAAAGGGGTTATGAGGCAGTCCTGCAAATAAGTTGAAGGTTTCCCTCAAACCAAGTAGGGATCAAAACTAGCTTAGGTCAAAAAACCCTTTTGATTACCAGAGTATTTTGCTACGTATCACTGCCAGGAAACCCTGCCCTCACCTCACTCCAGGAGGCCATAGTCCTGTGTGCTCCTGTAAGTTTTCACTTCCTTTTTCTCCCCACCTTTAAAGGTGCTCCCAGACTGATCTATAAAGCTGTAACCTAAGGCGTGCACAGCACGCCAATCATCATTAAAGGTAACGTGTAAGGAAAAAAAAAAAAAGTATAAGGCAAAGTACCAACTCACCATACTTCTCGGTCTGGCTGCGGACCCCAACAGCAGATACCACCCCAGCACTGGCCAGAGGGCTACCTACACCTCATGGCCTGTCCTCCCAGCTCCTCCGGCTTTGCTTCATGCCTTTCCCCCCACATGCAGCAGCTCCCTCGCTGCTGTGGAGCAGTGGCTTGGCTGCAGCAGACCCACACCAGCCCTTTGCCTCATCGCAGCTCAGGGGAAAAGGACGAGGAGAGCCCACAGGCATTCCGCCATTCCGCCAGCAAAGAACCCACAAAACCATCTCTTGTGTTTCATTCTCAGTTCTGCTACCTACCCGCAGCAGTAACCCCTGACAACAACATACATTTTGATGCAAGTGTGTCAGGTAGTCCCACATTGAGAAATTACGTCAAACAAAACCTAACACAAAGTTTGAGCTTTCCCTCTACACAAACACGGCTGAGCACGCCTGCGGGCTGACAGGTTTTAGGAAAAGGACACGTGGTTTCAACCATCTCTCTTTTCTTCCTAAGATTTTTCTCTTACTGTATTTCAACCCTTAATATTTATCTAATGCCCTCCACAAAGAAGAAATTTTAACTTGCTTTTGCACTTTGAATAAACTGTTACATACACACACGCACCCATCACTCTATGCATGCCTGCACGCCCCAGACACAGAGCTACGCACCTACAGAGGAGCACGAGAGGACGTTAGCTGCTAAAAAAAACAGAAAAGGCACCACGTTCTGTTGCTCTCTCACACACTGTTGGGTTGATGCAGAAAAGGATCCAAAAATGTAAATTAAGTTTACAAAACAGAATGACTACACAATGCATAGGCCTTTTGGATACGTGCTCTTTTATTTTTCAATCAACTAACGCTAAACGGATTGACTTCAATGCCAGGCGAGCACAGCAGAAGCAGCAGCCCTCAGCTTCCCTTGCTTGCCGCAGAGCAGGTTGTTAATAAGCAGGAACAGTTTCCACATGCCGATGCCAGAAGGGTTATTAGCCGGTGCCATCTCTCACTTGTCACGGCTTGACTGATCATGGGTTCCCTGCACCTCTGTTCTTCCATCAGCAGGTTTCATCTCTGCTATCCGTCCCCGTTCCCTTACGATGGCCCAATCACTGCAGGACGTAAGGAAGCAGAGGCCAACAACTTCACAAAAGGTCCCTTTCAGCTTTAATTTTTTTAAATAACACCAATACAGCATCATCACTGCAAATTTAGTAGCAGTTATTAGAAAGGACGAACCCTGCTTTTGACCTTGCCCATATGAAATGGAAGCAGTTAACTACACACAGAGCAATAAATTCTGACTCGTGTCACATATTTTACATATAGCTTAAATTTTTTTCATGTACTGACATACAAGTTAAAATTGGAATTCAAGGGATTATTAAAATGAGTCAAAATTCACACTCACTTCGCACAAGGAATAAAGAAACCACCCTGTGCAAGTGTGCCTCCATTTGGCATCTAACAAGACTAAACATCTGGTCTTGCATTTCCAAGCCACTTGAAGCATTGAACAAAATGAAGAGATGAAAGGATTGTCACCAAGATGGGATGGGCAATACTGAAGAGCAGGAGAACTGTTTGCAGAAGGAATAATGTCACGAAGTTGAAAAACAAGTTGTCAAAAGGACTAAGGCAAGATAATTCAGACATCATGGCTAAAATTGTATCTGCAAGCAGAACGTGGGCAATTCCAAAAAATATATGCTTTCCAAATATTTAAGTGATGGAAAACAATTTACAGTCAAGTGCCAGAATGTCTGCAGATATTTAAGACCTTAAATTAGTAGCTTTCACTAAGCCTTTCCTCAAGGAGCTCAGTCGTGTTCCCATGCTGCCGGCGTGCCTTAGAGCCCTATTTATTTTAACTGGCTCTCTTCTCTCTGAAGATTATTCTTCTGTTCGGAGAGTTTACAGAACTAATCCAGATTTCTCCCTGGGAGACTATATGCCAGTGGGTAAAAAATAATGGCCTACTTAATTTCTCAGAGAGACAGAAAGAGGAAATGGAATCAAAATGTAGCTAGAAACACAACATAAACTTTGTACGGCTGCTTTAGCTTTTTTGAGCTACAAGTCTATAGAGTCTCCCTCTTCCAGTTATAGGGTTGGGGTTTTTTTGGATGCCAACACAAATTAACTCCACAACCAAAGCATGCAAATACTTGGGACTGCTGAGGAGGCATCACCTTAGGATTAGAATCACCTGCATGATTTACATCAGCACAGAGGTTTAAGTGCCTGTCTCTTTTGGAATAAAGAGTTTGGAAAGTTACTTAGTAAGAGGTTATTGCTGGGGCCTCCTGAACTAACCCAAAACAAAGAAGAGTTATAGCTTTCTCTAATGGAGCTTAAGTGTGAAGTGGCAAAATGGACTGAGCTCAGCTTCTTCCAAAGAAGAAATTCATTTCCATACTGTAAAGGCCATACACATGAAGATATCTGCAGTGCATATAGTGGTATACTTATTTCCCAAACAGGATTATTTTTATTCATTTACAGATGATAGAATTAATTCCACTAACTGAACATCCTTCTCCTTAATGACTTCAGTAGACCACTATGTGTCATCTTGTTTTCATGGTCTATGATTTAGTCCCTCTTAATGGGATATACCTTTCCTGAATCAAACGTGATTCAACCACCCTATGCTTTCCAGAACATCCAATTTAGGAATTCAAATAGAATAAGACATTCTACCGCATAATTTAAAAGGATTGATTTTTTTTTTTTTTGTCTTGGAGTACCTCTCACAGGAAAAAGAGGAGCCTCGCACATGGAAACAGTGAGAAGGAAATGCAACTAATGAAGCAATTCCACACATGAAAGCAAAACAGAGAGACAGTTAAGTGCAAAAGCGTGAACGAAAAACTCATCTGACAAAAACTAACAGCTCGTGGCAAGAAAATGCTACTACAAATTGAATGCCTTGTGATACATCAGCCGTTGTTTCACTTTTTCCTACCCAGAAACAAACCAGGCATGCATAAACACGTAGGAAACAACCCACTTGCTTCAAAGAAGAGAGATAATGATAAGCTGCACCACATAAGTAAAGAGGAAAATGGAGGCAAGTTCAGGCGCTGCAAGTATCGCTTGTTGGCACAAACCATCTGTCCAGGGAGCACAGCTCACCTGAATGCCATCCCAAACCAGAGCTCTGCAGAAGTCCACTTCCAAGGTGAAACCCAAGTGCAGCAATGAGAGCCCACCACACCCAAACCCCACAGAAAGTTTTGCCACATTTAGGAGTCACATATTAAAAAAAAAATAAAATAATAATAATAAAAGCGAACAAATTCTGTTAGCATTATAACCAGCAGCCTAAGAGGCTGGGGTCTCCAAGCTACGTTTCTGCCAGCTCTCCATTGAGCATGCAGCTCAGCATCCAAGGAAAGAGGGCAGAAGAAACGCATCAAGGTGCAGAAGCTTCTCCAACTCAACTGTGCCCCATCAACAGAGGGTTCGCATTTTGAATATAAAGGCACTAATGCTTACGGCATGTTCCTTTAGTAATGCGGAAGAAAAAGGCAACCTTAAACGTGTGAAAAGACAAGTCAGATAAATAAGCGTATTCTGAAGCACATGGAAAGTAACAATTAAACCAACTATGGCTAATACGTTGATGTTCCGAGACCCACTCCAGATCAATGAAAAGCACAGTCCTGTATGTACGTGCCTTAATTTAATGCAATGGAGAGAGAACTCCTTAGGACTGATCCAACGCAAACCTCTAGCACAAAGAAATAAAACAGAAATAGGAGACATTAGTAAATCCTAGTGGTTATCTTGCCTTTTATACGTCAAGGGAATATTATAGCAGACATTTATTTTAAGCCAGACACTTATTGGCTAAAACCCCGAAGTATAAAATACTGCAGAAAAAAGTCCAATAAAAAATCCTCAGAAAACAAGAAACACATTTTAAAGGAGTTGCACATTGTTTAATAAATTCATACCAGCTGTTTATACTTAAGACACAAATCTTTATCGCAAGCTAATAAAGCTCATAAGAATATATAACAATTTCAAATTTAATTTTCCATTTCTAAATTACATATATAAACACATACACAACACTGGTTTAGTTCACTTGACTTTAAACATCACTTTTACATGATTTGTTTATACAGTTCCAGGTGTGGGGGTTTCATATATATAAATTTATTTATAGATGTACTTAAGACACTGGATATATTACCATAGATGGTGTTATACACATATATTCTTCAAGTAAATATTTATGTATAAATATTTATTTTACACACACATACATCTATATAAATAAAGAGGCATTTGTCCTCTTCTGCTGGGGACCTGTACGAGAAGACCACGTAAAGATTATCAGTTGTTTTTTTTTTTAAGGCAGCACCCGACAAAAAGTGCTGGTCCAGAGAGAACAGGCAGCTATTCAGGACAAATACTCTGAATGTAAAACAAATACCCCCATTTTAAGTAAATTTTCCTTACCATTCAATTGCCAAATGCATTGCAGACATTTAAGACTGACTATAAACCCATGCAAAACTTCCTTACTAAAGCCCCAAAGAGGAAGACGCTCGTGTACTTGCTGCCACTACGAACTTCATCTAAATTTCTTGCTGCTGCATTTTAACAGCCTTCTGACTTTTGCTGCTGAGAGTTGCACTGCAATTGCTAATCACAATAACTTAAAGTTGGTCTTACGCCCCAACATGTTTTTTTCTTACTTGGACATCTGGAGATACAAAAGTTACACACACAACTAAACAATGCATAAGGCTGGTTATCAAATAGCTCTGAAAAAAAACAATGAAGAAAGCTCAACCCTTCAAATTACTCCCTGCAACAGTCACAGAATGACAGAACGGTCAGGGTTGGAAGGGACCTCTGGAGATCATCTAATCCAACCCCCCTGCCAGAGCAGGGTCACCTACAGCAGGTTGCACAGGACAGCGTCCAGGCGGGTTTTGAATATCTCCAGAGTGGGAGAATCCACAACCTCTCTGGGCAGCCTGTTCCAGTGCTCTGCCACCCTCAAAGGAAAGAAGTTCCTCCTCATGTTATGATGGAACTTCCTATGACTATCACTTGCTCTCAGCCTATCACCGTGCAGTGGAAAGTATCCGGCTATTCAAAGCCTGGACTTGCAGAGGAATCCTGTAAAATAGAGCCTGGTAGTCACATTAGCTCTCTGGTCACTTCTTCCTTTTTTACCCCCCTTCCCCCTGCAGTTTGTATGTCATGATTTCTGAGCTCTATACTACCAAAACTGAAACCAGGACATTTCAAAATTAAGACACAGAAAACTAAATTCATTGTAAACTCGACTTCGTTATCACATCTAAGGAAATAAAAATTTAAATCATTTACAGGCTTAAATTTTAGGACTAAAACCAAGACTGCTGTAGCATTCTGAAAAAAAATAAAGTCCAACATGCACGGCTGGTTACAGGCAAAGCTAGGAAACAATTCCAGGTTGAATAATGCAACACCAAAACCCAATATCCGTTCTTTTCTTCAACTTGATCCAAGACAGATGGCATGGAAAGCCTGCAGGTTGGGTGTTGAGGTCAAACCAGGACATTGGGGATTTTTGTTTGTTTATTGTTGCTGATAACAGTATAAAAGATTGATCACTTGCATAGGAGTCACTGGCCTCCATGTGATTTACACTCTTCTCATAACCTCTAAGACCTACATATGGCCTCTTGAATGCCCCCAAAGCTACTCAAGAATAAAAGCCTGACCATCACACAAGCAGGAGGCTTTTGACAAACGTAATGATAGAGCCTACCTTCATGCCTGCTAAATCCGTGCAATTTTTTAAGCAGGTCACTTCAGGTTTTTTCACTGTGTACCCAAAAACAACAACAAAAAATTGTACTGTAGGAAGACTCATGCTAGATGTCAAATAATTTCTAGAAGTAAATGTATTACTTCTAGAATTGTTGGAAATAACACTTTGGAAGAGTTTTATAAATAAGTAAGCAAATAAAAATCAGTACGTATATTTTTTTTCAGCTTGCTTTTGCATGAATTCTGCAAACCAAACAAACAGCAAAGTTTCTGACCTTTATAACAATGTCCTTTTTCACCACTATTTTGGTGACAGCCATGATGACTTGTTCTTTCTGTCTTGCTGTACTACCCTGAACGTTACTGAATTTTGTACACCTCAGGTTTGTGTAGGTCACTCGCGAGGCAAAGCTCTGGTGAAAGCTGGGAGTGTGAGCCATTACATACCCTTTGCCAGAAGAAAGATGGGAAAGACATTTTCAAATTGGAAAGGTATTCAGAATAAATCATCGGGGATGTTCACTGCTGAAAGCTTATCCTCAAAAGAGATTCTACACACTGTCCGAATCCAACAAAAATTACGCAACTAACACGGCCTCTTGAATGTAATGAAAAAGTACCCAGGAAAAAAAAAAAAAGGAAGTGAGAATATCCAAGAAACATCTTGGAAAGTGGGGCAGGAGAACTGTCCTGGCAGGGTTACTCAGCCATCATGCTTCTTCCCACTTGGAGGCTTACCACAGCTGGGACTGCTGGCAAGGTCAGTACCGCCACGCAGGAGACACCAGCGCCTATTGCCCGAGGTGGGGAGGATGGCAGAGCGAGCCCCCGTTGTGAGCCGCTGCAGCATCCACTCCGTCCCCACAGCTAATAGCGAGACGTGTCCATCAGCTGTGACGTGACAGTCTTCAAACCCATGATTTACAAGACACACCAGCACTTCAGTGGGACGTAAGACTTCATTGAGCACTGCTGCATTGAGTGTTTGCAAAACAGTTTTTCAAAACAAAAGAAACCATTTTTTGGCTGCGAAACATGGGATGGGGGAGGAACCCAACCAAACAAAACCACCCCCGTATACTGAGGTGGGAAGGGGAATGCCATTTCCAAAATTGCTGAGGCTCCACCTTTAGTTTATGGGAACATTAAAAAAAAAAAAAAAAAGTAGAAATATTTCAGTCCTGTCCATTTTCCCCCTCGCCAAATATCACCAGCCAGGATAAGTTGCGTTATTCAAAGGACATCACAGGATTGGCCTGGCCACCAGAAATGTCCGATGGCTTTGTCACCCAAGACCACCATTCAAAGTGCACTTTTCTCCATCACCAATAGCAATAGCACCCCTGGTCCTGCTTCTGCAGGTGGAACGCAGAATAACCACATGCGTGGAAGCAGAAAGTGAGACATAACGTGCAGCCAGTGAACTTTGGCAAGCAACGTCCTCATGTCATATGAGCTGATGACATCAAGGGTCATGCTGCTCCGATCCTAAAAATGCACCGTATGCATATTCACTGCCTGTTTAACAAACCAATTTTAGGGGAAGGTTTTTTTTTTCCCTCATAAATACACTATTTTTATTCAGCCAGTTTCTAAAAGCCAAATGGGTTCAGTGGAACAATGAAAAAGCTACAGAAGGATCTGAGCTCTTTGCACAGCCATCCATCATGCTTTCCTTGAAATTAACACCTTCATCCATTCCTCTCCGGCCACCTATTACAAGGCATCAAATACCTTAAAATGACGCAACCTACCAAAGGGAGGCCTTAGATTTACATCACATGTCCCTGAGTGGCTCTTCCAGAGACTGAACAGTCTGGAAGCGTTTCATCTCTCTTGCTGGTGTTCAGTTACAGCCTGCACCCCTAATCCACTATAAGGTTTGCTTTTCCAGGGAGCAGAGGGATGTTTTCTCTAAGCTGCTCGATTTAAATGGCAACATAGCACCATCATTGCATACCTAAACATACATTTGATGGCGTTTTCATACATTAATAAGAAAAAAAGCACATTGTGATAAGATTTTGGAAGAAAAGCATAAGCACTGACGTGGCTACAAAAAATGTTATTATCTACCCTTAGTGGATTTTGATACTGAAATTATTTTAATATGCATAAATTCTCACTTTGAAGTTTTATGTCACCCACAAAGTAATTCAAGCTAACCTGGAATGATCATATGCAAGCTGAACTCCTACTAATATCAGCTGGAGTCTTGCAAGTGGTTATAAAGAGCAATGAATCCTAAACAAGAGAGGCCTGCAATACTGTTAGAGATGCTTCTTCTTTGTCCTCCAGCTTGCCAATAAGATTGTCCTTAAACCTCTTCAGGCAGTAACTGGAAAAGGATGCAATATCTTTTTATACACCATAATATTCTGATATCTGCACTATGCTACCCAACACAAACAAGAATCACCTAGACACGAGAACTTAAGGAGACATCTTCTGCAATATCTTCTTGACCAAAACCAAATAATGTAGTAACAAAATTGCTATTTAGTAGTTCAGCAGGGCCAAGATTTCACTTTAGATAAAATACAGTTTTTCTCAGAAGAGACTTGTTATCCAAGTCCTCTTGCAGGCTACAAACGTACCTTCTGCAGCGCCTTCTGAGTGCAGAGAAGAACAGACGCAAACTGTACAAGCGAGAGGAGACAGCAAGCATGACCAAAGCAGGAAAATGAATGAAGCTAGAAACCTTGGAATTAAAACACCTTCCCAGAAACATACCTTTATCCCCTCACCTCGTTTGTGAGTGGGAATACCGGGTTAATGTGTCTTTACCGGTTTTTCTCTTTTTCCATTCATATAAAGACACCTTGTGACCTGGTGGAGCAATTTGGTCAAGCGAAAACACTAACATTCCTTCTTACGGCATGTAGATTGCTTCGAGAATGAACTGACATGCTGTTCATGGTTTTAACCTAGAGTTCAGTTCTGTTGCCAGGGAAGAATTTGAGAGAGCAAGTCATTACAGAAATACAGACTGCACAGGTCTGAGCACCCTCCGTGAGACCGTGACACCAAACTGCAGATTTCTGCAGAGAATTCTACTTGACGTTACG
Organism: Himantopus leucocephalus; assembly: GCA_003993805.1. NCBI lineage: Eukaryota > Metazoa > Chordata > Aves > Charadriiformes > Recurvirostridae > Himantopus > Himantopus leucocephalus. Next base: position 44,344,112 of record RSEF01000004.1, on the reverse strand, counting down.
CGAAGTTTGAGCCAAATATTAGCAAGACACTAGGGTGACAACACACCCTTACAGGTCTGATATCAACCAGTTAATTTTGTACTTAACCCTTCCCCCCCGCCAAACCCCTTCTACCTCACAGTGTAGTCTAGAGACAGCGACTGCATTAACGACAGCACTTCTGAAGAGTTCAATACAAAAGGCTCAGTGTTCACACCAGTAAAGCAGAAGACAACACGGTCTCCTCCAGGGCCACACACCGAGCCAAGCACGTTGCTGCACGTACCCCTAAAGGCTGGGAAATAACAGCGTCCAAACCAGAACTTGTGGAGAGGGCAAGGGGAGAAATTGGAGTCTTGCAAATGTTTTTAAACAAATGCATGAACACAGTATGCAGACGTTGAGGATGATGGATATGGGTACTTCAGCACTCTCCCTAAGATGCTCATTGACAGGAGTGGCAGTAACAGGGTCAATCCTCCCCTCCCTCGCCTGTGTGTGCGTGCGACTGAGCTTCCACGGTTGCTACTAGTGTAAAGTCACTCATGCAGCAACAAATGGATATTTGTCAGCCCAAGAGTTACCGGCCAAATGCAACCCTGTGTCAGAGTCACAAAAATAACCCCCATTGCACATTGGGACTGGTCACCTGGTGAATTCAAAGTCCCAGGTGTTTGCCCTACCATCTCCTAGACGTGGACAGTGGCCCCAGGAGAGCAGCCCTCCCAAGGGGACAGGCCCTCATTCATCCGCAGGTGCCAACAGCCCAGCCACTCTTGGTGCCTTCGGGTACTTTGCCACCCTGGAGCACCTGGAGGACCTCAGTCTTCCATTTATAGGAGCTTCTTACTAACATGACGTTCACAAGGTGTTTAATTACCTATCAAGTACTTCTCTCATTAATTCAACAAACTAAACGTGCCAAGGGAAAGACCAGCACTGGCAGCGCTGTATTTTGTGGCAATGACTCATATCGAAGAGCATGATACCACTAAGTTAACTGCTGAAAAAGTTGTATTTCAAGCCCTTCAGATGCACAAGCAAACTGAGTTCACCCCTTCAATCTGCAGAGCTTAACTGGAGTGAGGAAGCTCAAGCCTTTGAGAATTGAAAGCATATAAAACTCAAATAAAAAATTCAGCAGCACAAGATGTGAACCAGGGGAGAGTTTCAACCACATTCCTATTAAATTGAGGGGAAAAAAATGTCTTTTCTGAATAAACAAAGCTTAAAGCAGAACATGATCTTTCTTTTTTCTTCCAGACTAGACCAAGATATGAATGCAAGCAAAAAAATAAATACCAAGACGACGAATGAAAATCCCAGTGCAGCTGAAAGTTTGCATTCAAATGTCAACACGTATAGTGATTAACCTGCCTGAGGTTACACCAGACCTCCCTGCTTCTCCGTTACCGTCACATGCGCTTCCTAAACACTAACCACAGCGCCCACTGAACATAAAATAGCTGTCATTCCTCCCCCCGTTGCAGAGGAGACACAAGCAGGCTGGTTTTCATCATCCTGAGGAGTACAAGGCTGATGTAGCAACTCAGCAGCAGAAGGGGCAGGTTGGAACAACAGCGATCAAGTACAATCAGCTGGAAAACAAAATAACTGGTCACATTCATCAGAGTCTGCTAATTACTGCTCAGTGAAGAGAGGGCAACCCAGACCACTGCATATAAAAGGGTGCAGAAGAAAATGAAGAAAAGGAAGGCATCAGAAGAAAAATATTCCTTAAGTAAAGCATTACTAGTCAGATACGCTGCATAGCATCTCACTTTATGTCACCGAATCTAACTCAGGTGAGTAACAAGTGAAAGCTAATTTCCCAGCACAGGTGGGGAAACTCTTACATCCCTGGGGTGGGATCAGGCAAACCTCACCAAAACAAGCCAAGAATGTGCTCTAACTTCCAGCTTACATAATTAAACTTGACACTTTAAAAACACAATGCCCTGCAGTTACAGGTATTTCTCCTGGAAACTGAATTTTTAGGATACACATATCCCTGAGACTAATTGAAAAGCTGAAGGTATTACCCAGCAAAAATGAAAACAAAGTATATTTTTCTGCTGGTTTGGCACAGCATGGGAAGGGATGAAGAGTGGCGGTAGCACAGGGGCTGGGGGTGGTACATGGCGTCAGGGGCATGGCAGGGTTTGGGCAATACTGTCTTTGAGTGGCTTGATGAGATTGTGCCTTCCTACTCAAACGTACTGGAGATGGGGCTGAGGAGCTGCCTGAACCATAAAGGCAAAACTCACAATGCCAGAGGAAACACCCCAAAACTGGAAAAGAATTCTGAGTGACACCGTGAGCCACATAAATACAAATCATTAGAAAAGCAATCCCAGGCAAGCTCAAACTTTCTTGGACACGCCGCATGAAGAAATTAGCACTAGTCGCACAGCTCACCAACACTGTCCCCCAATGAAAAACTCTTCATTTATTTATCCAACTAATCTGATCTCCTTTTTGGTTGATGATGACAATAACTTTACCGGCATAAAAGTCTTCTAGTTTAGTTCTGCATAATTAAATAATTTTAAAATACTCTTTTCAAATTGTAAATATCATCCAGTTATGACGTCTTAATACTGTTGCCCAAAAATCCAATTTCAGTCAAATGCTTTCCCCTATATGAAACATCTGGAAGTAAAAATAAAACCACTCTAGCCTAATTTAGTGGTACCAAAGACAGTAGGGTGGTAAGGAACAGGAATGAACAGGATCACAGTCATTTATCTAAAGACAGATACAGCATAGGAAATGACAGCTTTGCCACTTTAATTTGGTTTTAAAAAACAGAAGGCAAATCTGATTAAAAAAAGAAATGGAAGAGCGAGTGATAGGGGAGAGCCTCCAAAATGGACACGCGTGCCCCAGAGCCTACGTGTTGAATGGCGAGCTCCAACCGTGGTGTGGGCTGCTCAGCGAGGGTCTAAACTTTCATCTAGTACTCGGAGGAGATGAATGCAAGTTATTTAAAACCACGGCACATTGAGCTGGCACATCACTTTAATACGCTGCCTATATATTAAGTTACAGTTCTGCTTTATAATGAACCTTTAGTTTCATCTCCAGCTCTCTGGTGAAACGGAGCAGACAGAGGGCCACAGCTTTAGGGTTTCAAGAATTATGGGATTTAGTTAATGCTTCTGCCAAATCCGGATGTGCAAAAGTATCCCCCGGCAGCAAAAAATGCCATAGGTACTTGGCAAAGGGTCTCAGATTGAACGGAGATAAAATTTACAGTGAGTAAGTGAAACAAACTGAGCTTGCAACTGAATTTAACTATGATTTACAGCCTCTGCATCCCATTTACAGCTTCAGTCTTCACTGCTTTCTAACCCTGAACAGAAGCCCCATTTTCTATGATTTCAATGCAGAAATAAGAAAAGCATCCAGGCACGCACCTCACCTATACTTAGCACAAAACGAAGGGCTCGTGTGCTTTCCCAGGGCCAGCCTCTGCCAGCGATAGAAGAAAATGCAAGAGGGCAGAGGAGGCAGGGAGGGAGCGCGCCGGCGCTGTGCTGGGAGGGCTGGGGACACCCCTGCCAGCGGCGTGCACGTAAACCCGGGTCAGGCAGGACGGCAGGACGAGGGACAGGCTGTCCCATAGCAATGGCATTACCACCGCACAAACTGCACGTTAAAGGGCAACGTGAAAACGGAATAAAATCCCGAAACATCGCAGGCCACTGCTGCTTCGTGTGGTAGATAACAAGCGCTGTGCTCCCATTAGGTATGTACAATACAACAACCACAAGGAGAAAAGAAAAAGGGGACCTTTGCCGCTCGTTTGCAAGTGGCATTTAATTTGGCAATGAAACTCATCGCTCCTTGCTTGAGACCCCAGAGAGGGAAGGGGCTTGCAAACACACAAACCCGGCTGGTTTTCACAGTCAGTTCAAGCACAATTTAGCAATTGCCATTTTTTGCGATGCCGACAGGTAGGAGAAGGGTCAGGCCGTAGTACCCCCTCCCCGGGAAGGTGCCAGCACAGATGGTGCTTTTCTTGGGAGCAAGTGTTTGATCCTAGACCAAAGGTTGCGGTGGGCGCTTGCAGTATGTGCACATATACACCCACACGCCCATATCTTCAGGAACAATGTAAGTATACACTGCTCCTGAAGATTTTGGTAATAGTGCTGTGCTGAAAATTTTTTGAAAGGCGTTAACCCCACAGATATTTATTACCACCTCTGTTTCAGGGCTGGTATGCATCAGTAAAAAGCTGTACTAAGGAAACCACCGCTGATTTCTCTTTCAGCCTTGCATGACAGCTTTCCAGTGCCTGCTGGCAGCAGGTCAGCTTGTGCTTTGAACAAAAAAACCTCAGTGTTGCAACATCGCTCTCCTCATCGTTCTGCAGCACTAAAATAAAACATGCAGAGAGACATGCATGTACACATTTTTGATGTCTACATTAAACCGTAATAAACATAAAAGGCTACTTATGTCAACATGAGTCTGTTTCACCCTTGCAATAACTTACAAATTAACTTTTGAAGAACCTCGAGACATTCTTGACAAAAGAAAATAGTGTCCTAAATAAAGTTTCAAAGTCCATTAATAACTCGAAACATTTTCTAAGGAGAACCAAATTTTTTCAGTTAACTGCTAAGGAGGAAGAGCTTATTGAAAGACAACACTTCATCCTCCCCTCAAGGGTGTGGCCGTTTGTATTTTGGTCCTTGCCTTTTTTTTAATTTTTTTTTTTTTAGCCTGGCTCAAATAATCTAAGATTTTCTTTTTTTCCACAATGTGAAAATATTTGAGGTCTGAGGAGAGCTCCAAGTCTTAGAAGAACTGGATGGGAGGAGACAAGAAGAGGAACAAATTACAGTTTCAACAGCATTCAAAACCAGCAGTGAAATGGAAGGGCAAGGCATATTTACAAGGATAAAACCACCTTCTTATTTCAGCTTTGCCATAAGGGGTGGGAGAAAAAAAAAAAAAAAAAGTAGCTTTCCAAGGAAGAAGAGAGAGTAAAGAAAAATGTGGCTTTAGTAGAGTAAATCAGAGTAAAAACCAGCAAAATGCTGAAGTTACGGGCTCAACGCTGCATGTTTTTAATAAATAAACAGTTAAAGCGGGTTAGCCAAGTAAAACTTTTAGACAAGACTCTCCATCTGCTGTCAGAAAAGGTTTGCATACTTTTCCACTGGCACTCTCATCACTACAGTGTACATCCACACGCTGAAGGTGGGACCTCCAAGCAGCATGTCAGCGCTTCTCGCTGCTCCATCTCCAAAAAACCTCTTTGTATTGCAGCAAGTCTGCATGTTGGCACACTGAGAAAGCTGTAACCGTCGTCTGTCAAGCTGAACTATTTCTACTTGCATAGTTAGTATTAAGTGCCCAAGTGGAGAAGAAAAGGAGTAGAAAGTAAAATCATTATGGTGACTGCTTACACTAGGCATCTACAGCAGACCATGCGTTAGGGATCCCACTACCTGCATGTCTGAGAGCCAAAAACTCAGCACCTGCTTAGATATTAAAGCGCGATGGGCAGAGTTGACTAGAATCAGGTATTTGCCCACAAACAACACAAAATTTCTCATGCAGCCTGGAGAAACACAAAATATTCACTCAACAGCCAAATCAGCTCTATGCCATATTCTTCAGTTGTCTGTACGTCTCTGAAGCCAAACCACGTTAATAAAAGTGAGGAAAATTCTCTTGAAAACAAAGGTTCTATTCATCACTTAGGAAAATATTCATTTACGAGCATCAAAATGCATTTTAATAAGTGGAAGAAACAGGGTTTTCTAAGCTTTTCTTCTCTAAGTAGTAACTCTTCGTAGGCAGACTTCTGTTTGACCGGGAAATTTATGAAACTCTGCTAAGATATACAGGAAACATCAACAGCATTGCAACAAATACACAAAGTGAAGCGTTTTTCCAAGTTTTGCTGCAGATTTTATTTCGGATGCGGGATAAATTCCCTTCCACGAGTTTGCACCATCCCAATTAGCTGCAGCATACAAGTCTGGGATGTCCGAGGCAATGCCCCAAAAAGCTCGGGGCCAAGGCAGCACCCCAGCAGACCTCTGCAATGCCGCAGAGATGGAAAGCGCGAGCGCCGTACCCAGAGACAACATACAGGAAATGCTCGAGTGAATTACTGTCCGGGTGAGCCAAAGGAGGAAAGTTCAGGGGGTATTAACATTTTTCTAGCTGATGAAAAACAGACTACAAAAGGTACAAGAAACAGATTGGTCACTATACAGCTTTCCACATGTATCCAGCTGCCAGAAATGCTAAATGGCACAATGCAAAACGGAGGCGTCATGCCAGCTGTCATATTTCTGTATATAGAGAGCGAACCAAATAAAGAAAGGAAAAGATATCAAGGTTAGAGTTTCACTTAAGGGGAATGTATTAATTCCACTTTTTTCCACAATGTGTTAGTTAAAAATCCAAGAACTAGTTTAACTTACGATATAAAGCCCATTCTTATACTGAAATTCAGTTTTCAAAGTAAATGCATTAGACATGCAGATGCCCAATTGAAATTATGTCCCAGTGATAACTGTGCAGAACTGTGCTTACACGGTTGTTACATTCTGCTCTCAGTTACCTCAATTTAAACAATAGCGTATGGAGACATCACATACATATTTGTAAACATCATTCTTTCTCTTCTGCAGAAAGAAATCACAAGGTTACCTATATTACAACCCCTCACAGTTTACAATGACTGGGCCCAGCCCAGATATTTATGCAAAATGATATAGATATTTTCCACACCTTCTTCCAGCATCTTTATGTTTTAGTCCCTTTTAAAAGTATTACAAATTTCTAAATCAAGCAATATATTTCCTACACACCTTCAAGAGAGATTCAGGTTACTATTATGCACATATCTACTTTTTCCGACGTTTCCTTGGGATCTTGCCAGCCATGCTCCATGCCCTACTTCCAAGGATTTCCCACACGTGACACATACTATTTAAAACAGCAGCAAACACAACAAGCAAAGAAGCTTTCCGGAGCAATACACATTTTTCACTGGCTAAAGACTTGACTCCCCCAGATCAGAAGAAGCCAGTGAAGCTGGTCCAGCAATTCTTGAAGGACAAAGCAAGCCAAGAGCTTCATTCATTAAAGGGCTTATTCCACATAGCACAGCAGTTTGGATTCAGCACAGTCATGATGGACAACATACAGAAGTAAGCGTATGCATTCATCCTCCATCTTTTTCATCTGGATATAGTGCAGGCAGAAGAGACCCACCACTTTTCCATCCACAGCGCTCAACCTCATTATTTCACCACCACACAGAACAGGGCACCAGGCAGCTTGTTCACACCCACACGTTTGGTAATCAGAGAAAGAAAATTAGCAGTTCAGTTCTCATTTTAAAGCACGGAGGGACCTCGTTCAGCATTTCTGGCCAGTCACATCCAAGAAATTCATGAGGCCAACGCTCCCAGCCACCCACTCCTCCCCACGCCACCAGAGGTAACCCCACAGCCTCCAACGAAGTCCCGAGCAAGACGTTCCCGCACACCTCTGCTGAAGAGCCCCCTCCACCCTTTAACACTCTGGGCTCGCAGCAACTTGCAACGCCTCGTGAGAACTAGTAGAAAAATACTTCCCCCAGAGCACAATCTGTCAGAGGAGAATTCATTTACGACTTGGCTGAACGAGTTTCAGGGCACCGAGGGCTTCCTGGCAGGCAGGAAGAATTATTCAAATCCCACTTGAAAGCCCCCCACCACCACCATTTGCCCTTCCTTTTGCTTCGCCTATGGTGCCACCGTCAATAACCAGCCACTTTGCCCTACTTATTTTCCTAACAGGGTCAAATCCTACTGCACATGCCACGTACTGTTTATTTCGGAAGGTCTCTGGCAAGCCAGCTGCTCTGCAATTCACTTTCCTCTACCACATATACATGAAACCGCACACACTACGTCCCAATAAAACAACTTTTAGACCGTCAGCAACACTTTGGTCACTATGTAATTGATTTAAATAGTTGGATTTGATGCACCGCTTTCAGAAACATGGAGATTTAACATGTCATCTCTTTAATTACACAGGGCAACCCAGGTTATACGAGATCTGCAAAAATTTGTTTCGGGAATTAGGAAAAAAACCCCAAACAGGAGAAAACTATTTGGCACAGCTCTGTGCCCTAAAGTCCTGAAATATTTATAATGCTACTTAACCATAGGAGCTAGCACTGCCACCCTCACGCATTCAAAAACCATGAGTCAGGCCCTAGAAATAAGGAGTGTTTTTTAATCTCACGATTTTAATGCCAAGATACACTCTGAGGTTTCACTGGGTTTTTCAACTTACTTTTCTTGAATCTTCAATGCAACACTGAGGGATTATTTCGATGCTTTAAACTGAACTCAGATTTTGATACAAGCGCATCAACGCAAAGGACTAGGAGCTTAACAACACTCCCCCACCGCTCCCCTCCTAAAAAATTCACCATTACTGTGACACTCAAGAGTAACTCTGGGTTCCTCTATAATCTTGACCAGAGCAATCTTCCCATGGACCACCCCCCTTGGAAGGACCGCTTTAGGAATGTCACTCCAGCATGCAGGAATACAGTCAAAGAAGTCAAAGACAGCTACGGGTGGTCCTGAGTGACGTCCAGCTGGGGTTACTGGTGAGGATCTCAAAGCACTTCCTCCTCCTTATGGGACGACTGGCAAAACAAACTCAGCTCTCTTGTACTTCAGCGTGGCCCCTCCGATGACACAGATTTTGGCTTCATTTTAGTTCAAGCTTTTCAACAATAACTCAACCTTTACTCTTCCTCCCAGTGTGAAGAAAAGGGATGGGGATGGCCTAAGTGGTATCTTACGGGTGACTTTTAACCAATACTTCGCTTTTAGACTGCATTTATTGCTGAACAGAGATCAACCCAAGGAAGCTGCTACTTTCTTTACAAAGCAGTTTAGCCCTATCGCATTGTAACAGCCTCATGGGCAAGTGAAACCTAAACCGTCCGTGCTCTCCGGGATCACAACGGCCTGAAGCGGCTGAGGGAGGAGAGCTGCTACCATTGCCATGAAGCTGGGAGAGCAGCAGGGATCCGAAAGACAGTCCCACGCACAGGGTGGCACAAAACCCAAATATGTAGTTGAGCCTACATGCCCAGGGTGGTCACGCATCTGCCAGGAGACTGAAAGCCAGGAGCCACCTCTAGCCCCATCTCACCACCTCCCACGTATCACCAGCTACAGAGTTTTCCCTGAAGAAGCCAGCAGCGCTTTTTGGGCTGGCAACCCAAAGCCTGCGCATGCTGCTGACGGCGTCTGTGCTCGTTCAGGAACCCAGTGGCACCCAAGCGCTCTCAGCTGCATAAAAGAGCAGCTTGTTTCTTGATGCTGAAGCATTTCCTGCAACCGTACCGATAAAGCAAAAGCTGCCATACGGTCTTGCTTTTCTGATTAAGCAGAAACCCAGTGCTGGGCACAATGAGGCCAGGACATACTGCAGCCGGGCAAGGACTGGCAAAGGAAGAACTGGAAGGAAAAGGATGGTTACAGAGTTACTTACGCAATTCAAAACAGAGGCAAGATATCCTTATAGATACTTATACCATCTGGTACACAGAGTCCAAACCTTCCATCATTTTTCATTTGGAACTTTCTGACAAAAAGCCTACATATTTGATTTTAATAGTTTTGTGCAGTTTCATAGTTTGGCAGGTTTTTTTGTTGTTTTTAGTTTGGGGTGGGGTGTTGGGGTTGTTTTTTTTTTTTGATACCTAGCTCTTATTATTCCCTTCATTCCTATCCCATCATACACTTTTCTGAACCCTAAACCCTGTTAATGCCACAAATAATAATGGCCTCTGAACAGCATTTCTCTTAAATGATAACTAACAGCAAAAACACCTGGGGTAAACTTATTTCAGCAGTAAGACATATGTCCTCAGGCTAAGGAAAGCAAGGGGAAAAAACTGAAGGCAGTACAAATTGTGTTCTTGCAAAACTACCTTACTCTTTATGCTAAAGGAGGCACAAATTGAAAGACTCAAACCTATTTGGCAGAAACTCAAAAAATGGCACTAGAAAACCAACTCCGATTCAATTTGAGTGGTTAACAATCTTAAATGCCGAAGTGAGGTATTTCCTAACTCATAATGCCCATTGTTATGCATTACATTTCCCAGAATTGATACTAATATTACATAAACACCATAGCATCCAAGTCTAAACTATTTGCATGCCACCTCTCTCAAGTGTACACTTCCCCTGAAGCACAGCAGTTACGCATTCCACAAAGCCCATCTTTATCCCCTTATTCTGGACAATACTTTTCTTCACAAGGGATCCCCTCTTGTGAGGTCTCACCTCTCCCCCGTATTCAGCCCCCACCCCAAGTCATACAGGAGTTTCTTTCAAGGGAATGAGTCCGTGCTGTAGGATAAAGGCAGACTTGTACCAGGTAATCAGCCCATCAGGGCAAAGCAGGACAGGAGAGTGTACAAAACCTTGTTTGCTACCCTGGTGATACGTTCTTTGCCAAAGAGAGCAACAGAAGTCCGAGAGCAGGAATGGGGTAACTACTGAGCTAACCAAACTGGCATAGATTAGGATATGCAGTAAGTACAGAGTTGCACACACAGCCAGCCAGTGACAGAGGAGGCATTCGGAGTTACCAGAACGTCCTGTTGATGGGGTCAGGAACCAATTGACGTCAATGGCTACAGCATCCAAAATTGTGTACTTATACCCATCTGTCTCCACCACCATGCCAAAAGCGCACCTTACATTTGCAAGGAGGAAGCAGGGGGAAAACACAGCAGCAGCTTAGCCTTCTCCAGCAACAGGAGGTTGCAAAGTAAAGCATCAACACCGACTGGTTTGCCCTAAATCCTTACTTTGACTGCTGTAATCAGAGCTTCCTGTGAGCAATTTCCAGTTATTTAATCCCACACCATCCAGGACAGAGTTATAAAATGATCTGGGCTGTCAGCTGCAACAGCAGCAGTTTTCATCAGGTCAGGTATCAAAACAAATTAATGTCATTTGAAGTTTTAATAATCAGCAGTTTCTATGTTTTAAAGTTCAAGTGTAGATGTGTCAATGGAAGAAAATACTCTCACAGAGGAGCCACTCAACCAGCCAGAGAGTATCACATTCCCTCTGACGTAAGAGGGATGGTGATACCTTTATCCACAGAGATATTGCAAGAATTCAAGTCTCCAAGCGCACACCTCAAGGAAACCGTCTTCAGGTTTTCACATTGAAAGTGAATTGCATTTCTAGACATATACACAAAATTTATACTTTCAGTCAAAAAACCAATTTAGCTATATTTTATTCATAAGCTCGATTATTTTAGTCAATAGTTCAGAAGAGACAGTTTTACAGAACTACCCTAAAAAGGACCTGCTCTGAGGTACTAACCTCTAGCTTAAGAGTGCAATAATACTTGCATACTGCAAAGAGAGATAAGGGGATAGAGCATCTCTACAGCATTTTCCACAGCAAGGGATAGTGAAACACCACCACATACCTAATATGCAAAGACTCCTCATCCCCAAATGCTACTAAACCACTTGATTTAGCTCTACAGTTTTAGTGATGGAGATTGACTGGCTGGTCAAAGGTCTAGCTCTCAGGATGTCATACAAATATCTCTGCTAGCCACTCTTCTTATGGTTAACAACCACTGGCTAATGCCTCTGAGAGAAAGCAGAAAGTTGGCTGGGAAAGGTCAATTGTCTCCTCCAAGCAAGTCAATGTTTCTTTCCTTCTGGTGACAACAGTCTGAAGACCCAACACTGCAGGGTGCTGAGCAGCAACGCACACCAACACAGGCTGAGCCTTAAGCAAGAGTCATCTTATGGAGACAACTTAGATGCCTAAAATGACACGTTTGCTCAAGTGTGTTTGCAGCACCTACACTTGGGTTCTTAGCATTTTCAGGATTACACTAGATCTGCACAATATCAAAATGATTTAATTTACAAATTGAATATGCTCTCCAAGGAGATTCATGTAAGCCCCTGCTACAGTGACTTTTGCTCATAGCCACTTGCCAAAATACAACACCTGGAAAGTGGAGAGAATAGACTGTATCCACAGCTGACAAAAGCTGTAATTTAATAAGCACCCAGTGGCAGTTTTCACAGCTTAGTACACTGACAGACATGTCCTATCAAGTCTGGCTTCAGCAAGTCTAGACTGTACAGTCCCCAGTTACCTTGCCCTCACCATTGTACCAGCAGCCCCAGCTCCCACAGCCAAGCCTGCTGGGCTGAGTGAGCCTCTGCTGCACCTGTCCCACCCACCATCCCTGCTTAGGGCACTGATGGAGGAAGAGTTTTGTCCGTGGAGTAGGCTTTGAGCCTGGAGATGCAAGCACAGGTTTTCTTCTGCCCAGCCTTCTCTGACCACTGACAGAGGGGTGGGGGCCAGTTCACGTACAAAAAAAAGCGTTATGTATTACATGAGCTTATTCCCATTTTACCGAATTGCCAGTGTTTTGGGGTTTCTTCCCCACCCCACACCTCTGTGCATTAAGAGAAGGTTTAAACAGCACAGGAACTCAGGCTGCCAGCTAGGACGCAAAGCTGCCTGCTCTCCAACCACTTCTGCTTCCTTTGCTAGGTTGATTATGTCCCCTGATCACTATTGACATGACATTTGATCAAGCCATGAATCCAGACAATCAGTCCCTCGCAAAGAACTAGTACAGTGTCCCCCGAGGGCTGAATATACTCCGCTTGTCAGAATACATATTTCGGGGGATGCCTTTTCATTCGTCAATAATTGCTAACAAGCCACCTTGGACACTAGGCAGAGAACACTCTTATTTGGTCTGAACTCAAAACACTGATTTGACGAGGAGTTGCAGAAAGCCAAGAAGAAACAAGAAAATTTACTCTACCCAAGATGTCTGATGTGTAAAGCTTTACAAGCCCTCCATTTCCCTATTGGTCTAATAAAAGCAAGTCCAACCCAACTTCCACAAGCTCTCTGGTTTGTACATCTCCAATGGTTTTCTGTTTGCTTTGCTTCCCCCCCCCCCTTTGTCCTTTTAAAGGCATTAGGTAAAGAAAAATAGAACAGCACAGAAGGAATAGCTTAGATACATGAGCAAGTTGGAGACAAGCAGTCCCATTAGTCTACCTCTCCATGTCTAGCACAACACCAAGCTAAGTCTAGAACCACAAAAGAGCAGGTAGAAATCACTGGCAAGGGAGCCTCACCCTCACTCCAAAAAACCCCAACAGTGTTGGCCTCTTACTTCACAGGAAAGAAAGAATAGTTTCATTTACTAGCTGCATTGGACTCAGAACTATGCCTGGCTTGTCATGTATAAGATGTATATTAGAAAGAAAAAGCTTTAATAACAGATGTACCATAAACTTTGAGATTAAGCTGTTCTGTCTGGCAGAGGGAGCTTTTGCACAGCATAGCTGCCTTTTCTTTTTTTTTTTCAAGGGTTCTGAACAAATACGTTCTATAGCCAGAGTTTCAATCAAGGTGATACCATCTTTTTTAATAACAAAAATACATTATTATTTACGTCCACATTTTTCACATTTACAGCATTTTGCCTTTACTCTACAGAATTCCTTTTTAAAAATCTAAAATGCTATTACTGCCAATACAACATCACACTTAAAGGAGACCCTTTTATTTTCTCCACAGGTTTAAAAATTTTTGGGTGTAAGAATATCTAAAGATGATCCGATTACGTTCATAAACACAAAAACTTAACCAACAGGGAGTTTTACCCTCCTGAAATTGATACACTCTACATTAAACCAGTTAGCATCCAAATCACTATTCAAACCTCCAAAAGAACTACAAAATAATTAATACAAAATAAATGTTTCTGTTGCCTTCCCATGCTAAGTACTTCACATTGTTCAATCACTTGTCAGAGAAAGAACTAGATACCACATTAAGTCATCCCTTAATATAGACCAGGGTAAGCCAAACTTCTTTCATATCCAGTTAACATGCAAACCATTTGACCTTTCCAAAAGGACTACTAAAGACCTGGCAAGATCCACTTTTTAGCCTACGGGACTTCACACAAGGCATTACATTTTACTTCAGGGCTTTGTTACAGGCACAGCTGACAGCAATTGCGAGAGTTCATACTTGCAAATACTTTCACCTATCGCATGCAATTTTCTTTTGCTTGTACTTCTACTAAGCTTAACTGTTTAAGCTGAAGCTTCTAATGCAGGACTAACTCAGAATGAGATAGAAACTATAATAACACATGACAGAAAAATACTATGGACTACTCCAGCTGAAATGTTCCGGCCTACATTAAAAGAAAACACCACCAGTCTCTTAAGGAATGCATGGCATCTTCCTCCTTTGAGTGGAGACTCAACACTTGGTACATGCTTGATAGTATATAGGCAGAACAGTCACCCAGGTGTCACAGAATTATTAATTTCACTCCACGTTTTCTGGACTGTAAAACACTGAAGACTACTGTTTTCCCTGTTAAGTAAAAATAAGGGACTGACAGCAGAAGTCTCTTCATGCTCTGTGGCTGCTAACTATACTTTACACCAAAACTACTGAGCATATTCCATTGATGTAGCACTTATTCATCTGCTTTGAGGGTGTGCATCACGATGCAGGCTTCAATTTATAACATGCTATTTTGTCCCCCAACTACCTCTCTCCTTGGGTCAGCGTACACAAGAGACTATGTGATGGGAACTGCACTGGTGTCTCAAAGTCACAAAAGACGGAAAGCTACTGTGTGGGGGACACCATCCCAAACTGACAGTGTAGAAAGGCAAGTGATGAATGAAACAGAGAAATGGAAAAAGAGGGTGGGAATACCCCTGTGCAGTGTTATGCAAGTCATCCGAATCAGACTTTTTACAGCCTGTCCAGTAAGAGCAGCCTTCATTCCCCAACTTGAAACCTTAGGTCTGCTCTGCAGAAGCGCTTAGCGGCCACAGGCACATGCAGCTGGCTGGTGCTTGAGCAGCAGTCACTCACAGGGTAGAACTGCCCCTCCTCACAGCTGTACCAAACCTAACAGCATCCGCTGTCTGTTGCATCTTCCTCCTTTTCTCTGCATGTCATTTCCACATGTACCTAGTTTTAAGCAAGTCCTCAGAGAGGCTGCTCTTCATATAAACATAGCACAAGATCCTTTCGCCTACCTTTTCCCCCTCCTCTTAAGAAGACGAGTCTGAATTTCCACAGCACAGCATTACCAGCATGACCACGCTCCTGAAGAAAACCCTTTCAAGAACAGTTCCTGGAAGCAAACTTGTCTGAGAACACCATCACAATCCTAATCTAGACCAGCAGAGCCCACGGTCACTCACTGACATACTGACAGCAGTAGCTCATCTGCATTTAAACCAGGCTAGCGCAGCTAGTGACACTCAGACTCTTACCCATCAGCTCTGCCTTCATCATCACACGTCAGAGCAGCAGGACAGTATAAACTCCTTCGTACAAGCAAGGCTTTAAGTCAATATGGTAACTGAAGCTACTTGCACCTCAAAGGACTCTGTGCCCGAAGTTCATAGCCTTTTTCTTCCACCCATGTCAACTCGCCTAAGCAAAGAGTTCAAACAAACCTCAGCCTCAATGTTATTTTTTTCTTCTTTTTGAACACTGGCAGGAGGAATATCATCACCTTTTCCATATTTCCACTGCTTTAGGAACATTAGAGACAATTTTCTCTCACACTTTCCCTTATATTGATAACATATGAAATCTATTCTTAAAAAGTCAAAACAAATGAAAAAAAGCCAACAATGTTATCTCCTGGCTCCATACCAAAGCCAAACAAACAAACCTTTCAACACCATGTCTCTTCTCACAATGCCTTCTGATAGCCATCGGCCAATGAATAATGAGAAAAACAGTTACACTAAAAATAGCATCTCCAAACGGTGGGGAAGTCGACAGAAGTTGTCAAGCCTCCAGGGCCAGATACTTGCAAAGAAAACATGCCTAATTTTTTTGCAGTTACTATTCAATAAGTTGTCCTGCTTTTTGGCCTCTGGAAGGACTGCCAGTTTTGCATCTGCTGTGAACATCTAATCAGAGTTTATTTTTTCACTACATCTGTCTTTGAGAAGCGGACACTGCAAACAAATACTTTAGTTTTTCCATCATGAAACATTTAGCTTGTACTCGTCATACTGTAACTAAACTGTCACTTATAAGGGGAAAAAGAGTTACCAGCATTTTTAATGTAAAAAGAATATGTTCACACATCACATCAGATATCCCTCAGCTACAAGCTCGTTGGTTCCTTTTTTCCCCCCAGTACAGCCAGCTTCACTTTTGGGGGAATGACATCACTAGAGGAACTGTTTTAAAATAAGTTAGTTTCCTACTTGGTCTGTGGAGGTTGTCTGACAAATAAGGTCATGAACAGACGAGATGCAGACACTTTTCTTCCGTCTCTTCCCCCCCATGCCCTCCCTTCTTCCCAACCCCGCTCCAGTGATGGTCTGTCTTGCTTTAAACTGCATAGCAGAATAGACAAGGGAAGGAAAACAAATGGTATGAGGAAACATGGCCCTTTTCCCAATTTTCAGCACAAAGAGGTTAAACAGTGGTGGGAAAAGAGGCACTCGGGGAAATCACGTCTGTACCAACTGACCTCCCTCTCCATCTTCAAGTTGAACAGAGGAGCTCTCTAAAGGAGGATGGTGCTTGCAGGCAACTACGCAAACTCTGAAGCACTACGCAGCACTCTTCGCACTTTCAGAAAACTCGCTTATATTAAACCACTTGTGCAGCTGGGAGCTTTAAAATTGCCCGTATTCCACCCGGTTCCCAAAGAAAAAACTCTGCTCCTTCAGGCCTCGGTGCGGAGAGGATACAGACTTTGGCACTGGGAGCTCATTTGTCATGCTCAGTTATTTTTTTTCAGTAAACCACATCTTGTAAACAGAATTAAACAGAACAGAGTAACACTTCTTGCTTTATGTCTTGGCTAATCCCATCCATTTCATAAGCACTGACAGCTCCCGCAAAAGCGCAGCATTTATTGCCCTCGGAGCAGGATCAGCAGGTGAGTGCTGTCACCTCTGCCAGTAGCTCTGACCCTGGGCCAGGAAGCTGCAGTAGTGGAGCACATCTTCAGCCGGATTTTGTGCAAACCATCCCAAACCGGCCCAGCAACGCCAGCAGCTGCCAGTTAGGGCTTAGCTAGGAGCTCTCAGTAGCTTCCAGGATGAAGCATAAAGTTACCAACACAATTATCACTGGCCAGGCCAGCAGTTGTTCTCGTGTTTCTCTCCTATTTCACATGCCTGCTTGAAAGGCCATTTCCCCAGTCCTCTACTGCAATAACTGAGTTCATACATACACAAAACTGCATTTTACTGGAAATGACAGGTATTCGCTTACTAAAATAATTCACGCAAACACAAGGGCAAGAAGCTCAGGCGGACTCTAGTCAATCAAAACTGACAAGCTCTAGGTCCATTCAAAGCATCGTTTTCCTTCTTATTCTCTTCTCATTAACATTATTTTCACAGATGTTAATGACTTTACAATATCTTGCTTCCCAACATTAAGGCAGCCAAAGGCCAAAGCCCTGAATAAGCAAACACAGTGCAAAGCCAATCATACATGCTCCATCCACGTGGACAACTTGCTGGGGAACCACGTATGTACCTGGGCAGGAAGGAAGGAAAGCTGGAGAGCAGAGGAGGCAACTCCTCTGATAGTGACCTCCTGATACCAGCATGAAGCGTGTCAGTATGCTCACGTGGGATGAATGTTGAACAGCTGATGTGTTGCACATGCATTCCCTACTTCATCCCAAGGTGGGCTGCTCTTGCACCTACAGCCTGGGTGTACTGCTTGCCAACGGATTCATTATCACGAATATTCCATCAACTATAAGCTTGCAACAACAACACAGAAAAACATACTTGAAACAGATGAAATAATGAAAACTGAAAAACTGAAAAAAGAAGGAGCTGTTTCTAAAGGGGTGTTGCGTGTGTTTGTTTGTTCTGGGTTTTTTCTGAAGAGGCAAAGTGGGCACTGAAGCAAGAAGCAGCTGCGAGGGGACACTGAAAGAAGTTGCAGTAGAAAAAACAGAGCTGTCAGTCAGGTCAGGGATTTCAAGACGACCACATTCCATTTAATTCTTACAGGAGGAGAAAGACAAATAGTGTAACATCGTCTGAAGGAAGATGGCTAGAGTTGCCACCAGCATTGAACAAAAAAGTAACTTTTAAATACAAGAAAACATCCTATGTATTTGCATTAGGTGGGAGGGCATATATTGCACAAAGGCTACATTACTGTTCAAACTATAGTTTCACTTCAGTATTTCCTTGTTTCTAGTGGTAAACAGTCCCATATAACAGAGTGAAGCACTGTTTAGAGACTGCATCACAAAATTTTTAATAGGCTACAAACATTTCAAGCATACATTTAGAACAAACATCTAAACCCCTCACAGGTCATCCCAACATAATGAATACATCATCAATACCAAACACTATTTATTTCAATCTGCAGAGGACAGCAGTTTTGACAATTCTAATGCTACTGTCATGCTTACTGATCTTATTCTGATTATGTTAATTAAGCATTGGGAACTAACCAACTCCCAAAAAAGTAAAACAAATATAATGTTAATTCAATCTCTGAAGAAGTATGTACTGTTTTAAAAGCTATTGTGTTGCACGTAAACAACACAGACCACGTTGTAGATATCATTAATCCCAAATTCTGTAAATATAATCGCACACCCAAAAGCCACTCCAGGAATCCTGCCTAGCAGTGTGTTTGGATTACTTTATCTCCAAAACTGCATATCTTTGTTTGTTCTGCTGAATTAGAATAAACTCTTGTGCAAACAAATCTAGAACGCAAAGATCTATTGAGTGTAGACCAATGTTATTCCCAAACTGGACATATGCCTAGCATCAGCCAGACTTATCCAAGACCACAGTTCTGTATGGGTATCACAAATAGCAGATCCCTTGTTATTGGGAATCATGATTAAAACCAAAATAATGCAGCTGCAATTATTTCGGTCCAATAGTCTTTTTTGATGCAGCTGGTGTTTAGCAGAACATCCTGCAACTTGCACATAAATTTTGCTCGGAAATAATTGAGAAACAAGGAGGACCCATGATGTAATTCTTGCGGTGTAGCCAACACTCAAGAGTGTTGGGACAATGCCTCCCAAATCTACCAGGTGGAGATGGAGATGGCTGTTAAGTAGGTGCCTTTTCAGTGGTCTGCATTGATTCAGAAACAATCAATTCATTCCTATGAAGACAATTGCATTATGGCAAACATCATTTCACAGGACTACATATACTACAGATAGATGTACAGACATTAAGCTTTTTCTTCCATAGGGAAGAAGTCTCAGTCTTAGTAATTTCCTACAATAGCTACTTTACAGCTACCAGAACATAATTAACCTCGCATCTCAATAATTTGTTGCTATCTGCTCTAACTTTCCATTTTTCAGTTTCGAATCACAAAGTAGGTCTTAAAGGAATAAGGAGAACTGTCGCTTCTTTAATGAATGTAAAATGCCATGACGAAAAAGTAAAAACAGCAACTCAAAATAATCTAAGTTTGCATACCTCGGCTCCAGTAATTTCTGCTTTCTTCGCTGCCGGCTAACTGGTCACAGTTTGCAGTCTCTTGTTATACAAGTACCACTACAGAATTAACTACCCAGAAGCCTGACAGTACAGTTAGATGTGGTGGCCCAAGCCACCTTAACACTTGGCTGTTAATAAAACACGTAGATCTACCACCTCAGCCCACTCATTATTCCTGGTTGAAGGGTAAACGATCAAGTCGCGTTACTTCCAGAGCAGCTTTCTTCCCGCTGAACCCTCTTTTGTGAGGGCCATACCCCCCACCACGCTCCCACCACCGCTCCCGCTCCAAACCAGCTTCTCGGTGTGGAATTCCCAACCTGTGCAATGGCACTCTGTGGCGCTCAGACAGGTGCCACTGCAAGGTAAGGAGGACTGTGAAAAGCCACCCCGCTGAAGTCCAGCCAGATACAAGTATACGTAATAGGTACTGCATGCATCTTTGTTGGAGTGATTTATACCCCTAACTATAAGGCTATATCCCCAACATCGAGTATATTACTTACCATGAAACGTGTACAGCTGCGTAAGTACACGTAGCAACTTTAAAGCACTAAGAAAGCTGTATTAAGTGACTGACATAACCGTGCAATAACTATTGCTGTTAATTATGATGTTGCAATTTGTCTACAATATACCAGCTTATTAAACATCAAGTGTTACTGCTACCCCTGCATTAACGTTAACCTGTTACACCTCAGCTGACACGAGGAATTTCAAGCGAAGAACACAAACCAGCTCATTTTACCTTACAGAGGCAACAAGGAATACGCCCATTTAAACTGTATGCGGTACAAAGCCAAATGACTTACTAAAAACTTTCTCCAAGGAACCATGTAAGATCTCAATTTGTTCAAATCATTAGTAAAAAGAGATTAGCTTTTCAGATAAACAGCTTTAGAAACCAGTGTATTTTCTGTGCTTCATAAACTGCACTTTATTTGAACTTAATTTCAAGGAGTTTAAACCAAAGCAGGAAATTAGCCCTCAGCAGCGCAGCCAGATTCACCCTCAGCATCTGAAGGACAAATTACAAACAAAAGAAAACCAAAAATGTCCTCCTTGCCAAAGAACATAATTCTGCTGTCTCATTACTGTTTTGCTAAAATAATTTAATTAGCAGCCTTCAGATACAGGAAGGCATTTATGCTTCATCAGGAAAAGAAGGGCTGGGGGGGGTGAATGGTACACGCTGTTCTAGCATACCAGGAACATGGCGTTGAATTCTTCCAGCTATCGAGCCAAAGCTGGATTGGCATACCAGAACTAAGCGCTTTTTTGATCCAGAAGAAAAAAAAAAAAAAAAGGCACACCAGGCAGTCTAATATTTGCATGCTCTTAACTGCACATAAGAAGAAGCAGTTCAGCTGAGGAGCAGTGCTGAGGTATAGTAGGTAAATTGGATGTTGTCCTTCCCCCTCCCATGCACAAATTAAAAGTCCTAAAACCACTCTGGTCCCCATCTTTCATTACGTTCTGCTCTGGTAAGAGCTGACAGTTGTCATTAGGGAATCCCATAACTAAGGCTTTTATACGTAGCTATTTAAGCCAATTCCCCGAGGCCACTCTGTGCGACAGCGTATTTAATTCCTGCAATAAAGTAGCAGCCTAGGCTAATTTCAGCATGTGTTTCCTCTTTAGAAACCTGCGTACAGCGGGGCTGCGCTCTACATCTCCAGGACAGCAGAGGCTCCTACAAGAAAGTACTACCCTTTCCTAAAACTGGTCATTTACTATGGTTTATTGCCTACAGCATTTAATTGCTCATCAGAACCACGCACAAGTACCCTATGCAGGCAAGAGCCCAGGCTTTTGAAAATCCTTGTCGTAAAAGCACTTGTACCATCAAATCAGAAGAGCGCTATCCACATCCCCAGTTCAAGTTTCTCATTAGTGTAGGAATAATCAGCTACCGAACAAGAAACTGAATTACAGTTTAGCTTGGAAATCCCCAGAGTTTGGGAATAAACTGCTTCTCAACCCCTTTTTGGCTCACATATCAGCTGTGTTCAACTCCACACAGGCATTTCTACAGCCCTCCAGTCCATTTTAGCCGTATAAAAATAATTTTGCAGAGCCAAACTGTACTTTTTACTTCACCAGCATAATCCACAGGTGAATAGGATAAGGCAAGTCTAAATGAACGGGCAGAGTTTGAATCGCTAGTTGAGATTAGCTAAAAATACTGCCATGATGCATAAACCCAAATAGAAACCTGCTCCCTCTCCCAGGGCAGTATCAATTCTGCAGTCCCAACAGGTGTAAAAAATAATTCATCTTTGTCACTAAACTGTATGAATATGCAGGAGGAGGAGGAGAGCTGTTGACAGAGAAAGTGCCGTTTGTACATAGATGCTTCCACTCTGCAAATCAGATTTAAAGGTGCTGGGGTACAGAGCCATCAGAAGCCAGTCTCTTCACCCAGAGGTTTCCAATGATCCTATACGTTCAATACTGCAAAGTTTGTCCCTATATTCTATATGTAAGTGCTTCAGCCATCCGAGGAAGCCTTTGAAACTCGGCCCACACTGAAAGAATAGTCTTCCCTGAAAACTCGGTTTCAAAGTAAGAAACTACCTAGATAGTGCCCGGGTACAAAGATCACATTTGTTTTGCCTTAGTTCCTCAAACACTTTGAACAGCAGTTCAGAGCACATACTCTATAAAACTGTCGTGAGAAGGTGGCACATATTGATGAACAGCTATTTACAATTACGGTCATTTAAGTGCCTTTTTATTGTAAATAGTGGGATTTGCAAGAACAGACACCAGAAGATCCTCAAGCTGCTAAGAGCTGCTGAATAAACAAGGGTAACGTGAGTGATTTTTCCCCGCTGCCTCCCATTTGAACTGCAGGGGCTCAGCCCCGCGCAGAAAACCGCCTGTTTCCTGCCAGCCTCCAACCTCTGCATCTCTCTTTTCTGGGTGGGAGCAGGGAGGGGAATTCAAAGGTGGTTTCTTTTGTATGTCGCATAAATAAATGCAGATTAAACAGCCATTTCAAATGAACACGTCCTTCCTAAGATAATTTTGTTGGAGCCTTCAGACAGTAAGGAAGATTTATTTTCCCAGCTCGCCGCTCACCCCGCCCCCACCCAACCTGCCCTCCATGCCACAGGGCAAGATGAGCCCCAGCATCTGTAATTAATGGCTTTGCATACTTATGTCTGAAGGTTGCAGGTCGGCCACAGCATAACAGATACCCACATGCAGGCAAAGAGGCAAATGCACTTACCCGAGAGATGGCCAGAGGCATGTTGAAATCCTTGCCCCCTTGAAGCCTGAAACCCCAAGGAGCCGGGCCGACCAAAGACACGCTGTAGTTGCTCATGATGTTTAGTATTCAAGGATCAAATCCAAAGAACTGATGCCTGTGGAAGAGGATTAGAGCTTTAATTTAAAGACGATGAAAACAAAAGGCACTGTCTACCGTTCTGAAAGCCTTCTTTCTTCGTCTGTGTTCCCCTGCATAGCAGAAAAACAGCCCAAAAAACCACACCACGTCCGTCTTTACTTGTGCTTTTTATTCCTCACCTGTTTTCCTCCAAAGCTACGGAAGAAACATAACTAGGGAACTAGTAACACAGATTTGGGACTTTGAGAACTTGGGGTGCTGAGATGTTTGGCAGCTATTTCTTACTAACAAAATACCGGGGGTGGGGGTGGTGGGGGGGGGACGGACGACCCACCCAACATGAAAGCTCATCTTAAAAAAAAAAAAGTCAATGTTGAGACAAGCATGAATTAACAGTATCCCTTAAATCCAAGTATGGAAGAAATTAGCACTACTGGCACATTCATTTCTAACAAAATGAGTGTCATATGCTTCCATGTCATCAGCTCACAGCTTGTTTCTAAACACATTATGTCTTGACAGCTTCAAAACGATGTCAAAACATCACAACTTTGAAGTTAATCAGAGGAAAATAAAATCCTTGCGACTTTCTTATTTTTATAGCATAGCTTCACATTGGTAGAACAACGCTACAGACAAATCCGATATTAAAACCAACACTCAAATGAAAGCAGTGAACTAAAGCAAAATACCCACAGCCACAACTTAACGCTGAGGCAGCAAAACCCAAGGAAAAGCCAAGCATCTCCCTCCCCTCCCCCGCAAACGTGGGCTACAAATTACCTTTAAAAGGCAACAGAAGCACTTAATTGCCGTCCGGGCGTTAAAGATAAGGGCTTCAGTTTCCCCTGAGATAAGTAACGTTACAATGACATCTTAGGTAGTGGATGCCGTCTATTTTTGTATGGTTGAAGCCAGGCAGGAGCACACCAGGGCGGGCTGGTGTAAGACTACACCGGGGCACAGCCAGATTCCATACTCGTATAGGGACATTTAAGGCGGACCTTCAGTCAAGCAGAAGCAAGCGGGCTGCAAACCCCACCGAGCTCCTCAAAGCCCGCTTTTACCTGTTCGTACACCGCAGGGGGGGTGCGCGTGCCTGTGTTTATGTGCGCGATTTTTTTTTTTGGAGGCGGTGGGTTTTCGCAAACGCAGCCCAGCCCTGCGGACCTCCAGAGCGGGGCTGTCCCACAGCCCCCGCGGGTGCAGGGAAGGACATTTAATGTCACCCCTTGAGAAAGCCATCAGTAACACACCCCTTTCTGGGTTCGCCTCCCAGAGCCACAGAGATCTGCTGCTCAGACCCGCTTCTGAGTCAAACGGCAAACTTTTTTTCACACCGACAGCCACTCAGGTAACCAGAACGGGGCTGGTGGCACTGGGCAGAACAGGATATATATTAGGAAGCAGAATAGGGAGCTGGTAACAGAGGTGCCTGGGTAGTCCCCGACGTGCCCCTGCCTGTTGGCACCCAGCAAAGGGGCAGCTCTGACTCAACCCACCCTTAAAAGTCTCAACAAGCACCAATATGCAGATGGGGAAACGCTGAGCTGACAAGAAAAAAAAGAAACAAAAAGCCTCCACCAAGCTTGAGTTGGGACTCTTAGGGGACTCGCTCGCCACTAAAGCAAGAACTGCGACTCCGTTAATTGCTCTGTGCACTGAATTCCTTATAAAAAGAGGATTTTAATGAGTCACAGATTTCTTTCCGTGCAAAAAATACGAATTTTTGTCATTCCCTCTAAATGAAATCCACCGCAGTGACAGGTCACTATAAATTACAGACTGCAGAAGAGCAAACCACATCTAGCGACCGACACGCATGCAGTTCATCGGCACAGGCAGACGGCTTTACCTATCAGTTAAAAGTGAAGCACTTGCGTAGCGCCTTTTTCTTTAAAAAAAAAAAAAATAATAACAGCTAGTTCCAATAACAGTTCTTTTTCATTTGTAGCAACTACAAACAGGAGGGAAGAGACTGGATGCTGAAATGCCATGCATCACTCTCAGCATCACTCATCTTCCCTTTCTCACCCCCTCCGTTCCGCCGGGGTCTGCATCTCTAGGCACACAGATACGCCAGGCAGGACTAGCAGACAAAGGACATCTCTTCAAAGTTTAACTTAACGAATTTCTTAAAATATGCCAGGGCAACGTCTAAAAGAAAGTATCGCAACCCACCAAACCCCGCTTCGTGCGGGGAACGTTGCGCAAACCAACCGGCTCAGGCTGAAAATGGTGCAACTTTCACTCAGACGATCAAACGCTCGGCGGCTCTCCTTCGGGAAGGGGGAATTTCAAAACCCAGGCAGAAGCGCTCGCAGAGCCCCAGGGACCAGGGGGTGGCCGGGGGGGGTCCTCCAGCCCCCCGGGAAGGGTGACTGTGCCCAGGGTGGGTGGGTGGGAAGCGCCAGCACAGGCCCCGGTACCCCCCCGCGCTCCCTTTGCCCAGCTCCCCCACCGAAACCCTCCAAGCGCCCCGGGAGGGGGACCCCCACGGCTACGGCGGGCTGGGGGACACGGCAGCCCCGCAGAGGGCTGGGGGTCGGTCCCGGGCGCCCCCACAGCCCCAAGCGAGCCCCGTCCTGCAGCCCCACGGGTGTCACGAAGCACCACGGCACCGCAGAGCCCCGTGCCGGGGCAGCCCCACGGGCACCCCCGCACGCCCGGCGCGGGGCAAGCAGCCCCACGGGTACCCCGCAGCCGCGGGACGAGGCGCCCCACGGGCGCTCCGAGTGCGCTGCCCCCCGCGGACAAGCGGGGCACCGCCGGCAGCCCCGGCCCACGACAAACCGCACACCCCTTTTAAAAAAAAAAAAAAAATTAAAATTAAAAAGAAAACAAGTTAAAATGAGCACCGTGAAGCTTTAAAAACCCCGTCCAACCTGCTGAGTTTTTGCTCCCCACTCACTCGCTCGCTCACCCACTCACCCCGGCGGCGCGGTGCAGGGCGCGGAGAGGAGAGGACACCCGCGGCGCGTCTGGGCGGCCCCGGCCCCGTCCCCCCGCTCTTGTTTTCACTTCCGCCTCCCGCCGCCGCCGCTCCTCCCCCGGCCCGGCCCTGCCCGGCACCGGCGGGACGGGACGGGACGGGACGGGGCGGCGGAGCGGAGCGGAGAGCGCGGCGCGGGGGCTGGGAAGCCGCCAAAACACCGTTCCCGGGCGGTCCCGATTTTATTAATTTATTTCAATTTTAATTATTTTTTTTTAAATAGAGAAATGCACCACCACCCCCACCACCCCCTTTCCCTTTGCTTCACAGAGAAATAATCAAGGCGCACCTGTGAGGGACAAGGACGGGCGAGCGGGGAGGGGGTGCCGGGGGTCTCCGTGCGCCGCTGCCGCCCCCCCCCCGTCCCCCGCCCCCAGCCTGCGGGAAGGGGGCGGTGTTGCTGATGGGGAGCGGGGGGAAGCAAAGGGTCCCGGGCCCCCGCAGCGCCCCCCCGGCAGCCCCCGCCGTGTCAGATGTACCGCCGCTCCCACGCAGCCCCCGCGGGGCGGGAGGCGCTGCCAACGGGGAGAGGGGCAGAAGGGGGGTTCAGGCTAAAAAAGCGACGCCGGCACAAGAAAAGAAACGGCTGTGAAGAGGCCGCGAATAAATTCGGCTCGGAAATTAGTAAGGGTCCGCCAGTGAGGAGGGGAGGGAGGCTTCTGGCGCAGCATCGCCGTGGGAGTGGGTGCGAGAAATCAAACTGGTTCTCAGGTGACGCTTGCTCAGGTTATGTTATAGGGTACGCTCGCCTGCGAGCAGAGCAATTATTTAACACAGAGACTATCACAGAGTCATTGAATGGTTTAGACTGGAAGGGACCTTGAAGATCGTCTAGTTCCAACCCCCCTGCCATGGGCAGGGACACCTCCCACTAGAGCAGGTTGCTCAAAGCCCCATCCAGCCTGGCCTTGAACACCTCCAGGGATGGGGCATCCACAGCTTCCCTGGGCAACCTGTGCCAGTGCCTCACCCCCCGCACAGTGAAAAATTTCTTCCTGCTGTCTAATCTAAATCAGTTTGAGGATCCAGAAGCTTGCTGAGTCTAAAGCAGGACAGACCCAGCGGGGGAGCGCCCTGCTGAGCTTCACTGAGCTGGGCACTGACGCCGCCACCTCACCAGAGGGAGGGATAGGGCAAAGATGAAGCCACAGCACTTCAGTTCCATCTGGAGCTGCACCGCACAGCCAGGTGAGGCTTGAGGTTCATAACTGTCATACTTCACATGCACTAAAAGTCATTACGAATAAAAGTGGCTGTGAAAGAAACGTGCATCTAACGAACAGTACCACCAGCACTACGACTCAAAGGATTTCAATCCCCTCTCCAGGCGTGGATTTACTGTGGAGAAAGAGTGCAAAAGAAAGCTTTAAATTCTTATCACCAGCCGACACAACACGCAGTCCTTATCATGGATGGCCCTGCTCAGCCCCTCTGTCTGCATTTAGGAGGAGGATAGCACTGTCCCTCGCTTCGGTTGTCACCTGTGCAGGCCCCAAGTTTGGCCCAGCTGTGCCCACACGGGCTACCCTGAGCGGGAGCCCCCAGGCTGGAGGTGACGCTGGGGTAGGATGTGCACGAAACTGGGGCCAGCCCAGTTCTGCCAGTACAAGTTATGTGAACTTTAATAGGGGTATTTTAACATGGTCCTGCTGAGCTGTGTGTCTTGTCAGCTGCTGTGACTAGGCCAAATGCATCTCAAAACGCATCTCAAAAATTAAAGCATCTAAACCCCACAGTAATGCAGCCGAACCACTCTTTCAGAAATCTTTCTTTACTCTGCTCTTTCCCTGTTAAGCATCTCTAATCAGGCAAAACTGAAAATCCCCATCACACACACAGACTCTCTCACATGATTTTAGTTCATGGAGGTAAAAATTCCCCAACACAGGGATTTTTCATTGTGTCACAAGGGCCTTAGGTCACTCCCATGCTGTTTTATTTATTACAGTAGAAAAAGCTCCAGGACCCCACTCCCCAACGTGACTCACGTGACATCTCCAAGGTCAGCATGTCCCTGCACTGACTGACTGGGTAGCGATCTGCTCGCAGCTCACCAGAGCGCGCAGCGTGTGGTCTTCGCCTGGAATACCAGCTAGCCACATTAGTGAAAAACATAGTTTTCCACTTCAGTTCTTTAAAAGCCTTCAGCTTTTCTTGATGGAGGAGTCACTTGCCCGAGCTAGCTGCGGATGCAGCATCTCAAGACCACGTTACATTCTTTCATCAGGACCAAAGGAGAACTTGCGAAGAGACTTTCGCTGGTAGGCGTTGCCGTAAGTCTCACCCTTGGCAGGACTGCGTGCTCTCTGCACCATACCCACCCACTGCAGCCAGGCCAGTGCCACTCCCAGCCCAAAGCTGGCAGGCTCCTCTCCAAGTCCGTCACCGCTTCTCTGTGGCGTGATCGGTTTGTGACAAACGGATCTGTTTTTCCTTTGCCTCCAGAGACAGGGTACAGAAATTAGAGGCAACTCACCAGTTGGAGACCTCTCCATTCTTGGTCGTTTTTCAAATATTCTCCTCTTTGAGAAAAAGCTTTTCATTAGAGCTGAATAGTGAAATAAGAGATAGCAAGTTGAGCAAGAAACCTCAGCAGCAGCCAGAACTGTGGCCTGCCTGTTCTTCCTACCACCACCGTATTTTAGACAGAGCTTGCATTTTTCCCTCTGAACAAGGAAGGAAGAAGTCTGGAAATTAATTAAATGCAGTAGTCTGCGAGCCATGCAGATACAGCCTATCTCAAAATTACTCAGGCATTTAAGTCTTGTTTAAATGCTAATGAAATGCCTTAGGTGCCAGATAATGGGCACTGCACTGCTCTGACAGCCAGTTATCACCTGCGGTCCTGAAGTACAAAAAGGCACTCCTAAAATGGAAAAAGCAGCCCATAAATTATGAACAGACTAACAATGCACAGTGAAATGATTCTCAATTAAGCAGCAGTTAATCTAACATTAGCTTTCCGTGTGCTAAGGCACTGAACTACCAGCGGTGCTTTCGCTGCACTGCTACTTTCGCTTTTGCTTTTCGTCCAGAGGTAAAGCTAATGCAAAATATTTACAGTCAGCGTATAGCTGGGAGTTCAGCATAAAGTAACCTTCTCTTACAAGAGGTTAATGCAAATATCATCTATAGCCTCACAGCTTGTTTCCAGTTCCAAGATAGCTCTCAGGCCAAACAGCAAAATAAATTAGAGATGTTCTGAGTGTTTCTGAGAAGTGGGGGCTGCAGTCAGCTTTTGACAGATACAGAGGGCAAGCTGTTAGGCTCTGGTCATGCTGAAGCCCAAACTGCCCCGAACTGGTACCACAGAAGCACTTTTATTTTTGTTTGTTTGGTGTTTTGTGGTTTGTTGTGTTTTGTTTGTTTTTTTTTTTCTTTTTCCTGTCCCTGGTTTGGAAAGATACTCAGTGCTGAATTACATCCTCTCTCACACATCCTGTCCCCCACAGTAACTCCAGTTAGCCTGAGGACTTCCTCGCGTGGAGCTGCCGGCGGAGCGGAGGGGTACAGCGTGGCTGGCCAGGGGGTCAGGATGCGGCCAGCTGGGCAGCTGCACCCACCCAATTCACTTCGGGTCGACTTTGTCAGACAAAAAAAAAAAAAAAAACCCCCGNCTTGTCACCTCCTTTTTTCTCCTCTTAGAGCCCTGGTTCTTCCTTCGGCTGTGCCGACCATCTTCACTTTTCATCAGCCCGTTTTTCCACCAGGCGTGTTTTCTTGCATTAGTGCTTCTCTAGCTGTCATCCTCGCTGCCTGCCGGTCACTCACCATGCCGGTGGTCAGGACAGTTTTTAAGCCCGTGGCTTTCATCAGGTGGAAACATTAACAGCGTCGGTCTTCCGACTTTAGATGGTTAGCCATTAAAGCTCTTAATTTTATAAATAGATTTACAGTCTTTTTTTAATATCCTAAGTTCTTTATTTTAGCTTATCAAGCCTTCTTTATTTTTTCTTTATTGATGCTTTTCTTTTTAAAGAAAAAGTAATATTTACTAATAAAATACTCCTTATTTATGGTGTCCCCCAGAATCTTGGTAAATTGTGTAAACAAAGGAAATAAGTGTATGTTATTAGTGGACTCCTTTGTAGTGAGTGAGCGGACGCATCCGGAGCCCGGTCATTCATGGAGAAGCTGTAAGCTAGGCAAATCTGGTTTATCGCCTCCTTCTCAGGTAAAAGAAGGACCACCTATCTGGAGGCCACGGCCCGCGCTACAGGTTAAACATTTCCTCCCCACGAGTCCAAATCAATGAAACAGCAACTAAATCTTGTCATGTCGGGGAACACGAGAAGCCTTTTGAGGAACTCCAGGTTACGAACTTATCATGTTAAACATGGCCTGTTTTAAGGACTGAAACCAATCAGAAGCTTCTCAGTACATCGCAGCCTGGACAGCTTCACCCTCAGCCCCGCTGTGAAGCATTAGCCTCATTTTACAGATGGTGACCAGAGGCAATAAACATTTATACATGCGAGGAATCAACTGTCAGATAAAGAATTGAAACCAGTTCTTCCAAATTCCTGCACAGCTCCTAACTACCGGCTTACCCAGGCTGACATAGCCCTTCAACCACAGCCGTGCACGGGAAGAAAAAATAAAAAAATAAATAAATCAGACTTAAGATTTAGCATTCTTGACAGAGACAAGCATGTTACGGGAGTAACGCCTTCAGTCAGCTGTACTCTTACCTTCTGAAGCATTTCAAAGCTTAAATTTCCTTTTTGTTACCGGCAGGGAACGGTTAAGGCAGCAAACTGTGGCTTGGTGTGGCTTAATTACAGTCCATCAGCTGCGCAGGAAGGGCTCGCTGAGTGATGTCTCTCAGCTATGTTTGACATACACCACGGAACACCAATTAAGTAGGGTTTGGCAGGTAAACAGCCCAACTTTCAGAGTGATCCTTGGAGTTATTTATATTAATTAATGTAATGGGAGAAGAGGTGCAGCTTCGCCTATAATCTTTTATGTAATGTATTGCCGTAGCGGGGGAGGGAGCGGGCGCAAGCTGTGGCACGAAGAGCGCTTTGCCTGGCAGGTCGGGAGCAGCCCAGCACACGGGTTCGGACAGACATCGCAGGAGGGGAGCAGGCAGCTCCCCTGCGTTATTCCTACCGGCACCACTAATTCACACAAGCACGGCTAATTCACACAGCCTCTTCACAAGACAGGTCCGTTCTGCAGCTCAGGCAGAGGCGCTCGGTAGATGCCCTTCAGGGCTCAGCCACCAAGACCCCCCCGTGTCACCTTCACCAAGTCGAATCGCTTCAGCCAGTTCACGTAACTGAACTGATATAAAAATCAGTGTAGTGCAAGCTAGTGAATTTCCAGTGCATCAACAGGTCTAACGATACATTTACAAACATAAAAGAAGAAAAAAAAACATACCTTTCCTGTTGCGTTGACTTAACTGACCTGGATTTTGTAACTATTTAGGTAAAACCATACAAAAACCTCTGCGTGCAGAGAAACGACTGTTGGCCTTTGTAACAACTTCTAAAGTTGTATTTCTCTAGGAAAAAAAATAATAATAATGAAACCAACCATGAGAGCAGTAAGATCTGAGAACATGTCAAGGAGATCTTATTTTAGCTGCTGCCCACAAAAAATATTAAAGCAGCTAATAGCTATTCCCACAGTAAATAAAATACAGCTAATCTTTACTGACAGAGGAGAAGGGAGAGAAAAAGAAATCCCACCAGAGAAGCTCATATTTGTACATTTTAAGAATTTGGACCAAATTTACATACACCAGCAGCATATTTATGTGTGAATTATGTTACAATGATTTATATCCCTCTTGCTGTTTGTGAAAATGCTGGTTCCTTGTTGGCTTTGCAAGGTTGGCTGCCACATAGGTCTGGGTGTCACCAGCAGAAGAATGAAATCCACGCTGTGCCAATATTTTTGGCTGAAGCACCGTACATAAATCAGGAAGAGCAGGAGGGATGGAAGGGACCGTAGGCACCTACGAGCATCCTGCATCTCTAGCTGGCAGTCAGGAATTGTCACCTCTCTATGCGCTGCCCGGGTGGATCCAGGAGTCATCCAAACATGAAGTGTCACCGAGCCCAAGCCTTTCCCTCCTGAGGTGCTATAGCGTTTCTTCCCAATCAAATTTGCATCTTAAAAGCGCTTGCACTTTTCTGGTCCCAGCTGTTCCCATCGGAAGGCTGTCCTCGCCTCTGTTTGTTTTAATGGCCAGCAACCTGCATCTTATTTCCAGACTAAGTTTAGTCACAGACAAATTTAAATAGTTCTTCTCCCTCCCCGCTGTTTCCCTCGCGTATATTTTTAGATGGAAACCATATCCCCTGTCAACCTTCATTTTCCTGGGCTGAACAAGTCGAACTTGCCTTGCCTCCATTTGTAAGGGAAGATTGTGGTGCTCCTGGTGATCTCAGTAGCCTTTCTTTACACCTGTTCAGATTTGTATTTTCCTTGGACGCGAGACATCGAAATCATATATAGCGTCCTGAGGACACCTCACTGATGTCATCGTCTGTAATGGATTTAGTGTTTCCATTGGAAACATCTTGTTTGACATGTCCCAGAATGACATTTCCTTCTTCTCTAAAGGAAGTCATATCGCTGCTCCAGAGGTACCAGAGAGTTGACCCGTCGATTCATTTTTTTCTGCTTTTCTTCCATTTTCAGCTTACTGATAAGTAATCTCCAGATGTGTGCTTTTGACATATATGCTTCTGAATTTATCTTCATTGCATTTTTGTTCTTCCCATAACATTTGTCAGATCTTCTTCCCTCCTGATAGTGCCTCCCAACTTTTTGTCATCCACATATGCCATCAGCAAACTTACAGCCTTTGTGCCTAGTTTACTGATGAAAACATTAAGCAGGAATGATTCCAAGACCTATTAATTTTATAACCATATATTTATATAATTATATATATGTACATATATAAACTCCATTAACCACCTTTCTGCCTGGTACCTTTTGTTGCAGCATTACCTGCTGCAGTCTTCCTGCTCACCTTACATAAAACTGATGGCCTTCAGCAGCACGAGGATTGGAGCAGGACGTCAGATGCTGTCCTAAAGCCCAGACAAATGGGATCTGACACATTGCTTTTGTTTATAATGGCAGTGATGAAGAAAGCTGTGAGGTTAGTCCGACACGCGCTGCCCTTGGCGAGTCTAAGAAGCCAGGCTGGGAAGAAAGCACAAAAGTGCTGCAAGAAGTGTCTGTGGTGATATTCAGGCCGGACCCGGCAGGAGTCAAAGGCCACTCAGAGGTCTGAGTGAAGAAGGAAACAGAGAGAGGCAGTATTAAAATATAGAGAAGTTTCACGATGTCTCAGATACAAAACATTATCATGCCAATGTTGGCAAAGCAGCAGAAGCAGAGAACTTAGCAGTGTCAACAGCAATTTGTTTCAAAACAGGACAGGGACCAAAAGAAAGGTAGGGAAAACAGTATTTTAGGCTTGTTTTAGGTTTGTTAAAGCAAGGTTAAAAAATTCTCTTACACAGATTAAGGAAAGAGGAAAAGAAAGAGAAAGCTGTTGTTGAGAGGCAAATATCTCTCATCCACGCTTTGTATCAGCGAGGTGGTGGCCTAACGTGGATGAATCAAAACTGTGGATATCTCTAAGAGCTTATTTACTATACCCACCTGTGGAAAAACATATAAGCCAGTTCCTATAGAGGATGGACAATATATAAACAACCGCAAGTGAAGCAGGACCTAATGCAATTGGCTTTATGTGCCGCCTTGTGCAATCCGCAGCATCTGTGCAGCTACAGGTGGGACATGTAGTCAGATTAATCAATCCAGGGATAAAGAGGAGCTGACAGTACTTTGGAGGACCGTGAAGTGCCTGCCACGTATTAGCCGGGCACAGGCCTGCGCTTTCCTTCTCTTCCTATGAGGACAACCCTCCAAAGCACAGCAATACAATCCCCTCATTCTCTAAGCTTCCATATTAAAGAAAATATGACAGTAACAGGAGGGTGGCATCAATCATCTTTGGCACGGCGTACATGTCAAATGCATGACCCAGGTTGCACAGCAGTAGCTGCGGTGTCTGGGCTACACGATAGAAACATATATTAGAGACTAATTAAAGCAACAGATAGAAAGCTGGTAGACGAAAAAAAAAAAGTGAAATCGGGAGGGGGAAGACTGAAAAGTTTTAGCCACCACCCATTGCCTCTAAACTCATATTATTTTTAAAATACAAAAGCAGAAAGCCGGTAGGAAATGTTGGTGCCGGTAGAAAACTTTCAGCAAATGAAGGGCCATGGCGGCGCCCGGTGTAAAACTGAAGCCTCCTGAGCACCGGGACTGACTCAGGCAGCCTTGTCCTAATGCTACTGCTCCGCTCCACCATCAGCTTGACTGAGACTTCAAAGCCTATTAAAATCAAGTAGAAACTTTCTGCAGCTCTAAGGTTAAAATTGGCACTGGGCTTTGTCTCGCATTTCGCCTCTTCCCTAGCCCTGTAGCTCGATACCCCTTGTTAGCCCGCCCAGGATGGCTTCTGTCCCTCTGGAGAACATTTGTCACCCGGGACCGCTCCAGCCCCTGCTTATTTCACAGGGAAGGAATTTTGGCAGTAATTAGCTGAAGTGAGTTTCTGGACCTTCAGCCTGTTTGTTTGACCTCTGGAAATAGGTGGCTAATTCAAGGACAATGGAAGCTGTCGTGTTACCTGTTTCCAGCATGAAATCAATCAGCAGAGAGCGGGAGTGAAGTCAGCCTTTCTGTTTTGATAAGAGGGTGGCCAAAGCTCTCTGGAATGAGAGGCACTCCAGCAGCCACCCTGGCGCAGGGACGCCTGCTATTTATACACCCGGGGGGCAGGGCTGGGGAGCAAAGTGGTTCCTCTGCTCCCATTTTATTTTCATTTGCCTGAAAGTGAAGGGGAAGGGGGACGGCTTTTATCATCCAGAAGCATGCATGGCCAATGTGCTTCCTGCCCCCTCCCACCCCCCCCTTTTTGGCAGGGAAAAAAAAAATGTTATTATTATACATATGTCTAAATATTGTTTCACCCTGCAAAACCACAATCGCTCTAAAGAATACCCTTTAAAAAAAAAAAAAATACAATGAATCCTGTACCCCATGTGTAACGGTGCTGTACCTGGTCTGTGTTCTGCACCTCAGCAAAGAGAAGACTGCACCGCTCGGGAACCGGTTGCCTGAACGGCATGGAGGGATGGGGATAGCAAAGCAGAACAGCTGAGAGAGACATGAGGCACGCACCGGTTCGGATTGTATATGACAAAAGTCAAATTAACAGTGTTTCATAGTTTAATTCGCGTGCAGAACTATGTCTGAAACTCAATTATACACATCTTCATGCTAAGCCTCATTGGAACCAGATCCAAGTCATCCCAAAGGTTGGGATTTGTCAAAGTGACCTGAGACATAACTTACACTCATTGCAGTGTTTTCTGCCTTGAGGAAGGGAGCGGTAGCACTTAATTTCATTTGAAAGTGCCCTTTTCCTGTCAACAGAGATAAGGCCCAAGAGAGTCACATCCAATTCTCCTGTGCTAAATATGACAGAAAAGAGTCTTTGGGAAAAGAAGCCCAGCACAAACCCCTAGGGGACACTAAATGTAAGCTTATTTTAAGCATCTTGCATGGTCTGAACAGTTTACAAGGCTGTTCCAGTTGCTGAGAAGTCAGAAGTCTCGGTAATAAAGACCCTTGGGAAACCGATCCAGCAGTTTTACAAGTTTACAGTGCTGCTGGAAAAGGGCCAGCGAGCTGGTCCCTGGAAATGAATGGAATATTTCTGTATTACCTCATATAGCTTGCAACACCGTAGTAGCGGAATAACTCGCAAGCGTTACTGCATTCATCGCTGCAGAATCTGAATAATCCCGGGAAGTGCAAGCGCAAGCGGCTATAAAAATAGTTTCACCTCTCTTTTGTGGGCAGGGTTTCCACCACTCCTAGCCTAGCAGGGAAAAACCTCCTTGGAAAGCCTTCCTCCGTGGGGCACGACCCAGACCCTAAGCGCGGAGCCTGGCCCTCTCCAAGGCAGGTTGCTTTCCCGTTCCCACCCCAGCCGGCTCCCAGGCGGGCTCTAGAAGGCAGCAATGCTAACCTTACCTCAATTCCTGTTTCTCAGTGGAATAGCCAGTAGTTTAATGACAATTCTCTAGGGACACAGAGGCACCTACAAGAATTACCAGATTAGCCTCTATAGGCTGCTTTCCCTTGTCCCGCAAACCGTGTGGACTGAAACAGCATGAACCAAACTCATTCCAAAGGGCACTAGGAGCCATAGGAGCTTCTCATTAATCTATATAGCTTAGGCCTTCTCATAGATTGTTGCCATTATGTTATTTTTAACACTAACAGTCACTGGGTATATATATCTATGTTTTCAAACAAAAGCATGGCTCCAGCCCAGAGGCTTTTTGCAAAACAATTTGCTGCTCCTTCCCCCTCCACCTCCTCTTTTCCTTCCCTCTCCACCCATAAAATTTACATCCAGATTCAGTTATCTCTGTTTAGCTGACAGGAAGGGCAGAGAAAAAAAAAATTGATGACAGATTTAAGAAAATAACATAACACGTATGCAGTACATACATACCATAAAATGTTTTAAAATGCCATAAGCCAAAATATGTCCTAGGAGCAGGCTAATTGGACTTATTTTGGAATAGCTGCTTTTAGAAGAAAAAGAAGATGAGAAGAGCCGATTGCAAAAAGAGAGAGCAGAGCACATTTTCCATGCCTCACCAAAACTTTTGCAAAATTGCTTCCAACCAGCTCCATTTGCGGGAGGGAAAACAGCATGAGAAATTACTTTTTTCCTTCTTGCACAAATCAGAACTTGACTGCCGAGAACAATACGCCCCGTCCTGCAGGTTAACCTTACAGCCTCGGGCACTCTGCTTGAAATGCCTCATAAAGCAAACAAATCCTTCTGGAGTGAACCACCTCCTTATCTATTCAGCGAGAAAGGAAGAGGTAAAGGATGAGCGATGGCAGGAAACCCGCGTTTCATTCCAGTGACGAATTTTGACCAGCCTTTCATTCCTGTCGCTGGAGATGCAAGTGCTTAAGAGGACCACAAAGACAGGGATGAATGTACACAGCTCCTTGTAAGGAGTGAAGCTCTCTTTTTGGCAACTAAACGTGTTTCCACTGTTGTTCAGTCATCAGGATCGCCAGACAGAGGGTGTGGGCTTATGTTTCTTCTTTTTTTGGGTCTGTCTAGCCAAACTTTTGCATAACTTCCCCCACCCTGCCTCAGTGATCTCTCTTCAACGATTTGGGCAGTCCGTCTGCACAACTTGCGTGTTCTGGCTAACCTGATGAGTGATTTCCTAGGAAATCAGCTGTGTCAGGAATGCCTTAATCCCTGCGTAGGTGCTGATCCAAGGGATGGGGCAGGTCCCTGCATTGCCAGGGACAACTCTCATCACCAGAACCAGCTACTGGGGTTGAAGTGGCCTTGGGCAAGGTGGGCACGCCGAACCGCGACTACCATAATTGTGGACATCCCTAGTAGGCGGGGATTCTAATCAGTTGCTTGGGATGGTGTTAGTAAGGTCTGACTTAAGAGCAAATGCGTGGGGAAAAAGGTGAATTTAACAGCCATATAGAGTTATTGCAAGCCCAGAAATATGCAGGACTAAAAAGCTAAAGAAGCTTTTTGTATGATGGAAGTAGATACAGATGTGAATGAAAGATAGGACAAAACAAAGCATATTGGCTAAAAGCGGGTGCTGTAGGACTCACTCCATAGCTCTCCTGGATAGAAGAGTCCCTTTGCTCGACTACGGAAATGAAGTAGATTTTATCTCCGTACACTTCAGGAAAGCATCAGATCTAGGATTGCTTGGGAAGTTATTAAGCAAACTGCAGGAAATGGGGATGACTACAAAAAAAATGGAAAGTTGGTAAGAAACTCCCAAAAGGGAAATTTCAAAGAAACGCATGAGTCTCTGTAACAGCGTTTAGAAGGGATGTATGGGGCTGCAGGAGGGCTTCGTGTGGAGTTTGAAACAGAAAGTATTACATATCCCATTGGCTGTGCTAATGCCAAAAATCTGTTTTCTTCTTTTTGATGATAAATATCTAGGGGGGATATTCTTAACCCAGAGAGCGGGTGGAATAAATTAAGGCTGGGCGTTGGAAGCCTTGCAGCCATCAGAGGACTGAAATCCTGGAGCAAACTTCAGAGCAGCTGGGACAAGGCCACCTCACTGATTTTTCTGGACAGTGCTTCGTCTGTTTACAAAAGACTGTCTGGTATGAGCAGAATAGGAAAGCAGTGAACAAGGCTGTGTAACACAAGTTGGCTTGCTGTAGGAGAAATCAAATTTAAAGAAAATGCATTGTGAGTTCTCCATGTGCTTGAATACAGGTAGATCCTCTTCTCACCCCCAGACAAAATTCTTGACCTAAGTGTCATTTCTGAAACATCTTCAGTTTTCTCCAAATAAGAGCAGCCTGGCCTATCAAACTTACTGCTACCTCCTCATTCTTAATCAGAAAGAAAAACTACTGAACCTGGAAAACAGTTTCAGCTGTTTATTTCAGCCTGCACCTTTGGAGGTTGCTGGCCAGCCTCTTCATGGACAAATGTGGATTGTGAACTGTGACTCGGTCCCTTTGGCCTTAGGAAGCGTTTTGCTCTCTTAAACATCTCCCTTTCTGTGTTAAGAATGACAAAGGGTTGATGTCCACTGCCTGTTGTGATGGGGGTTTGCTCTTCAGGAGCAAAACCAGGAGCGCCTCTTTTCACACAGCCTTGCAACTTCCTAGCGGAAAGCTGCAATTACTCATCCGTGAACTGGGATTGTTAAGGCCAAGACAGAAAGTCTGACAAATACCTTGTGAGGTGCTTTGATATCATTCAGACTGCAGGCATTGATACAACTAGAACCTATTGTATCTGTTATCAGGAATAATAATAGACACTTGTCCTTTATATGCCTTAATTGGTTTTGGAGGACAGCTATTCTCTGAGGGGAACAGCCTTGAATAATTTTACATTTTCACGTTGTCTTAAAAATTTGTGATATTGAACATAATCTTTAATCCTTGAAACATTTAAAAGACCAGGAATAAATTACTGGTTTATGGCTTTTCCCTCTTTCCCATATCTTTGGGAAGTATCAGTTTCTCTTGCTAAGGACAAGATACAGGATGTATCATTCCAGTAGTGATCGTTCCGCACATTCAACTTTCTTCCAGTGGCTAGAAACCTGGCTTGACCCTAGCTAAATTAAAAGGAGGAACTAAAAGAAGCAGGAGTTTTAATAAAAGTAACATTGCATCAGGTGCACAAACTTTCTGGAACAGCTAAAGTTTGCAAACAGAGTCATGGATTTTGGCAAAGCACTGGCATGCTTTGATGGGGTCACTGAAGGTGTAAAGTGACCACAAGACATTGTATTTGATTATCTCTTAGATTTATGGAGGATTTGCTTGCTTGGAAAGAATTTTTAGAATGATTGGCATACACAATTTGTGTAAGCTAACGGTGTTAGGATTTTATATACAATTCTATTTATATACAAATTGGGGGTAGTTTCACTGCTTGATCTCAGCTCGTGCGTAGGCAGAGGGTGTGAGTCTCCATTTGCTGCTTGCACGTTCATTTGGACGCATCCCCACAGCGAATGCCAAATGATCCCACAGCAGAAGGACAGCATTTTACTCCCACTGCAGACTGCCAGAGATACAGTCAACAACCACCAGGGCAATAATGAAATTGCTCTACTGAGAAATGGCACTGGCCAGCAAGGAACGAAACAAGATTTATTAGTGGCCTTTACGTAATGGACACAGAAGACGCTGTGTACCTTTATTCTAATAATAGCCTATCCAAGTGACAAAAGGGATTTAAAGGAAAGAAAGCTGTAGGTCCTTGGTGCTTTAAAAAAACATCTCCCGGGCTCTCAGTGTTTACTCTTTATCTCTTTGCTCGCCCTCATCTTTCAATGCCACTCAAAGGCATGTTTAGGCCATGTACATAAATGTCCATAAATTCCCTGTGGCTTACAGTAAAAGCAAGGAAAAAAGTATTCATTTATTCATTTTAAGATTTGAAGGGGACTGGGTGCAGTTACTCTGTTGACATTTGGTTACAAGCCCTTCTTCCAAGGGAGAATGATCTCTTCCCCAGATCTCACCACCAGCCCCAGGGTCTCCTGGGATAGATAATGTTGTAAAGGGATTGAACAAAATCCTCCCTTTTCCCATAGGTGTTCCTCAAAAATGGATCTTGGGCACCTTTAAAGGTAGCTAACTGCTTTCTTCCCTCTGCAGGAGAGTAAAGCTACACCTAAAGGACGGACCCCAACATACCTCAGCAGGAACAGAGGAACAATAGCAAAGAGCTGAACACAAATGCTTCCTACTTTAAAAGTAGGGATTGCTTACTAGAAAAATGATGAGAAAGGAGGAGGATCATGCCATAGGGCTTTTAGCTTTTTTCTTTTTTGTTTTTAAATGCTAAAGGAAGCAGTTTCACAAGGATGGAAACAACATGGGGGGAAAAGGAAAATGGGCTGAAGATGGAGAAGCAGATGAGAATCAGAGAAACAAAGCCTCTTACCTGTGTGCTGAATGTGGGAGTGGAGGAGAAGATATCACAGGGTTTGTAGGTGAATTTGTTGGATTCACTCCGCTGTCTCTTGCTCTCCAGCTGGGGGACCTATGCGAGGGGCAACCCCATCATCCCTGCAGACAGAGAGTTCAGAGCAATAGAAATTAAAAAAAAAAGAAGTTTATTCTCACTAAATTTAAAGGAGAAAAAAGCAGCTGAGAAAAGGCTGTGCTAATGCATCCCACAGGTCCACAATAGTTTTTGTTCATCTCTTGCTTTAAGAGTGATTTCTAAGGCACATTGTTAGTTAAGGACTATATTGAGAACTGAATCAGAGACAGAGATAGGGGAAAAGAACTGAAAAAATGGCCAGCTCTACAACAGAAAGCAACAGGTAGAGAGTAAAGCATGATTTTTTCCAATCCCTCCTTATCCAGAAGCATTGACCTTCTGAAATTAACTTGGCACTTAGTTGCAGTCTTCTCAAGAGCCGCATTGCCCACCTTCCCTCTGGCTTTGTGAAGGACAGCCAGTGCTCAGCAGGACATGTGGCTGAGAATTACCACCTAGCATTGTTCAGGCTGGGGAAGTGAAGCGGACCGTGGAGCAAAATCTGTTTCTTCATCAGATGGGGAGGAAAAACTGCTGTTTCAAAACCATTTTAGTTAGGAAGTAGATATGGATACTGGATGATAACTGCAGAGCACGACGCAGGATCACGTCAGCTGGCAATGTTCTACGTGGTGGTCCTTTTCCTAACAGGGTCAACCCAAAACGTACTTCTCTGCTTAAACATAACAGAAAACTATTTTATCATTTGCAACCGTCTAAGCTTTATTTTGCCAATTTCTATTTGCGGCATTTCAGCATTCTCTCCCACAGATGCTGCCATCTCCTCTGCTTACAGCTAATTCCTCATGCGCTGCAATTTCCTGAGTGGCCTCTTGCTTTTTCGTAAGTTAAGCGTATTCTCACTGTCTAATCCAGGATTTGCGCCAGTCAGCTAAGGGGAACTAGGCTAGGCCGTACATTTACTTTTCAGACTTTGTGAAGAGAGTCTGCTTTAGTTTCATAGATGCTACATTAGATTTTAGCTTAAATATAGATCTTAGTTTTATAGATGCTACCACTTGAGCCACACTCCTTTTATAGAGGGGGTCTGACGTATTGCCGAAGCTGGAGGAGAGGCAAAAGGGCTTTCTTCTGGCCCAGAGTGCATGCTCTCTTGTGAAACGTGATGTAATAGAGGGGTTTTAATCTAAATTATGGCTAGACTGTGTGGGTGCCAGGATTTGGAAGTCCCTTGTGCCACTACAGCTGACACCTGCAAGAACTTACTTGAGGATTTGGAGCATCTGTGGTAAATTTAATCCCTAAACACAAACAGATGAAACTCCCTCATTCCTAGCAGCTCAGACAGCAGTTCCCCAAAAAAGAAAATAAAAATCATAAATACCTAGAGCGTACTGAAAAAACTCTTCTATTTAATATTAATAATAGACATATATGTCTAGGAGAAGAAGTGGAAAATACATAAAACGGCTTTTCCCTTTTTGGAGTTTGTCTCTTTCTGGCTCCCACCTGCATCCTTGTAATCTTAGTACCGGAGATGACCAAGAGGGAGAGAAAAAGAGAGAGGACCATTATCTAGAATGAAAAAAAAATGACCTCCTTCTTGTGGTCACAATAAAGCCCCTTTTCTTCTCTGGGGTTTGCAGGACTCAGCAGGGGACAGTGAAGTCAGAGCAGAGGGAAAAAAGGAGATTTTTTTCCTGCCTGAGGAGTTTTAATCTCTTTGAAAGTTGTTGGGGCAGCTTCTGCTCCTTGCATTTATCTCTGTTCTTGTAATTCTTTTTTTTTTTTTTTTAAATGAGATGTTTAGTGAGTTCCCTGCCCTCCTCTCAGATCAGGAGGCTGACTTGTGAAGATGCACTGCTGTTCACATCTCAACAACAGAAAAGAGCCTCTTTGAACAGCAAACTAATTCCCGTTTTATTTTAGGGACACAGTACTGCGAGAGGGGGAGATTCGCGCAGAGAGGAAAAACAGCAACAGACAGAAAAGGAAAAAAAATCTTCACAAAGATCTAACTGATAACTGAAAAACAAATAAAGGAAAAATTCTATTTCACTTGGTATTTTAATGATGTTTTCATTCTTCGTAAAAGTAAGCTTTAAAAAATAGCCTTCTATGCACTTGAAGATCAAACCTAATCCTGACATGGTTTTTACTGGACAACCTGAACTCTTGGCTAGACTTGTCTGAGACGGGGATTTCAGAGTCTCTTCCTGGCTTTCCTATAAAAACGCATGATGATCCTGGGCAACTATACTATCAAGAGCATTGCTGTGGGTTCTCAAATGCAGATGTTACTGCTGGAAAACGAAACCTCACTGATGACACCTAGTGTTTTCCCAAATCACAGTTGAGAAGACTTCTTTAAAGGGTACCCAGGAGGACTCTCCTTCCCCGGGTGACCCTGGGAGAAGAGCACCAGTGGGTGAAGATGCAGTTTATGCCCAAGGGCTTGCTTTTCCACAACTACGCCCATGACGAACACCTACCAAAACCACTTTGCTGCCATCATGTCAGTGGGGAAGGAGACTGAATCTCAAGGGATTCACATCT
Source organism: Himantopus leucocephalus (assembly GCA_003993805.1). Classification (NCBI taxonomy): domain Eukaryota; kingdom Metazoa; phylum Chordata; class Aves; order Charadriiformes; family Recurvirostridae; genus Himantopus; species Himantopus leucocephalus. The sequence goes on along the minus strand of RSEF01000004.1, from coordinate 44,301,019 downwards.
GCCGAGCAAGAACAAAAGGCCACCAGCTACAGGTTTTGCCACTTTCCCAGCAACCTGGTCACCAATTCTTCGAGAGGATGTTTGTGCAAGGTGGTTTACTTGCATAAAAAGCAAATCAAAGCCTTAGATACAGTAACATGCAGCTTCCAGGTTCACTACATTTGCTGTAAACCCATGACAGCATCTGGTAATAAAAACCACTGGAGGTGCAAGAAGTGGTTTCTACCGATCTTCAGTAGAAGAAACAGACTTCTGACTGTGGATGTACAAGGAGCCTAAGAACAGAAACTTCTCTTTTAACTAGTTTGAAGAAGCAGCTATAATGAATTTAACAGTGACCTCTTTTAGCAGCAGGTATACGACTGTGTTTCCTGACTGGGCCTATTTAGCAGCTGTACAATAGCATAGTAGAAAAAAATCTGGAGTCAGATTTTTCAGCTGATGTGAAGCACTCAACATCAATATTATGATATGAAGTCCAAAAACACAGCTAGGAAAAAGCCAGATCGGGTGCAAGCCCCTCATACAGGAGTCCTGCTGGTTCCTGCCAAGCAACAAGTGGAAAGCTTTGCTGGTTGTGAGGAGCACGAGTATAGAGCATCACACATCTTCGTTTCCGTCTTCCCACTTTGGGCACGCAGAAAACCAGCCAAAGCCACTGAGAGGATCACGAAAGAATGAAAGAGTGAAGAGTTTTCCCAGATCTCTTAATCCTCAGACACCAGCCCAAACAAACAGGAGCAGTCACATGCATCACAAAAGGCTGGTACCCAGACTAATTCCTGCAGAGTCACAGACAGTGGATAAAGCTTTACAAACTTAAAATAAAAAAAAAACAAAGCCAAAACCCAACCAAAAACAAAAAACCAAAACCCAATATGTTTTTAAAGCCTAAGAGAAAAGCATTGAGACTAGCTGAAAAGGGGAGAGAGCAAATTTGTCTTTGTCTTGCACCATTGCACACAGCAACCTGTAAAATTCATCCTGGGTCTATAGATCTTGAAAGCAAATGAAGAAAGATACAGAATTCACATGTGGGAATGCAGATGCTGAGAATAAATCAGCAGAGACATTTCAATAGAGGTGCAAGGCTGGCAGAGCACTGCATTGGCACAGCCTCTATTTAACAAATGAATCCTCAGGGCAGCATATTTCTGGGAAAAGCTTTTGGTCATTCCTTTCTCACCACTCCCCTGCACCCCGAGTGAAGCGATGACTGAGTATTTACAGCCTGGCTGTGTCAGGGGGTTGACAGTCCTGATGATTTAAAGCATGATTCTACTAGGAAAAGCAGCTCTGTGAATGATAACCTCGTGGCTTTCTATTTATTGCGTCTCACTGATTTCCAGATCAAGTGAACTGAGGGAAAAAACCTTACAAATAACTCAGTCAGATTAAGTTCTTTCATGCTTACCCATCAATGGCAATTAACAACCCATGAGTCAAGCTACGTCTTTTTTTATAACTGAGCAAGCCAAAACTGAAAGGTTCAGAGTAGCTTTTCTACTTTTGTTGTTTAAATGAAAGAAATGCTTCCCTCCAGAGCTCCCTTCCCTGCAACGCACAGCTCCTTCCTGGCAGCAGGGTACCCTGGAGCCCTTTTCCAAAGAGGAGAAGCTCCAGGGTCTCCTCTCCCAGATAGCAGAAGAGGGAGAAGGGGATGCTGTACCTGCTCATTTCTTGCTTATTGTAGAGAAAAGCAAACTTCAGGCACGATTTTAGTGAACGCATTCCCCTCTACTATTTTTTTAAGCTCTCCTCCCCACTCAAACCTGTCCTGTACACTTGAAATACCCGTTGTTCTTTTACCTTAGTCCTTCTCTGCTAGCTATATATGTTGCATGGCAACATAAATCAATAAGTCCATCAAAGTAGGTGGAACCAAGCCAGTAGAAGAAAAAGAAAAAACAGTCCACTTTTTTCCCTATTAATCTGGCCCATGTGTTCTCCATTTTCTTTTCCATTAGGCAAATAGCCATTGAGTAGTCAATGCTGTATATAATATATTGCAAAAATGTAACTGGGCAGCTTAGTTCAGCTGCTTGAATCATGCGAGGCCATCAGTATTTTAAGACTGCCTCTCAATTTGCTCCTGATCAAACTCTAAGGGGGCTGAGATTTCACGGACCAAGACCAGAGCTGGCCGCAGAATTTTTTTGTTAGTTTTTTTTTTCTTTTATTCCATTTTTGCACGAAAAAAAAGAATGCAGAAAACTCTGTTCTGAAGAGATTTTTCAGTTTTGTTTTCCATCAAAGCAGAAAAGCTAGATTTTCTTTTGCATTCTTTCCTCCTGCTTGCCCCCTTCTCTCTGCTACATGGCCCAGAGATCTTTTTCCATCAGTTTTCTTTGTTATGCTGCAGCTTTTCAAAATTTGGCTATGTTTAGGAAAGCATTGGAAAACAACAAAAGGAAAAATTAAAAAAAGGGAGAACTGCCAAGCCACAGATGCAATTGACTCTGGTACCTTCAGTGAGGAAGCACGGAAACCAAGGAATAACGCTTTTAAGATGTAAATACTTCTTTTAGAAGTATTTCATGAGGACTGGGAGGCAAACAATCCACATAAAGCAAAGCTTTAACATGTTTTAAGGAATCTCGGCTCTGCTTTCTCACAGGAAGCTGAACTCAAACTTTGACCTCCAGTTCCTCCATCTCTCAGCTTTAGGTAACAGATGGGATCCTGAGATGCTTTTGGAGCAATGTTTCCATTTTTACCAGTTAAAAATGGAAAAGAAGGGGGCTCCAGTAATCCCCAAGGAAACATTGCTTCTCTTTGGGCAATGTGCTTGAATGATAACTTCTATTAAAACAACAACAAAAAAAAGATTAATGCGGAAAGAGCACAGGACAGAACCAACACTTTGATTTCAACTTTTTCTTGCTTGTGCTCACTTTGCATTTAGGGTGCGTGGCCACTATCGGTTCTCCTACAGGTCAGAGCACATGAAACTAGGAATAGAGTAAGAAGCACCACTTCAAAAATGTCTGTTTTAGAAGGCTGATTGCTCTTCAATTAGCACATAGATCGTCTCTTGATAAACTCCCTTGTATCTCTGAACACAACTAATGGTGAGCTGCAGTCTCTCCCAGAAAAGATCCTGAAAGCAATTAGTGGAAAAATGAGTAACTATTATTAATAGTTACATTTTCTACACCTGCTGCTTTAATAGCATCTCCTGCTGCTATCTCATCCATTATCTTCTAGCAGCATGATGGGTGGCCACGAATACTCATCAGACTGGGATTTTTGTACTGCAGTGAAGAATTGGCTCTTGTTAGCAGACAAATAGAGAGGCAGAGTGTTCTTTTTGTCTTTTTATAAATTTTGTCTATCTATCTCCTTCATCTGCCCTCTCTCTCCTCCTCATCACTGCCAGCATACAAGCATGTGTTGACAGCAGCAATAATACGGTAACGGCACCGTAAGTGGCAAGGCAGCTTTTGGCAAAGCACATCAGTTACTGGGATTCAGAACATGACAACCAAGGAGCATCTTGATTAAAAGCTTAATTTTCCTGTACATCTCACAGTTACTGACCTGTTAGTGGCTGCCTATATTACTATTGATATTTCAAAGGCAAGCTTTCGAAGCCACAGCAGAAAAAAGATATTTTTTCCTTGTTTATAGGATTTAATAATTTTCATGATAGTTTTCTCCCAAGCTGTTTTGTAGCAGCAAGGTTGTTAGAAGCCAGTTCTGTACTTCTTGCTGGCTGCAGCAAAAGTTATCATCAGCAGTGATTTTGCAGAAGAAATTCAGCTCACCTATCACCTGCAGCTCCAGTAATTGGAAGTATCTTTTTTTTTTTCACCTGGTAGCAAACACCAAACATTTTTGAATCCAGATGTAAATAAATAACGTCCAGGTATAAGAAAGCACCAAGGGCTGCAGGACAGACTGGAAAACAGTGCTAGAGATTTTTTCCAGGCCTCATAGTTGTGGTTTATGACTACGTGGCGTTGAAAAAAGCACTACACCTCTTCAGTATCTCCTATGCTAACAAAAGCAGCTGAGAAACCCCATAGTTGCCTCTTGAACAACAGAAAAGAGGCTCAACTACAGATGTGTACGGAAGATTTCCTCCTGGGAAAATAGCCCTGTAACCTCTTAGCACCATTTTCTGGGTCTCGGGGAGATAAATCTGTGCTGGGAGGAGGAAGGTGTGAGGCACAGCACAAACCGGAGCCTCTGCAAGCAGGGGAACAGCAGAGGCTCTCATGGCCCCAAGCTCCCCTTGCTGCCTGTGTCAGGCCATCGTGGAGGGGATGACAGGGTCAGCGGGGCCGTGGCAACCACCAGTCCATGGTAAAATGACCTACAGCATGCCGCACAGCCAGACAGAGCACCAGGGAGAAATCGGTCCCTCCAACAAATTCTCCCTCATTGCATCAATTGAGCACACACACATATATATGCAGCATTGAAAGGCCACACTGCCAAGCACGTCCTTCGGCTGCTGCCCGCCGAAGGGATGCTCTCTGCATTATCTGCCCCCTCAAATTTGCCTCTCCTTTTGAACCTTTCTTTGCAGTGTATTCGGGGGATTTCTTATTTGTCACATCTTGTTCACACTGAAATATTCCATTATTTATTTCTTGTAGGAACCCAGAGAAATAAAAAGAAACATTACCTGATTCAGAGCTGTTTCTTCAAACCCTTCCTTGGCGGGAGTGCCCCTCCCAGCCCCAATTTGCAAGGGAGAGCAAAATCAGGCTGGTGTTGCCTGACATTAACTTGAGACACCTGCCACGGTGGCAGAGCTGTAGCAGAAGAGTGTCTGAAAAAAAAGGCTCAAGACCTGAAACCAACTGAATTATTTTCCTTTACCCTGCTGTGACAGTTTTAGGCGGTTTTCATCCTGCCTCCCTTTATTCTGCACTTGGTTCTTCCCCTCTGTATTCCCACTTGCTGCTCTCTTCTGTGCAACTCTTCCAAGTTTCAGCTGACACGAGTAAAATTCTCTCTCATTTCATGCTTTAAAATGCCATCACCTCTGTCTCCCCTCCCAAAACAATGTGCCTCCACTGCACAATAGCTTTTAGCTATAGCATAGCCTTCAACTGGGTTGCATATCCATCTTAAAAATTAAATTTTAGGAGGCAGTGATCCCTGCTGCTTTTCCTCTGGACCAGACTTTGCCAGACACTTTCTCATTATGTCACTCAGATTCTATTTCATTTTCCTTCAGACTAAATATTGCCGCAGATACCTAACACTTTCACTCTGCTGTATAAAAATAGAGAGACCTTTCATCCACTTTTTTTTTTTAATCTATTGCAGTTCATGTGCAATACAAAAGAAACCTTTGCAGCGAGCGTTTCTGGTTTCTCCCCAAACTACCAACCAATTGCTTGCGTTTAGAGGGCTGGAGCTTAGCCCTTCGTTATTAATGTGGTGAGAAGTGTTTCCATTCACCCCAGTGCCCGGGAGCTGGATATAGCCTCTGCGTCACCTGAAATCCAAGAGCACCCGTGTGGCATGTGGCACAAGATATTCCCGGGAGCTGCAGGCTGGTGCCTGGTTTTTAACGTGCTCGTTTCCTCTCAGTGCTTTAGAGCGGCATGAGAATAAAAGGCTATGTTTTTAAAAGATATCGCTGCTTCAAATTGCAGTAACATATGTGGCTTTCCCCTGGATAATGCCACTAAAGAGCCTTACAAGCTATAAGGACCCTTGTCCTTTATCTATAAAACAGCCTCCTTGCTTTCACCGCTCCCCTCTTTTGCTGCTAGTGGAACTGGGAAAAGGTGTTTTTACTGGCAAAAAACCCCCGTGAAGTAGGTATGGAGACACCCATGACGAACTTTGTGTGGAGAGGGGCTCAGTGGGACATAGCCAGGGGTTCAGGCATGATATAAAATCCCTAAATCGATCATGAGAGATTTTAGAAATACCCGAAATGCCCTTGTTGTGGAAGGGAGAAGACTAAGCCCAAGGTCCCGCCTGCCCCCAGCTGCCTTTGCAGCCACACAGGTGGGGCAGAGGTGGGGGCATTTTGGGTCATAGCAGCGTGGAAGCACCTAGGACGTATGAGCTACAGAAGCTGAAGTTAACGAATGAAAGCTTTTTTTAGGTGCATTTTCTCTGTCAAACACTTTCCCTCGATAGGGGTGGCAGTACCGTTGCGGAGGCAACAACCGCAATAGTTGACAGTCTGCTCAAGAGCAAGCCCCCTTCCCTGGCGTGTCATGACCCTCTTTTGCTCACCCCCTGTGGTGTTGCTTGTGGGGCTGCACCAGATGTGGCGATACCAATACAGCTGCCGCAGCAGCACATAGCTGTACGCGTTAGCCAGGAAGAACAGCGTATGGAGAAAAGCCACTCATTAAACAGGCTATTACTTCATGCAATGAATTCCAGGAAAATGCGTTATATTTTGATTACGGGCATTCAGAGCGGGAACTGCTAGTACAGCACTTGAGATAAGGAAGAAGCCAGATAGACTTAAATAGCACATCTTAGTATGACTTATTATGTAATTATCTGCCCCCCATCACCGCGAGGTCTGCATGTCTCAGGCAGCTAAAAATAGAGCAGCCTCCCCCCGCTGCCTTTCTCTCCATCCAGCCTGCGGGAGGAAAGACTTGACTCACTCGCTTGTGTTTGGGTGAGCCCTGCGAGCCGCGCCGGCAAAGGGAAGCAAAGGGTCACGCATGCTGGAGCAATGCTGGGCTCTCCCTAAGCTGCAGCAGGCAGACAGACAGACAGAGAAAAATACATTCACAAGTTATTAGTTGACCTGAATGGCCCAGAGGCTGCCCCTGGAAAGTGGTGCTTCTCCATGCCCCGGCTCTGGGGAGACCAATACCTCCTGCCAGGGCACCCCATGCTCCCAGCCGCTCTGGGCTGCAGAAAAACACCCAGGGATTGTAGCCACTTACCTTTGATTTTTTGAGGTTTGCTGCATCAAAAATAGACCAAGGCTTTTCCACATCCACCTGTCCGTGAACCTACGGGAGGTGACACCAGCCTGCAGCAGTGGCTCTGGCAGGGCACACCGTGCTGGCAGAGGCAGGACAGGCGCTGGGGATGACAGTGCTTCGGCAGGGCAGTACGAGGACATTTGGGCAGACGTGCTGCACGACCTCATCCTTATCCTCATCCTTGGCCGTTTCCTTTCAAAGACAGTACAGCCATAATACTGATTTTCTAACAGGGCATCCCATGCAGCACACTCACAGGATGTTGGGACTTTCACTATCGTTGCCAATGTTTTATAACATTGAGACTAGAAATTCGATTACTATGCAAAAAAGGAAACATCCTATAGGCTGGAAGAGAAGCGTGAGCAACACTTCCTCCAAATTGGTTATTAAAAGAGGTTATATTCTTTGGGAGAGAAGGCTTGGAAACCCTGCCCTTAGAAATACCATTTTTATATTAATTTCTGGTTACTGCCATGAGGCATACCGGATTAAGGAGTGATGATAATATTAATCCAGTGCCCGCTATTTAGTCATGTGTCTTAGAGTGGGTCCCAGGCATATGTTTTGGTGACAATTCCAGCTATGCGTTTGAATCCATCATTGAAATTCACTGCGTTATGCAAGTAGAAATATTAGGTGGCAAAATCTGGCTCCCAGTTGAGATTCAATGTCACAGTTCTTGCATTGTTTGGATCTAGGAGTTTGTTTTGTGTTTTTGATGTAATACCTACAGCACAAACCTAAGTATTTTAGTGATTATGACCACGTGCTGCAGTCAGGGAGGGTGAAGGGTCTGGTGTCTGGGCTTGGGCTGGGAAGAGGAGGAGGCTGCCACAGCACTGCTACTGTCTGGGCACACGCTTATGCTATGTCCCAGCCTCTGCTGATGTTAAATGAGGATAATTACATTTACTTCCCTCCCAGAAGAGCTGGGAGACAGCTTGTTGATAAGTTATTCCCCAAAGTGCTTGCCAACTGCTTAAACAGTCTATAAATATTTTGCAAATACTCTTTAACTGCAAGAACATCACATTTCCGCTCCAAGTTTTTCAGGCTTTTTCCCAACTTCCCAGCAATGCTGCTGGAAGAGCAGGGAGAGGGCAGGGGCACACCAGGGTGGGAGAGAAGGGGGCAAGGGTGCAGACTAGGGCATCCAGGGGCAAGGACAAGGACAAATGACCCAGGACCTCCACCCAGGAAGAGCAACCAAAGCAGCTTTGCAGTTCACCTGTGGTATCCACTGGCTTCACCGCACTGCTGTGCCAATGGGATGGAGCTCCTGGGTTCAGGTGGACAGAGAGGGACTCGTCAGCTGGGAGAGGAGACCATCAGTGGAGATGATGCAACCTCAGTGGGGCTCCAGGGAAGGTGCCCACCAGGCAGCGGTCTTCCAGTCTCTTGCACTCTACAAGAACTGGAGGGCACCAAATGCAATTACCGGGCATTGCCTCAAAACAAGCAAAGGGAGGCTCTGTTTTATGTAAATTGCAATTAAACCGCAGAGCCCATGGGATGTTTCGGTAGTTAAGCTTTCACATGAGCCCCAGAAGTGATTCCACAAATCTGTGGAAGCAAAAGAGGTCTGTGAAGCCTTACTAAATACAATTTCTGGGGCAGAACTGCTGAAGGCTGGGAGATCATAGCCAGAAAGTATTGGTATCTGTTTTGCTTCTCTTTCTAGGCACTTGTTGCTGGTCACTGTTGGAGACAGGATATTAAGTCAACTGGACCCTTGGCCTGAGTTTGTATGATTATTCTTTTTTTCATTTCTCTGTGTAAAATGTTTCTGTCTATTCAAGCTGGAGAGCAAAGCTTGAAAAGGTCAAGACTCATGAAAATCCACTGTGGTAGTCCTCTGCTTTTTACGCAGTTTCATGATTATTTTAGAGTCTGGATTGTTTGAGTGTTTGCAATCACCCGTCCTGAGCCTCACTGTGTCCTCTGGAGTCCAGGCCTGGACTTTAGGAGCATGATGGAGGAGACTTCTTTACTACCTGCCCTTTACCTTGATGTGTCCATTGATTCACACCTTCAGACTGTTTTTCTCCCTCTTTTCCCTTGAGTCATTGAAACTGCTGATTTCTCTGTTGCGTGTGGTATCAGAGTTTTCAGTATTCTAACACCGATGATATTCCAGCAGTGCACAACAGACTTTTCTGAAATCGAGGCATGTGAAGAAGAGAGATTCAAACCAGCAGACTTTGTGGAGTTGTTAAAACCACCCCCCAAATTTTCCATTTTCAGCCCTTCTCTTACACAGGTTTGGAAACAGCACCTCAGTCGAAACGGAAACATGCTGTGGGAGTTTCTCATCTGGAAACCTTAGCTGCTAATTTTTGCTGGACAGGAAGAGCTTCACCCAAAAGCAAATGTCTCGGTGCATCAGCAACACCAGAGTGTGGCATAACAACCCAACCGTGAAGGACTGTCTGCCAGGCACCTTCAGCAGTGCTCAGAAGCTGTTCCAGGAAAAATCATCATGCGGGAAAATAAATCCAGACCAGCACAAAAACAAAGGCTTTCTGAGGAAGCATCCTATGCCAGCAGGGATGCATGCCAAGGCATCCAGGAGAAAAAAAAGAAAGAAGGAAAAAAAAGAAAGAAGGAAAAAAAGAAAGAAAAAAGAAGAAAAAAAGAAAGAAAGAAAAATACAGAAAGAAAGAAAAAGTAAGAAAGAAGAAAAGAAAGAAAGGAAAAAGAAAGAAGGGAAAAAAGAAAGACAGAAAAAAGAAAGAAAGAAAAAAAGAAAGAAAAAAGCAAAGAAAGAAACAGGAAGTCACTCCCAAAACAGGCAAGATAGTGAAACCATGGAAAACCACAGAAGGCTTCTTTTCACTTGCCCATTTCCCTTGGCCTTGCAGACCAGCACATCGAGTAGACTGAAGGCTGGGAGGATAAGACACGTAGCAGAGAGCCCCAGGGGCCTTTCAGGGGGTTCGGCACTTGCTGCTGGACTCTCTCATGATGCAAAATAAGGTCTTAAGCTGCACTGCGATTGTAAACACAACTTGGGGCCAGCAGGAGAAGGCCAAACTAGCTCAACTCCCAGCCCCAGAAAAGCATGTGGCTTCTAGGCAGCATGACGGCAAGGAGGGAAATATAACAAAACGCAGGCTCGGCCCGTCCAGGCAACTGAAGCTCAAGTTATTTCCACATTGCAAAATACCTTAGGGGACAGGCAATTTTTCCATTAAAATTTGCAAAAAGGATGACAGAGATCCTACTGGTCGCTCAGCAATTTTTCCCCTCAGCAAATCGGAAGCAGTTACTTGCTTGATGGCTGTACATCGTCAGGAAATTTGCTGCATCTCCCCAGCAGGACTCCTGCCTTGTCCCCTCTCCTGACAGCCACCCATGCACTGACACTCAGAACAACCCCAGCTTATTCAAAACCATCAGCAAATTAGTCATCTCAAGACATTTTTAATACAAAGATTTGTTTCTGTGGGTATTTGCACTTTTAAAAAAATTATCATTATTCTGCTGAAGCAATCAGTGTCTGAGAGTGGCCGCTGATGGCTGCCACTGGGGCTACAGCTGGCCAGATGGCACGACTCATATGAGGCTTGAGCTCAGTATAAAACACAGTTTTCTTTTGTGTCCCCACAATGCACATGCCCCAGGCTCAGAAAAAAACCCCAGCACTTAAAACCCCATGTAATTTTCAAAGTACATTAATTCAGACAGTATACGCTGTCTTGACTTATTCCTGTGCCAAAATTGACACTTCGCTTGCACAGCCTGTTTTCCTCCCCAGACACGTGTAAAGATAGCAGTCATATCCCCTTCGGTCTTTTTCTGCTGGGTTTAACAAGGCAAATGAAGTTTGCTCTTGCAAGAGAAACTTTTCAAACCCCCTTTCCTCCATCCTGCAGACGCTTGACTCTGGTGACAGTGACCCAAGCATAACAAAGCTGCCAGTGACTCCGAGTTCATTTCCATTGGGTTGCCCATAGATGGGGTTAGACAAAAAAAACTGAGTGTATTAATTGGTTGAGTACAGCTTTTTACATCTTTTATGAAGATGGAGCTGGCCATTTTGCTGCACTCCTAGTGGCTCAACAATTTCCACTATAAGCTGCTGTTTTCATTTGGTTTACATTTACCGAACTCGAATGTGTTCAGTCTCACATTTTCCACACTTGTAGTGTGCTCTGGGCTGGATTTTTTTTTCTCCATCACAGGAAATAGGGATCATTTGTTTCCAAGAGCACGCCTGTGGAAAATTAGCTGTTAACATTAAATACATCCATCTGTTCCTTTGAAGAGCTTTACCACCTGCTTACAGTGGAAAGGAACCTGAAATTTGGCAAGGAGAAACTCCAGGGAGGCATCTTCTGCTGTCCCCATGAAAACCTACCCACACTTAGTTCCCTATAAATTTCTGGAAAATACCATTTTCATGTGCACCCACTAACACATGTGTCTGACTGTCCCACAGGGATCAAACCTGCTCCTTGGCACGGAGGGAAAAGGCTGAGGCGCATGGCCCCGAGGACCAAGCACCAGTGGTAATGGCAGCAGCCCATCTCCTCATGCGTTATTGCCTATATCTTTGGCTTGTTCAGTCCAGCAGAAGGTTCTGAAGATCACAAAGGTCTTCTGAAGCTTTGCTCTAATGTGAAGAACACATCTAACTTTTTAAATAAAAATGTCTATGCGATACATAACCACAAATAAAGTGTTCAAAAGTTTTAGAATAAAAATTTCAATGCTTTGTATAAGACTCTACCAGAAATTTTCTCTCAGGAATTTTTGCCATGAAGTATTGGTACCGGGATTGCTGACAAGCAGATATAGCCTCACGCTGGCACAGGGGAGAATTAGTAACGGTGGATTTACACGACTCTGACATTTTGCAGTTAGCTTTTCATGTCCTGCTACCACCTGTAGCACTAACAAGTGCAACCAGAGTGCAGACATGAGTGCAGCCCAGACACATCATAAAGCAAGTAAAATACATGGACAGACATCTGAAATCTGAGTAAGCCATAGTATACGTTAATACACACGTAAACGTGACAGGCACAATAAAAGCATCCCAGCACCAAACTTTCCACTTAAATCCTTGTCCGTTCAAGGTGTGCAGGCAGAACATTGATGTATAGACTGAGGTTATGGATGAAATGAAAAGCAAGAAATAATCACCAGCTTGTGTTGAGATGACCAGGAGGGACAGCTACAGCTCAACTGCTTCCACCTTGTCCAACCTCATCCTGCAGTTACATGTACATGCACTTGCTGAACCGAACCACCACGGTCAATTTTGATCTACTCCTATGCGAGAAGGGAGTCCACACTTCAAACACTGCATAATACACATCTCCCCACTATCTTGTGTGGCTTTCATGTATTTGTGAAAGAACCAGACAAAAAATAGCAAGGATAACCTACACAGAGAATCAGTAAAGAACAGCTAGAAAAAAGAGATGGGCGGGGGGGGGGGGGGGGGGGAAGTTGTGGCGGGTGGTTTTACTGGAGGGACCCNGAAGATATTTGCCTCCCAGTATTTTCTGGTTTTGCGCATCACATGTCACCTTGGAACATAAACATTTTTCAGACAGCAGAGCGGAAGGGTTTTCTTGTTCAGGGGTGTCTCCCAAAAGGAGGGAAATGGATGGATATCTGGGAACTGAATGAGCTTTCTGGAAGAAAGTTGTATAGATCCTGCTTCATACTAACCCAAGGCAGCAAGATTCAAGTAAGCAATATTTTCCTTCTTATTTGAAACCTTTATCTAAACATTGATTTAACTATAAAAAATAAATTCATTGTCCATGGTAAAAAGAGAACGTTTACACTTGTGGTCTGAACTTTTCGTACTCGTGAAAACTGGAATGTATCCTATAACTGTGCTATAAAAATATTTAGCAAAAACAAACAATTGCTGGTTAACAGCCATTCAGATTTAGGACAAAGATCAAAGACTGCTGTCACAGTTCTAACGTATTGACTTTGGTTATTTTTTTTCAATTTTGTTTGCCTGATTCCTGGCATCTCAGTTGAAGTCATTTTATTTCAAAAGTTGCTGAGCAACTTCAGATTTTACCAAGTCAGTGAACTCTAGTTTTAAATGCTGTGCACTCAAGTAGGCACGTGCTTGATTGTATGTGAGCAGTCTCAATGACATGAAAGGAGCTGCTCATGTAAGTAAAGTTATATATGTACCTTACTATTCACTGGACCAGAGCACAGGTTTCAAAAGTTTTGACTCAACGTTTTTGTTCCTCCTCCTGGCTCCTGAAATTTATGATTAAATAAGAAAAACAAACAATGGCTAGTTTGGACCTGAGAATTTTTTATTCCATTTGAGTGAACCAATACATTCCTTTGTGAATTGGGAAGCAACAGTTAATATTGTACATTTTTACGTGCCATCTATTCTAATGTGGCAACAGAGAAGTTTGCAAAATTTTTCTGCATTGTGGTAGTCAATTTAAGACTCATTTGTTCTGTGACTGATGTTTCTGCAAAAATCTCACAGTGAATGTAATAAATCTGATATTTTATACAACTTTATGTTTTATCTCTAGTGTTATCTCATTTGCCATTCTAGCCTACATCAGTTGAAGTAAACAGTAATCTTGACAGTAGCTTCAGAAGCAATGGTACTAATAGTATATTACATTAACAGTATAAAAGTGAAACACTTCTTTGCACATACCTTAAGCACACTAGTTTTCTGAGACACTTTATTAGTACCAGCACGTATGCAAGAGATCACTGGAAAGTCATCTTGTAGACTAACAAGTAGAATGCAAAACTTTATCTGAATACAGAGGACTTTGTTTACTGTTACTTTAGGTCTTACTTTCTTCATCCCATCAGAAACTACAGCAATATCCTGCTTACAGTCTTACTAGTACAAGTCTGTCAACATCTGAGTGCAAAATCTGCTCCAGGGCATGTTTTTATGTCTTGGAACGCCGAATGCATTTTCTTATTGTTATTTAGAGCAATTACAACAGTAAAAGTCAGGTATGAGACTTGGAAGACTTATAGAAACCCTTGCTTCCCAACATCTGGCTCAAGAAGAAAGGAGATACAGCAACTGAGGATATTAAATGCAAGAAGAAATAAGGTCACTGACTGTACAGTTGACATAGGAAAAAAAAATCAGAGAAGACAGGTTCGGCAAAAAAATGAAAAGAATCACAGACGGCAGGACAGTTATGTTTAGCCTAGGATTCAGCCTCCCCCATTTTCCATGAACATTGTATTTAATTAACATTTGATTACTCATTATGGCCAAAACCACGCACTGGATGAAAGCCTGGCACCGAGGAACTGCAGGTGAGCATGTCCCCGTCCCAGTCCCCGCCAGCTGCCCCATGCAGCCTGCTCACTGTGCCGGTCCTTGAATGGAGAAAATGCTTTTGGAAATGCCGAGCTGATTGCAGACGACCTTGGCATGATGCCTGGCCCCGGCAGAAAAGCCGGCATCTGGTGGGCACAGCCTTCAGCAGCCCGGCTGTGGGTACCGCGGCATGGTGCTGCCCTGGCTGAGCCCCAGCTCCCAGAGTGACTCAGCGGGGCTGCACGCAGACAACCACACGCATGGTGTGGCTCCACCACCCTTTCCCCCCCGCTCCTCCACAAGGTAAGGAGGTACGTTGGCCTGGTTTCTGGTGAAGACCTCTAGACAGCAGAGCACCTCAAATCATAGCAGTGGGAGGAGCGTTAGCATCGCAATAGGCAGTCAGTCTCAGCAATCACCTCTGTAACTCACCAGAGGTGGTGGGGTTTTTTTTTTTCCCTAAAAAGAGCAGAGCCTATACCAAAAGCAAGTGTCTCAGTCCTCTCAAAGGTCTGCCATGCTGACACCCGGCAAAGCCTCAGGTCTGCGAATTTGGAGGCATTCCTCTCTCTCCCATGCTGCTTTGGGTTTTAGTTTGTTCTTCAGTGATATTGCTGTCTAGCTAGTTGCAAACAAGATTTGTGTTACCTTCTTTTGTAATAAAAAAAGAATTTTAAAAGAATATTTCTACGCTTTCCATCTTTCCATCTGTTTTTTGCATCAGGAGAACAGGAAGAGAGAAATTACTTCTGGAGACGAGGCAGTGCATACACAAAGCTTGGAAATGCTCTCAGTGGTCTCTGCGCAATCTAGGATACAGTCAAGGGGATAAACTGAGACTATGAATATAAACTCTCACTCTTGTTGGAAGTCTGAATGCTACTAGACTCACTGGACCAAATATTTGCACCATGATATCCAGATAAATACCTGCTTTCTACTAGGATATACTGATATTATATGGAGAGCAATACAGTTCAGCTTGCTGTCTATATTTGAAAGCTGGAGACTGAAAGGGAGGATGTGGGGAACATGTTACAAAAAGGGAAAATGAGTAACGAAAGGAAGAATGCATTTAGGAATAAAATGCTAGGAGGGTCTTGTGAGCCTGAGCCATAATGTGAAAGCACAGATAAAATAAGCGCAATCAGTAACCACAGATAATGATGTGACTGCAGATCCCGTAGCAAACACCACACCACTGTGGAGTTTTCTCCCCGAGATAATGTTTTACCTGCTCCGAAGGCCTCTGGTAAATGACTTGTAGAAGATGACATCCATTGGGTCGTTTTAGAGGAGAGGAAAAGAATCTCCTCTGAAGAGACAAGTGATATATAGCAGCCAAGGCTTTATTTTTATCAGTGACTTGTCAAGCCAGCTGTGAATGTTAACCCTTTTAATCACAGACTCATTAGGATCCATACATATTTAATCAAGACTGTAACTCTGAAGGTGTTCTAAATGCTTCTACAGGTAGTAGTGTAGGGTTTAGCATATAGCACCTTGCATTTCGACATTCAGGTGATGGTACTAATGCTGAGGTAAAATCCAGACTTCCAGCACTAAACTTTAAAAGCAAGCAGTCACTTCCCAGTTACACCATTAGTTTGTTTATTTACGTTTAGCAAGCTGCCTATTAAAAAACAACAACAAAAAAACCCACCCCAAAACAGACCAAAAAAACCCCAAACCAAAATTATTTTCAAATCAAATATATTTCAAATTATATACTGAAGGCTGTGTTTTTATACTGTATTTTTGTACCACTTTTTGAGAAGTATTGGTAAAGAGTTTGGTTTTTATATATATATTTAAATATTTGAATAAATTTGAAAATAATTTGATTAAATGATAGTTCAGATCATCTAGCTGTCTGCATTATCACTAGGGCTGATGGAAGCTGTGGTCTCATAGTGCTTCCCATCACCGTCCAGAAGAGAGCTGCCAAAACAGGAACGCTGTTTCATGCGCAGGTAGCAGAATCATTCAGCAGCTGCCCCTGCTCTTGCTCAGTCATTTTTCCTTCTGCTGGCACCTCCATCTGTGGTTACAAATCCACAAAGCCCCACAAAGCAGGCGGCCAACACGACCGATGCCACTCGATCATGCTGCCAGATCTTCCACTGCTCATTTCCTGCAGTGCAATCTGAAAGAAAGCCTGTTTCCATGCCTGAGCTGGTCTGGACAAAGATAAATCTGAAGGCTGCCTAGTGACTACTGTATAAACATACAAAAAGTCTGATGATCTAACCTACAAGGCTTCGGTTATTTGGTATAATTAAGTGGAGAAGATGCCAAGAAAATAATTGCCGGAAAGTTTTCTTTTGACCAACTTACGATAGAAATTTCTCAACAGCTTCAAGGAACTCTGTGGATGAGCTAAGCCTTTCCAAGTCCAGCAGGTTGCCCTTTTTGTCATGAAAGTGGAATAATTCAGTCTCTTCCTCTTCCAGTTCCTCTCGAAATAGGTTGCTCTCTGAGGTAGGAATGATGATGATGCGAGGGACTGTATTGCTAACGATAGAGCCCAGGATTCCATTAACTTGACTTTCTTGAGTTGCCATCTGTGAAGTGTCTGAGTCTCCTGCTCTGCTGACACTGCTGCTATTCAAACCGACCGGCAGAGAAGCTGCTTTTAAGGAGCTGGTCACGAGCATTGCAGGGGGACTGCGTAGGACTGATCGCCCAAGCACCTTCTCCAAACAGCTGGAGGAGAGGGCAACCTAGAGTGGAGACATAAGCTTTAGTCTTGTCATACAGCGTATGACTATGGAAACCAGTATTTGAAAGTCATTACCACTAGTTGCTCTTTGAGTCACCAGTCATATTTTCTAAAAGCTTGAATCCTTGACTAGAAAGAAGGAAAATCATGATGTGTTAAGATCTACAGTTTGGAAAGCAAGATGTTAAATGAAGCAAAAGAAGAAAAGCTCAAATTTCAGCAGAGACCAAAAAGGAAAAAAAAAAAAAAAAAAAAAANGGAAAAAAAAAAAAAAAAAAAGAAGAGAAAAGCCCATTCCTGTATCTGACTTATTTTATATTTAAAAAAATATTTCTTCCTTTAACACATCTCAAAGTACTGGATAATTGTACTTCTCTCTCTCTCTTACGAAAGAGATCTCAGCTAAGACTCAGGCGTACTGTATTTTTTATTTGCCTAAAGTTTCTTGTGACAATCTCTATCATGATGTCCCCAAGTGGCTCCTGACTGCCTCAGGGCTGTCAGGGGCTTTGCATTCATACGTTGGACAGTACTTCTGCCAAGTAAAAAATTTTAAAGTAAAGTACAGTTTTTACTTCATTATTATCTGTATTCCGATGAAGCCTAATGGAATTCAGGGTACGACTAAGCTTTACTCAAATTGTTATAAAACATCTTTCAAAGATGTAATTCTATTTATTTCTCTAAATATGATTGTAAGGTGTATTAATTAGCTACAGAGTCTCTCCATAGCTTGAGCTTCCCATAATAGTTTCATAAAATTTTTCTTCTATTGCAGATACTCCTATTGCAGTCATAAACCTCATTAATTCAACTTTAGTCTTCTTGAAACATTCGGGCACGTAATTCCCATGGATTTACAGGGGTTTCGTGCTAAAACATTTTGTAAAAATGTTAGATCAATTTCTGGAACGATTACAGCCCAGCAGGGCCTGAAATCTTGGCCCCCTTTATCTCCACCTAGTCTGTGACACTGGCCTTTATACTGGCAAATGAAACAGTTCCTTAAATCAAAAAGGGAAGGGGTTCTGGGGGATTTTCTTGGTTGTTTTTGGTTTTGTTTTTTAAGATTTAGGGGTCATCTCCTCAGTCTTAGCAACTAGTTTGACAGAATATGTTATTGCATAGCATAGGCCTAGTCTGATTTTACAGACAAAGACACAAATATGTTTGTTTCTCATGCAAATTTTGTTGGGTTTTTTTTTAGAAAAAGAACAACCCCAGAATTTTTGATGTCTCTCTCCTCCCCCCATCTCTGTCAGTCTGGGTTTAAAATTAGATACTGGTATATACTGCAGCATAATGTAATTCTACTCCACAAGCAGGAGTCATTAACCAATCCCTATCGACAACGCTTTCTCCAGCCGCTGTACCTACCCAAATGGAGGGAAGCACAATGTGCTGAAAAAAAAAGTGTCAGAGAAGAAAAGTCTGTTCTTCCAAACCAACGATAACAATAGAATAAAAAAAACCCAAACCCATAACCACTTCTCCCTGCTTCAAGTGCTGTTTTCACCGCACCAGAAGGACGGGTTTCTTTTGGATGTGGCTTAGGGGGCAGGACACCACTTCCAAGGATTTTTTAATAGTTTTCACACCAGGTAATTCCCTTGACACAAAACCTGGATGCACAGAGCACACTTAGCAACTCTCCTTTGAAATCAAGTCTCCAAACCTATCTTATCCTCATAATACATGCCTGTATTTTAATGCTTCTAAAAAGGCCTCCTCCCTGCCACGCCAGGTTTCCAGGTGTCAGCCAACATCTAGTCTGTTACCATCCTAACTAGCTGCAATAAGTCACAGGGCTGGATCGCATCTTTGTGGCAGCACAGAAAACAGTCCAGCGCGTGTTTATGCTCTGGAAAGCACCAAGCCCAGGACACTGATGGGCTTTTTCACTTTCCCTTTGCGGGGTGACTTTTCTTTTGTGACAACCCATCTGCAACTGTGCATTAAGGAGACCTGTTCTCAGTCAGTGAAAAGAATTTAGAGGTACATAAATTTTTTAGATGTTGTTGAGATGGTCTTCTTAAAGAAATTGGAGGAACTGTAAGATTATTTTCCTAAAAAAAATTGTATTTTTTAAAACAAAAAGTTAGGTGATCCTTCACCAAATTCACACTTGTATTTCCATAAGTGAGCATTTTTGCAAGTGCCATAACTGGAATTCAGTCATAGACAATCCAGTAATGCTATTAAAACCTTAAAATAAATATCTAAAAAGGCAGTGGGGTTTCTTTAGGGTTGGTTGGGGTTTTTTTAAGGGGAAATGGGTGGCCTTATAATGAAACGCTCTAATTGAGCTTGACAAATAAATATTTACTCTGATAGAATGAATATTCATGCATTTAGCTAACATACAAAGGGGCTTCACACCACACAGGAATCTATGCTGAAAATATTGAGAAAAGCAAATGAAGCTTTGAACATTCAATGTAAATAAACTCCACACATCTCGGTGAACACCACTGAAAGCTCAGCATGAAGATACCCTACTTAAAGGTTACTTAACAAAATAATCCAACAGATGTCTTTCAAAGGCAAAGTATAGTGTCTGGGCCTTTTTGTGGGCTACACAATTACTGAATTGCAGAATACAGAAAGATTTATTGCATTACTGAACACTTTTGTGCAACCACCTCAGATTTATTTTCCCTCTACTTTCTTGTAAGACCGAAAGCTGGTGGTTCTCGAGCACCTAGAGATAATCTCTTGTCTTTGCCACTTGCCTACAACCTTGGACACACTGGGCTACTGATGGAGGGCAGCGGAGGTGGGTAGTAGATTTGAGCCCATGTTGCCTGCCGCCACATTTGAAGCCATTGTTTTTCCATCAGTACTGTTCACCACAGTTACAGGAGAAGACCAATGTTTCTGAGAACTTCATCTTAAGGAGACACATGAAAGAAGACAGGGCAGATGCATGCAGGAACTGGGTCCTCAGATGGCTGGAAATTTCCAGAACAGCTCCTGCTTTAAACTACACTGTCTCTAGACAATTAGTCTCAGAGCTGGAAGGGAGCACAAGGGACAGAAGCAGATGCTGTAGCTGCCCAAGGTGCGGGTGTTTGGTTACATACGCTAAAGGAAACCCATGAAAGGTTGTCTCCATCAAAAAGCAGGTGCTACTCAGTCCAGCCACACGCAGGGGATTGTAAGTCCTTTCTTTTCTTGAAAATGCAGCATGGATATATGCTTGACATTGTGCCACCCATACAAATACTCGTTTTGAAACTGGTGTTATGGTTCTGGCAGCAGCTGACTCACAGGTGACTTGCTGCTCCCATCCTCAGCACTTCCTTAGAGAATGGGGTGCTCCTCAACTGCATGACACCAAACCTCAGTGGTTTGGGCAATGAGTGTGATGCATCCACAGCAGATGCGCTGAGTACTCACCGTCTCCTCTTTCAGTGAGGGAAGGGTGGCAGCTGCCAGACTCTCCCACCCTTAGGGAGAAATGGGAGTTTCTTTCTCGTCTTCCACCTCAACAAAAATAAAATATTTTAATGTACACTGAAAAGAGGAAAAAGGGTGCCTTCTATCATGTCAAACTCTGTTTTGCAGCCCCGATTTTGTAATAAAAGTAGGCTGCCCCAACGTAGACATGAGGGTCAGAATGGGAGGAACCAGAGCTGAGGTAGATAAACATGCAAAGAGGCAAAGACGACAACTTTTTACATTTGATGCTACTGACTGTGTTTTAATGCAGCTTTAGAGCTATGACCTGATGCTGGCTTTCCAAAACCAGGCAACATATCAGTAAAAAACATTAATAAGGCATTATCGACATTTTTGTTAGTCACAAAAAAAAAAAGAAATAACAGCAAGGCTGAAGAGGACATCAGAATCAGTACAAACAAAGCCTACAGATGAAAAAGATCGGTGTGAAGACTGAATTGTTATTCCAGAGATTACATAATGTAGCAAGATTAACAGTAAAATGGAGAGTCCCCAGCAGAGACTTTTTTCCTTACCTTTTCTGCAGTTGCTGCATCACAGCTGCAGGTCTTCGGGATCAGGTCTCTCTTCTGTCTCACACTTGTTGAGAAAGAATGACTTCGTTGAGGCTGCAGTTTCTTATGAGCTGGTTCTACAGGGTCCAGCTCTACATCGCTCCAGGTCTAATCACAAATGATGAAGGATTTCACACAGTTACATCCTTTCTCAAATTCTAAAAGTTCTCAAGCTCCAGCAGAAACCATGCATGCTTACAGAAAACTAAAGCTGTGCTAACGCAGGTCTCACACTCAAAACTCCCCTGGGGAGAGGCTTGATTTTTAATCTTGTCGCTTACTGGACTGTTTTTTTGAATGAAAAAAATCTTTGAAATAATTAAAAATTATTTAATCTCTTTTCACCAGAGTGTTATTCAACCTTTTTTAGCTCATTGCTTGTGCGATACTTTTAGCTGCGTAGCACCTGAAGTCTAAAGATGGGAGCAAGTACAACCAATCTGTTTAATACGGCTTATGGCATTCTGTGTGACCATCAGCTGGTATAAAACCATTAATATGCACGGGTCCAAAACCACATTTGTATACATCCCAGCTGGGTACCCAGAGCACCCAGGGCTTCTCAGGCCCCATGAGCTTGCTTCTTCTCTGAACCATCATCAGTTGATGGGAGGCAATCAGTGAGCTCTACAATAATTTTCCAAGAGCATGCCAGTAGTGGTGCACAATCGTGACATTGCAACCATGCCGTTCCATTTACAGGCTTGGGCAGAGGCCATCCATCATCCCTAACTTTGTGGTGACTTTTTGATTGAGTATCAATGATGAGATTGTTCCGCTATTTTCCACACCAACTTTTAGATACGGATAGATGGATAGATAGGGCTACACACAAGTGAGAAGCTAATGCATAATTCCACTGCATCCCCTTGCTCATACATCTATGTCTTGCCACCTGTTTATTTCTCCTTCCTTGTAGAATCAAACTGTAAATACAACTGTATGTGACTGATATGTTGGCTGCATACACTAACATGTACATAACACACAGAGGAAAGCATTGGTGGCAACAGCTGCGTCTTTTACGGTGTTGCTGGTGTCATTCCTGCCCATCAAAACTTTATTGGAGCATTCCAAAATTTCACTCGGTGCTGCTGTCATGCAAGAGTCGTTGAACTTAGCTTTTATTTCAGCAGCTGCTGTTTCAGCTAAAATCTGTACAGCTGCACTGAGCTGTCAGTTGCCTCAAGAACAATTACCTTTGGCCGCATCGACCCAGCACAACATGGTGCCGCGCATAGCTAACAGCAGGTGTTTTATCTGAGACTCCTAAGCCAAAGTTGTGCCAAAGGCTGAAGTCTCTTATCCACACTATTGCACCCCTTTAAGCTGCAACCCAACCAAACCCACACAATAACCTGCTAACCCTAATGAACCAAAACCAAGTAGTGACCAACAGTGAAGAACAGAAAGCTTCTTGGATCAAGGTGGGTGATCCAGTAGAAATTACCAAATTTGACATCAAACAAAGGATTAATAGGGAGAGAATCAAGTCAAGGAAAATTAAAAGGTAAAAGGGGCGAAAAAAGGTTGGAAATAAGTAAATGGGAAGCCTTCCTGTTATAAACAATGTCAACACATTACCATGTCACTACACGTACTATCTACAACCAGTGACGAAGCACAAGTGTAAGCAGACAAGTAGTCCCCATGATCTCAAGAGGGATACAGATATGTGTGGGTGCTCTGTTTGCTCAAGCTGTTAAGCAATCCCAAACAAAATATACCCTTTTTTACAACAGGATATTGGCATGTTGCATATACTAACCTCATATTGCAAGGATAATCTGGGTATTTTACAGTTTATGAAATCATCATGGTTGATACTCTCTTGCATCATTGTGTAATCAGTGGTCTGTGAACGGAATTAAATCAGCAGGACAGATTATCTCGTTTTCATTTATATTGCAAAAGAAATATTTATGCATTTATTTACATCTTCAAAAGACAAGACAAATGCTAAATTTCATAGCCCAGACAAAGTGAGCAGGAATCTTATACTCCCCGTGGTTAAAATCCAGGGTAACGCATAAAAAATTTTCATGTCTACAAAAAATGGGCTTCCTTTAAAACAGTAAAACAGCTGTTGGATAGGTTAGAAAACTTTGGATGGAGATGATTTTCCAGCCGTACCAGATACTGAATTATGTAGCAAAGGGTTGGTGACATGGGGAGTGCCTGACAATGGCTCTTTTTAATTCACATTAAAGACTTAATTCAAACATCCAAGGTCCAAGTAAGCATCTGAGTCATGCAGATATGCTGGCCTGGATGCTTTTTCTGATCAGAAATCATCATGCATGAATTTCCAGAAAAGCTTTGTAGAAATTGCCTCATACGACCCAAAAAATTTCTCTACCTCCCCCTCCCTCCTCCCGCCTTTCCATTCTCTAATTTTGAATGTATATTTATAGAGTCACTAATGTGGGGAGTCAGAGAAACATTATACTCACTTTCCTTCATGGAAACAATAAAAGACTTACGGCTTCTCCAGTGGAAACTGATGAAACACAAGTGCTCTTGGTCCGGCCAGCAAGAGACTGATGGCTGGAGAGTGAGGTCCTGAACGATGATTCGTTTATGGACCCTCTCAGGAGGTCATTCTTCGATATTCGTATTAGGAACCTCAAGCAGGGAACAGCATTGTGGATGGTTTTTCTGCAGGAAAATGGGAGAAGAAAAAAATAACAAATGGCACATTGACAAGTCAGCTTTGAAAATCACATGGTGAAAGTACCGTCTTTTTCCATAACCTCAGCACGGCTTCTCTTTTGATTGAGGAGGTCTTAAAGACTACATGGAAAGAGCATGGTATATCTAGTGGAAACTACTCAACAGGCTGAAAGGAAAATAGCAGGTGGCTTCTGGGCCTCGAATCAAAACACGCATGGAAGAGCTGCAAGGATAAGTAGTAAGAATTGAAAATCTCTTCAAAAGCGTGATTGCTTCTGATTTAATTAAAAAATTGACCCAGGAAACTTTCAGGCTAGCTGGTATGAAGGTCTTCTCTGTGCAAAGGTACAGGAAGAGTGGAAAAAAGGAAGGGGGAGAGGGCCAGAAGAATCAGATATAGTTGTTTATTTGTGTTGCTGCAGCTCCTGTAAACTCCTATAGGAAATTAACACTCCATACAAGCACAGAGGAGGATGATCTAGGCCCCAAAGAACATAAAACTTGCCTTATTCATGAAATAATAGTTTCAGTAATGGTTGTATGAGTCTATACCTCCCGGCCTCAGCCCTGGCCACGCATGGAGTGGCAGAGCCCCAGAGCCTCCCTTGCACTGTGCCAGTTGGCCTCGCTCCTCGCTGCCACCGAGGACCGCCAGGGTGATACAGTTGGTACAATGCCTTCCCCAGTGCCTCCCAACCCATGATTTCAGCCCAACAGACAAAGCTAATAGCGGCACAAAACTAAATGAACAAGCCAAGAAGCGAGGCAGCAACAAGGCGTATGGAAAACCACTGATATGTGGGACTTACGGATCAGTGGAGGATGGTAGTAGATTGACTTTACACTAAGATGCAAGTCAAGTGGGTGCGTATTGTAAATTGTGTATATTGTTACCAGGTTTGCTGAATAACCGGTACATTTGAAATAATAATTTCTATTCTCAGAAAAGTTCACACGTGTTAAAGTGTCAGACACTTGATTCTGGGATCACAAGAGGAAATCACTAACTGGTTTGCCAATCCAAAAAAAAAAGAGGAAAAAAAAAGAAAAAAAGAAACTCATCACCGCCAAACCCCAATATTTGGCATCATCACCACTCTCAGTATACTAGACTTACTAGACTTCTGCATGTCTTTCCTCTCTAACTTCAGAGGCAACTGAACAAGCAGCTCTGTGCCTACAGAGTAGACGAGGACTGAAGAAAGCTTTCTGCCCACAGCATCATTCCCGATTCTGCCAAGACACCCTCCAGTGAGTTGGCAGAGCCCCACTGACCTGCTTGAGCAGGCTGCCCACATGGTGCTGGATGAAAAAAAGAGCTAATGTTGTGCAGAAAATAAAAAGTTTTGAGAATCAGCAAGGGTTTACAGGACACGAGAAAATGCCAAGCCCCCATAAGTTAATTTTCATGTGGAAGATCTCAGGCTGGTCCTGAAAAAGCGGCTTTTTTCCCCAGCTGAGAAGCTGAACCACTTTCCTCAGACACAGACGTAGCTTTTGATGTCTGCCACAGCCTACCTGGGTCTGTGAACTATTCAGCAACTTCAAGTTGGTGTAAAATATCATCCTGTTTATTAGGTGGAATTTCATACAGAGACCTCCTCACACTGGGGGTTCAGGAAATGTATGTCTGATGATGAAATTTCAAGGACAATGTAAGAACATTTTAGATGTCTTGAGGGACCAGAGTTTCAATTTTACTGATATTGGGAGGACTGTTGAGGGACATTTCGTGGGCTGAGAAGAAAGTATGCATTTTGAAGGGAGCTTTAATACGGTACATGTGAAATACAAAACAGGTATAAACCTGAGGTGCTTATTTAATGGTATGTTTACAAACCTCCAAAATAAAAGAGTCACCCAAAGTCAAATCTGTAATAATTGCAAACAACTTCTTGAAAAAATATTGCAAATCAAGATTATTCACGATTATTTATTTATTTATGATGGAACAGTTTTGAACAAACAATATTTGTAAAATTGTGCTTCACTTGGGAGCAACTTGGAAATATGGAGATGCAGAATTTCCCCATTTGCTATAAACAAATGATTATAAAACCTAAAACTTCCAAAACCTAAGGAAGTTTCTGCAATAACTCTAACAACAGCAAAGCAATGCTCTCTACAGCTCACGTACAAGTTGTTAGAGGAGTGGAAAGTTTCTTCCCCCACAAAATAGCATTTCATGAATTAAAAGTTTGCATACATTTCCTCACTTACTCACATTTGTTAATTCCAGTGATACCTATCAGGGAGAGAAGTGTTCCTCTCCTTCGTACTGATGGGGAGTGGGTGAGCAGGGGAGTATATAACAATTAACCTCTCAGACCAGTTCTTAAAAGGCAAATGCTGGCACAAAGGTCACTGTTACATTTTCAGTCACATTCATTGTAATGTACTTCTTTTTCACTGCTTAAGGTAAGAAAACTCTACAAAAAGACTTGTTGGATTTGCTGGGGCGTTAAGATGCAGCAACAGCAATTCTCTGTGCAAAAGAGCAACTTGCTTTGGTAGCTTTACTTCATTGGTCTGAGCCACATCTGAACTCCTTAGATCCTGATTTCTAGATGCCTCTTTCTTGGAAGGTTTGGAAAAGGACTTAGATTTAACCCAGTTCAGTAGTTCCAGTACAAAATGGCGATTCATCCCCTCCCAAACCCTTAGGTCTTGGGCCTGAACAGACTGGCCCATTTAGCCATCATTGGATAAATGACTTTGAAGGCATAATGTGAATTATTAGTAGATATTAAAATTATCCAGAAACCCTGATCTTTACATACATATTCATTATTCACTGTTCAAGCAAAATTGGTCCTGCCAACATATTTTCATCAGCTGACTTGTTGGCATACTCTAGCTGCTTTTTCAATTTTAAAACTGCGTGCTTGATTCATCACAAGGGACACAACACTACTTCTTCTTCTGACTGGATAATGCCCAAGTCTATAAAATGTCTTCAAAACAACTGCATAAACACTCCTCTTGTTGATATGTCTAGAAATACAAATTAAGAAGCAGGAAACTCCCCCTCCCTCATTTTGAGAAAGTGTCTGAAATCCTGTTGTGGACTCCAGCTTTTTTCTTAAGACAGTCTTACTTGGAAAAGCCAATACTGATAGGAAAAAGACTAATTGAAGCAGTTCACTATATAGCATCTGCTTTCAAAAATAATATAAGGAATCACTGAACACAATAGCTTTGAGTCAGGAAAAAATACCAGGTTCATAATGTGTCAGCCAGCCATGCAAATCTTCCAGTTGAACTTCTGCGAGCCATTGGAGAGTAATCATTCTCTTATTATAAACCAAAATACTCTGTAACCTTCAAAAACTAAGACAGACTCAGATTTTTGGAGGATGCAAAACGGTGTTATTTACGATCGCAGACATTTTCAAGCAAAATATATCTTTTCACCATTTCTGGGTATATTTCCACCAGCCTTCTGAGAAGCTTTAACTGTTCTTACAACCACAACTTCACTCATCAGACGTTCAAAACAATGAACTCGCTTCCCAGCTCCCAAATCCGAGTTTTCAGGCAATATAACCCGGCAACTTTTCCTTTTCACGGGCGAGACGAACCTCACACCAACGACTAACCCTGCCATCTAGTGGCATTTATACATTTATCACCACCGCATCCCCGTGTTTCAGCCGAACTTTTGATACAGCATCCCTTTGTGGTAGATACGCTTTGAAAGACTTGCAGAAAAATCTAGAGATATGCTGAATAACACTTCTGTTACAAGAATTTCTCCTTTTATCTTATATTTTTCACTGCCAGTGTTTCAAAACCACATTATGTACAGCTACAGAAGGGAATTGCAAGCTCTGAGCTGTATCTTCTGTGTGAGGTATATCTTCTTCTGTCTACACTGCTGTGAGTCACAAAGGTGAAAAAAAATATTTAGGGGCCCACCTAATGCTGGAGATAGGGCTGAGAACACAATGGAGTTGTATCCCTTTTCTTACATTAAACAAACAAACTCAAAAAACACCCCACCCCACCCCCCCAAACCTAATTTTGCTGGATTTTTGGAAACCAAGTATTTGAGAAGTTTTACCAGAGGTGACTTACTTTTCCAGTACTTGAAATATATTTCTCAGCTGAAGCTGGGAGGACATTTCTAAATAAAACATTAACTTCAAAAAGAGAAGTTCTAGCTTGCCTAGTAAGTTTGTCCTTGCTTGAAACCATTCAGCAGAACACCATGCCAGCTTATTCCCTTGCAAAAGTACTTTGTAACTCCTTTTAGGACCACACAACAGAAGACACAATCATTTTTGATGTGTCCAAACTATGCATGCCTCCAGGTCCTAGCTAGCTCAAAGAGCAGGTGACCTTTCTGAAACACGAGGCGGTTCCTTCTCACGCTCTCCCTAAATGTTGGGGAATACTGAGCTGGTCTCTGGAGACCAACTGGGATGCTCTAGAGAAATTATTAAAGGAGGTTATAATGGACCTTATTCTGCAAAGGGAAAGGGTTTTGATTCTTTGCAGCAGTGTCTTTTATGGTGTATTAAACTATCATTCTGTTCATAAAACCTTGTAGGTTTCCCATCAGAGTGACAGTATGGAAATCTTTTTTTACACTGCATTGTTACCTTTCTAATCATCTACTCTGTGGGAACAAGTTTTCTTTATACTCTCTATCCCTTACCTTACTGCTGTCAGAGGGCCTGGATAAAAAGCAGAATTCACACCTTTCATCTCAGAAACTAATTCACTGGCTGTGAGAGGCTTGAGAAGGAAATAAAAAGGCAAGAAAAGTTGGCCAACCATGCAGCTTATTGAGACTGAATAGTGTTTTAGTATATGTTAGTGAAAATGTGCCGGGTTGGCACAGTGTTCTATTTGAAAATATACCGTAATTGATATCTGTAATAAGTTGAATTAAAACATAGTATAATTTGCTTATGAAGGCATAGGTTCAGAAGTATTTCATATCTGAAAAAAAACATTGAAGTGTTTCAGAGAAGTAATCAACATCACATTTTTCCCGTTGAACCCCATTAGTGTAGAGTAAAACTTTTTTTTACAGTCAAAGCTAATATTTTTCAAAAAGATAAAGAATGGAAAGTCTTTTCTCTGAAACAACTAAATGAAACAAATATGAAAACAGCCTTCAGAAGAGACTTCTTTCCACAAAGCAGAGTATTTCAGAAATGTCTGCTTTATTTTATGAAGGCAAATATTTGTTGACCAAATTTGGCGAGCCTGCTAATGAAAAAGCAGTATTTTCAGCGTATTTGGGAACCTTTCTCATTTGTAGGGAACTCTGTCTGGATTACTGGCTTCCTACAGCTCTCATTTTGCACAGGACTTCTATGAAAATGCCATTTTTCTTACAGAGCTTCTCCCAAAGACCAGCAACTTGTTTACAGTACAACTGAAGTTGGTGTAAAGAGAATAACTTGAGTGCTTCAGAAAACCAAACCTGGAACATAAGCATATAGAGCTTCTTAAATTGGTGATGATGTGATTTTTTGAGCCTCGCTGGTTGGGAACTATTACCTGGAGAGTGCTCTTTAGCACCGACATGGCAAAAGATGACCCTGAGCATCACCTCCTCCTCCTGCCAGTCATGGCGTTGTGCAGCTCCACAGGGCAGAGCAGGGTTGTGAGGGAGAAGTAAGGTGAAGGAAGGGACTGTTCCCATCTGTTGACCACCCCTGAGGCCGTGTTTGGAGGTCCACGTGTAGCTTGGGCTGCCCTGTACCAGGTGCAGGGTCTGCCCACCCGGATCCCATCATGGGGTGGTCAGGGTGGGAACGTGCATCGCATGGGGGAAGGCTGAGAGAATGAGGGTAGATCATTCATTGTAAAAAACACATTTGCATGTACAGTTATACACATACCTATATGTTTACTGTACCTGTATCTTGGGTGAATTATTGCATATATGATGGGGTTGTAGATTGCAGAAGCTTTGGCAATAACTGCTGGCACAGATTTGGAATATGGTGTTAGGGTGTTGCCTCGACTAAAACAAAGCAAAAACATTACACACACAGGTATGCCATGGATTAATACTAAATTGTTAAAACATATTACTCTTTTTGACTGCTTTTGTGCAGTGATCTCTTGATAAGAAATACCCCATAAACATTAATTCATTCAAATACATTCTTTGCTCAGATGAAAGGCTTGAATTTGACAGGGTATACTTGTTTTCATACATTTGAAGAAGATAAAAGATGTGCAAGTAATTAGTTACCTATTCGAGGATGACCAGGAACACAAAAAATCACCTTCCCTGTTTCTACACTAGGCAAAAAAAACCCAACCCCAAAACCCTAAACAACCCCCATTGCGACCATCTGGGAAAGGGAATGATGATAAAATAGAAACCAAAATCAAACCTAAAAATCTTTCAGCAGCAACATCTGTGCTGCACAGCAATGGGTATCAATGACCCGGTTGCAAACACTGGAGAAGAAAGAGAAGAATACAAGTGGTTTGGAATCAGTATTCTCCTCTTGTCTTTAAGCTCCCACAGTCACTCACACGTGATCAATGTCAGCACAGGATAATCACAACCAATGTCACAGAGTCACAGAAAGGTTTGGGTCAGAAGGGACCTTTAAAGTTCATCTAGTCCACCCCCCCGCGCCATGAGCAGGGACATCTTTCACTAGATGAAGTTGCTCAAAGCCCCATTCAACCTGACCTTGAAATCAAGAACACACAATGACAAGATAACAGCTCCCTTTGGAGCAGAGGGTGGTTGGAGGAAGATGGGAGCTCAGGGGTGAAGACCTGGGAATTCAATCTCTTTACTGCCCTCTGTCAGAGGCAGCAGTGTATGGTGGAAACCTCTTGAGAGAACAGGTATTAGGAGAGAAAATAAGTAATTCCTCCAATTCATTCAATTAAAGTTATCATGGGGGAAAGGAAAAAATGAGTACCAAAAAGGTAGATAAAAATTCATAATAGTTTAAAAATACATGGACAACCCCTGTTCCTGGCTTTATCCCCAAGGATATAGTGAAGAAAGCAACATCACCTCTAGTGTAATAACTATTTAAAACTCCTTCCAAAGGTAGATCTGTTTCTTGTGAGTGACAGTACTAATCGTACTTTAGAATAACCCACACTCTTTAGGTTCCTTTTCCACTTACCCTGCCCAGGCAATCAAGGTGACACAAGCATATGGAGACCAGGACAAGACAAACACAATGATGACCACAAAAGCAATTTTTGCCAGTTTCCATTCATTCTTCATGGACTGAGAGAGGTAGGATTTCCGGCTACAGGAGCCCAGCTTTTGAACATCTCTGTGAGGGGAAAAAAAATACAGACATGTCAGCAGGAGGGTGAAAAAGCAAGGTGCAACATCTCTAATACATTCTCAGCAAAATAAAACAGATTTCATCTTTCCCTGCTCTAACTATTCTTTTGTCCTCTGATATTTAAAAATCTAGGAGGTAATTAACGTCATAAAATGGTCCCACATGTTTTGCCTGAGCTTTGACCACGTATGCGACTGAGCCAGAAGAACCCCTGGGACTACAGGATGGGATTGTCATCTCCTTATTCTGACACAAAGAGGGTTTCAGGTTGGGAGGGTGAAGAAAGTGGTATCCCTTGCCCTTCATTGCTCTCACAGGTGGAACAAGCAAAGGCACACCTGGATGCAAAATCAAATCTGATGGCTCTCCCTTTTCAAAGGAGGAACAGCTTGCAGAAATTCCCAGCTCACAAGGTAACAGGCTGGAATACCCTGACTACTCTGAGGAACCTCTCCCTAAATGCTTATGGGGACAATTTTACTTCCCTGCAGATCTATTCACTGGAGAAGAGTTTTTTCAGGGGGAAGTACAACAGGCAGTCCTAATATTTTTGCCAAAAAATGTCCCATGAAATTATCTCCTCACATCAGACAAATACCTCACACTTTATTAAAAAAATTATTTTATGTGCTTTAGCATTTTATATAGTTTAGCATAGAAATAACAATTTTTACATATCACTGTTGTTAAATGAAGATATATTTCGGGCTGAACACAGTAATTACCAGCCAGTAGAGTACCAAATTGTTTCCTGGTGCACTGTGAACATACCCATAAAGCGAATTTACTGTATTAGTGAGCAAAAGGCTGTCCTGGTTTCAGCTGGGATAGAGTTAATTTTCTTCCTAGTAGCTGGTATAGTGCTGTGTTTCGGGCTTAGGATGAGAATAATGTTAATAACACACTGATGTTTTAGTTGTTGCTAAGCAGCGTTTACACTAAGTCAAGGACTTTTTCATCTTCCCATACTGCCCTGCCAGCGAGGAGCCTGAGGCTGTACAAGAAGCTGGGAGGGGACACAGCCAGGACAGCTGACCCAAACTGGCCAAAGGGATATTCCATACACTATATGACGTCATGCTCAAAGTATAAACTAGGGGGAAAGCTGGCCGGGGCAGGGCTGCTGCTTGGGAACAAACTGGGTATCAGCCGGTTGGTGGTGACCAATAGTTTTTCATTTGTATCACTTGTATTTTCTTGGGGTTTTTTTTTGTTTGTTTGTTATTTTCTTTTTCATTACAATTTATTGTTGTTATCCTTGTCATTATTATTTTATTTTATCTCAATTATTAAACTGTTCTTATCCCAACCTATGAGTTTTCTCACTTGCAGTCTTCCAATCCTCTCCCCCATCCCGGTTGGGATGGGGGGAGTGAACAAGCAGCTGTGTGGTGCTTAGCTGCCTCCTGAGGTCAAACCACAACAAAGGCATAGAAAAATCTTGTGGCCACTGTTCTTCATGGGTGTACAGGACACCATTGGTTTAAGGATGCATTCTTAGCTCCTTCACTTGGTATCAAATATGCATACACAAAGCATAGTAAAAACCAAGACCAAGGCCAAAACCAGAGCTCAGTAAGAACCTCAATTTAGGCATACAACTAAACATGCTTCTAAAAATGGAATTTAGCCTTGTGAAGCCAAATGACTTCAAAAAATGCCTGCAGATAGGCACAGCGAAAAGCCATCGGAGCTGATGACACTGTGAGCAGTGAGAAGGACTCACAACTCCAGCTGGTGTTGGATCGGACCAAAGATAAGTCATGTGCTCATTAGGAGAAAAATAACTGACAGAATGAAGTTACTTTACTGATCTAACACCCTGCTAATATTTCATTTCAAATATAGACCAAGAATTTGAAAAATAATAAAAAAAAAGTGTCCTAACAAGCATAGCCAGATATTGTGCGTGCAGTTGTGATGCTTGAGTGAACCACAAGGTTTTCTGGGATGCCTGCCTTAAATAAAACTGTCAAAAAATATGAGGACTCTTATGTTTACAGAGCAGCTCAAAGGCAGATGATGCCCCCATTACTACATGCTATTTATCATCCCTTGGGACTGAAAACTGTGCTGGAATGCACAGGGACTGCGTTCCTTTTATTGTAAATCTGAAATACAAGTAATCCAAACTATCAAATTATCTGCTATACTATTAATTACTACACTCTTGGCTAAGATTAGAACCACCAGAGACTTCTTTCCCTGCTCCATACTACATACATCCATTCCAGTTTTTACATTGGCAAAAATATTTCTCCAGTTACAGCTGTTAATGATCTGCCACTTTATTTCCAATTTCAATTCAGATTACTTTTTGATTCAGATTTTTCTGCAGCTAAAGAAATTGAGAAAATCTTCTAATACAAGAAAAGGGAGATTTACTTATTTCAGCTACATTGCTTACCTGCCAGTACGTCTTATGGCCAGGAACATAAATAAATAGCAATGGAATATTATTATCAGGGGAATAAAAAACACACAGCAACATAAAATCATGGTGTAACTTCTGTTTGCAGGGGAGTAGGTTACATAGTCCCACGTACAGGATATCATCAAGCCCTCAGGCACATAGGAACCTATGAAATACATGGAATACATTATTTACACATACACCCAAAGCTTGCGCAGTTGTCAATCCAACAACTGAGCAATTAAAATAAACCCCATACTGTATATATAGTCTCCAAGAGCTACGCATGCTGTATCATATGTGTGGTGTAAGAATACAAGTGCACACATGGAGAGGAGGTCCTGACTGCCAGACTCTGAGATACACCTCATACTCCATCTGCAATTTGTTCTGCTTGAATACAACCGGGGGTAGTGGGGAGGAGGGTATCTGTACTGCAATTGGTGCAGATACACGGTATGACAGCAAACCATCAGGTGCTGGCTAGACATCCACCAGAGAACTTATCAAAAAAATCTCATTTTTTTTTCATACAAGGCTAAAACAGACCACAGAGGGAACGCTAGAAGAAATAGAGAGCAGACAACATACTCCACCCGAGGAGCGGAGCCACGCTCCATCCCAGCGAGTACAGCCATACAACAGCAATGATCTGGATGGTGCGTTTCTTTGAAGTCCACTGTATGGATCGCAGGGGCTTAGTGATCACAAGGTAGCGGTCAACAGAAATAGCTAATAAAGTCATCATTGAGGTTATTCCGAAGAGTGCCCCACAGAAAGCGTACAAGTCACAGCCTGAAGCAGAAAATGGCAATGTCAGGGATTTTCTTAAAACAGACGGATGTTTTCTCTCTGAGCCTGACATGAAAAACCTCCCATTTTTTCCTGGCTCAGGATTTCTCTTCCATTAGAAGAATTTTTTTAGGCTCACAATTTTACGATTATTAAGTGTTTATTAGAAATAACACAACTATTAATAAAATAAAAATGTATGTATTTAACAAGTCCTACTGTCCACCGCAGGCTGCAACTAGGAACTTTTTGTCAATGGAAAACTGCCTCAAAGAAAATCCAATCTAATTAAAGTTACATTTTCCTGGACTGTTGCCAAATATATTGATCTTAACAGGCTGCAGCAGACATCTGTCTGCTAATGACAGATGGATGTTTTGAAAAATGACTTTGGTTTATGTGGCTTAAAAATGTAAAAGTAATTTAATTTTGATCGCTAAAAGACCAGCTGTAGAACATAGTTCCAGCTCCTGTATTTAATAGCAGCACTTTTTAAAAAACCTGACAATTTTTACATGAAACAGGACTTTTTCCCTTCTTTGCATTCAGGCATTGCACATGAAAACTTGTAGAGTTACACTGCCCATAATTTGATTCAGAAACCTGTGTCAAATGATCATGCATTTTTTGAGATCTTGCATCACCCCCTGTGCTTATAGACAACAGCCCACTGGGAATGGGAGGCAATCGAAATACCAGATTCAACCTTAAAGCAGACTTCTTCTAAAGTCTTTATAAGTAACCTGCAATTAAGGACCAAATCTCACTCAACCCAAATCTATCGCTTCATTTGTGGCAGCATGATAATTTACGCTGATCTTCTCTTAGGGGATGAGCAAGACTAAAAACATCCTCAAACTAAAGAAGAGAGAGCCCTTCTGCGCTGCTAAATAATACATGGTCTCTGGGCTTGCTCCACCAATACATGATCACTACTTGGTGCAAGTTTTCGCAGAACATTGAGCCTTCTGAGGAACCTGCTATACTCACACCTCAGCTATAATTTGAGCATGCATCACCTTTTCTTTCTTGCAGTTGCAAAGAAAGGAGCTTAAATTTGAAGAGTCCTCAACTGACTATTGTTTTTAAAATCTCTTAATTAAATGTGAGATTCCTAGAAGAATGCTAATGGATATCAACATACATTTCTAAATAAAAATATTAACCCCCTCTTAAACTAATACAGAAAAAAAATATTTACGACTTACTTAATAAAATTTTCTACCCATCTTCAGCCACAGCAGCTGCCCTTACAAGCTAAAGGATAACATGATTACATGTTGATGTTGACTCCTTTCTTTCCAAAATAAATAAGATGAAAGAATCAAACCTATAACACAAAACATGTGCCATCATGCTGACTGATGATGCCAAGAACCTGGGTTTTGTCTCAAAAGCCTTGTGCTGCTCTCTCCACAGCACAAGCTGAGATTGTTGTGGCTAAAATACGCTGCAGACAGTGTAGCTCTGGTGAGGTACAAATTGGTGTTGAAAAGTACCTATATCTCCAAGTATCCACTCTCCATGCAAGCTGTTGACAAAGCACATGGGTGCCTGAGAAGCCGACATCAGGAAGTCACTCACAGCCAAATTCATTATGAAGTAGTTTTGGGGTGTCCTCAGCTTCTTGTTGCTTAAAAACATGAGAAATACATGATTTTAAATAGACAAAGTGAACAGTTAACTTTATAACTTCGCCTACTAGCATAAACAAATACTATCCAGGTTGGAATTGGTGGTCAAAATGATGACTGGCAATAGCAGGGGGGATAAAATGGATTGTCTCCTCTTCAAACTGAGGAGAATTCCAGCTGTCTTGAAAAATAGGGATTTTTTCAGGAGAAGAGCAGCTCCCTCTAAAAGTACTAACGCTGAGCATGTCCTGCACTGCACAAGACCAGGATCTGAAGCAGGTTGCAGAGCCAAAGGACCTGCTTTTGGTGAATTTTTAAAAGGTGCTGACCTGAAAAGCCACCACATTACCACTAAGTGACCCTTTGCAAAGTGCTACAGCACAAGCAGAGCACGCATAGAGATTTGAAAAAAATACTTTTGTTCATACACACCTCATAAGAGATAGCAAAACCACTCAGCTGCAGATGAACAGGCAACATTAAACATCACAAGGAGCTTGAAAGCAGCAGTCAGTCTGCAAGCAAACTTTATCCGAAGAAAACAAATATCACTTCCAGGTTTTTTCCCCAGATCTCACCACCTGATGTAGTCTCACTTGTTCGGAATAGCTGGAGTTACAACCTCCTCAGAAACATTCAGCTGATATTCGAGATTACCATTGGCTCTGGCTAAGACGAATAAAAATACTGGTAACGTGATAAAGAACCTCTCACTTTTACTTGGGGTTATTTGGTTGAATATGCCCTTGTTGCTCTCATCAAATATTATGTCCCACTGTGAAAGTTAAATTAATTTGTGAGTTCAGCTCACCCAAATCTACCTTAAAACTGGCACTTTTGAAGGATATACTGAGAAGGTGTCATGCTGAACTAGTAGTCCCTCAACGTGAGCCACCATATTGGTCACATGGCAAAGTAAAGAGCTTTGATATCTAGAGTTTGAATTCAGGACTTTTCACAGTGTCAGGTGCATATAATACAAAAAGAGGTGACTCGGCACACTCTAAGAGGCATAGGGAGGAAGCAGAATTTTATAAATTGCTTTGTTCTTGGAACCTGCATGCAGTAATTCTCAACATTTTGAAATAATTGTTTCTTTTCCCCCAAACACCTCCTTCAACGTAGGAAGTTGAACAACTGAGACGTCTCTGATGTGCTTTAAAATATCAGTATTTGCTGCTAACATGAATTTCTTTCTGCATGCTGATAAAGAAATGCTGCAAAAGAAACTGAGAAAGCCACCTCAATGCTTTTGTAATTCTAAGAAAATCTTGGGTCCCGTAACTGCCTGCCAAAGCAGGGTGAGAGGGGGTGCAGAGCTCACACCTTCACAGGTGCTTGTCTGCCTATGGAGGTTTTCCTACTTTGACAGTTTAGTACTTCTATTACACTAGCTGAAACAAATAAATTTCAAGAAAAAATTGAGAGCTTGTGCTGCATTTCAAAAATCACAAAGGTACCTACAGTTGCAGGGAATTCAATTTCTCCTCTATCTCATATTAAAAGCCAGTTATTCAAAATAACAAAACTAATTTCTTTGTCCTAAACATTAAAGAGTAGGAAACTAACTCTTGGTTCATAATCCCGCTGGTGTTTCTAGCATTGTACGCCCCCTTTGCGTCAACATACATGATGACAGCAAGCGGTGAGCGAGGAGGATTTTGAAATCCAGCATCACAGTGTGGGACAGAAGGAGGGTATTTATTTTTTCCATGAGATTTTTGCATACTCTGGCTGCAGTAGCTTTGGCTGTCTAATATTACACTGTCAGAAGCCAAGAGAGCACAGAAACTGACAGAAATCCTATGATCTGCCTGAAGCAGGGAATACAGTCGTGTCATGAGCTCATTTCATGTAGTGCATTGTTTTCTTGGTCTTTCCAGGACATCTGGGCTGCTGGAAAGAGCGCCTGTTTTTGTCAAGTATTTCTGCAAATTCTACAGGGTGAGTGAAGGTCTGCTGTTTCTATCATTAAAAGTATTAAGCTCTTCTTTAAACTTTTCAGTAGAATTGTTAATAGAATATGGTATTTGTTTTCTTCTTTTCTTTGGTTCCTTAAACATGAGGAATTTTACACTGAAGTTATCAGTGACGTGATGAAGGGCAGGGATGTGTTGCCTTCCCCCATTTGATGCCATCAGCCTTTGCTTGGAGATGTAATCCAAGAGGAAACCAGTGCAGAACGTCTGCACAGAGGCACATGTGAACCTTGAGGCCAGTCAGATTAACCGTAGAAGGAATTTTTTGTACCTGTAAAATGCGTAGAGAACTAGGAGGTTTCCGATGATGCCAA
The DNA here is from genome assembly GCA_003993805.1 of Himantopus leucocephalus. Lineage (NCBI taxonomy): Eukaryota > Metazoa > Chordata > Aves > Charadriiformes > Recurvirostridae > Himantopus > Himantopus leucocephalus. Next base: position 44,262,958 of record RSEF01000004.1, on the reverse strand, counting down.
TGGAGCCAATAATGAGCACACATGTTCCTACAGTGTAAAGAACATGGTCGGGGACCTCTGTCTTGGTCACAGCATGTGGCTGGTTGCCCATGTTCAAACCCTGAACAGAAAACAGAAGAAAAGGAGAGCTTAGCACATTCAGGATGCTTGTCACAGGGGACACGTGTTCAGTCTGTTGAAGGAAGGCAGAGCACTCGCTGCCACAGTTTGTGCAAATCAAATACGGATCTCTGCACTCTTCTCACGTCCCCTGTAATCAAGTTTCTCTCAAGTAACCTTCATTACTTTAACAGTACATATTTATATTAAAAAAAACACAACAGGGAAAACAGACTGGAAAAAAAATATTAAGGAAGTTGCAATGATGATGTGAAAAAGGCAAAGATGTGCTGGCATAAAACTCGCTCTGGGTAACTGCCGCACTTTGGGGCGCACAGCTAGCCGACAACACAACCTTCAGTTCAACAAGGAATAGCCTGTCATGCTTTGGTTTTGTTAGGAGCACTGATACCAAATCCCGCATTTACAAACATTAAATCCCCCGGCTCTCCCCAAACTCCCTAAGCACTAACTTAGTTCTGCAAAACCTGGGAATTCCCCATGAAAAGAGTAGGAAACTAGAGATAAAACAGCAACAGCAGCATTGCCTGGGTAAGCACAAATCCATTAAATGTTCTTGGCACCTCTTTTACTGCCCTTTATCTCCAGCACATGAATAAAACCCCACCAACTCTCTATGTTGTTTTTTTTTTAAAACAAATTCAGATTTATCATCCGCTAAATTCAGCAGCAGGGCAGCCTACAGCTAATCCACTCAGCTCTCATTAGCGTTATCAATGAGAAGAGTCAGAATTGCCTGACAGATATTCTTATTTACCAAGTCAAAAGCAGCTAAGCCACGCAGAGCGCTCACACGTGTGGTCAGATCTGGATGGCTTAGTCAAAGGTATGGCACCTTGTCACAGCTGGGGACCTGCTCGGCATCGCCACGCTTCGCTGCTGCGCAGCTCAGCGACGTGCGGGTTGTGGGACAAGGCAGATTTTGGCCTTTGGGAGAGGAGCTGGGTGACAGAACAGGTTCAGGATGATAACTATCACCCCACTGGTAGTATTTAAGGGGTGAGAATGGCAAGAGCAGCCTTTTTCCCCCCGCTGCTAGCTCCTAATGTCCCGCTCTGCTGCTCCTCCTTTCTGCCTTCTATTATTCCTCACTCATCTATAAGTACATGCACTACAGCTCCTTCAATGTACAACAGTTCTAGCCGTGGGCATCATCCCCTTGACTGTGCGATCCTACCGGGGTGCTCCCCGAGGCGGGTTGCGTTCGGCAATAGGAAGCACCCGATGCAATGCACAGCACACCCCGAGCATCCACAAAACAGCAGGTCTGGAGCAGAAACGGTGACAGCAAAGCTCCTGGGGCTGAAGTGATATTGTAAATGGTACAAGAGCTACTGCTTCAAAGCAGAAAGCCGCTTTCAAGCTTCCTCAGTGGTCTGACAGACTCTACCCATAATAAGATGGTTACTGCCAACGTGACACTTCACCGAAGATAACATCGCCATAAAAGTAGAAAGAAATGAAAGGGAGCGTCTGCTGGTGCTGGCTGCACCAGGGGGCTGTCACTGCCATTCCCAGCAGTTAACCAGCAAGAAAAAATGTCACCCTGTGAAGCATTTACCCCTGAAGAATGTGCGAGAGGTAACGTAAGAGCGGGCAGCCCGCAGGGAGGTGGCCTGGCGAGGAAGTGCAGCCGTGGCCATTCGGTGGCACCAGGCACAGACGGCGCTGTGCTTTCACAGCAGGGCTGCCTGGGCACGCAAATTAACCACAATAAACTCCTTTCCTCAAACCTAATCTCCTTAGAACGTGCGTGCACTAAATTGGAAACCTGCCTCATTTCTGGCAATGCATACCATAGAGGCTAAATTGGGGAGAAAGGAAAAAGGTCCTTTTTTTTCTTCCTTTCCAGCTTATCTGCTGAACACACTCAAGATTTACCCCTGTAGAGAGGGTTAATTATATAGAGGAGTATTATATAGACATTGTAATTCAGGGCAAGTAGTACTTGCTTGTCATATGCGTTAAGCTTTACTTCATGCTTTACTTCATCATATGGGAACTCACTGTTGCAGAAACTCATTTGAGAAATGAACTATGAATTTCACACCCAAAGGTGTCTCACCTTATCTCTCTGCTGAAGAGAAGCCAACTTGGACATTTCGGTCTCATTTATTCAGTTACGAGAGGTGAGCTGTGTCAAAAGCTGAAAAATGTCTCACGTGACACATTTGTAAATTCAGATTACAGTTTGCTGGCAATACTGGATGAACTATAAACTATTGATGCTTGCAGAGCGGAATTTCAAAGGTAATAAATACCGGGGATTACACAGAGCCTGCAATCTCAGGGAGAAGCTGAAGTGAGGGATGTTTAGATTACACAGGCTTTGGAAAAGGGAACTTGCCTTCAGGGGAGTCCATAAAATACCACAGGCACTTTTCCTGTGATGTTAATAGCAGTAAGAATAACTTTAGAGATCTGAATGAAAAGGTGGCTACTTACTCACTCTGTCGGTGTTACCCTGAGACAGCAGGATGTGGCAGGCATCCAGCTGTATGAAATATGGCAAGTTGATAAAGACAGAAAACCATTTATAACACCGTAATTTGGATCTAAGAAGATAAATGCGCGTATTTATGTGTGTGTGTGTGTGTGTGTGTATATTTCAAAAGAAACACCCAACTTCAATAACAAAGAATTTCATTAAAATAGTGGAAACTTTCTAAACGGACCAGTTTCTTTCTAAACCAGTACAAACGGCGCAAGCTAAGGAAAGAGAATTTATACATCATTTTAGTCACACAATCAATTTCACTAATTTGGCATAATTTCACAATAGAAAACTTTAAGAATCGAGATTTAGATACTCTTAAGGCTGAGAATTTAAAGTCTACTTTGTTGAACAAATACTGCTTTTCTAATACAGACCTTTTCTCAGTAGGGAATAACACCTGATTAGAGACAAACCATCAGTATCACCAAGTCTTCAAGATATTCACAAAATTTAAGCTTTTTCTCTTTTCCTACAGCGACACGTGTAAGAAGCTGGGGGTTTTGGTAATTTTGATTAACAAGCTAAATAATACTTGCTAATGTAAATGTTTTACTCTATGAGGATGAGGACTAGAAATATGAAAAAAAAGAATTCTGAAGCCTGGTGACATGGTCTAACAAGAAGCTGTTCTCGCTGATAGTGTTAAAAGCTGTTGCCACTCTATGCATTTGTCTGGTACTTTTAGTTTCTCCCAAGTAATAAGAATAAAAGTAAACTATAGAAGAATATCCCAAGTTGCTGTGACTCTTTCCAACCCAAGAAAACCCAAATAACTATTACAAATCTTTCCAAATGACACGGTAACCAGGAGAGCAGCTAAGTACAGCAGGTGGCATTAGGTATAGTCACTGTTATGTCTTACCAGGTTATGTCTATATTATCCTCTTTTACCACCAAAAAGATATATGGTCAATGACAGCTGGTATGAATCAGCAAAAAACCAGTTTATACTAATGGAAAGGTCCTGCCTTTCAGACTTAGCAAAGCGTGGATTTTGTACCCATCTCACGCCACCGCTCTCCAACTGCTAAAATACACTGTGCGGTTATACTTTAGGCTATTCATTTTCATTTTATTATCAGTGAACTTAGACCCCCTGAGAATACAATCAGAAACCTTACAGAGTTAAAAGATGTGCTGTGAGATGCTTCCCCAGCTCCAGCTGTTTCACACTGCTGTGGTGATGCACGGGGTGCTCGGTATCATCGCAGCCATGTATTGCAGAAAGAAAAGCCTGTTCTGTATAAGCCACAGCTTGGTTACTTCTCCTTAATGATGTGATTTAAGACAGAGTTAATAAAGGAAGGCGTCACATTTTATTCAGCCGATATATTGAATCTATAATAGGTGAGGGGAGTTTTCAAGGGCTCACATGAGATGTGCTCACCTGGCCATTTTTCTCCCAGGTTGGCTTTGCCTCTGTCCATTTGTGGTCCTGGGACAGAATCCCAAACGCTCTGGTGCAGACATATCTGTTTCCTAAATGAAGGTTTTCAAGACACTATCCAGAATGACCTGATTGTTTCACTCAAAAATACGACTGTAAACAAGCAGCCCACGAAGATGCCAGTACTTGCACCGGGGCCAGCTTCTGGCATACTTGCCTATCCTGTACTCGCTCTGTTTGGCTCCTTCTAAATTAATGCTACAATCACTTGTGTTTTCACTCTGTGAGATGTTGGACCTGACAACTCACATAAATCATAATGTGGCCTTACCCTTATATGCGATGTGACTACAACATCAAAATGCTGTCACCTATGTGGCTGCTTGGAGGGCTTTCCTGGCAGGGTAACTAACAGATCTGCAGGCAAATGGAGGATAAACAATTAACAGCTGTCCCTCAAATAGCTGGCAAAGGAAGCAGGCACCAGATATAAAAATAAACTTGGTCTACTTCTCCCAAAATAAATATGGAAAACCTAACAGAGGGGGAAAGTTATTCAATGAAATCTTTTGTAATTTGATTTTTAGTGATAACACGATGTCCAAATAATTAGAGCCATCTGTTTCTGCTTTCCTGCTGGTAAGATTAATAAAGATTGCAATGCAGAAGACAAAAAAATGTAGTTAAAAAAAGGAGGGCAAGGGCAGGTCCTGTTCAATGGGTAGGGGTAGAAAATAATGGATCAGAATACCAGAAATGGTGGTGTGATTGGCATTAGATGGATATAAGAGTATCTAAAGCCTTATTTATGGTCTGGTTTTGGTCATGGATACAAGCTCATCTTGTGGAAATGATTCACACTGAAATGAGCTTAAGTAAGGGCTTGCTTACATGGGGGATTAATGTGCACTAACAAGGGAGTGAATTAACAGCGTAGCAGCCTCCCTGTGCTGACCCGCTATGTGAATTCACAAAGTAGAAGTTTGATTTTACTGTACAAAAAACTTAAGTCTATACAGTCACGCTTGGAAATTTTAAAGAAAAATAATAAACAATATTAGGTCTGATGATATAGGAGCAGTCCACATGTGCCAGTCTGCAGATGTTTTTGAAGCAGTTCATTGAACTGAAGCACTTACCAGGTAATACTTGCAAAGTTCCTTGTAATTTCATTGATGGTCAACATAAGACGTAATTTCAGTGTGAAGCACCATCTGGTTTGAAAGGATGACAAAATTGGGGGGGTTAATGAATATCTTGTACATATGAACTCTTGAATCAGCAAACAGAAGACTGCTGCTATGTGGCAACTATGGTAAAGCTAGTGATGGTCAGATATTTTTCAAAATATGATGTACTTGAATACTTACAGAAAATATTGTTAATACCTTTGGGTATTAAAAAAACAAACAAACCAACCCACCCCAAAACAACAACTTTGCTTGCCATCATTAACTGAACTGCGTTACAACACCACACAGCAAGTACGGATGAATTTGGTTCTCAGAAAGTCAAATCAAACTGCAATCATCCACATGTGGAAAGTTACTTTTCTTATCAGTCTCTGGGCGACACTCTTCTTCCACAGCTCTTTCCAATCAATTCTCATGCCAAAGCCAGAAGCACTCAAATGCATATTTATAGCATGCATTTAATCAACAAGGCAATTGGTTTAGCAAACTGAAATGGGAATTTGAGATAGTTCATCCAAAAGTGACACACAAGAACGGGAACTGCCCATGCTGCCTACAACAAATAGCAAAGGCAGTCGGGTACCAAAGTCAGGCACCTGCTCCAGACCTAGGCAGGTATTTGCCCAGGCTGAGATCGTAAGTTTGCAGAAAAACCCTGAGAATTTCTTTCTGTAATAAAATATATACCTAATTGATTCCATTCCAGTGAGTGCTTCTCGGCTGTTGCCGAACTGGACAGCCAGTTGAAAAAAAGCCAATTAATATTTGACTTCAGGACTCATTTGGGGCATATATCTTTAAGATCTCACATTTAGCACAGCCCTGGCTTTGACAAGATGCTTTCTTTCAGGTCCTCAGTATCTGTGCTTAAACTTCTTAAACCTGGCCAAGTACTCGATGTCATGAGACTAAACCAGGCAGATACTCACCAATGTAGGCAAACTCAGGTGTCTACATGTCCAGTCTTATGAGTCAATGTAAGCAAGGGCTATTAATAATTCATATGGTTTTTAATTAATAAGACATGATACAAAAGTGATTCACATGAGAATAATACCACAATCAGAAGTAAACAATAAAAGTGAAAACAAGTTTTAATATCTGTCTGCTGAGTACAAAGTTATCTAAGGGCATGTTTTGATCTTTCCGGAGACTAACAGAACCTTAAAATGTAAAGTCTATTCTGGAAAGCATATGGACATTTTCTATGTACATCCTGAGCCACACCGCTGAAATCAGTGACAAAAGGCGGGTTTGCTTCTCTGAGTACAAAAAAAAATAATAAATAAAACAGCAACAAAATCAGACCAGCTGAAAACCAATGACCTGACTTGTGTTCCAGCTTGAGCGCTATCTGTGCCTCTTGGGCAGGGGTTAGCAAACATGACAACTTACTCAAAGTATTACAAATGATTCCACTGAGCGTGCCTGCACAACCCGGCCTTGGGAGGAACGCTGTGTTGCTCGCTCCCTTGTTTTTGTGGGGAAGCACTGGCAAGTAACTAGCACATTTTTTTCCCTGCCTTAATCCGAGTTTCTATAATCAAACCTTGAGGCAATGGAATTTTTTTCCAAAACCGGAAAGTGTTAAAGCAAGATACCAGAGGCACGTTTTCTGAGGGCAATTCTGTTCCAGTACTGGTGTACTTGTATAACCATCCCAGGTCTTCACAACATTTTCCTCTACAGAAATTTCATGTTCTATTTAAGCACATCTGAATCTAACCTGAGAGTGCAAAACCTAAAAGAACCAAGTTCAACCATGACTTTAGCATTTTGGAAAAACAAGCGAATAAAAGCCCACTACCAGAGCCTGTTAACAGTCAGCTGAGTCAGAGGCTCAGTCCATCTTCCCCTTCTCACCTCTCTCAGGCTCACATGCCAGCACAGCCAGTTCCTTAACGTTATCCCCGAGACGTTCACCATATTGTTCCCTTGGCCATAAATGCCTTCAAAATTATCTGATGCTATGCCCAAATGCACCCCGAATTACACTACCAGCTATGCATGCCTATGCAGGCAGCACACTGAACAAATCTAATCGATGCTAACAGTGCATCAAAATTATCTGGATTATTACGGTTCAGTGCATATTTGTTTTGCCTGTGAGGGGATGGATGACTTAGAATGATGAAACAACAAAGCAGTAGGCAGAAATCTCAGGATATATTTTTTAGAGAATTAGAGCACGTTAAAGAAAAGCATGTGTAGTCAAAACATGATACAGAGTCATTTCCTTCAATATAAGAAATCTTGCAGTCTTCAGGGAGAAATAATTTATACTCTACAGCAAATATTTACGTTTTTATCTTCTCATGCATTATGCATCATACACTTTCATAGGTTATTTTTCTGCCTCTGTGCACCTTACTGCTAACCGCAGCTCTCTAGTAGTCATACAAAGTTCACCTAAAAAAAACCCAAACCCCTTTATTCTATATTTGCCACTCGGTGGCGAGAGTGCTCTGAACTCACTGGCACTGTAACCCTTTGGCATTATCATGTGCTCCTCACCTGAGCTGCTCTCCCCTCTCCACCACCTCTGAGCTCCTGTAGCTCATCCTGGTCCATTTTACTCACGACTGCTGCTCCCATTTCACTGGCCATGGATACCTCTGACCAGGACGTTCCTGCTCCAGCCTGCCCACCAGGCATCAAAAGCAATTTCATGGGATGCCACTGTTTGCTGATGGCAACGCAGTGCTGCAGCATCCATCTCCTGCCCAGACCGAGCCCTTTCCCACTCCCGCAGCCCCTGGCTTCAGGCTGAACAGCAGCAAGTGTGACTGCCAGGCGATACTCGCATGTTACTGGTTTAAACAGGAGCACATGAAGAAAAATCCTTGCCTTTCCACAAATGTTGGCACCACATTTTGAAATTCTGATCTCTGCCAAGCAGATATAACATCCTGCCCTCAGGTTTCAAAGAGCTTGAACATATGCCCTGGCTTCTGGATAGCTAGACTTGTATATTTTATTTAAAAAAAAAAAAAAAAAAAAANCTTACTGTTGATAACTGAGAGTGAATGGCTCACCAGCCACCTCTAGCTTTACGCATCTCAGTCTTTTCATTGCACTGTTCTGCATCTTGGGGAGACCCAGCTGCTTCGGCTGCTGCCAGAAGATCTGTGTGCAAAAACTGCTCTGAGAAGCTGGCCCTGCATTTTAAATAGATCCCATGAAAACATGTGCTTACTTTTAAGGATTCTGAAAAAAACTAAATCAAGAACTGACATAAGCTTTTCAAAATGTGATTACAAAATGAAAACACATCCTAATAAAATAGTTAAGACAAGGTGTTATACTTATCTAATACTGTATAGCCTTTCTAACGATATGTTTTAAAACACATATAGCTAATAGTTTTCATCAATGTGGTCATTTCATTCCTACTGGATTCTCTGCTTTATATTTTTTCCATTCTGTAACTTACGATAAATTGTAGTGAATGATGAAGGAAGCACAATGATAATAGTAGAAATACTCTTCCTCTATTAACTACATTTCAGTTAAGTTTTATTTACAACTTTTATTAGCTGAGCGTAAAGAACTAGAGTTTTACCAGAAAATCCACCTTGCTCTCTACATTTCTCTATTTATAAAAAAAACCAGATTTTTCTTCTTCAGGAAATATTCTTAATTGAAGGCCTGAAACCAAAAACATTCTTGACCAACTAGGGTAATTTCCATGGTTCAACAAGAAATTTTGTTTGTGGAAGGTAATTTAAAGTAACCTCCAGCCTCCTGATGTCATTTGCATCATTCTGTCATGTACATGAAAATTGCTAAAATGAGTCAGGCCAGAGGTCCACCAACTCCTGTATCTTACACCTGGCAGCGTCTGGCAACAGGTGCTTTTAGGGGAAGAACATGGAGAATACAGCGAGTGCACATTCTCAATCTGTTAACTTCAAGAACATTTGTGATATTAATCTGAACATTGTAGCGTTCAATTTCTGGTTAGATCAAAGAAATATCTAATCACTCTAAGCTAAGGATTATTCCCATGTAATATCTGCTTGCCTCTGTTTAATATTCCTATATGGATGGAAGGGGGGAATGCAGAAGGCAGACCCAGACTCCTCCCAGAGGTGCACAGTAAAAGGACAAGAGGCAACAGACACACATTGCAGCGGGCAAAATTTTCACTGAGATTGGTGAAGCACTGTAACAGGGGCCCAGAGGAACAGCACAACCTTCATCGATAGAGAATTTGAAAGTATTGAAGTCAGCCCTGCTTGGAGCAGGGGGTGGGACTTGACAACCACCCTTCCAACCTAAGACAGTCCATGATGCCAGGAGTAAAATCCTCCAAAACATACAGTTAAAAAATACGGGTTTAAGCCATCAAGTGAAATGAAAAACTATTCCAGGTACTTGAGCACAGGTATGCTGTCCCAGTAAATTGAAAATCTTCCTACCTTACCTTCTTTTACTTTCACAAGGAACTGGGGACAGACAACAAACACCAAATGGACCTATACGCACATTTTTCACCTAGCTTTAACAGACGAGTAATCTGTACTGGGACCGTATTTCTCGGATAGGAAGGCTGCAGTCAGTGTTCCACTTGATTTGTAACGCTTTCTCCTACCGTGGCTTTAAGTCCCGCATGAACAGACATATTTCCAGAGGTTTTTACGCACTTCACACCTATTGATTGCACTGGTGGCAATACACCTACTCTTCTCCTGTATTGTTGAAAATACTCCTTGGTGTTTATCTGCACTGTTAGATGCCTAAGTACCATGAAAATCTGGCTTTGGAGTATTTTATGATTAATTTTAGAGAATTTAACTGGAGCACTGATACGTTGTTTAGTCCGATGGCCAATGAATTTTAGTCTGACATATTCCCACTGGATACTCTAAATACTCTGTTTAGAATAAAACACCTAGCCACCACAGGTAATGGAGATAACGGAGATGGCTGGGAAGAGAAGGAAATTATCAGGGGAGAAATATTCAAAATGACCCATCTCTGCAGTGAAAGGCAAATCTTTACTGCCAAATGAAAGCTTTCATTTGGCAGTGGCACAACCTCCCTTAACTTTCCAGAGCAAGAGTAAAACAAACTCTCATCCAGGAAGGAGATCATTGCTTTTCTAGTCGCCTGGAGGGTGAAGCACTTATGAATTCCTTGTGGATTTAGCATTGCTAAAGGAACACACAGACATACGTCCAATGCTAATTTACAATTAGCAACCTACTGCAGTACTGCAGACTTATTTCAGAGGAAGACTGAAGCAGCACCGGCAAACTAATAAGGAACTGCAATATGGGCATAATTAGAGAGAAATTACAGCAATCAAAAGACTCACAGAGTTATAAAATACTAAAATAATGGAGCATGCTTTGACACATTTGGTGGGAATACATGTGTGTATTAAAATTAACTTCTGTATCTGTCAGAAAAATTAATTATCTCATGGCAGCGCTCATGTTGGAGGAAGAAACAATATCTCACACAAAAGCAAGTGCTTTTACTTTGACCTGGAAAAGCATCAAGACAACTTTGATATAGCAGTGAAGAAGCTTCACCCTTTCCCTCTCCACTGCCCTGTGTAGCACACTGAAAATAGGGACCGTGTAGTTATTCTAATGTGGCCTCTTGTTTTAATTACACAGAGGATTTTCTCTAACTCTGAATAACTTCCACAGACCACTTTTCAAGACTCTACAAAGGGTAACAAAAGTTTTAGCACATCTATATTAGGAAACATTGTCTTCCTCTCACCCTCACAATAATCTCCAGATATGGGATGCATTTGAAGCAACTCCTACATTGCCTTTGCAACATCAGCTTGGAACCATGATGAACTACCAGAAACGAAAAGCTCAGCACAAGGCAGCTTCCTTCCCTGTTTTAAGAAGAGGGTGTCATTTTACAAAAAAAAAAAAGAAGCCCACAAGCCATTTAACTTCAAACATGTTTTTACTGTGCCAAGTCAGAAAGCCTCAGGGAGCCCCCACAAGTTTTCTTCTGCAGAGCCCTACCTCTCATCTCAGACAAAAACCAGCTCCTTCTGAACCTTTGTTTTTAAGAAGTATATAAGCAAGCCAGCAAATTAATATGCACCAAAGAATCCTGCAAAACAACAGCAAAAAAAGGAGTCTAACAAAGCATTGTTTCTGTCTCAAGGCATGTTCGTACTACATTTAAGCCCACACTGGGCCTTTCTCAGTCCACCCAACTCCATAAAAGCATCGCACTAAAGAGCATCTCTCCACAGAAAAAAGGGTGAAGGGACAATCTGCTCACAACAGCTGTCAGGGTAAGAGAGCTACTCATTTAAGATTTCTCCACAAGTAAAGAGCCCATTAAAAACAAGTAGTTACTGTTAATTGCAAACTTGTGCTGACCTTTAACAGTAATTTATTCATGTTAGTTTTGTTGTGATCTAATGGTAAATACTGAGCTAATAACAGAGTTGAAAAGCAATTTCACAGCACTTGTACAGTCATTATGGCTGAATAGAAAATAATTCTACTGCAAATGGATTATCTAAGTGTCTCGAAGCATTACTCAGGACACCATCAGACTGCTACCTCATGCACTGTTGAGGAGCAACTGCAAATACTGCAGATCTTGCAGCCCTTCAGCACTTGAGACAACCTGCCTTCCCCCATCCGCCGCTTTAGGACTAACTGACTGGCACTTAGAATCATAGAATGGTTTAGGTTGGAAGGGACCTTGAAGATCATCTAGTTCCAACCCTCCTGCCATGGACAGGGACACCTCCAACTAGACCAGGTTGCTCAAAGCCCAATCCAACCTGGCCTTGAACACCTCCAGGGATGGGGCATCCACAGCTTCCCCGGGCAGCCTGTTCCAGTGCCTCACCACCCTCAGAGTGAAAAATTTTTTCCTAATATCTATTCTAAATCTACCCTCTTCCAGTTTGAAACCATTACTCCTTGTCCTGTTGCTACACACCCTTGTAAAAAGTCCCTCTCCAGCTTTCTTGTAGGCCCCCTTTAAGTACTAGAAGGCTGCTATAAGGTCCTCCCATAGTCTTCTCCTCTCCAGGCTGAACAACCCCAAATCTCTCAGCCTGTCTTACCTGCAGCAGTGCCACTAGAGTTTTCCAAAGCACCAGCATTAGTCCAGGGGCTCCCTGGTGCTCTTGCTGTCACCACTAACCTTCGTTTGCTAACGCTCATCTTCTGTGCAATGGTCTACTGCAATGCTGTGGAGGGAGGGGCCTCGTGCGTCAGCGAGGGCATGGTGAGGCCAACACTGCACGTTTTTAACCCATGGCCACTCTTTCTCTACCATGGTGAAGGTTTAGTCAGCTATGTTATTTGAATATTAGCACAAGTTTCAGTATAGAAATCGTAGCAAAAGGTATGAGGTATTTAAGAAAGTATGTATGTTTTTATTTCTAAAAAAAAAAGGCAAGTAATTTTCTGATCACTAGGGTTATTGTTTGCAGAAAGTTCAATAGAAGTACTTTGTCCTTTTTATAATTAAAAAAAAAAACAACTAAACTTCCTTCTCACCTGAGATCAAGTCCTTTTTCAGGCACTGTTGACTTAACAGGGCACAAAAAAAGCATACTCCTTTCTGTTGCTCTTTTAGCTCTAGACTAGCTGTAGCTGTTTAAGTTAAATTGCTTGTATCATCATCCAGTCAGCGTGGACTTGGTGTCATCTAGCCAGTCATTTTGTTGGCAACACATCCGTGCTGATGGCAGTCAGTAAATTTCCATGGGCACCAAGCACATATCCCCACCTGGCATTCGAGTCTTCTGGTCTGCATCCTCCATTAAATGGAGCGGCCTCTCACAGTGCTCTGGCCATTTTCACAGCAAACGTCAGAAGTGTCCATCTGCCTGTTTCTTGGGCTTTCTCCTAGGGTATGTTTCAACTTTGCAAATGCTGTCAAACAAAGCAGCTGATACCATTCCCTGGGTCTGCTCTCAGCAGGAGAGACGGTGACCCCAGGCTTGGACCTCATTGCAACAGGCTGCCCAGAGGTGTACGTAGTGATCCAGCTGCACAGCAGCCCAAGTCCACACACTGGACCCATGCCATACATTCTGCACGCATGTCATCGCGTGTTGAACTACTGACTACCATCCAGTATCACATGTTTCTGACTGTTTAGTTATCTACTTGCTAAGCGTGCTCTCGAGTCCCAGCATCTACCAAAGCCACACTTGAAGCTTGAACATCTTTTTATTTTGATGTTTCCCAGGGTGACTCTCCTCATCAGAGAATTTATAGAAGGTGTCTAGCGGCTGTATTCTTGAGTGCTTTGGTAGCATACAATAATTTTGTGTAGGTCAGTTTGACAGTTGCCTCTCAGCTGCGTTACAAGTAACTCCTTCACTTTGTGTGCACTAATAGATTTCCTTCTTTTCAGGGCTCAAAGAGCTTAGCTTGTATTGCAGCTGCAATGTCTTGCAATTCCATGTTTTCTTGTTATGTTTGCATAACTTTGAGAAACTTTTGGGTACATTGATACCAAAGGCTGAATCATCTCATCTAGCAACATTGATTTGTCATGTTCTGGTGGTTCAGGAATGTTATCAGCTTCATTTAATCACCTGCAACAATATGCAGACACATATTTCTATTCTGGGGACAATCTGGTGTGTGCAATGGAGCTGCTAAATTAAGCAAGCCATCTTCAGCAGTCACACTCTGTGCAGGCTGGCACCCCAGCATATTGGAAGTACAGGACACCGTGGGGGGCATAATTTGCAACCTCTGAAAGCAGTCAAAGAATGTCAAAAAAAATTCAACTTTAAATCCCTTGATGAACTTACTGAGGCATGTGCAAATATACTCATGTTTTTGTACAGCTAAGTTTGTGGCAAGAGAAAGTAATACAGAATGTGAGCTAGTTCAAAAATTGGCAAGTAAGTAATGACAGGGAACAGAACTTAGGCTTCCTAGGAAACTGTAGAGAAAGTTTAACAGCAAGAATAACCCACATAGCCACCATGATAAAGATGTGATTAAAAAGACAAAATCAATTTGAAGTGAAGACCTTCAGCAGTGCCAGAACGCACTCAGTGCATTTAAATCATTTGGAGTTATGAGTTACATGCTCAAACTCCTGTTTACTTGCCACTTATTTGTTACTTAACTTAGAAGGACTCTACAAAAAGCTTGCTCAACTTTTTTTTTTTTTTTTTTCCTGATTTATTCCAGGACAACAACATGTTGCAATGACACGGCATCCACAGCTTCCCTCCCAAGCTGGAGTTTCTCCCATACCATGCCCATAACCCTTTCTCTTCCAGTCTTAAGACTAGAAAAAGAAACAAATATTCTTGGTAGATTCCTTTGAATGCCAGGGCTGGGCTGGCTAATGCGTTTAAGTCCAGGCAAGTTATCAAAGATTTATGAGGAAATCTTCTATCCTAAAAATCTATACAAAGTATAGTAATGGTACAAAGTCAGAGGTAGGGGGGTCGGGGTGTATGAGGACAGTGGTACACAAATTCTTCATATTTAGTTTGCTGACCCATCTCAGTCTTCTGCCCCAAATCGTCATAACTAATTTGCAATGCACAAGAAAATCCTCTTTTCTTTTTGAATGTTTTCAAATAATCCTAGCTAAACATATAAACAATCGACAAACCTTCCTACAGCACTCCATTTAGGTCACTTTACATTACATTAATCGGCTCCACAAAAGGATAACAACTCTGAAATCTGCTTTAGGACTTCATTTATATTTCCTTTTTCGTTGAAATTTTCCTGCTATTAATGACCAGATCACAATAAGGTTTTATCAACTAGATCTTGATGATGCAACAAGTACCATCCTAAGCAATATCACCTGCTACATCTTTCCCTGCATAACCAGAGTTTTCCCATCAGCCAAAATTCCAAATCCATCCTAAAAATCAAAAATAAACAGCACAAAGAGAATACATTTCCCTTTGGGGACAGTTGGGTCAGCTGCACAAGAAAATAAATCAAAATTCATTCCACCAAAACAACTTCAACGAGATGATTTTTTTTTTTTTCCTTTTAAAGGAGAAGCCATTCATTTAAACTGCTCCTTAGAAAACAAAGCAGAAGAGAAACACTCCCTTCCCTTCTCCCTGCCCAGCTCCCACTTTCCGAAGCCTTCCTCCTGGCACGTACTTTTTGGGTTCAGCTGAAAGCATCTCCCTTCCCTCCGCACATCGGCTCTGTGCTGGACTGCCGAGCTGCGACTCATCCCGAGGAGCAGTTGAAATCCCAGGGTTTAAAAAACCACTCGCAAGCAAGCCCTCCTCCGCTCCCAGCCTGACAGCTCCGGGAGCATATCGAACGGCAGCGCAAGCCCGCAGCAAAACACCAATCCCGTTATTCAGCCTGACTGGCCCCACCACAACTGTTTCAAGTGCAAAAACATGACTTAAAAAAAAAATAAAAAAAAAAAAAAAAAAAGAAAATACCCCACATTTAAAGAAAAAATATATATTTTTCTTTTTTAAAAGATAGCTAGTGGGAAGAGCTGCTTTCCAGGGCATCCCAGCTGGCCACCTCTGCCCAGCCCAGCCCGAGAGCATCCCGAGCCCCCGGGGGTATCATCCCCGAGGCTGCGCATCCTCGGGCGGTCGGTGCTGGGGGGTCCCGCCTGCCCCGTACCTGCTCCCCGCGGTCCCGGGCAGGCAGCCTGGGCTACCAGGGACGGAGGCCGACGTCTGGGATTTCCCTTGCAGCAACTCACACCCGTGGCCTCTTACGCTTTCGCTGCAAGGAGCCTGGCTCTGCCTTCCCTGTAACCCCCCTTAAGTGGCTGAAAACAGCAGCCGCCCCCCCCCCCCCCCCCCGCCTCTCCATGCCGGTCAAACCCGTCTCTGGGTTTCTCCTGGCATGCCCTGTGCTCCATCCCCATGGCCCACGAACGCCCACGGTTAGGTTAGGGTGGCTCTGCCCTGCTGCCACGCGCCTAAACCCACAGCTGGGTTTCTCACGGGGCTGGCAAGGAACAGGGACTGGGTATAAAACACAGCCACTTCCCAGCAACTCACCCTGGAGTTACTGAAATGTCATCTGCAGCGTATGCCTCAGATCTTCAAGCATCGCCTGTCCCATGGATGCTTGAATAACCACGGAAAATGAAGTGAATGGCACAGGAATGTCCTACCTCACAGCGTCTTGTTGTTGTCACGTTTGTAAAGCTGAGCTCTTCAGAGGCACTGAAACGTGATGAGAAGAGCAGGGATCTGATGGCAGGCATGCTCTTTGAGAGCCTCGTTCTCTTGCACGCTGGCCAGAGAGACACCACAAAAATAGCTACATTTCTATCCCTATATTTTTCTTCAATGCATTGACAATATTTTCAACATAGTTGGTTGCAGCAGTCCCCTTTTAAAAGACATGAATAGAGAGGATTTGTGAGACAGAGCTTTGTCTGGCAAAAAAGAAGACTCAAAGTAGTATAGAGAGGAGCAGAAACAGCAATTTAAACATGTTATTTATTCAAGGGACTTACATGTCCCCTCCACCTGGGGCATGATAGTGATCATAGCTTTGCAGGAAAACCTTAAAACTGCTTCTGCCAACAGATTAGTTCTTTTGACTGGAGATCCTAAGGATGATAGAAATTCAGCTACAGACATAAACCTTACAAGTATGGCGAACATATACCATAGAGATCATTTTAAATGCTGGAGAATACAGCATAACTTCCTAAATTAGAGGCCTAGATTTCAAAACAAAGTTTGCTTTGGCATTTAATATCCCAAAGACGTGATGGATATGTTACAATAAAATGAATAATGTACCAGAACAGAAAAAAACCGCCCCTATGCTTCAGTGAAAACACAATATGAATTCTATTATAAAAGACAAAATTATAGTATCATTGTCATACATAAATATTTAGACAGTGATATTGTATGTTGATCATTATTACTTCATCCTTGGTTTTCATTCCATATTGAACCATCTTATTTCTATTCAATTATTTGACTTGACAGGTTCTACTTCCCTCCTCTGAAGATGCCCAGTAAAACAAATGATTAGTATCCGCTGCTGCCTCTTACAGGCAGTTGTACTTTGGCATCTTGATGCTTTATTTTTCAGGTCCTCCTGTTGACTTGATCTCCGTGATCTGCCTGAAGCAGACAGGTTTGGAAGCAAATTACGGTTCTTTCCATTGCTTTATATGTTCCAAACTCAAATCCACCAAATGGCACACACTTTAGACAGTTACATAGTTATTTTTCCTTTATTCATTGCGACTCTCTATCACCTAAATGACTTGATCCATTAGATTACCTTTGTTGCCCTTTAAAATATTATGCCGATGTTCTAGATGTATCATGAGGCATAAAGCTTTTGCTTACCTTACGACTTTTTTCCATAAATATTGGCTTTCAGAGGAAAATTTATACACGATTTCAGAATTACTGTATACCATCTTTGAAGTTTCAGAACCTGTAGATTCATAATTTATTGTCTGGTAGCATATTTTATCAGTAATGTGCTTGAAATATTTTTTAAGGCAATAGAGGCTGCATGAGAAATGATCAGCTCTCTAACATCGA
This sequence comes from Himantopus leucocephalus, assembly GCA_003993805.1. Taxonomy (NCBI): domain Eukaryota; kingdom Metazoa; phylum Chordata; class Aves; order Charadriiformes; family Recurvirostridae; genus Himantopus; species Himantopus leucocephalus. The sequence goes on along the minus strand of RSEF01000004.1, from coordinate 44,245,259 downwards.
TGGGTGGGCTCCCTTTTTTTGCTTTACTTACAGAAATGTGGAAATGCTGCTCTCTGAAACAATCAGAGACCCGACAAACTGTTGAGATGTCCTTTCTGAGGAACAGCTCACTTTTTGCTCATATTGTTGTTTATTCCTACATCTGCAGGTTGGAGCTGAACGTTCTCCGAGGTCGGGCCACTACACACAATACCTCACGGAGCTGGACTCAAAATGAACCCTATTTTGTGAGATATTCTAAATAAAGCTAAGAGTTGGATGCCAAGAGAAAAAATGCCAACTAAAGCAAACTTTTTCAAGCTTCCGTCTTGTTTAGGCTGACAGGGTTTTGATTGACAGTTTGAGTTGGCTCCATGAGTGACAGTAGGTGCAACTAAGCCTCCAGCTAGAGGCTTACCGGATTGCTGTCTCACACACCTCTCTTCCCTGCACTCACACCAAAATTAGTTCTTAGTCAGGCCTTTCTATTTCAGCTGTTTGTAATTAATCCTGAGACATGGGAAAATATGGTAAATAATCAAGCGAGGACAACCAGGCAATGTGTTTGGACTCACTGAGCATTATGGACTGCGTTTGCACGCTTAAACCCACAATGTGTTTAAGTAAAAAGCACTGGAAATCAGTGCCTTAAAATTAGTGACAGAAAAGAGATTGCTCAAGTGACTAAAGAAGTAGGTAAGGTAAATAACTGCCTAAAAAGGTCAGAAAAATGTCCTTTCTGAGGGTAGTTGAGATCCTAGGCTAAGGGACTAATGAGTGTAGTTCCACATGGGAACTTAAAGAAACAAACCAAACATTGGAAAAAATGCAGGAGAGAAGTATACATCTTTTTTTTATTATTATTTCAGAAAATGGAGCAGAGTCTTTTAGGATGAATAATAGCACTTCACATTTCTGTGACACCTTTCATCCCCCACAGGCTCCCAAAGCAGTTGGCAAATTTAACAAATTGAAGGACATTATCTACCGTACACTGAAATCATTTTATCTGTCACTGAAGGCATCCCTGCTGGAGCAAGAAGCAGTATCTGTTTAACAGGTTAGATCTGTTGTGACAAACACAGCATCTAAGCAAAGCTACAGGGAGAGTATAACTGTCAACAGCTGGAACTGGTGCCGAATCCTGGATTGAGCAGTTGGGAAAAGTCTGCTAGTATTTCTCCAGTTACCGCTGGTGATGAAGACTTTATCACAGATCTTGCAGACCTGCCATGCCCAGGGCAGGCATTCTCACCAGCCATCTCCTCAGGGCACCCGCCTCAGCGCGAGGTGCCTTCACAACCCATAGCCCCCATCCTTGCAACGCTTGAGTGTTATATTCACCAGACAGGGAGAGAGCAGAGATTGACTGTAAACATCCAGGCACAAAGCCAGACCCAGTGGTTGATCAAGAGGTGCTGCACACTTCAACAGTCACTTTGATCCGAGCCCTCCTTTGCCAACGTCATCTTTCTTTCATTGCAGCCTGACAATAGGCACTCCAGAAAAAAAAAAAAACTTACTTCTGGCAACACAGCGAGGTTCAAAGGTGTTTCACATCCAACAGACGATTCACAAGTGCTGCTTCCTAGGGGCTACATGGGTCTGACAACAGCCTGCCTGACCATCTCCTTGGAAATCTGTGAGCTCTAGCAATACAGGGTAGCAAAGCAGGCTAAATCCGTTGTACGTTAACGATCATTATCTAGAATGGCAAAGGAAGCAGAGTCACCCCGAAAAGCTCCTCCAGGCTACAGATTCAGTGGAATGGGAGCAAGTTTCACACTCCCCCTCTCTCCCAGTCATGACAGGGATCTCAGTCCTTTTAAGGAATTATGGCCGTATTCGTGGCCACCGATACTATGATCACTGAAGAGTGTAAAGCAAGGCGAGCAGAGCATGATTCTTAAAAAAAAAAAAAACCCAAACCAACAAAAAATTGGCAGAAAGAAGAGAGTGTAATGAAAGAGAAATACACGGCCACTGAACTGGTATATTCTGGCTTTAAAAGGAAAAGAAATAGCATTCAAAACCCTTTCCAGACTTGCTGTCAGACCAAAAGAAAGGCTAAGATGTCAAAGATTGATGGATAATCTACAGTCACATGTTCATTTTTGGGTGGCACAGAGGCATGTTTGGAAATGTGTTTTGAGCTGTAGAATAAGGAAGAGTGAAATAAAAAGTGGGAACAGAATCATATGCTAATGAGCAAAATGGATTAATTCAGCAGTCTCTATCTTTCACTGGTTTAAAATAGCTACAAGGTTGATTTGGGAAATAATCTCGGGATTGTTATAAACTGCAGCACAAACACTCAATGTCATCCCACTGAGCTTCTGAGAACTCTGAAAAGTCTCCCACATTTCTCATGGCAGCTAAAACATCTTAATTGTAAAGGAAAATGAAGGGTTAGCACGGGCCAGGCCAGCTTGTCTTGTGAATGAAAGAACTGTAGAAACTTAAGGGTTTGGAAAAGCTCTCAAGAAATTGCCTAGCTAAGTCTTTCTCAGGTAGGGTTAGTCATCATGGAAAAACAACCACTTTTCAATGGCTGAACATCTAAATTATTGTCTAAGCTTTAGGATAGGAATGAAGCCAGTTAACATCAAGGTACGGGTTAGTCTCAATCACAGGATTAGAAGGCATGTCTCACTGTTACAGTTTGCTCACGAGGGACAAAGAAGAAGACGTGGCACTGTTTATCTCTGATACATCTTGTCTACAGATCACTTCATCAGCAAAAGTGTAAAGATGTACAAGCCTGACTCTTTTCTTCTCCTCCCCCACTGACAGAGGGCATATGTCAATGCCAATGGTGGAATTTAGTTATGCATTTGTTTTTTGTTTCTACTTTGCCTATGCCAAACCTACAGAAACCCTTGCTTGCGGCCACTCTGAGAGGGAGAGTCTGGAGGTACCTAAGGTGGTGACTCCTGCTCAAACGGGGGCTTCAGTATAATTCCTATCCCCTTCTCCTTCCCCTTACCGCATAGGGGCTGATATGCCTCCTATCCCCTTATTCCACCAACAGGAATGGGTTACCAGGACTCAGCCTCAACTTTTCATCCAAACTTCATCCTTTCCTAGAGTCCTTTCCATGGAAAGAACAACCTGGCCAAAATGCAGCCTCAATCTCTCAGTCCTCAGGTGAGGACATTCATTTTCTCAGGTACAGCAGAGAAGCTTCAGCCACATCTTATGGTCTTCGTGGCCTTGAAGCTCCTGCCCCCCAGCAAAGGGGCTTCAGCACTAAGCCACAGCCAAGGGGTGTTACTTCTGTTGGAGACAGACAATGACAGAGGAAGGAATGCAGGTGTCAAAGGGCCAGGAGATGAGGGAAGAGGAATTCAACTTCATAGTCCTCTGGAGAGACACTCACCTGGGACAGGAATCCTGACTCCTAGTTGCTGCTTCTGGGTCTGTTACATACCTTCTAGAGAGGTTGTTTGAACTGGTTTGGAAGTACATTACCTGTCCTGGAACAGGGTCCTCAGATCAACTTCTTCACTGTGCCACCAATTCTGTAAACCAAACTTCAATTATGGTTGTTTCAAAAATTTCAGTAAACAAAATACTATATTTTTACTTCTAACCCCCATTTTAGTTGAAAAAGCACATTTTATGATACCAGAATTTTCCACAGAGAAGACATTCTGATTTTTTACTAACTCACAAGTTTTCCTCTGGCCCCATTCAATCACAAAGTTTTCTCCAACAACTTATGGAAAAACCCCAGAAGTCACAACTTTTGCTGCCAAAGTCATGGTAGTGACAGTCACATAGACAGTTGTTTTGTTGTACTGTTTTCTTCTATACTGAAGTTTTCCATTTCTGGTCAAAGGTGACTTATTTCTATAAATGGAAACATTTTCACACGTTAAATGCTTAAGACAAAATCCTTTTATGTAAAAAGCTGGCCTGGAGAATTTCATCCTGGAAGCTGAATGCATCAGAGTCCTATCAAGGCTTACAAGGGCTCTTGATAACGAGGTTAGAAAAAAAGAACCCCAAACTTGGTATTGGCTCCCTAATTCAAACCGTGTTTTAAAAAGAGACATGCGGCAACAAAGAAGCCCTTATAAGTCTTCAGCTTCTATATGCTAAAGGAGGGAAGAATATACTCGGATTTAAAGTAGCTATGACCAGCATGTCCTTGAAAAGCCAGGGGGACAACTGTTAAAATCCAGAAGGAATACACGTTAGGCAGCAGCCGTGCTGCCGCCCCAACATCCCAGCCCCAAACACTTAGCAGAAAATGCTCTGCCCTGTTAAACATCAGCTCCAGGGGATCTGCCACAGCACCTTACACAGCTCCGACAGTCCCTGGTGATACAGTGACGCTGCAGCTCTGAGTGTGTTAGGCAGTATGCAGGTAATGGTCTGTTGTGTTACAGCTACAGCACTTTGCAGAGTACAGCGATGGAAGCACATGTGATGTGACATTCTTGAGCTGTGCCCTGACAGATAGCACCTCAGTGATCAGACACCAGTTCCAGCTCTGCAGGTCCTTCACCGTGCTCTATTCCCACTAGCCAACTCTCAAACCAGGAGAATTAAAATCCAGTTCCCATTAAAATAAGGGTATGAGATAGTAATAAATTTCAGAAGCTCTCAAGATCTACTGTGATGCGTAGACCAATACATAGCAATTTCTTCAGGCCTAAAAGGCCCAATAACCATGTGTTTTGAATTGCTCTTCACATAAAATTGTCCTAAAGCAAAGGTTGAGTCAGAACAAAATGGCATTTAGACTACAAATTCCTTTTAAAAGTTGTTTAGAGTCTTGTTTTAAATGTCTTCAAGACTCAATGGCAAATACAAAATTCACTGTTGATTCTTACCTCAGAAAACAGAAGCAACGGTGCACAGTAACTGCATTAGATGCATAATAATACATTTATCCTGAAGTGAGAAGAAACTTGGATTTCATCTCTGCTCTGAAAATAAACCATCAGTACTACCTTCCGGCTGACCATTTGACATGTGAATCTGAGACTTTTTTTCAAATGCAGGTGCTAAAATTAAAGAAAAACAAACTCAAATTATCTAATCTTTCTTTCAGGCAGGATCTTCTGTGATTTTTATCTTCACAAATTTCAATTCTGCTTCAGAAGAAGAGAGACACAATTTGGAAGAAACACCTTAGAAAGAGTTCACTTTTTTTTTTTCTTTCAGAAGAAACAAAAGAAAGGTCTACTCCAAACCCTGTTCTTCCCTCCAGTGTGCAATCTCTGGTCTATAATCTTTTCTCTGTCGTGGACTGAGCCCATTTATGGGCTTTTCTTGGTCTAATGCCACATGAGTTTCTGTAATCCCTATCCCATCTGGTACAGAAGTCATCAGGGTGCACTTACCTTCTTCAGCAAAATAGACATTACTGAAAATCCAGCACTTGAGTAAAATCAAACGTTTAAGATAAAACCGCTTTCCTAAGAGCAGGGCGTACAAATGAAGAGACGTGATGAATACCACGAAGGAAGTTGGTATGGAACTCAGGTGCCTGGGCTTCTGCGACCAGCTGGTGTCCTCCTTCCCTTTGCAATAGGCATAAGCAAGAACAGCTACTTACAGAGCTTCTTCCCCACATTTCTCACAGAAACCAAAACACAAAGGTACATGTTCCCCAAGAAGGAGACAAAGCTTTGCTTCCTCTAGAAATAATTCACGAAGAAAGCTTTGAAATGAGTTAAACTTTTTACCCCAGACACACAGTGAATAAGAGATAGCCAGAATGTAAAAGCAGCTATCAACTCCAGGTGGTTTCAGAGGTTGATAATCCTCCCAAAAGCTCAAAACTGCAGGGCAGAGAGAGAAGCAGGTGGAATAAGATGTTAAAACAATAGGCTAAAAGGATATTTTTGTCAAGAGATGTGGTGAATTACATAGGGCTACTTTGAGGACCTTTTCAGGTATATCTGAGACAGGGTTCGTATTTCTTTTAAACATTTAAAAAGGGGGAGTATGGGGGGGTGGGGTTAGACCACATTTTTATGCATAAATGTTGCAGAAAATTCTGGATTAGAGCTATAAGCAGGTCAGATTATACACCCTAAACTACTAGGAGTACCTGCGTGTGTGTGTGCATGCATACACATGCTTTGATAAAAATTCATTTTAATTAAAAACCTATTTCCTAATATAGTGAATAATTCTCATTGCTCAAGTTAAGTGTGCCTTTACTGATCATTTCTTCTGGCAACTATGATTTTGAACTCTCCATCTGACTGTTTGGCTCAGTAGAAGGCTGGCCTAGAGAAGAAAACATTTTTTGCCCTTTCAGGAACATAATGGGATGTTAGACTGTAAAGTAAGCTTTGCTGCAGTTAAATTCAAGAAATATAGCTGCATAGGATAACAGGGAAACAGTATTAAGTAAATTCTTCAGGAATGCTCCCATTTATTCTCCCTGCGCTTTTCCCAAGTGATGTAAAGAAAAGGAACAAAATGTTTCTTTGGCAGAGGTAGACTTTGGCAGCGAAGCACGTGTGTTTGAGGTTTATACACTTTAGCAACAGCTCTACTACTACCCAAACTAATTTCCTAACGAAAAGAAAGGAGTAGAACAGTGAGAAAATGAAAATTCAACTAGATCATCCAATTCTCTCTTGCCCACCCAATCACTCATAAAGGTGTATTGCCATCATTCAAGGACAGACTGGAACTGTTCATTTTTATAACAGGAATAGAAGAATTTACCAAATTTGCTTCAGAGGAACCAAAGCAGCCAGTGCCTAATGCAGATTCTCTCAGACAGACAACATATATTTGTGAGATCTCGGGTGTGTTTAACGCTGTAGGATTTGTCCGACTACACCATTAAGTTCAGCATTGCAGCTCTATCAGAAACCAACAGCTAATGCCAAGGAAACAGATGAAGGCCCCTCATGCAGCATCACAGCAATGTTGTAGTTTCATAAGCCAAGAAGGGAAAAAAGTCCGGCGCTCAACTGACAAGATTTGCCATAACTTTTTGTTATTAATAAAATAAAAATTAAATTAAAATGTCACTCCATCAGTCTCACTCTAGTAAAGCCAAACGATGGCAAATTTGGTTTCGATCTGAGACACAGGTGAAATATTAAGCTGCTTTTCAGCAAAACCTGTTCATACAAAGTCAGTTTTGTTATTCCTCCTGTCGGTTTCTCCTTTACCCATCAGGACCTGAGTAACAAATCACTTTCCTTAAATCATGGAACTAAATTTCTACTGTTATACCACAAGCTTCATTTGGGCTTATGTATTTGTGTTCGGGTAGTGAGAACAGATGTCGGTCTACATCATTAATCTTCGCACATGCATTAAAAACACAGCCTTGTTCTATTTTCACGTTGCTGATGGGATCTATTTCTAGGCACAAATCACTAACCGTTAGTCTTTACGTGGAGAGTATTGGCCCTTTTTTTTCTAACTTCTTTAGTCTGCTTACTTTTTTCCCCACTTAATTTCTAAAGTCAAAAGTTTGTCCATCACAGAGCTGTTCTCATCAAGCCCCGGCTGGGACTTTCAGGCTTTGCAGTAGCTAACAGTCCTGACAGAAAATGAGAAGGTACCACCAATTTTGGCGGAAACAAATTTTCTGGGAAGCAACAGACCCCAGCAGATAATGGGATGCTTGCAAAAGTGGCGATTTAGGCTAATACAGTTAACTGCCAAAAGGAATTAAAAGTTATTGCAGAGAAACGCGCTGTGCTAGGAACCAAAAATGTGATCACTCGGCTTAGGGCTTCTGAATTTCAACAGGAAGGTTAGATAAACCTAAGTCAGTGCTGCCCTAAATCTGTATTCAGTGACTGGCAAACAGCGCTTCAGTCCATCACCAGTGAGATCTGCTCAGGTGTGGTTTTGTATGGAGAGTGCACAGTAACAACTGATGTCCTGAGAGAGAAGGATTTTGGTGGCTCAGCAGTGCAGAAGAAAAGTAATACATTAGGCTACAAAAAACTGGCTATAGGACAACAAAAAACTTGCTACAGCTCATGTTTCATGGCAGTGCCTTGCAGAGCTTAGAAGCAAGACAAAAAACTGCATGTGTTGTGTAGCCATCCCTCTCTGGGCAACCTTTACAAAGAAACTCAGCGAGCAGCCCATACACAACTAATACATTCAGTAGCTAGCTAGGGCTGAGGAGCTACTAGCATAAGGATTAATATACTTTCCCCTCTCGGTAAGATGCCCACTGAGCCTTTGATGCCAAATCTGCCGGGCAGGTGGGGAAGGGCCAGCCTCCATCACGGCTGGCTGGTCCTTGATACTGCTGACCTACCAGTTCCCAGTTCCCAGCTTCCCGTCTTCTTCTTGGGTTTTGTACCTCTGCATATGGCTATGGTTTTTATCTTGAACCCCTGAGCTGCTAATCTTGCCTCTGCCTGCGGTTCTCCCTTTCTTATCTTGCATGGTTCTCATCTCTGTGTACTTTCTCAGAATTAAGCAATTTTCTCAGAAGTCCAAGCCAAGGTTATGCAGCTGTGCTGTATCACATCAAGGTTTTGGACCACAGACAACTGAATCCTTCAGAAGAGGGTCAAGGCTCTAGGATCAGGACTACAAAAGGTAACTGGAAAGAACTGAAGTACCAGATGAAATGGCCAGCCTTTGAACAGCTAGCCAGCAAAAGCCTACCAGGTAGGTAAAGGAGGAGGAAGAAGTGAAAAGAGGAGATAAATTACAAGTTGGCTGGTTTGGTAGGCTGGAGACAGAAGTGAAAGTCGTTACACAAAGGAATCATAAGGGAAAAAAAGCAGAGCACAAGGCAACCTCTGTCTATGACAAAGAAACAGAGGTAAGCAGCAGATTGCAGAAGAACCTAAGGGGTAGGCGAGAATATGGTCAAACATAGGAACAGGCAAAGACTATTCAAATATGGGATGTAACATCTTTGTCTTTTATTGCTGCTCTTCAGAAAGCAGCCATCTCAGAAATGAGTCTGCCAAAAGGGTCGTATTTATATAGGGCTTATAATGGAATAACAGAAACACCTCTGCTTCCTGTCTCCTTTGTAGCTGTGGATAATTCTATAGAGATCTGAAATACTCCCATATATATTTGTAAGATCCACTTTTTTCCCTTGACCAGATACCACATAATGATCACAGAGGTGATAGCTGAGGATGTAGTTTGGTGCAACCAAAACTCTGTTTGCATCCAAAATTATTTGAAAGTTTTAGCAGCAAGACTTGATAAATGGAAATTCGACCAGAATATTCCAGGCTCTCTAGATCCCAGCAACATTGGATGGTAATGAAATGTATTCTTGTGCAGGCAGCTGGATGTCTATGACCTGCTGATCCTGAAGGACCATTTGGCCATGGGAATGCCTCTCAGGATACAGGGAAGCAATAGCACCTGACCATGTTACCACAGCCTCATGAGCTCCTGACTCAGCTGAACAACACAAGCTGCTCATGCCTTTGCTCCTGGCCCATCGCGTATCCAGGTCTCATCTTCAATGCATATTCACAAATGGTAATTTGCAGCCAAAATAGGCTAGAAACATAGATGCAGCTGCTCTTAATTATAACATTGTAAGTTATGGTAACCAGGTTAGCTGCAGTTGTCCCTGTTTGGGCAGGGATACAATACGGGCCCTTGAGAGTCTGTATCCGCTGTCTGCTATTGGGTGAAACTTGCAGTTCCTTCCCTCTGCTTGGGGAGATTCTTTGTACCTGCTAAGCATGGCCAGAAAGAGCTGCTCAAGTGGCTGACTTGGGAGCTCCCAACAGCCCTCACTCACCTGGGCTTCAGCCTCCCAGCACCTGGAAAACTTCTTCCAGCAGCTGACTGCCTGGTATTCTGTTGGAAGTTGTTTCACAGTATGTAAATAATACTGGTGAGCCCCAAAGCAGCTTTTCTACCAGTAAGTGGTATGGGAAGCACATGCCCTCGGGCTTTGGAAAGCCTAATCCATGAGTCACCTGACTTGACTTTAAATGCAGGAGGAAAAA
>RSEF01000004.1:44169037-44235329 GCA_003993805.1 Himantopus leucocephalus | reverse complement strand
AAAAAAAAAAAAAAGGAAAAGCACCAAGCTTAGTCAATAAAGCCATGGTTTAAATTTTGGATAACCAGCATGAAACAAAGCTAGAAAAGAAAAACACAGACATGACAGCACTTAGAACAACCTTAACGTCAGTCTTCCCCTCTAGCCTTACCAGGGATTTCTCCAAGGCATATCTTGGCCTGGGAAACTAGGCTGGTGACTCAACGTGCCATCTCCACCATCTTGTCTTGCCTGCCAGAGCTGACGTGTGGCCTTGTTCACCCACAGAGCCAAGACAGCAGCCCCCAGACCCATCTCTCTCCCGGGCATAGTCCTTCAGAGCCAACTTTTCAGTGTAACAGGCACCTCTACCCCACCTGCCTCCGGGCTGCATTGCCTGAGATGCAGCTGAGGCTGTATCTTCTCCCCACTTTTTATTACTTTCAGTGCCTCTCACGTCAGACCTCCCTGGATCCTGTTTTGGTCAAGCAGGAACATAGCATGGTGCACAGTGCAGCACCGTGCAAAATTGCACAACCTCAATTTTACCCGTGCACCAACTTGTTTTTATTTCATTTAAGTGAAGGCATGACATTTTCGTTACCATTGTAGCGCTTTATAAACCACATATCAACCGAAGGATTAACTGCATAAACATCTTGTTAAATCTGCTGTCACTGTTTCACTGTGAACTGATGATAATCACATAACTTATTGCTAATACTAATTATTAGTCTTGACAGATTTGGCATGTATAACAATTTCTACAGTCCCTGCCTGGCATAGGCATTTCCCTACCTCCTGATCACCAGTGCCTTTGTGTCACCTGGAGAGCCTCCTGCTTTCTCCACAGGATTTCTTAACTCTTTCATCCCACCCCACAGTGTCTCTATATCCACCTGATTGAAGTAGTTACATCTGGAAAGGAAATGTAAGCATGAAGTGATACCATACGATTGCTTCCAGACATGGTGTTTGCTAGTGATGTCATACATCTCATGAAAAGACGGCAGCCAAAATGCTTCTCAGGCAGAATTAAAAAGAAGAATTAAAGTCAAGGAAGAGGAGTTTTTTTTTTTTTTGTGGCAGAAAAATTACAACCACTGACCTGCTTCAGTAGTTGGCTCGTTAAAAGATATACTACAGTCACAACTCTGAAAACATAGAACTATTTTTTTGGTGTATAAAATTTACTTTAAAGTATTTTTATTTAAAAGTGGTAACTCAGTACACTTAATAACTAGGGTGCAAGCAAACTGATAATTTTAACTTTGCAAATGCTGCTATAAAAGTGTCTTCCAAAATCTTTTGGCTTCAAGGTAGCAGAAGTAGGTACCTACAAAACTTAGCCTGGGGTTTAGATTTAGTTTCCAAAATCATGTGTTTTCTGGGTGCTTATACTGAAAAATAAACAGAGGTTTAAAAAGGCACTGCTAAACCTTCACTGGTTTGGAGAAAAGGATATTTGGTAGATTTTGGAGAGAATATAAAAGCAGAATTTCTGAATGCGACCATGCTAGCTAGTGTGTGCCCTTCACATTCTATATAAAGCAAAGGATTCCCAAATAGAGACCAACAGTTTCCAACTATAAGTTGACTGCATAGCTTTATCTCGTACCTTTTTAACAGTGAAATTAATTTTGCTTCAGAGCAAAAAAGTATCCATATATGTAATGTTAACTACACAATAAATTGGTTAGAACTTCAGAGTACTACAACTTTAGTAAAAGCCACATTTCTTAAAACATGCCAGCATATATCAGCTAACAGATTTGCATGACACTTTAAACCCTCAGGATTCTTGCTTAGTACAAAGAATGAGGAAAGCCTGTTAGAGCTAGTGCTGTTCTGTTTGTAAGGTCTCACATAAAACGGTATTACATTCATAAAATGGTATTACATTCACCTACTGCTTTGCATTGACCCATAGCTCAAAATGTGAACACAGAGCAGCATGACTTAGCTAAATGTAATGCATCTGTGATGATTTCACCCAGCTGCAAAGAACTGTTGAAATTTGATTAACCTGTGAAAAGTGAAGAGAGAATGTGTTATGGAGATAGCACTTGCTTCTACTATAGTAAAGCGTCTGACGCATTATGCTGTTAAAATAGTGCTACTGTTCGGGAGGGGCTTTTCACAAAACAATCGACACCTTACACACCCCATGGTCTGCCCTTCAAAAGCCATACCTAGATGATCGGTATCCTACCTTAGCAAATGGACTGCTGCAACAGTTCACATCCAAGCATTAATGGCATGTTCTTGTCCATCAGTAGCAAAATCCCGACCAGCCTAATTTTAAAAGCATGTGGGTAAATGAAAGATAGATTCACTATAAGTTTATCACATCTAAAAATGTATTAACATGCTAGAAATTATTTAAATGAATTCATTTTTGCAGCCATATTTGATTGTATAAGTATTTTTTCCCTTTGACTTGCCTGCTTAAGAACTCTCTTGAGCTGTCTTACAAAACATATTCGCAGACATTTTCTATACTTAATTTGTTGCTGGTTTTTCCATTTCCTACCCTGGCTAAAAATTTAAAACATTTGATACTGCTTAGTTATAAACTTAGAAAGTCAGTACCGCAATGAAAAAAAAAAAAATCAGTGTGATATTGCAGAGATGTATTAATATTACTCAACATTCAAAGTTTTGCTAAAATCAAGAACTCGGCAAAGGACTAAATACATCTTCAACATATTACATAGAACTAACAAAGAGCTCTTTTTGGGGGTTATTTCAAACAGAAATGCATTTTCAGTTAACTTTTTCTGTGGAAGCACAAATTTTATGGGAAATTTTCTGCATTAATCTAGAATATTAAAAAAAAAACCCAACAGTATTTCATTTTGGGTTGCCATATACAGAAATTAGTGTATTTCATTTTGCTGAGCCAACTGACGTGATTTACCTTCTGGCAGTTAACAAAACAAGAAACTACCTCTGCCTTTGTCCCAGAGGAAATACAATGATTCCCAATCTCATCTAGGGATGACATTACAAGTTTCTCTCCAGATGAACTGCTTGATGTGTGGCAGACACACAAGAGTAGGTGATTCACAGGAAAATTATTTTGGTAAGGAAAACATATCTATAAAAGGTTGAGTTTTTTTTCCAAAGGACACTATTCCCCTTGTCCTCCCCCCCCAAGGCACTCAAAATGGGAAAATCTGGGTAAGTACTGAAGTTACAAAGGGCCTTGGGAGATTTCAGTAATTCAAGTCGTATGCAATTTATGAACTTTGAAGTATTAAAATATCTTGCTGAGATTGAAAATATTTATGCACTTGTAAATTCTTGATTTTTAAGGACTTTGATTCCCAGGAAAAAACCTTGAAACATGAGCATTTCATATCAGCAAAGCTCTGCATGCAAATACCAGGCTTTCTTGTGCAGGGCAATTCCAAATACTGCTTAGCTCTCATAATAGTCCCCTTCAGTCTGACAGATTTCTGTAGCATGCATCAGGTGAGTGTAATTATTACTCTCCTAGAAATTCTTCTATTAACAGTTCCTGCTTATACTTCAAGGTAAAGAACATTTCCTCACCCAGGCTACTACTCAATGATATAACTGCAACTTCCTGAAGCTGAGATTTTTGTGTATCACTCTATAAATACAAGAAATCTTTTAAAGACATTTCTCAACTACATCCTGATTGTGCAAACACAAGTTCATGGGGCACCAGGGGGATGCGAAACATCTCCAAGGTAAAGAAGCCTCTCAGACTCACCCTTCCCAGGTTGACTTCTGCACGGAAAGCACTACGGAGAAAACAAAACAAAACCACATCTAAGAGCAAAAACAGTTGGGCATTTTGATTTCCTCTGGACATGCTGTGCATCAAAATGATTTTAAATGAAAGACATTCAGGAGTATACTGATGTCTGACATTTCTACAAGGTACTCTCATGTGTTTACCCGTAAGGACAGGATGAATTGCCATTCCAACTCAGCAAAGAACTTATTCTGTGATGAAAAGGTAAAGCACCCAGTGAAGTTTTTTGCAGTCCCATTTTAATCCCCATGATATAAATCTGGCCACATCAAAACTGTGTCACTATTGCACTGACAACCCCTAAGACTGAGCTACTGCTTGTGTGTCACTAAGTAAAACCTGTCAAACTGTTCTATGACCGCTAAACTAAGACTAATGACTTCTTCACCAGCAGCCCCTGGGCTATAATGAGCAGAAAATGACATTGATTTTAATCAGATCAGACACCAGCTTCTCTCAGCTCTATCTCAAAGTCTATTTGATTTCATGCTTCGTTATAAAATCAATTAATTGTTTCATTGCCTAGTCATTTTAGATGTTATTTATAAAGCACACTGTGTTGATATTCAAAAGATAGCAGGCAGGCAGGATATTTTGTACTAGCCTCAAACAGCGCGCATGGAAACCAGCATTATTTTTAAAAGGCAGCACATATAAACCAATGCCATGAATGAGTTCACCTGATCATCCAAAGTGGCGTGATCAATTGTACCAGCCGGGGGGCACTTCCTAAAAGTCCTGCTTTCACTGGGGCTTCACAACCTGTGACAAGGAGAGAAGTGCCATTCACAGATCCATCCTCAGCACCACCTTTTGCCAGCGCGCTCGCACTTCCCCGCAGAAGACCTCAACCTCCTTAGAGCTGAGAGCTGAAACATCTTCAGTGCAGTGAGGTATTTTAGAAGCTGAAAATAAGCACGGAACACCAAGTTAATTAGTACAGACATTACAGCATGCTGGACATGCCGAAAATTTAAGCCACAATCAGGGTCTTTTGTTGCTGTGCAATAATTGTTTCATTTTCCAAGCAACTTGGAAATTTGGGTGGATGTTTATGGAAAAAGGGATCATTCACTCAAGCATGAGTTTTCAAATGAAGTTTATTTTTAAGGATGTTATTTATAGTTTACTCTGTAAAGTTTTTCATTTACATCTATATTCAATAAAGCACTTAGCCATGGCTCATTTGAGTTCAAGATGTGCTTCCATGAATATATAACTAGTAACATTCATTTCAGACAAACAGGATTCTAACGTTAGCAATAAGAGAAAGAATATGCTAAGCTTCAACCCTGCAAAAGAATGTACATATATCTTCAGATAGTCATTGTGATAAGTGAGGGCTGGAAAACCATATTTCTGTTTTTATCTTAACTTTTGTCCCAGTTGTCATGCCCGTATTCCAAAGAGCACTTTGCCTTAGCTTTCCTGAAAAATTGCTCCTATAACAAATATTTCATTTTTTAACTTGGATTTAAATTACATAGTGTAGTTTTACCCACTACTCCTTAAGCTTATTCGTTGACAATCTGTGATGTTCTCTTCTTCTGTGATCTGCAAAAATTCTTTGGAAGCAGCACAATGACATTCCTTTAACCCTGCCCTACTTTTGAGGTATTGATAATTTATATAACCCTGTCTCACAGCTGTTCTGAAAGCATTCCTTTTTCACATTGAGCTGTACAAGTTGCAATCAGAGCTGAGTTTCACCCAGCACAGTATCCCACTTTCGACACTGACAACAACTAATTCTTTCAAAGGACGTGCACGAGGACTTACAAAAGGCAGATATGGAATAGCTTGCTGCCTATGGAACATTTTTGTGCCCTATTAATTAGAAGTTGATTTGCATCTCCTTCAATACTTTTATTTCATTTCATCAATATCATGGCAGATTTTGATGGCTGAATTATCTGTAAAAGCATATACCCTTTTTTGAAGTCCTAAAGCCCTGGGTGTGTAACAGGGCACGTCTGACTGCCCTGGGACACCTGCAAAGGCAGTCCACTGCCTTTCTCAGGCGGGACATCTCCTGCCAGTCAATATGATCAAGCCCACAGATCTGACTTCAGTCTGTCAAGTACCCTACTGGCAACGCAGGGCAATGACTGGAATTGCAAGTGACTAGCTGGCTTTCAAGTAACATTCACCAAGAACACAAGTATTCAAGGGGGAAATATTAATCTCAAATCAGCTTAAATTATCTTGCATTTTAGGTGTTCCTATGTTTTTTATACAGAGGCAGCTGAAGTCCACAGTGTTTCATGTTCTCCCCGCTAGGACCATGTCTGCTGGTCAGGGTCTCTTTTCTATCCATTCCTGGAAAGTGATCCCTACACAAACATATTTCTTGAAGCTTCTTCACTGTCACTCTGTCCTCCTTTCCCAGTACAAAGCACTAGCAGCTGCATTTACCTGCATTGCTTAACTGCTGAGAAACTGCCTTAATCAAATCTGCCCAACTAATGAAAACTCCAAGTGCCTAAGTTGAGGTCACAAGAGGAGGACCATGTCTTGTGGCAGATAGGCCCCTGTGAATGGGACAAGCACACTACAATGATTGATTGCTGCTAGAGAACCTGCCTTCCGAGGACATGTTCCACCAGCTCACATACAGCCCCTACTCTGACTTTCCACGGGGCCTGACGTATTTGGTTCGTTGAGCAGAATGCTACCTACCCCATGGGCTCCCGGACTGGGAGGGCAACAAAACTTCCATGCTACAAGTATAGTAAATGCCAGCTGGAAAGCATTGGAAAATAGGCTCTGAAGGAACAAGTCTCTCTCTGAACACCCAAGACTAGATAAGTCAATCTGACAAGTCCTTAGCTTCTGGAAGATGAAAGCTGTTACTCTTCTGGAGCGAGGATGTGCATATTACAAATACATACTTGGCCTCACCAAATGACTGATAGTTTCCATTGTCTTGATGAGGGATGTAATAATTTTTTTTTATTTAAACTATGTGCTACTAGGAGACATTTTTATTTAAATATCAATTTCCAATATTCCTCTGAGGCATAGAGGTCTAATACAGCTGGATTACTTATTCAGAGGTCTTTGTTCTCTTTGCTTGAAAGATACCTATCTCTAAGAATTAGGTAAAATATTTCTTCCGGCAAACTTACAGCAGCACTTTTATAAACTTCCATAAGTTAGGTTGATTGTATACAGTGCTCATAAGCTGAGAATTACATTTCCTCGTGTACGTCATCTGTAAGAACAAGAAACTTCACTCCCAGGCTTCTACCTTTACTATTTCAGAATGAAAGAGTAATTCAGGATTGCTAAATAACCCTCCCATCCTGTGACTAGGAAGATAGTCACCGATTTCAAATTCAGAGAAAAGACCCCTATTGGGGCAGAGTCCTGAAAGTGAAGAGGACGAAAACAGCTATAGGTCATAACATCAGTGATTTTGGCATCCATGATCTGTCTTCTCTACTCATTTTATTAAAAATTAACATCCCCATTTGGCTACTGCAAGGATGCCACTTAGGAATAAGTGGTTTTAAGTCTAACTTGATCACGAACAGGCCAGGTTGTTTTCATGTTTCTGTTGTGTAGGATTCAAAAGTCTGTTGCTTGGTGCTAAGAGCTCACATTAAGTTCCTACAGAAATTTGAGATTGTGCAACACCTTCCTGGAATAAGTCCTAAATTTGCGTAATTTACTTAGGTAGCAAAACTTTTCCCAGAGGATAATGCAAGTCCACAAACAGTTTTAGGTTCTCACTTCAGATGAGTGTACCTTCACCAGCTCCAGTCACAGTTCTGGGCATGCCAGTAGAAGAAAGCCATGGACTTACTGGAGCGAGGCCAGCCCAGGGCCACAAAGATGACTAAGGGACTGGAGCATCTTTCATACATGGAGAGGCTGAGAGAGCTGGGATTATTCAGCCTGGAGAAGGGAAGGCTCAAGGCGTCTTATCAATGTATATAAATACCCAGAGGAAGGAGGGTGAAGATAAGGCAGCCAAACTCTGCTCAGCAGTGCCCACAAACAGGACAAGAGGCAATGGATATATATTAAAGCATATGAAATTCCATCTGAACACAAGAATACGCTTTTTTACTGTGAAGGCGGTCAAACACAGGAAAAGGTTGCCCAGAGAGGTTGTGGAGATATTAAAAACCCAACTGGACATTACCCTGAGCAACCCGCTCTAGTTGCCCCTGCTTCAGCAGGTGGGCTGGACTAGAAGATCTCAAGACGTTCCTTTCAACCTAAACGACTCTAACATTAACACCATAATCTGTAGCAGCAACATTAAAAATTATTCTATTACTGCTATGTTCTTGCACATATAACATCAATTTTTGCATCATCTGTGGTTTTCATTGGGCTACAAGTGACTGCAAATAGTTCCTATTGATTAGCTTCTAGTTGGTGGATAATGTGAGGAAATCAGGTCAAAGATAGCTTCAGCAATGGAACAAACATGTCATCTGCAGCATTAGTGGTCGGCTAAAGTGTTTGCAAGCAAAGTCATGCAAAGGGCAAATCCTCTTTCCAGCAACTCATTGTGCTAAAAGAGATAATCCTTGCATTGCCTGTGATTGGTTTTCATACAGTTCTCTGCTTAGGAGTACAAGGACCTACATAAAGAGAGAAAGTGTAGACTACGGTAAACTTAGAGGATGCGTGCCAACATTTTTTACTTCCCCCCCGAAGAATGCAAATACATTCCTGACCCACTGAGTAACTAAATGAACAAATGTACTTCTGCAGGTGACAAAATTCTCCCTTGTTTTCAAACACTAACGTGCACATACAGCTACTCCCTGATAAAGTCTTACTGTACTTTTATTCCAGAGCACTGTGCTGTCTCATGCAGGGTTCTCGGAGCCCTTATCCCTTCTGATTTTTATCAGAAGGTAACAGATCCCTCTCAGGTGGGAAAGAGAAATGTCACTCCTCAATTTCTACTCGGGATAGAAATCTCCACAGACAACTCAGAAAAGAGGGATTCTTACCTCAC
The DNA here is from genome assembly GCA_003993805.1 of Himantopus leucocephalus. Classification (NCBI taxonomy): domain Eukaryota; kingdom Metazoa; phylum Chordata; class Aves; order Charadriiformes; family Recurvirostridae; genus Himantopus; species Himantopus leucocephalus. The sequence continues at coordinate 44,226,582 of RSEF01000004.1, read as the reverse complement.
TAGCTGGACTTTATCATCTGCGAACTCTTCTCATTTCCTTTCTTGCCAGAATTATCCTCACGCGAGGTAAGAGATCAGCAGTGCAAGGTGTAGGCAGATAACACTGTTTCTCTTTTTTTATATTGACTTCCTTAAATGAATGAACAACTGTCATTTCAGTTACTTTAACTCAACAGCTTTCTAAAGTTTGCAAAATACTGTATTAACCAGCAAGAACACAAAGCTACTTTCCGTTCTTTCAATACTATGGTAAAAAAGTCAGAACTCTCCAACGATTTTGATGTTTCTTTAGAGGAAAACCAGAAATGTATTACTGAAAGCCTATATAATAGCAGAGTTTGGCTAAAAGAAAAATTAAAAGGAAAGCAGCAATTTTATTGACATCTTAACAAAAGCAAAAATTTCAAAGCAGAAAGTACTCAATAGGGAGCATTTTAGTATGGAAGAAGAGCCGTACGCAGCATGGTGAACATATTCTGCAATGTTTTTCTATTGCCTGAAGACAGGAAACCCATTTATCAGGATTATGTATTCCGCAGTGAGAAGCAGATAGTGTTCGCCACTTAAGGAGACTCTACGCTTTTCACACTCAGCACAGAAGGAAACGATACAGTATCGTCTCGTGTCAGGGAACGCAGCAATCGGGAAGAGAATAAGGGGAAAATCACATCTGAAAAGAGACAGCAGTACCCGAGCAATGCTCTCTGTCTCTCTCTCTCAGGCATACACCAAGACTGCCACCCTTCACGGAGGGATCTCATGCCCCCTCTGAGCTACTGGCATTTGCTGCCTGATGGGAAAGAGGTAGCTCTTGCTCTGTGTAGATCAGCGGGGAGACTGAGATGGAAATGAGACAAGGATGGCTTGGGTGACTTCCAACAAACTCAGGAGACTGCCTGGATAAGCAAAAGCTCTCCTGATCACTCATGCAGACGGGTCAGGAGATTGGTAAAGCGGTGAGAAAGCTGCCTGCAGGCAAGCTGTCAGACAGATAGTGTAAACTTTTAGGGTTGGACAAATACCTCTGTTTTATCTTTCGGCATGCAACCCACCTGGTCTAACTGTACGTCTGATATTCAACCCCACCCTAACAACTCGGGCAGCTCCCCCAAGCCCTGTGTTGCAACCTGCTTTCCTCTTTTCCTGGCGCTGTCTGAATCAGTGCGAACAAAAGGGCGCATTGTCTGAACGGGTGAGCGGTTTCATCACGACTTCCAGAAAAGCTGAGCACCGAAAAAAGAAAACAGACAGATACATTATCTTGTCTCAGTTTCAGTCCCCTGCAGAAATGCAGTGATTGTTTAACATACAGAGGGCAGGGGGGGGAGCCTCTGTCACTTGTGAGCTGCTGCATATTCACAATTTTGGTGCTTAGTATAAAACAGCATTGTATGTCAAAGCATGTGCCACACAGCAAGACATTTCTAAATCAGTCCGAACTCCACAAGAAATTCCAGGTAAGAAATTATCTTAGTTATCAAAACAGTAAAAAAAACATCCACCACGGAGACAAGGACAGCTTACACAGGTACTGAATGCTCTTGGAAAAATCTGTTTTCGCAAAGAAAAACACACTTACAGATAAAGAAGATATTGCAAAAGCCTTAAGATTACAGCAAATATTTTGGCTAAGACATCAAAACAGTTGTTGTTCAAGAAATTTATGTTTTCCTATGATTTTATGAGGGCAGATGGAATGGTCCAAAATACGTACAAGTAAATCAAATGTTTTACATCAACATTCAAGTATTTTTCCTTCCCTCACCAGGCAATGACAAAAATATCAGTCTACAGCACTGCAGAACTCGGTCTTTTCACAGGGTGCACTTCTAATGTTTATTTTTTCCTTCCTGTTAGCAAAGAACTCTCAAGCACACCAGTTGTACCCAAACTCTGAAACATTTCTGGTGAAGCGCCAATTGTACTTGTCCAGCCCGCTAAGCAGTGCGGTGGTAACGCTTTCAGTACGCGCAGCAAACACGAAGAGTGAGCTGCTGTGCAAATACCTCTGCGGTTTGCCACTAAGACTTTCTGTATTTCAGAATCAACAATAAAAAAAGTACTATTATTTTAACAGCAAAATATATGTAGCCCCTTCACAGTCCTCACAGTCAGTATTTGCTGGATGCGTGAAGTCAGTTACATGGCAGCACCTGTCAAAAGCAGGAGGCTCTCTTCTGATTTTCACTCCTTAAAAGTCTGCAGTTTATGGAAGAAAAAAAAAAAGAGGGTGGAGAGGAACGAATAACTGAAGGACAGTGGCCATTTGAAAGTCTTAATATTTCTCAGAGACTCTTACGCTATCTGTATCTCCTGAAAAGAAAATTGGAAGGAGGGGAGAGGGCAGAAATAAACATTTTCATGGTATAGTGAATGATGGAGAATGAAGCACTGAAAACCAGAAACCTCTTAGGAACCACTCACCAAACAGGAATCTTGATCATTTCAGACTTCTGCAAGGGAAGCGACAGTAAGGTGGAACATATTCTGACTTTGGCAAGGCAGTGAAAGTGCCGATGCGGACCTTGAAAGGCTCATCTCTGGGAAGTTGGAGGCATTTCACATTATTTTCTGTTATGCTGTGGAGAAAAGACGACAAATCCAGGAATCCTAACAGGGCAAGCTCTGGTCTTCATATGAATTAAAGCTCAAACCACTAAAGTAGATGAATAATTCTGCACTGACAGAAAACAGTAATTGAATTGGTTTTATATAAGATCATTTTATCCAGAAGTGACTTCCTCCAGCTATGTCACTTTGCTCAGTGCCATCTCGGTCACTTTGGAAACTGTACAGATATGAGCAAATATCTCTGGCTGATTGCTGGTGATGGGCACATCTTATCTATCTAAATGTATCTGAGGCACTTAATAACACCTGCAAATATCTCCTCAAAGCTAAAACAAGCACGTTACAAGAAGAGATAGCATTTCTTTCATTCTGCCTTTACAGAAGAAGTGTAAAGAGAGAGCGTTTGCAGTTTTGCTCTGCCCTTTCATAATTACCACTGTGTCTGGTTATCAGAGCAGGAGCATAGAGCACAACTGCTGTTGGAAACTGCATTTTGACCCAGATCATCCTTCCATGCACCACGCTGGCAGGGCTGTTTTATGCTCTCTGGCACCTGAGAAAAAGGAAAAGGGCAGCCATCCCTCTGTTCTCCAGAACTGCAAGAAGAGAGCCTGAAGCCAAAGGCAACTCCTGTTGCTCTCCCTGCAGAGCTTTTCCCAACTGATTCTCAGTCTAATCATGCCTGGTATTTGTAAATTTTTAATTAGTTTTGCAGTTTACACCTGCCTAATGTCAAACAAATACTAGCTCCATTCCCCTTCTGCTGCACTTTAAGCCACTGTAACAAAAGACACTGCCTTAATATATTTAACCTCTGGGCCTCAGCAGCTGCAGACAACCACAAGGCAGAGACAAAGCAGTAAAATATTTACGGCTAGATTTAGAAATGGCCTCCAGGCCTACGCACCTAGCTTTGTGCTTCTTTGCTTTCTATGGGCAAATGAGGAATGCAGCTGCCTACCGCACAGGGTTACCCGAGTTTTGCACCCAGAGCTTCAAGCAACTGGAAGCAAGTCCCCTTAAAGACATGCCCGCAGCTCTGAAGACAGCATCAACCCAAAAGAGGAGACAAACGAAGGGCTGGGAGGCCAAGCGATTGTGCCATGGGGCAGGGCAGCACATGTTAGCTGACGTCCCTGGAAGCCTCAGCCAGCCACAAGCATCACCATGTCCTGCGTGTGGCTCGTGACAGCACACCCGCTGTGCGACTAAGCTGCACTTGGGCAAGAGCTGTCTGCCTGCAGCTTCAGAAACCAGACAAATGAATGGGGCAAAGAACAGGGGAGACTAAACCCCTTTTACCTACCTACTTTGCTTTTTCCATACCAAGTATAAATTCAGACAATGGGCCACCTGAGTAACTTCTGTATAAGCACTTCAGACTATTGCTTAATTCAGGAAGAAAGGAAAACAGTAGTAATCCAAATATGAGATTATTTTTATTTTGCCATGGTCTTTGAGAAGCGGAACATGCAGAGTCTCTTTCTTCTTAAGCACAGAAGAATAAATGGATGATTTCCTTGCTTATGAATCCGAGACAATTTTCTATTCACTTCTGTTAATTTTCTACTGACTTCCCTGGGTTTTGAGTTAAAATTTGTTTCTGGTGCACAGAGACAGAGATTCACTATTTCTTCCTTTTCTCTCTGCAATCGGTTCTAAGAACTGCCTCAGTCCCTTGGTGTTAATTCTTCCTCAAGATTAACCATTAATTAAAGACATCCAGTGTTTCAGCTAAACAAGTTCATTCCTTACCCAGTATTTTCAAGAGGGTTTTCTTATATACTTTATACGTATATTTCCTCTAACCTCCTTCAGCATACCAATACACTGGGGACATAGCGAGCTTTAGATGTAGGCTGCCTACGGAACTGGGTGAGTTCTGTCATCTGGAAACAAGTTGCAAGTATTTCCCTACTGCATCGATACTGGATTTACCAGTACTGGTTTCTATTGTGATTAGAGCAGTTGCTGCTGGTAAGTCACTACTACAGCCATGGGGGACACCTTGCTCCTTTAAAAGTAGAATTCTAGTTTTTGGGCAGGATGAAGTCTTTCACTCAAGTGCTTCACAAAATACCTATGGCTCTATTGCATGGTAGCAAAACAGCGGCTTAGACATCGAGCCTTTTGTCTTGCTCACTTTGCAAGATCACCCCCACATACTTCCAGGAACAGAAAACTGCTCCTACAGCAATAATCTGGAAAAGAAAAAAACCCAACTGACTAACCAAAAAAAAAACCCAACCCCAAAACAAAAAAACCCCACAAAGTTTTTAAACCCTGTTCTTCGTAATCCACTTTAGCTTCCTTGAAAGTGATTGTGATATCAAATGATTCATTTTGTTGAATCACAAAGGATGGTGTGGAGTGATGATTTTTTGGGGGAACTCTCACATTTCTAAAGGTTGAAGTGAAGGATTTCTCCTCCTTCAGCCTTTCAGTGCGTATCTGTGAACAGGGAGTATGCCTTCCCTGCCCAGGTCCTGCCCCTGCTCAGTAGTCCCCAGGGGCTTCCTAGCGAGACCATCCAGTACTTGTTCATCAGATGAAGCAGCTTAATGTTTTTACGAAGGCTTCTCTTGAAAAGCTTTTGATATTTGCTTGTTAAGTAACACATTTGTGTAATGTCATCCCTGCTGAAACTGATGTGGATGGAATCAGGCAGACAGCACATGTTACATTACATTATGAGACTTAACATTTCACTAATTGCATTGGCCTACTTCTGTGAATCACAGATTATTCTCCTGCTCATAAAGCACATCTGATTCCTTTACGTAGCCGCTCATGCAATGTGATACAATTGCAAGGGTCCACAAGGGGACAAAACCTTGTGATTCAACTATCCAAACATAAGCAGACAGCATCTCCAATTTTCATCAATACTTCGACCACATGTACGAAATGAGGAACAAAGCTCTCTTGTTTTCTGAAAATTGTACACAGATATTTAGTTCTTTATTCTTACTTCCCTTTTACAGGGGGATAACAAAACGTTAATTGAAATAAGAAAAGCAGCTGACTGACCCTGACTTGGCTATGTGGTTTTTTCAATCCATGAGGGAATTTCTGCAGGATGTAATGGGAAACAAAGCATCAGTACAAAGATGACAAACAGGTATGGCTCAGCTGTCAGCTGACATGCCAAGGACCTTCACTCTGTCTCTCTATGATGAACTGCATCTTCTGAATAGATGAAGCATCTGGCTATTCATCAAGAATTTGCTTTTAAATGTCACATATGGACGTAACTCCCTATGAGTTGGGAAGAGTGTCATTGCCCCTCTGCTAAGCCGGAGAAGCCATTAGGATAAATGCATTCTATAGGGTAACTGGGTTTTCCCTACCTTGGCCAGTTTCTTATAAATAGGAGTGATAAGATAAAGAAAGTAAATGGTCTGCCAGCTAACTGAGGACTGAATGTTACTTACACAAAAAACTGAAGCAAATGCACCAGAAAAAGTAATTCCAAACGCTTTGAATAAATTGGCCATTCTAACCCTGCTCGTATTCTCAAGTGCAGAACCAGCACCTGAGACAAGAGCCTGCTGAAGTTAGTACAAGTCCTTAAGCCAGCTTCACCGGGCTTCGGATCAGGGTCTTTCATATACAACCACCTGCACCCGTGAACTTTCCTATTTCTTATGAATAAAGCCAAGAGATCACTTCTGAACATGAAGAACTGTCTGTAATGGTCTGCATTTTACTGCTGTTGCTCTCAATTTGAAGATGAATTTTGCAGTTGATGCTTTTCACTCTCCTGTGCACAAAAGCTCCCTGCTGCCAGAAGCAGAGGAAAAAAGTTATCAGCTAAACTCAAAACCCCAAAATTGCAGGCTTCTCTGTAGTTGATTACTTCTCTAAGCTGCTCTGCTTCAAAAGCAAATCTCATTATTGCTTATTTAATGATCTCATTGATCATTAAACATTGCCTTTTACTAGAGCTACAGTAACACTGGAAGGATGTTTGATTAAGAATGGATAATTCCTTTCAAATGCATTCATGACACTTCTGTATACTTTTTACAAAATATCATAAACAAAGCAATGCAACATGCATCAGCAAAGCAAGCTGCAAATGTTAGAATGTGTTTACATTCACACAGATGGTGTTTTTAAGTTACACTCATCTTTTAAGGTTATATTTCAAATAAGAAAAAAGCAACTAGAACATTAATTCACAATAAAAAGTTTAAACGTGTCAACTTTTCCAAAAATAACTATCTGGTATTTTCAATATCCCCATAGCACTTCTTTAAGCAAAACCGTTTATAAACCTAAGTTGCATTTGCCAAACATTAGGTCTGTCTGAAGGTGAATTTCTGTGGCTGAATTTACTGCTTGCTAAAAGAAGAGGCGAATTGCTGAGCTCTATTACATATAAACATAAAATTTCAAGTGTCTTTGCAGGTTTCTAAATACAGGCATAATATCCCTCATTAAGGTGCTTAAAAATTATGAAAGATAACATTATTCACTTCCTATATCTAATACTAAATGTTCATTTGCTCAAGTCTGTAATAGCAGTATAAAAAAAAAAGGGCAGGGATGGCGTGAGGAAATTGCTCAGGAAGTGAACACAGTGGCTATATCTAAATTTATAGTGAAACTTCTGGCTCGAATGGATTTATTCTCCTGGACACCCAAGTAGATATTAACTGCAGGTTAACAGTCTCGATAAGATGGTCATGTCTTGTCCAGTGCAAAAGCTGGGTTGCCATAAAAGCCTGGTTGGGATTTCCCTTCCAGCAGGGAAAAGCCTGCAGTGTGGTCATGCACTTACTTCCATTTCAGCTCAGGGTGGGAGCTGGACCCTTACTGTTCCCCAAAGTGAGCCATCAGGAAACCCTTCTGCTGCAGATGTTTCTACTACCACGGGCAGTAAGCAAGTTATCTCACTGCAGAGACTTACAACAAAACATGGGCGAAAGCATGAAATGCTGTGTCTGGTTTCAAACCTTCTGCTGAACTATTAATGTTGGGGTGCAAGGTGGAGCAGCGCCTGGGAAAGAAGAGGTGGGGAAGGGCTGACCGCGAGTCAATAGCCAGCAATGCCTGGGGAACCACAGGGCAAGAGATCTGCCCTGTAGCGTGCTGATCCCGTAATAGCCTGTGAATGCTCTGAAAGGGACATCTGCCGAACTAAATCTTGGATTTAATTTTAATCCACGTGGCTTCCTCTGCATTTATCTAGGGCGTTCAAACAGAGAGGAGAGCCTCCGTGCTCACCAAGAAAGAAAATGTGTCATTTAGTTCATGTCTTCGCATTCCCGTATAAAATGCACAGGAAGCATCCTTTTGCTGACTTGTGACTCCACGCAATCACCAGACACGTACCCGCAAACCTCTCCATGGGGCTTGGCCAACCGCAAGAAAACTAGATGTTGCTCCATGACCAAAGGGCAAATTGTCAAAACGTAAACTGCTGAGTCGCAGAGCGTTTCACTGCAGGTCCTGCTACAAAAACACCTCTGCCACAGTCCGAGGGGAAGGTGCCTGACCTGAATGGATATCTCACCGCCCAGATTTTATATACGCTTCATTTAATAGATGATGATCTTGACTGGTTTGTTCTCCCAGTCCTAAAGCTTCCTGAAGTTGGACAGAAGCGAAAGGCACTTTATGCGAAGAGCCTCATGCAACAAACAGTGATACACAGTCCCGGCTTGACTGCATACAACTGGCAGTTCAGCAAATTTTTCATGCCATCAACAGCTGTTGCAGGCCGAAAGGGCAACACAAATGGAGAGCTTAATCTCTAAGAAATCATCAACAGAGGGAGCGAAGGTTAAATCAGTTCAGCGCATTACTAACTTCATTATTTTAAACTTGCGAGCATTAATCACTTCCTGTTTTAGGAAGCGCGGGTATTTATTGGATTGTTCACATGTGCATTGAGCAGAATCTGAACAGAAATTACTTTTCTCTTCAGGAGAAGAAACCTACCTCCTGATCCTGTAAAGAACTGTACTCACCTGAGTAATAGGTGCTTTGTAAATCCTGCTGTTTGTATGACCACGCTCCCTGCCTGTCCCTGAGGTGTTCAGAGCAGCGCTGAGAGGAGGGAATAACGCCTGCCCACGGTGCGCAGCCTGAGCACAGCTTCCACTGGACAGGGACTGAGATACCCATTTGAAAATACAAAGTGAAAGAGTTGGTCCTCAGCCCAGTTCTGCCACAGGTTGGAAAGCTTTTCTCACTCATCCACTTTTAAGATTTCCTGCAGGGGGAAGGTAAAAAGGGCTTTGACCTTGTCAGTCATTTGAGGTATAATTGTAGTGCAAAGAAGTGTTTGTGCTTTATACCAACTCAGCGAAGGAAAGTCTCGGAGTGAAGGCACAGTTTAAACGGATTAACCATCTCACATTGAAAGTGAAAGTTAGATTACCAATGTTCTTACTAATGCTTTACCATGTATTGTCACTGGCAACCCTGCCAAGGTAGGAGCAGACTGCTATCTGTTGAAAGCAATCCCTGAAGAATACCTTCTGCTTTCCCTTTGAGAACCAGAACCCACAACGTACTGCTGGGTTCCATACTCTGCTCCAACTCAAAATAAATTAAACTTCTCAACGGCTCAAAATCTTGCAAATATTTGTAAAATAAGTTTGTTCCTTATTACTTCTATTTACTTCTCTCCAAGAACAAAGTCTTTGAGAACCATAAATATTACTTCAGTTGTCTGCTAATGCAATGGGGGAAAAAATCTCAGCTGCTTCTCTGCAACCGAAAGAACTATCATGTCCCATAGAGGCTGCTTTAGGTACAATGAACAACTAAAAACTGGTGAAATAGGGTTTTAGTTAAACCACTTTAAACTTCAAAGCATGAATCTGCAGTCAAGGCAAGTCCAAAAGCAAGGAAGCGCCACCATTGAGGTTGGCCTTGACAGCTGGGCTCAAAACCGAGATTACACCAGTCCAATGAGAAGACACCTTGGGTGGGGTTTTTTTTCTTTGGTAAACTTTCTGTTAGGTGTAAAGGCTGCTGGTGGTTGAAAACCCAGCTGTTGACACCAGGGAAAAACATGTATTGTATGGAAATGAGTTGACATGCAGCAAATGATTGATGGTGCAAGACACAAGAATCTGACACCTCCTCCTCCCAGGGGAGAGCGCTTTGCCTAAGTGCTGCTCTCTGCACCTGCGAAGAATGCCCACAACCCTTCATTTATACAAAGTGAACGAGGCCTCAAAGCAGATTTCTGCAGTACACGTCAGACCTACCTCTTCAGCACCAGAAAGCTTTGCTCCAACGCTACTGCCTTCTGGGCACACACAAAGAGGAAAGCAAAGCACAGCAACATTGAGCGGACTTTGTTAAGTTCAAAGTACAACTGAATTGGAAAAAGAAAAAACAAACAAAAAAGCACAATATTTATGAGTGATAAGAAGCAGTAACATCACAGAGCTGTAACTACTAATGTGCATTACTCATGGACAGAGTCTGCTTGAATTCTTTCCCCTGCTTCACTAACAAAAAATAAATCTTACATCACTTTGTTCTTTGTTAAAAAGCCTTGGAAGTTATATTTTCTTTTTTTGTTGTTGTTGTTTTTATTTCTGGTTACTCTGTTTTAATGAGATTGCAGCTATTTAAGGCATTGTTCTATAATTAGGTCAGCTACTGTAGGGCTTCACATTAGTTAGAAACAATCTAAGGCAGACCTTTCTTGGCTGGCTCCACACTTTACATTTAAAAAAAAAATCCACCCATTATCTGACTCAACTCGACAGTGTCTGGTTTTTTGTTATTATATTTTTTTTAAATGGAACTTTAAAGTATTTATTTCCCTTGAACACAAGCTGAAAAACTGCAGTACCCGATTTGCTGTACTGTCCAAAAAGTCACAAAGCTTGCTCATTATCTGAGGGAGTGATGCATTTGCTTTGTGTGTGTCTGGGGGGAGGGGGCGGGCGGAGGAGGGGGGAGTCATGATGGCAATACTTGTCATGGGGAGTGGTTTGCATATTAATAAACAGTATATATGAGCCTTTTCCACTGAGGCCAGCACTCAGAGGGACTCCTGTGCACTGAGGAAGGGACCACGTATCACTGCACCAGAGTGAGTTCTGTTTCGGCTTTGCTTACTGCCACAGTCTGGCTCCTCTCTTCCTCTTCTCTTCTTCTAATCTTATTCTGCCCTCCCTGGGGCTACTGTTGTACCAGCTGCGTGGGGGTTAGTCTCGTCAAATTACGCTACATGTAGAGCAAGTACCGAGAGTATTTCACTTTTAGAGTTTTGTTAGGTTTATTCAACATGAGTCTCTGCCTAGTGCTACTGGCATAGCGAGGGATAACCACGAGCTATACACAGCGGCTGCAAGTGTAACTCAAGTACCCCATCTATATACCTTCTTTGCTACTCACAGGCATCTTAAACTGCCTGCTGTACTTAAGGCATCTGTACTGTCACGTGCACTGCTACAATCAGACTTCAGAAATTATGAATTGCTTTTCTAGTGGCAAAAGGGCAGATCTCCAGCCTGTTGTTACAGCAAGTCCCCGTTTCTCACCAGTGCCTGATGCTATCAGTACTGAGCTGCTTTGATTAATCAGGGTACGTGTCAGAGAGACACTTCCCAAAGAAAAGACAACCCCATCAGCATAGAAGCAGAAAGTTGGTGTGGGGAAGCTCCTGGCATTCTGCAGGGAGTATTCAGTAAGTGAAAACCATTTCAAAACTGTATTCTGCTAGATGTAAAGGCTGACTTATATGAATTCACTTACGTAAGCAAGCCAAATCTAGGGTAATGTCAGAGGAATTAGATGAATATTAAGCAGCACCAATCAATTCCTCCAGGTCATTTTTGTGCACTGTTCTGTCCGTTTTCCAAATTCCTGTCTTCTGGTTCACCAATGGATTAACATACTCTCGTCCTAATTCCCACCATTATTCTATAGTGGAAAACCCCCTGCATCTGCTTCCATTCGCTCCATTTTTCCCTTATCAAAACTCTCAGAGTTTTTTTGCTGTTGATTTTTGTCTTTTCCTTCAAAATTATATTCTGAATAGCTGTTCAGGAGGTTTTTTCCCTTTAAATTCTAACTGCCATCATTTGCCTGTGTGCATAGTCCTCCTGCACACATTTTCTCTGTTAAAAGCCATCCTTTACTCACTGCTCATTTCAAACTATCCAAGCAAACAAACTGTAGCTATCAAATATTTTTCCTGGACTTCTATGCTCCTTAGAACTGTTTTTAAACACTGGTACTTCCATACTCAAAAGTTGCAACTTTTGTAAAACAAACAAAACCAAAATTAGACACAGAGGTCTTTTGTAAGGTTACTTTTGTTTATTCCTTTGTTTTCTTTAGTCCACAATAGAATCCACCTCTCCCTAAAAATGCATACGTAGTGTGAATTACTCCCTGCCACAGATGCACGCACATCCAGGCACACAATCAAATCTATTTGGATAGAAATAAGACTGAAGCTCTCCAAACTTTAAACCAAAAATATACACAAAGTAATTCTTAGATTTCTAGGTTCGTGCACATGCAAGCATGTTAGCCAGTCATCTTCAGTGCAGCACACTCCTGCGCCACTAATGAACACGCTCTGCTGCTCTAAGGTTTTGCTCTTAAAACTTCTGGTTGCTGTCTGCTATACACAACCTTCTTCTAAGCAGTTTGAAAGCAGAAGTAATTGAAGACGGTGCTCACTTTCAAAATACCTTTGATCAAAATCTCACCGGCAAGTAATTACGCTGCCGAGGAGCCGCTGACATATTGCTGGTGTTGGACTAGCAAGTGGCATGCCATACCTCTAAAAGTTATTTATTTACCTCAGCTGAAGAATTATCATATATGCTGCAAGTCTCAAACAGGTGAATTTTTCTCCCTTTTGCCAGTTAGTCCTGGGCGGGGGGGGGGAAATCTGCAAAATCTCATATGTATATTTTAAAGTGCCATCGTTTTGAAGAACCTCACTTATCTGGAGTCAATCTGCTGAAACTCCCATAAAATAAGCTACAGCAACGAACAGAAACAAATGAAGCACTAAGTTTTGTACCTCTTTAGAAGTAACTAAAAATGTTGCTGGAATGACACTGTAAAGCATGAGCACGAAATGGGATAGGAGAGAAAACAAGGACATTCAGCAATACCAGACAGACACATCTACGCTTTGGATTTGGGTAACAGATGGCAAAAGGAGAAGGTATATACAGGAAGGTATACAGAAAGGGTGGTTTGAACTGTCTCACAATCTTTCTTTAGTTGATGTTTGAGAACAGGAAAGAACAAATGTTCTTCACAGATGTACACCAGCAACTGTAACCATATGCCTCAGGTAAATGCGCAATTTTTTGTGCCAGGGTGCTCTGGGGCAGAGTAGGGAACCCGCAGCACTGGGCACTGCCCCAAAGCCAGGCTCTGCCTGGTGTTTCCAGGAACAAAGGCAAAATTGGCTGCAAACTGCTGCTCAGAAAGTACTTTCTTCTTAAGTGTAAGGACACATAGGTTAGGGCTCTACATACCGAGCAGTTTGTGACCACAACTCATGGGGTCTTGGATGTTTACCACTTCTGGCCAAATTGAGGTGGGCCCCAGGATTCTGGCCAGGTGTTGCTCAGGGCTGTAGGTCCACACTTCCCAGCACTGGTCCTCTCAAGAAGACTGGCAATGTCCAAAGAGTGCTTTAGTGAGGTCCTGGGTCTCCTCAGGCTCACTCTGGCTGTGAAACAATTTCAAAAGACCTGAAAATACGTAAGATCTGTGCCCTAGACCAATGCGCTGATGCCTCCTGGGCAGGGTGGTATGTGCCAGGCATCCCAGGGCAGAAGAGGAAGACACCAGGAATTTGTGACCAGGAGACCTGGTGGGTGGTGCTGGAGAACTCTGCAAAGTGAATAAAATCCTGCCCAGTCTCACCCGTGCCAGCTACATGGAACGTATATTATGCTGAAAAGCCTACATAATTCTTTTTCTTTCATGCCTGTAATTTTGTTTATTTTTGGCAAGTTGTACGGCGGATTCACAACATCCGACAGTTCAAGAGCAAAGTAGTTTAGACTAGCACGGGGAAGGTTTTGGCATTTGTACTCCCGCTTGTACATATGTAGACACACATACACGTGCCTGGGATAGGAAAAAAAGCTCATTTTTTCACATCCAAGGAAAGATGCTAGGTGGCCAAGACAGTTGTTATACAAATTACTGTGCTGGACAAGCTTGAGAGCTCAGGAAATGGACGTGAAATCATCCTGGCAAAACCAGCAGCTGCCTTTGGAGAACTGACTAAACCACTTAACACACAGCAACGTGACTCACAACTGCACTCGTTGCTTTGCAGGGATATTGTGAGGGGGTGCTGATTTATCTGAAGACTAGAGACAGATGCAAGGCACGAATTTTACAGGAATGACTGGTGTTGGCAAGAATTAAGATTATTTAGGGTTTTTTTCTATGACAAAACGCTTCAGGGAATTCTTAAAACATCTTATGAGGAAATAAAAGACTTAAATAGTCTCTCCTGAGAAATTATCCTAACCACTCCTTAGTCTGCATCTTTCTTAAGATCTCTCCTCTTGCAATTTTATTTACCAGTATTTCACGGTCTCGGGTGTGCAATTTATTCATTTGAAGTTCATTACAGCTTGGGAGGATGCACAAAATTTTAAAAGTTATTTACATTAAACTGGGGCCAAGTAGCTGTAAATCAAAAGACTGAGGATCAGACAGAAAGCAAAGTCATCACAGATGCTCAGGCCCTGAACGGAGGAGCCTGGCAGGCGAGGCAGAAGGAGCAGCACGCTGCCGAGGCAGCCCAGAGAAGCCTTGTCCGTCACCGCCTCCCTGCCTCCTTGTACCTGCTGGCATGGAAAGGCTCCCTCCTCCACTTCAGTTAAAATGAATGGGGTGAACTTCAAATACCTGAATTCTTATCGTTTTGACTGCAGTTGTCTGAGGGGCAGTCACATGAAAAGCAGCAGCTACGAAGTCAGCTTGGAGAAGCCCAGTGGGCCCCGGTGTTCTCCTTCAACAACAGTCTTGACAGTGACCATCCATTCACTGTCCAGTCACATTGCACTCACCTTCAAAAAAACAGCTCAGAATAAGTGTTTTTTCTAATCCTCCTCTTTCACCAAGATATGTTTTTCCCCTGTGTTCTTGAAGGATTTTTCTAGAGCTCTGATTTCCCACATCAGGTACTTGGGGATATGGTTTAGATGTGGTTTTGTCAGGTTAGGTTAATGGACTAGATGATCTGAAAGGTCCCTTCCAACCTTAACGATTCTATGATTCTATCAGCAAACCATGTTTGGTGCTTCCTTGGACAGATAAGTGCTTTAAGATCTCCAACAGCCTCTTTTTTAAACCCACGCATTGAGAGATCAGGCCTTTTGAAGGCCCTTGCTCACACACCAGACCTTTAATCCTCAGGTCACTTAACATACTCACGTCAGCAATCCCACAACAATGCCTTAAAAACTCTTCTCGTGTCAGGAGGCTAATTTCCACCACAGGGTGAATATAATCAGCACACTGGGTAAAGACATGCAAAATCCCACTTACATGTGCTTTTAAAGCCATGCATATATTTAATCTTGAAAATCATGCTAAGAAGTATCTAGCCACAATCATTACATTTGGGATTAATTATTTCAAAACTCAATTCTAAATCAAATTGTATAAACATTTACTGCAGATGATTTGTGCATTAAACAAAAAAAGAGTGCAGATTTTTCCTCTTTTCTCTCCAAGGTCCAGATTGCTATCCGGCACAGAAAAAGAAGGGATCAAATTAAAATGGTTATTTTCTATAATTGGGGAGGAGTGGGAAAAGAGACCATCGCTTTTCAGAAAGAGAGTTAATGTCAGACTGAGGGCTGACAGGAGTTCGACAGAATTACTTCAAGCTTTTCATTTTGTTCTCTGTCAAAACACAAACTGCTGTGGAAATCTTCCATTGGAAGATTTGCCAGTCTTCCATTAATCTGCCAATATCCTCCAATCTTTCTCCCCCAAAAGGAGGGCAGAAATTTTCATGTTTTCTTTGCTAAAAAAAGAATTCATAAAAAAATCTTTTGGCAGAAAATAAACCACAAACCAACAAATCATTACTGGTTTTAGTTCTCAAAGGCTGAAAATATCTCTTAAGCTTTTAATATTTTTGACTCAGCGTTAAAAGCAGGAGAAGTTTATGCTTGAGAAAAGGAAAATGAACATTTTTCCTTTTTGCTTTTCAGTAAGAGAGGACCATCCTGATTCTTCAATTCTCTGGTTCCTAATGGGAACCCCAAAGTCATTAGCTTCCCCATTCAGGGACTACATCATGTAAGATACCTACCGTGCCCCTCACTTTTTTCCAGGGAAAGGCAAAAGTTATTTGTCTTAGCATTACTTCCATCTGGACAAACAGCTCAGATTAAGCCAGTGTGCCTTCGCCAGGCAGAGTCACCAACCTTCCTCTCAAGCGAGGAGTCAGAAGGGGACCAACAGCCACCCCATGGCTGGTTCTTGCTGCCACAGACAGATTTCTCACCATCAAACTATTTTCTCTTCAAAAAGGGCCAATACATCACTATTTCTGTTTGTAATTCCAGATCTGAATTTAGGCACAAAATATAAACACCCTCTCAGTCTTTAGAGGGAATCATTTTTCATCCAAGGGAAAAAATGTACGGCATTCCTGCAGCAACCCATTTGACCAGCAACCAGGAGGAGAGCTGCACCGTGCCCTGCAGACAGGGCAAGGCTGCTTTCCAGCTGGCTCCTGCCTTCTCAGCATTGCTCAGCAGGAGAGGGTCACCAAGCGTGCCTTTCTCCAAACCTTTCTGACCGTTATGTCAGGCTGGTTAAATAAAAAGGAAGAAATACTGAACACACGTTTTCTATCTTTCCTACCTTGCTAAAACCGCATTTATGAAGTTATAGCTGTGGAAGGTTTTCTTTCCTTGCCTTCTACAATAACTATTTAAATCTTGTCTCTGTTGTTCCTTCCCCTGAAAACTGAAAATTTTAAAAAAATTAAGGTACGGATACTCACTTGGACAGGGAAATGTTTTTTGTTTTTTTTTTAAATTGAGGAAGGAGAAAGCTGCTTTAATACTCTGCTCTCCAATTGCAGGGATGAGGAATTCACATATTTGAGACGGACAATAAGCAAGACAGGCAAAATTGAATTTAATATTCCTAATGTTTCTCAGGTGAAAAAAGGCAGAGTAAGTCTCTTTCCTGGTTAAAAATCTTTCTTTGTACTCCGTAAAGTAATACAACTCTCCCCAGCCCCCAAGGATCAGAACAAAAAATCCATGCTTCATACTTCGATAGGTCACTCCTGACGTAATAGTCTAAGGAAAAACTCTTCTTTAATGTGTAAAGACTCTTTTGTCTGAATATACAAAGAAAAAAATTCACAGGCCCAGCCAGTGTCTCTCCTTTCCCTTTCTAAATTGAGTTTCCTAATTGACATCAGCACTACTGGGCCCTGTGACTGGGAGTAAGGAAGCCAAGGAATAGCTTTTCCTCTGAAATCCCAGTGTTACCATTAATGGAAAATTTGCAGCTAAAAGTGGTTATAAGGACTTCAAGCTATATACATGGCATGGTACATGTAGGACATCACAGAAATACATGAGTAAATATATGCATTGGCTGAAACTGCAGTGCCCTCTCCACCCCCGCAGGATACCCAAATCAGGCTGCTGGGTATGCATCTATTTCAAACCTACTCATCTAATTTCCAGGCCAACTTTGCAAAAAACACCTTGTAAAGAAAGAGCAACTGCTTTAAAAGCGGCACGAAGAACAAAAAGAAAGAAAAATGTCCACCCAGCTCTTCAGCTTCAGCTAGGTTATTGCTTAGAGAGGGCACGAACTCTGTTTCACACTTCATAAAGCAAGATGCTTCTTGGCAAAAAGATACCTGTGGGTTTGCGCAAGTGGAAGCTGATTTGTTGTTATACTTTCATCTTATAAAATCATGAAAAAGGAATGTATAATATCAGCTCTAGCAACCCAAACACTCCAAACTGATAACAGCTTAATCTTAGAATAAAATAAACAGAGGTATCTATTGACTGAATCATCACTCACTAGTCCTTGGAGAGACGTTTTCACCTTCCTTGTCAAACATGGCAGCACCTTCTCTTCCCACGCCCTTCAGCAAGTACTGGCTTTCCTCCAGGAGATCCCGAGGTCCAGCCTGCTCTCCTGGTGGCCAGTCACAGGCCGCGAGTTCACAGAGGCAGCCCTAATTTATATTAACACAGAGAAATGAAATGGAGCTCCATCAAGGACCACATCTGGGTCTGGTTGCTGTTCGAGTGAGGCTAATAGCACCAGGCAGCTGAGCCCTCACTCCACCTCCCACTTTTTGGCAGGCCCAGGGTTGGGGTAACATTGTGTCAGGTGCTAGCTGTGGTGCTTTCCCTAAGTGACTCCTAAATTAACGAAGAACCCACATGTTAAACAAATGTACGCACAGTGCAATGCATCGTCTCTTCCAGGCAGACAGTTCGAGTTGGGCTTTTTTAAATCCTCTAACAATGATGAAACCTTAAGGCAAGAAAAGCCTTAATTTCTCACAGCGCAAAATTAAAGGGGACTTTGCACCATGAGGTTCTTTGTCAGACTTTGGATGGATATGAACAAATAGCTCAACTTAGCTGGTTTCTCCCCTGCTGCTCCTGGCTCAGGGAAAAGCTCTCCGCTGCCTGTCGCCTCAAATGTTAATAACCTTATCCAAGAAAATGAAGTGAAGTGTTGCCTTTTGTTTTCATTGTTTTTCTGAATGCACATACTGAGTATCTGCATCCAGGTTTTGGTGTCTGTTACTAGCCTGAGGAATATTTCCTTGTATTACTTTGAGGGCTGGATTTTCCAAAACAAAGATGAAACATGCTTCCTCTACAAGGGCGAGCAGAGTTTTGGTGTTTCCTATCACGGGGCAGAGGCTCAGGCTGGACGTGCAGGACCACTCACCAGCTGTCAGAAGCAGCCTGCTCTGGGTTGCACTGGGCACATACTCGAAACTCGTCTTGAGCAGGCGAAACGCAGGTGGTGCACTTGTGATTTACCCTTCAAAACAGAGCAAGGACGCATACACCGTCACCCAGTAAAAGCAATAGTATTGCACACCGTGCAGACACCGGGACCGTTTGATTCTGTATCCTCCCAGTATGTTCATACAGTTTCCAGTCTGCCAGTGCTTTTTCCTTTCTGTACTAGTGCTATCTGAAATTCAGCATTTTAGTTCTCAGAGAATGACGCTGATTCCTTCCTGGGCTCTGTTTTTTAAGTCCAATCTTGCTTGAAGTTTTCAAATTGATTGCTGGGTCCTGCTTCAACTGGAATAAAAGCATCCCAAATTCATTGGGTAATACAGTATCTCCATAAAGACATGAACAGTCTTAAGTTAGTCCTAAGATGTCTGAGACACTTGTAACTTCAACCTGAATTTTGACTTATGAGTAACATGGAGGCTGCTGCCTTTTACACATATTTGGCCTTCTCTCAGATTTTCTGTTTGATTTTGTCACTGAGTGGCTCTGAAAGTTGAATTTAATCACGAGATCCACTAATCTTCCGTTCAAAGGTATGTTAAAGCCAGTTAAGCTGGCTTTAAGAAAGCTGCAGAAGAAAGCTAGAAAATCAGCTAAGCAGGTCACCAACTTTAGAGTATTAAAGCTAATTTAATAGTAAATTTTGACTAGTTGAATCCACTGCTTTGAAAGTTGTATGCGATAAGACTGGGGCCGAGGTCCCCGCAGGCGCTGTCAATGTAGGGCAGGGCAGGTGTACAGTTGGGTCCTGGCCATGTGTTCATCGCTTTAGAAATTGAAAAAAAAACCCCATTGCTTAGATGGCAGATTTATTGGTGAAAGTTAAATCAGCCCCCTCCAGTATTTATACACACCTGGCTAAAAGTTTGCAAATCTGGGCACTAAGGTCCTCCCCCCACTAACATCTGCCAGTATTTTTAAGCCATGACTAAATCTAAAAAAAGAGAAATAGTTTTAAATTGTTTTAAAGATTCTCCTGCCCCCCCCCAAAAAAAACCAAAAACACAAACTCAAAGACCCAAAATAGATCTTTCTCCCCTAGAAGCGACATTTTTCAATCATCTAATAATTTTGTATGTTTTTAAAATAGTTTTATTTTGTTCCTCATGATCCATTCCTTTACAAAACACACTGGGAAAATGAAGTAAAGGAGGATAAGGGAAAAAAAAAACCCCAACAACTTACTTTGTGTGTTTGGCAAAAAACTATTCCAAACACAACCATTTCTTTCATTTAGAAACGTATCTGTAATTGTTTAGGAAGCGCTACTCCTGACATTTCACAATGAATACAAATAAAAAATAAAACCTACAAACATTTAGAAAAACATGCTTACAACAAAGCTATAGAGGCCTTTAAAATGTCAAGTATTTTTGGTAAACTCCTTGTAGGGTTGGGTTTTTTTATTCACAGATGGAAAAAAATTCATAAGCTTAATTGTGCATCAGCACTTCAAATATTTGATTACTCCTTACGGTGTACTCATTAGAAATTTGTTTAACTTTGCTTTAGACATTTCAAACAATAGTTTCCACCGCTTCCTTGACAGACAAAAATATTCCACGGTCTACTACAACAGTCCGAAAGACTTCCTGATCTTCAGCCAAAATTCCCTTTTCTTTACATCATCTCACTACTCCTGATTATACATGTCTTTGTATATAAAGTTCTCCCACAGTAAGAATTAGACTCTTTCAAAATACTCGCCACCAGAAATGTTACGCTTCACTCATCTCCAGCCCGCTCTATATATAGCTGTCTACCACCTTCCTCATTACTGTACCTTAAAATTTTCTATTCTTGTGCTTTTAAATGCCTTCCAGCTATCGACTACCCTCCGCTAAGGCAGGCTAGAGGTAGCCGAGATACCGGAGCCACGTGTGAGCCATGTAGTAAGTCCGGGGCACTGGAACTTCTATTGGTGTTTATGAAAAAAGTTCTGCAGACACCCCGAAAGAAGGGAAGCAGACACTGCACGGGTTTTGCATGTTAAAGGTCATATCCTCTCCAAATGCAGATCGAATCAGTAGTGTTCTCTTGCTTCTCAAAAAATTGGAAAGTAAGAATCAAGTGGGGTTTTTTTCCCCTTTTATTCCCAAATCACTAAGTCACATGTAATTTAAACCTCAGATAACACACGCTCTTTTAAAAATGCCATTTCTTGCTCTCAAATGACCACACAGAATGAGAAGCAGGAACAAATGGAAAAAGAAAAAAAAAGCTACAATCTCATCCTCTCTTCTTACATTAACTTTGTAGACATATAATCCAAACTCATCCTGCATAAATAAATAATAAAGTATAATAATATATAGAATTATTATATAAGCACAATAAAGCATAGTAAGTAATAAATCTGGGCACAAAATTTGAAAATAGAGTAGCAAAGTTTTGCCACTTACCTAAAACATGCTGGAAAAATTTGGAATTGTCAAAATTTCTCTCTTTAGAGAAAGAAACAGTTACACCTGTAGTCTGCAAGCTGTGTTTGCTAAGCAAGAGATAAACGTATTTTCTGGTAATTAACACATCTAGAAAACTAATCACATCCTAATGTAACTCATTTTGCCTGCAGCTTCCCTCTTTTATACAGTACAAAGGAACACACTTGTTTGACTTAAAAAAAAAATAATTGTAGTGGTGTCTTTGTCTCTGCTCCTGCTTCTCTGCTGGGCCATCACCTGTGAAAAATCTCTGTTTACCAGTAATCTCTTCTGACCCTGCTGTAGGGAAACAGGTAATTTTCACAATAAATTAAGCAGCATCCAGTGTGCTTATTTGCCGCTTTTTTTTTTTTTTTTGCCTTTGCTACTGTGAGGACAGAAAGTGGGTGTTTTAACTTTTGAGGAGAAAGTAGCAAAAAGGCAGTTTGCTCTTTTCAGCGTGAGTTAAGTGCAAGCTTTCCCAGTTTCTGAACAAAGAGCCTCTACCTCTAAAGTGAAAGCTGATGATACATCTGCCCTCGAGCATATGTTTTCAAAGGAAAGATGACTAAATAGGGGGTTGTTTCTATTGGAAGGTTTTGTAGTAGCACTTACTCATTAAAAAAAAAAAACTTCCCTTTCTTCCCTAGTCCTAGAAACAAATAAAGCCTTCCTGTTACATGATTCCTAACTAGAACTGAAGGAAAAAAAATCACATGAAAACCTAACAAAGTCATTTCAAGTTTTCTTTTGGCTTCTGTAAAAGAAACCAAGAATTTCACGACGATTTTCTCAAAACTGGTTTCCATAGCAAATTTTCCTTCTAAAATAACTTGGGTCAATTGCCTATGCAACCAGGGTAATAGTTAATGAGAAAAATCACAACAGTTTGGCAATTCTCACGATTTGGTCTTGGATGAAGGTCTCCATAAGCAGCAGAGGCTGAGCAGGGCAGGCCTGAACAAAATTGCTGCGCAAGACAGCAACTATCTTCTGTTACAGTATATGATTTTAGATTTGCCCTCTGAAAAACACTTTATAAAATGGCCTAAGTTTGGAGTCACAAGAAAGGTAAACGAAAGCTGACATTTCTTAATATGTCAGAAAAAAATCAAGCCATATTTCTGGAGATGGCAAGGAGGAACTGCAGGTTTAACTGTCATTGCCCGCATCTGAATATTGTGGCTGACAAATGCAGAACAAAAAGGTGTGACTAATGCAATGACTGCAAAGTGCAACAACATCATGGCTTAGTGTAATATGTCCTTTGCATTGTACAAGCACGTGTTTCAAAACCAAGCATATGTTGTGCTTTTGTAAAAAGGGGTTGAGTTACTCATATGTAAAGCAACGTGATGTCTTTCCTTTCCCTTTCAGGGATCCAGCATGCCACAGTACAAGCTGACATACTTCAATCTGCGAGGACGAGCCGAAATCAGCCGCTACCTGTTTGCCTATTCGGGCAAGAAGTATGAAGACCACAGGATAGAAGCAGCAGACTGGCCAAAAATCAAACCGAGTAAGTAGCACAGGATCTTATATCCAAAGCTCTGCTAGGAATGCCGTCGAAAAGCAATTGAAGAGGTGCCTAGATGTTTCATGAGCAGAAATACATTTAATTCCTGGCTTTAATTAAGCCTATGGGAATTTTATTGTCTAGACAGCTAAAAAGTCATTCCTGATGCTCTCACAGAAGTCCAGATCCAAATCTTCAGACAATCTAAAATGACTTACCTGCTGTGATCCAGGTGCGCTTTTTCCCCTTATCAATTCAGTTCAGCTTTTGTCTGCCTAAAACTGACCGAATGCATGCTAATCTTCCCAGCTTCTTTGGAGAATTTGGTCTCAAAGACCACACCGCAGCCTCCACCCTGGTTTTAGAAAGGCGAGTTGGAAATAAATGTCAAGAAGGTCACTTCTTTACAACCAGAAAGTTCTTCAGAGACAGAAAGTGATAAGAGAAAAGAAATCAGTTGATTCGGTAAGGAGAAAAAAAAAAGAATCAAACTAGAAAATCATTGTTCCTAAGAACAGCGCAGCTCTACCAGCCCTTCCAAGAATACTCTGTGGGCTACAATACTCCATTTCACATTTTTTCATTAAAGTGACCTCTTTCGAGCTACTAAAGCTATTGGTTATTTCTGTTCACTAATTAACCTTCATTCAAATGAAGTCAGAGATGTCTGTGTCTTCATTTCATGAGTTTGGCCTGCATTTTGCTACACAGGCTATGACACTTTTCACATCCAGAATGAAGAAAATGCACAACTAATGCACAAGGTGATTTCCATTAATTAAGCAACGTTTCTTGGTAGGATTTCACATCATTTAATAAACCCAGTCAGCAGGCAACCAAGTTCTTGCAGGGTACAGTTAAATGTGGTCTTTCCCATAATGTTTGCAATGGCTTGAATGACAAATACTCAAGCATCGCTGCTCTCCAAGTGGCAGCTGAAGCCACCTGTGGTGCTCAAATCTAGAAAACACTGGTTAACAACCCACAGAGCGCAGTGGAAACAGGATATTTTCAGTTAGGGATGACTGAATTCAGAAACCTTTTCTTTGTAATAGCTTAAGCCTGTTGACCATGTGGTATAGCTTATTTCTTTCCCACTGCAATTCTCAGGGAAGGAGCGTAGAAACTAAAGGTGAGATTGAGAATTCAGATGAACTGAGGAAAGCTCTGAGTAGGCCTTTTTCATACTTAACTATGCACATATTCATATGTACACACACCCACTTAGGTCCTGAAACATATTCAGAGAATATTAGCAAAGTATAATTCTATGTAGTCTTGCATAATGATTTTTAAGTAAGACAAATTAAAAAGACAAAGTATAAGTAGTGACTTAAAGGCTACAGAGATATTCGTATCCTAGGAGAAGATGTTCTAACAGCAGATCTATCAGACAAGGCAAAGGCGTTGCACCTCTTTTTGAATAAAGATGACATCCCCAACATCCAAGTCAGCGCAAGAAATAATGCGGGAAAAGCCTTCTTATGCTTTTTTTCAGTGTTCACATCATGAACCTCCCAGTGAAGCTTTACATGTACAGTACTTGTTCATTACAGTGCATGCTCAGCTGCAACACCAGTGCCACCAAAACACCAGGAGCAGGGACACCCTAGAAATCCTAAGCTGTACAGTTTGTTGCTGTATCTGCTGCATTAACAAATGCTGGACGCTTTGTTTCACTTTCTGTGATGTGAAAATTTTGTTAGCAGGTTTACAAAGGGTTAATTAAGATTTTTCATTTTCTCTGCATAATGGGCTTTCATAGCAGCCTCTACTATGACTGATCCCTAGATGAAATTCCAAAGCAGATAAGAAGTTTAGTAAAATGTGGGAGCTGCTGCTCTCAGATTTGTGAAATCATCTGTGCAAAATTTATGCTGGCCTAAGAGTTCTTTGAATTTCAGGCTTCTGTAGACACCCAGTTAGTCAGTCAGTGGACGGGAACTGGAATGTATCGTGCTAATTGACCAGGAAAACATACACTTACAAAGAAATAGTTGGATGTGTGTCTGAAAGTGCTATTACATCTCGTACCAGGATGTTAAACTACTGCTTCTGGAAGGCTCCCTGAATCCTACCTAGCTCAAGAACCTATGTAGTGGTGCCATTTGCCATCAGTGGCATCTGCATTGCAGACAATACGCAAGTAGTCTCAGCTTAAACAAGAGAGTAAAGGTACCTTGTTTGTATGCATAACAATGTAATGCTGCTAAGGAAATTACCTGGAAATCAACTAACTGATGACTACCTCCTCCTCCTTCATGAAACAATTACTCATGGTATTTCCAGACAAAGTAATCTCCCACAGGCAAATCATTCAGCAAAACTCTGAATGAAAGGTAGCAACAGGGCTTTGCAGTAAACAGCCTTACACTGTACAACAAAACCAAGAGCCAATCTGCCCTAAAGTACTTAAATGCTGCTTTTGCACTCAACACAAGAAATGGTTGTCTCCTAGCGAGGGACTAGGTGGTATAGGGGTTGTGTGTCTTAACACGACAACAATATTGCAGACAGCAGAGACGCACCATTCGCCATAGGGAGAACAAACCACTTGCACTCTCTATTATCCTGAATTTTCACAATGTGCCTCAGCTCCCTTCGTGGAGGCAGGGATTTGAAGTGGGAAAAGCACCTGTCCTCAGGAAAGCAGGTAACAGGATCCTTGCCAAAAAAGTTCAATTACTGCTGTGTTCAACAGTAAATATGAAATGAGGGGATCCATCAAACCCATTGCTCATACAAAGGCATAGTTCACTCTGCTGAGAGATCTTCTATACTACTGTCATTCATATTCTGCATTCAGATCATTCGTATGAAGCTCAGGAATTTTTTTCCCCCCATTTTGCCTGGACTGGGTCCAAAAAGAAAAGAAATAAAATAGCAGATTCCAGTCAGTCTCATCCTGGTAAAAAACAAAGGGTGGTAAGTTTTTAGCAATGATGAGGGGCATTACAGTTGCATTTGATGTAACAGCAGCTAATGTAATAGCAATTTGGTACACCACTCATTTTGCAACCCTCAAAAATCATTAAAATTGGTCCAATTAATTGAAATAATTACATAATTATATACTGAAGTCAGGTTAAGAAATACCAGACAAATTGCTATGCACGTTTGAATACAACATGTTTGCATTTACCCACTTGCCCATGAAAGATCTGAAACCAATTTTGAATGCAGAGTCTGCAAGTACAACATAATGTCCCTCTTTTTAAAAGCTTCAAGTACGATGAAATAAGAAAAAAAAAATCCTTAGGCAAGAAGTTTGGACAAGGAGAGCAGTTCATGTTTCTTGAGCTAATAAGGGAACAAGTCAAAGAATTCAAGTTTGTCTAAGTGTACAAGAAGTCAGGTCTCTGCACAGAGGATAGGTTTCCTTCATCAATTTTCACAAAATTAAAGCAAGGTTTTGCAACAAATACCAATCTCCCAACCAAATCATCACACCATATAAACCAGAAAATACTGTCATTATTCTGAAGAAAAGATATATTTCTTAGTTCTGTAAAACTGATGAGAAAATAGAAAATGTGTGCATTAAGATTAATGTGCAGAAAGGCCATCTAGAAAGCAGACATGCAGCTGCTGCAAGTTTAATTTTGACCGAGACTCAAGAATGTGATGGGTTTTGTTGACTTTTTGGCCTTTTTCGTGTGGTTCTCCCCCAGCAAGCTGTTGCCCTAACGGTCCAGGCAAATAAGTCCTTACTCCTAGAAATACTCACCTGATTTTGTTTACACCCAAGGTGTGCGCTTTTTTTGTGGGAGGGGAGCATATTATAACATAAAAACATATGTCATTTGGCTTATACACTCTAAAGTGAAAATTTCTGTATCTCAACATCTTTTTTTTTTTCCTTCTATAACCAATCAGATCATCTTTGATAATTTTTCCAGTTGCTGATTTCAGGCAAGGATTGCAGTTTTAATACAAACAAGTTTAAGCAAGCTAGTATGTAAATATTAGTGTTGACTAGCTCTAGCACAGAATTTTAAAAAACAGCTGAATATCAAGTAGTAGCTTTACATGACCCTTCGCTCCTTCTATAATCAGTAATTGTTTAAACAAGTAAACAAACTCACATTTTGTGTTGAACAGATTTTGACTCGTCCGTGCCACCACTTAAACTGTAGTCAATTCAAGATCTATGTACTAGCACGTAACAGACTCATGCAAGGATCTGTATTACCACATAATAGGCTCCTCACAAAAAGAATCATTGCACTGACGTAAGTCACGGTATAGCAGAAAATCCACTGTAATGGTCCATAAAAGTTACCACCCCCTTGAGCTCTCAGGCTAGCACACACCTTTCGTTCTGTGGCTCCTTCAGGGAATTGGAAGCAATGGCAGTCACGCAGGCTTTACAGTGGGTTTAAGAGGGGTGGAACTGTGCTTGAAAGGTCCTCAGGAAACTTGACAGACTAATTGTTGCCCTGAAAATACTTTCAACGTAATAGATAAATCTTGAGAGCTACCTGACAGCAGACAACAGTCCCTCAAGGGAGCACTCGGCCTGTTTCCTGAGTGACTTGCTGCTACGTAGCTCTAGCTAAGATGTGTAAACAGCGATCTTTGGGGGAAAAAGTAGGGTTTAGCAATCACTTCCAAGGAGAATCTGATTTGTAACAGCTACAGCACTAAAGCTGGGCTGAGGTTAGTTCAGAGCACCACCCTGGTCATCCCTCTGTGGAGGATACTGATTCTGGATGCCTCCAGCTCCAGGCCAGCCACTTCCCAGGGACCTCCCTCCTCTGCCAACCTTACAAAAAATAAATCTTCCATATACATCTTATTGGAAGATGCAAAGTGTCTCATATATTTGTATCTCATAATTCAATTTAAATATTAATGGAAAGGAAAAGCAACGCAAAGGAGAACTTATTTTGACAGAGATATTGTAGTAAGAAACATAGCTGTGACATTTATTTTCCTCCATCTTTGACCAATCCAGCTGCCTTACATGCCATCAACCTAAGCTGCTTGACTGAAAAACTGTTGATTATTCAGATTTTGAGGAACATTCAAATACTTAAATACAGGCTGCTTAGCGTCAAGGCTATGGACGATTTCAGTACAGGCAGGAGGAAGCACAGGGAGGAGCAGGTCAGCTGGGGGGAAACTCGAGGAATCTGAACTCATGTCTGGGAGCAAAACTGAGGCAAGTCAGGATAAGCATGGGGAGGAAAGAACAGAGATGATGATGAGAAAAATAATGAAGAAAAGATGCGTGGAAAAGGAAGATCTAAGGGAAAGAGAAAATTAAAAACTGTATCTGCATAGGGGCTGCCCACTGGCTGGGGAAGACCAGCGGTGAGAAGCATAACACAGCACTAACCCTGGTTTCTCCACACCAGCAGCCAAGCAGCCCAGCTGCCAAGCTTGGACAAAACGGTGTTCAGCTCCATGATGTATTTCCCCTCCCTTTCCTTGACAGAAAAACAGGCCCACATGAGCACCATCCACTGGGTCGTGCCCAGTAGGATGGGCGAGGAGCTCATGGTCAAAGTGAAAGCCTGAACACTAGTGAGAGCCTATAGGCATGCCAGGATGGGAAATAGTTATTACAGCCCTTAGGGACTTCATGGGATGGAGACAATTTATACAGATGTCCTTGCTTTTAACACGCATCAGGCCTCATCTCCCCTGCTTAGTATCCAGCAGAGACTATATAAACATCACAGTTCCAGTCACAAAAGCCAAAGAAAATTAAAGTATGTATAAAAAGGAATTCATCCAACTCCTAAACACTGCACAGATACTTCAGGGAGTCCTTCCTAAAATGAGAAGAGACTGCAGATCAGTCTGATGACTTACATTCACATTTCGTCAAGGTTTTCTTCACGGGGAGTGTAAAGTCTGTGCAGATTACTTTCCAGCATGCAATGCTAAAAAACAACAAATAAACAAGATAATAGGAAAAGCAAGAGTTTGCTGAAAGTTCAATTTAAAGATGACTACAGGTTTAGATATCCAAACAGCATACTTTTTATAAAACCTGTTCCTCTTTTCAGTGAGTTTTCAATCTAAATCTGAAAATCAACACAAGTGTTCATAGTGCCTTCTACTTCAGATGAGCAACAAAGCAAGCAGAAACTAAAAGGGAAAGGTCATATATTTTGTGCATGCCTGAGAAATGACACTGTTCGTACGATGACGGCAACAGATTTTTTTGGTTTTCTTCTTAAAAATGTATTTGCTCAAGTGGGAGTCAAAAACTTTGCAAGACAACATTGTTTTGAAAAACATGGAAAAGACATCCATACAGATACACAAGGGCATAAACTGACGTAAGTACGAAGCAGCCCCCTAACCGATCAAGGTCAAAGAAAAACTAGCAAAGTGACATGCACGTCCTTCCAGTCTGCACTACTTTGGCTTAACTGTTCAGTCACAATTGCTCTCCGATGCAGGTTGTTTCATGATTTGCCCCCACAACCCTTGCTCTACCCAAGTGAGACCCCTCTCACACTCCAGCTTCATGTGCCGCCTCTTCCACTTGCTCATCTAATGTAGGAGCCTGGCAGGAACTGACCTAGTTGCTTAGTTCATCTAGAGTCGCGTGAACCATGCCTTTCACCAAAAACGTGTAAAATTTAGCAGTTTTAATACGATGCTTATACACATGGCACATTCGGACTTCCCCAGAGGTTCCTTGAACATGTGTTGTCAATGAGCAGAGGTAGGGCCAAAAGCACCACAGGATGCTCAAAGCAAGCCACAGAAGCCCATATCCATGAGTCTAAGGGTAACACTGCTCACATTCATGTACAGATGGATGGTTTTCTGTTGTAGTTTGGAGCCCCTGAGTAGGTGGCCTGGCTGTGGTTTTTGCTGCACTTCAAAAAATGGGCTATGGGCAAGGCATCTAGAGGCCACATCGGGGTCATCTGTCAAACCCTGACCTTCCTAAAGCAATCAAACTGCACCCGTCCAATGTGAAGGCTCTTTGCATCCTTCCTTAGGATGAACTGCGTGACACAAATCCACCCCGCTCTTCTCCACTTGGAAAAGGAAGTGTCCAGTTTTCACAGGGAACGCATTCCTGCCCACAACAGCCAAACGTATATATACATTCAATCTCCCACTTTTGCTATGAATTTATCAAATAGGAAGCTGTTCTTTTAAGTTACAAGAGCAAAAAGATACTTCACTGCAGGTTACTAAAAACTTTGGTCTTGTTACATGAATTTTGGATAACGATGATTCAAAGGCAATTTATTTTTTTTCTAAACTTTTCCAAACTGAAAATGCAACTTTGTAAACTATTATACCTTTTCCTCCAATATGGATATGAGGTGGTGTAAATATTTTCTGCCCCTTGACTGTTCTCTGTCATTTTCTTCAGCTGTAAAGCAGCTTGTATATCTGCCATACTTTGTGGTGTGTAAGAAGTGTCCCCTGCACCCAAGAAGAAACAACCGATTTTTACAATGATCTGCACAGCACAAGTGTGCTTTCAATCAGACTTCTCAGATTTGCACTCATTTACAGCTTATTAACTCAATATTCAACAAAAGTCAATGTATAATCATATAGATACACTCTATCAGCAAGAAAAAAGTAATCTATGTTTATATTCAAATCACAATTTTCTTTTCCTGTTCTTTATAGGAAAAAAAAAATCAAATGGCATTTTGAACACACAAGAAAGGAAGGAACATCTCCCATTTACCATCTGTTATGCTTTAAATAGTCCATTGTTTAGTAATGACAGCAATAGATATGCTGCCTTTTGGCAAAAAAAAAACCCAAGCTTCATTATAAATCAAAGTGTAATTCCTTTTGGACATTTAAGGCTCGCAGGACAACGTGCAATAAAATCTGCTCTAGTTTATTAATTGTATACTTGCATTATGAATCATGTAAGTGTATGAATATTTCTATTGCACACAAAACAGAGCTGTATTTGTATATTTTTAAATGTAAACTCAGTTTCTTTTCCAAGAAAGAATAACCAGATCCTAATGAAAATAGCTCAGCACTGAGGAGGAAGCACTTTGTAGGCATTACTCATGTTTTCAAGGCATGAACAGCAATTCTCTTGAATTCTTTGGACTGCTAGGAAAAAAAAAAGTTAATCCAACAGCAGCCAGATTCCTGAGAAACAGAACATGAGATTACTACCACTGTGCCACCCAGCTGCCTTTCACACCTTAATCCATGTTCCTCAACCACCAACCAGAAAGATGCCTCTCTCCTTTTCCTGTAATCAAGGGTTTCTTAGAAGAATAATAAATCTACAAACAAGCTATCTTTTGTTTTCCCTGTAGTGACCAACAACATGAATCGTCAGTCAAAGCTATGGCTTTTAGACTTGCGCCCCGTATGTAAACACAGCAGAAAATGGTCCGCTCAGTTCCTAGATGAAGCAACTGTAGTTTCCCAACCTGAGCAGCGATCATCATGTTTTGACAGTTATTGCTACAGAGGCTGGTTAGTCACGTTGACCTAGCCAGAACTGCATCAGCCCAGTGGCACTCCTACCGGGGCCCCCAAAGACGGCTGGTTAACTCCTTTGGGGGTGGTGGTTATTGCTCCTGAGCCAGCTGCACTTTTGTTGTTAGCTGTTGTCAGGCATTGGCATACAGCCTTGTGTGCTCAGGGCAGGGGGAACGGAACGTGGCTGCAGGCTGACCACACCGGCATGTCCAGCAGTCACCCACACTCCCATCCCCTCTACTTGCACTCGCTTGAGAGATGCGCTGGTATTCTGCATCAGCAAACGTTATTTCACAGCTCTATGACTTTGGAGGCAGTGATGCTCAGGGCACCCTGCACCATTAATCCACAATGCAGAACCAAAGCTCTTCTCATTTTCACAACCAGAGAGCTTTTCAGTTTAGCGTTCAGGGACGAGCCTTTTCCTCACTGGATTCTCAATGAAGAGACTTGCCAAGACCTTGCTGCTCTCTGGATAACATACATATGAAATCTTCTGTACAAGTCTATTATTGTTTCAATAACAACTAGCAGTGCACACATTCTCCCTGGGGTACAGCAGTTAATGCTCTTTGAGCTCCTTTGCTTCTGCTAGTCATCGGCATCAAAATTTATACTGGCCTCACAGTGTGCTAAACTTAGGGGGGAAAAAAGGGTATCATTAATACTGTATTTAGATGCAGAAAAAAAAATGCAGAGAAGTCCTGGATGTCTTCTGCAGCTGCCAAATTAGTTTTGCAGGTACAGATTTGCCATCTAAGATCTTGCACCTAATGTGATTCGCATACTGCATGCTAACCCACAGAGCCTCATGGCAGTGTTCATCAATTACTGTAACACTGATGAAGTTGTCTTGGTGAACAGGTCACAAATGCATCGAGTTTCATTATTTTTCTCTTTTCATTAAGAACTAAAAAAACCTTACAGAAAAGAAGTGGTATTTCAGGAGTCCCATAAAGACAGTTCTCCTGGGTTTGAAAGCACCTTGCACGTTTCCCATAGCCAACATTCTCTCTTTTCCGCTACTGCCTTTTTACACCACAAGACAGTCTTAAGATGAGCACACATTTTATGTATTTAAAGTGTAATCCACATGAAAATCGGGTACAAAGCATTTGGCTATGATCAGCACTTGCAATCATGTACTTGGAATTTATGAAATAGTGTCCTTTGAAACAAAGATATTTAAAATTCCTCTGGTGAACAGCACCGTATTCCCACGAGTGGATTCTTACTTCCCTAAACACAACAGTTTTTCCCAGCTTAAGCTTTGCTCTGAGGTTTCAGCCCCACTTGATGTCATGTCAGCAGCTTCTCCAAAATGTGGCAAAACAGCAGCCCAAGTTTTCACATACATTATACTACTAAATTATTGACTGAAAAATAAGTTTGATTTCTTCTCTCAAACTCTCTTACAGATAGCCGTCACACCTGCTTAGTTTGTCTTCCCCTATACTTAAAGTCTGGAGGCATCTTTCCCACGACTGACTGAATTTTTAGTTGAATGCAAGCCAAGTCAAGTAAATTTGAGTACCTTCTTAGCATTTGCAGTTCAGTGTAAAAGTTGTATTGAGTCTTGGTGATGACTGTCAAGGGAAACATCACAATAATAGGTTCTGAAATACAGATACTCTTCTGAATCACTGCTGCTGCATTTAAAACAAGTGTAAGTGAAAAAGCACCTTTGTAGTCTTTATCTGATCTCTTATTTCATACACCAGCTAGATCCTGCACTACAAAAATCTTTTTTAGTACTTTGCCTAACCTTAGCAGCCACTTTCCTGTGGAGAAGAAAGCAGAAAAGAAAAGGGGGGAAAAAAAGAGAAAAAGATTCTACTGAAAAGTTTCCCTGCATAAAGAATTCGGGATATGTAGCAGCACATCCACCCTTTAGAGCACAAGGTTAGAAAATAGGAAATGCAATACCTGATTTCTATGCTATCGCCTTATTGTAGTGCGATCTGGTTATATCCTTAACTTTTTTTTTTTTTTTTAAGTCCATACATTTCCCTACAGAAATACTGTGAAACTGTTAAGTGCTGTAACAATGCATACCCTCTGAGTGGTAAGAACACAACTATTACAGACTCCTACTGTTAAGGGCTGTGATTTAACATTTTGGTTGTTTTTTCTTTTTTTTATTTCCCCCCCTCCTTCAAGCTATCCCGTTCCACAAAATCCCTGTTCTGGAAGTAGATGGAGTTATCATTCACCAGAGCCTGGCAATAGCAAGATACCTTGCCAGAGAATCAGGTAACGCATATTTGACTATTTTCTTGCTCTGTTCTACATCCACCTTTAACGTTCAGGAAAAATACATCCAACCACACCAAAAATAGAAACAAACCAACAGCTTGGCAAGCAGAAGTCAACACCAGCGTGGCAATACTGGTACTAAGGCTTTTCCCAGGCACAAACAGCTAATAGTTACCGGCCTCTCACTGCATCTGTAGTTTCTCTGCCAGTGCCAAGTGCTGACCGCAGAAATGCGGCATACCGTATAGGATGCTATTAGAGGTGCCACTCAAAGAGTGACGGTTTAAAAAGCACTGAGGAGTGCTGTGCAGTGGCATACCCGTGTTCAGTGGCCTTTCTTACCATAATCTGGTGCCAATTTTGCTCTCTGGGTTGGGGCTGCTGTGGCAATCCTGAAGAGTACTCAGGCTGCAGCCCCTATGGTTCCAACATCAGGAAGAAGAAACAGGGCAAGGCACATCCGCTAGGATGCTGTATGACAGAATTTAGAGTCACTCAAATGCCATGTAGGAAGCAAAAAAACAGACCAAAAAAAGGTTAAAAGTAGCAGCCTGTGGTGTGAAATGCTATGATGTTCAGAGCTGAAGTCACGTGGCTGAGCTTCATATTTACACTGTGTCTACACCTAAAGGAACACTCCGAAATCATCCCCCCTTACATCTGATTGTGTTTTCCCTCTGCATACAATACCTGGGGTTTGGGATGACTTCTCCAGCCAATAACCTTTATATTCACCTGTCACTGCATGACAGAAAGCTTGTACCTGTGGCTTCCCTAAGGCTCTCAGGGCAGATTTCCCTGCAGCTAAACTTCGAGCTGCCGGGATAACCAGAGAGACGACCAGGAGGAGGTGGTTTTTGGAAGCATTAGAGATTATCACAGTCAGCAGGCAGAGTACTCTGAAGCAGATTTAGACAACAGTTCTGAGCTAGCAGAGAGATTAGATCAGATGGTGACATCACTTGCATCTTTAAATACTTACATGCTATGGAAGTACTCAACTGGGTAGATAAAGTGATATAAGACATAGTAACGCAAGTAATCAAAGAGAGTAGTCAGGGTTTGCTTTAGGTCAGCAAGCTGTCATTCAAAGCCATCTGCAAAACTGGTCTGGTTGTGTTTGTGGTGTGCAAATTGAAGAGGGGAGCTGGGAAGTGAGTACTATCCTACTGTTTTACACTCTGAGCAAAGAGATGTAACCTGCCTTTCAAAATCTCTCACCTTTTCCAACTGAGGAAACAGGCAGAAGTGCAGAGCGTTATTCTTCAAGGTACCAGCACAACGTGTTTTCAAGCATACCTGCAATACTGCGTTCCTGCCAATTTCCTCCCTCCTTGATACAACCTACAGCTTACAAGAGAAGAGAATGACGAGCGTCCACCTGGTAATGAAAAACGATGAGAAAGCCTGCCTTCCACCCACACTGCCTCCCTCCCCGTCTCCTGTCGGGAGGCTGATCTGGAGCTCTGATCCTTTTACGAAAGTTCTGATGTAGGCATTCCCTCAACAACTTGTCCATTGGCTTGCAGCAGCCACAAAGGCTAGGGTTCTGGAGCAAACTCACACCATGCTGTTCTCCTTTTGGCGTTAGTCACGCTACAGCAGGAAAAAAGAGCATGCAGGGAAGGGGAAAGAAATATTTTCAAATTCACGGTGAAAACTTGCTACTTCTGCTGTTAAGTCTGCATACGTGTCATTAAGACTTCAAAATTAAGGAATGGCATTTTTAGGTGCCTGTCAGTAACAGCTCTTTACTGAAGGCTCACAGAACTGCATGCCCAAAAGCAGAGGCACATCCCTTGCCTTCAAACGCATGTAGTTTCAACAAGGGATATGACTCGGCAGAGGACGGGCACATAGTTTATGAGCCACAGAGCTTCCAGGTGAGACTTAAAGAACTGAGAGAGGAAGAAAAGGATGACCTGAACCTGCACAGAGGTGAAAACGTGAAGGCAGGTCTGTGGAACAAGAGTGAGGGGAAAAAAGTATTAGCATTGAGAAGACTTGCAGGCAAGCCGAAGGTCAACAGGTGAGGAAAGCAGATGTGTAAACAAGACAAAGTTTGACTAAGATGCCTGATTACCATGAAGTAATCAAAAGCAAGCAGGATGTCACAAGAAGGTTCAAAATGGGGCTGAAGGGGCAGGATAGAGGGAAAGAGAAACAGACTTTCACAGAAGCACTTTTGGAGGTTGTGTTGAGAGCTGGAAAGACCACGAGATGGAGAAGGACATTGAAAGCTGGGATAGGGAAAGATCAACAGAAAGGAATTAGTGCTGACCCTCACACTGAACACCCTGGGATGGTGGAAAGCAGAGAGAAGGATAAAGAAGCAGTAGTCAGGCCATGGGCTCAGTTGATGGAAAGAACAACTCACTACCTCAAATGGCTATATGCGGCTGGATGGGGAAAAAAAGCAAAGGTAGATGAGATTGCATCTGGATGCAAGGAGTCAAATGCATGTGGAGAGCATGTATGTTTATGGACATGTTCACAAAGAACAGAGTTTACCTTTAGGGCATCAAAAATTCCTGCCAATGCTGTCTCTAACCTCCCTTCATCTGCTTGTTTCCCACAGGTCTGGCAGGTCAGACGCCCGTGGAACAGGCGCTAGCTGACGCCATTGTGGACACCATCGATGATTTCATGACGCTGTTCCCTTGGGCAGAGAAAAACCAGGATGTGAGAGTAAGACAAACACTAATTTGAACAAAGATAGCTCATAAGCTGTAACTCTGTACCTGAGCATCTCCTCTGGAGAAATTGCCGTGTGCCACCAACTCGGTCCATCACCTCATCCCAGCAAAGCTGAGCTGGAGGAGCTCTGTGTTTCTTCCTCCAGGCTAATCCAGCCAAGGCCTTCTGCTCCCTCCCACCTCCTCTCTCACCATTTTTTTTTCACCCTAGGCAGAAGCAATGATGAGGCCATCATGAGCCTTCCCTCACTAGTTCACCTTGAATCAAGGATGCCATATGTGCATACCTCTAACTGCTCTTCAAGGGGGAAAGATGGGACACTTCCATGCCAGCCAGCACTGTGCAATACCTGTATCTTGTTGCAAACACAATCAGCGCAAATCTTTCTCTTTTTGCTAACTGAACAGGATTAACATCCCATTTTCCTTTTGCCCTTCCGCATCATGATTTCCACTTGGCTTTTAAGAAGTATCAACCTTCAATAGCAACAGCTGCCAGGGACAAACGCTTTTCAATTACCAGGGTGGTGCAGGACAGCAGGCGCTGCTAAAGAGTGGAGGTAGCACATCCCTCACTGTCACTGCGGCCGTGCTCTCCAGACCCCCGCGGTCCCACCTCGGTCCTCTGCGGTGCTGCTGCAAATACTGACACCAGGCTAACACGCTGCCGTGGCTACTTTAACACATAGTCACGGGCAAGTCCTACAGCGTTTGGGGGTTTGGGTCTTTGGGGGATTTTTTTTTTTTTTTTTTTNGGTCCAGTCCCTCTCACCAGAGCCCCAAACACAAGCACGCAGATCAGCTGCGGGGGGAAGAGGGTGATGGATGAGTTAACTCCAGCAGTACGATGGCTCCACGCAGCTCTGACCCAAGCAGATGACCTGACCCTTGTAGGCAAGTGGGAGTGTAACAAGTCTCTCACCATTAACTACCAGCGCAGCCACCTTCCACTTATTCAAAGGTAACATTTCAGATAGACTAGGATATCTTATTACAGAAACCACGGAATACCAGATGTTGACTGAAACCAGTAATAAGTAATGAAAAGATATGAAAGTGCTCCGAAATCTTGCAGGGGGAAATCTGAAAGTGTATTTGGAAGTTTTAGTATTAAAAAAATATGAATTACTTAATCTCCTAGAAATTTCCTCATTTGGGGAGGGGAGGTTGACTCACGATTTTTCAGTCATTTAGGAACAGCCACACTCTTGCTAATGCGTGAGCGTAGAAGCAGCACCGCTGCCCCAGTACTGCTACTCCTTTACAGGGAAACTCCCATGGTAACGCCTGCGTGTGTCCCAGCTTGTACCCAAGCACTTCTCCAAACTAAGGACCCAGATCATGTCACCAGTGATTAATTTAAAAGGGAAGAGAGTTCACAGGCAACGCTTCTATGCTTGTACGCACGTATGCATGCAAGGGAGTGTTTTGGGGCCACGGAAGATGGAGAAACTTACTTTCTGGAAATCTCGAACATTTTTCTCACTATTAGCTGTTCTCCCTCTCTTTCCTGGGTTCACTGCCACCACCTTGTGGTAGAAGTGGCACCACACGGTTTCAACAAGGCCAGATTTAACTGAATTACACACAGTGAAGCAGAAAAGTCAGAAAACTTCCTGATAAGTGATTAGAGGAACACACATCCCTCAGAGAAAGATGAAAGGATGTGTTATGCCGTGTAGCCAGTGGCAAACAGAAAACCAAGCAAGGCAAAGGGAGCAGAGGTGGAAGCTGCCCATGGAAGCTCCCTCTGTGCCAGGCTCTCCCTTCACCCTACACCCCACCCCCCCCAAAAAAAAAGCTGGCATTGCAACAGCTTTGTCATGCATTGTTAAAGAGCTCTAGGGTTGAGACAAGTAGGTTGTGCCACTCCAGAAAGTGGATCCTGGTCA
This sequence comes from Himantopus leucocephalus, assembly GCA_003993805.1. Classification (NCBI taxonomy): domain Eukaryota; kingdom Metazoa; phylum Chordata; class Aves; order Charadriiformes; family Recurvirostridae; genus Himantopus; species Himantopus leucocephalus. The sequence continues at coordinate 44,188,770 of RSEF01000004.1, read as the reverse complement.
CATCCCCACCAGCTTCATGGCTTGATTGCATTTGTGATCACACAATAGTTTGAGGGCTTTTTTTTTTTTTTTTTTTGCAAGGGGGGCAGGGGAAATTACGTAAAAAAAAAAGGAAACGCCACAGCACAGGGTACAAATACGAAATTTCTGGACCGCAAACTTCTGGCTGTTACTTGCAGTCACAACATTTGGTTACGAAGACAGACAGCAGAAAATTATGTCAAATCTTCAAACAAGTCTGCAGAAATAGAGGTTTTATTTCAGCCTGCATTTTTTTTTGGACCATTCAGGCTGTTGCCCCTTCTAATTATTTTTTTTTTTCATTAGCCTGCATTTAAAAGTTCCTGAACTAATTCCATTCCTGTATAGCAGTGCTTATTTAAACCAAGCCTGAGTGTGTTCCTCCATTAGGCCAAAGACATTAACCGCACAAACTGTGCCACACAGGTCCGACCAGATGATCACAGCAATTTGCAATCTCAATTGCTTCCACGCAGGTGAGAACATAAAACCAGAAGCAGTTTCCCCTCTCCAAAGGAAACCACTAACTCTTCACAAGCAGCCTTAAAACTCTCTGCTGTGGGGAGCAGCTAGCAAGAGAGCCACCACCATACACAACCTCATCCCTCAGCCATTAACATACAAATACTAGAGCCCACATCCTTCAAAAATATATTTTCAGCACCTCAAATCTCATTGCTGCGCAGATCAAAAAAAAAAAAAAAGAAAAAAACCTGCTAACAGAAAAGACCAAAGACAAACCCAGCAAAAGTTCAAAACCCAGCTTCTACATTTCACAGGAGGAGGGCTGGTAAGGAAAAATAACTGGCCCGCATCTGACTGACAGCAGGGAAGACTGAGCTTAAGGCATTCTGGAAATCTGTAAGACCGTACTGCAGAAAACATAACATCCAAAACAGTCCTCCTCCAAAAAAAAAAAAAAAAAAAATNCCAAAAAAAAAAAAAAATAAAATTACTGTGAGACATTTTTAGATGGATTCTTCCCAAATCTATGGCAGGGCTCCTGTCTTGCCAGGGCTGGGTGGCTGTTAGCATAGATAAAGGAGCAGCATCACCCCACACATCTTGTCTCAGCATCCAGGAGCTCTCAGGTGTTCATTAAGGGAGCAATTAGCTTAACCCATGGCTCACTGAGACAGGAATGCTCCCTGTTTTGGGCATCTGACCCACTTCAGGGGTAATAATTACCTCAGCTTTCCTAAATTCTATACTGCCCCTTTGCACGTATCCAGATGCCAGTTACCTCTGCATTTCTTTACTCAGCTTAAATAATTGCTGATCCCTGTATTAATCCTGACTTGGATGTGAACACATTCCTTCTTCCAAAGAGAACTGAGAGTACTCTAAAGTTTGGGTCAGACCAAATGATTTCACTGTCACCTTTTCCAGATTGCAGCTTGCTTTTTCACAAGTAAGAAACGCCCAAAAATTCAATTTTGCTGACTGCTGTGCTTACATGTGGGTGTGTGTCTTTGTGTTTCCTTCTTCCCCCAGAAACAAGCATTTGATGATATCCTCACCAACAAAGCACCCGAGTTACTGAAAGATTTGGATACTTTCCTAGGGGATAACAACTGGCTGGTAGGGAAGTCTGTAAGTATAATTTTTGTTTCTCCCATTCCAACCAGTTTGCCAGTAAAATAAAATCATTCATTATTGTTGAATTTCTGGATTTCGGGCCAGCCCATGAAACAACTCTCCCCACTCTTTTAATTCTTTGTTTTTACCAATACACAGTCAGTTGTCCAATTGTAAAGTGAAAACTGGTTTCCATTCCATTAGAAAAGAGAGGCAAACCAGGACTAGGATCTGCATTTGCCAAACCAGTTTAGAAGTATGTTGACGCAATACATTGTAAATGCCTTTGTACTAGTCAATGGAGATGGGAGTTGTTTAGAACTCAGCTTATAATCACCGCTCAATTTATAGGACAAAATGAAAAAACCCCTAAAAAAATGTAATCCCCTTTTTTACCCAAACTGCTTGGAAACGAATTAAAACACTTTTCTGCCACCCAGTTTCAGCAGGAAAGATTAATATTATAAGGCAAGTAATAATTGTAGCAAGGGCTTTATTTAACCAATTTTTACTCAAGTCAAGCCTTGCATTCCAATCTAATTACTACTTCTGTAATTATAGGCTTTAAAAAAAAACCCAAACGGACAAAAACGAGATCAATTCACCTTCCATTTCTGCAGTTTGCTGGGAATATTAGTAGTCCCAGCTTCTGACATTACCAACTAAAATTTACTGCTTGCTCTCCCATTTCCACCAGGTAACATGGGCTGATTTCTACTGGGATGTGTGCAGTACGACACTTCTGTCCTGTAAGCCTGACCTGGCAGACAGCTACCCCAGGCTTTTGGCTCTCAGGGACAGAGTGCAAGCACTGCCGCCCATTGCAGCCTGGATCCAGAGAAGACCGAAGACGATAATGTAGATCAGCTGTTCAGACTGGAAAAATACAAACACACTTTTTAGTTTTCAATATGACAAGCACCCTAAGTTATTAATCTTAGAATCATTTACATTAATTTCAGATGGGTATGCTACACCAAATCAAAATCTACCACTTGTATCCATTTCTAGGCGAAAGAACCTAAGAGGCTGATTTAGTAGAGACGAGACTGAGGGAGAGATGTTTCAACTACATTCCCCCCACCACTAATAAAGTGCTTAATCAACCCAATTAACCTTCTGTGGGCTTTCAAAGGGAGAAGATATGAATAAACCTTCCTGGTAAGATGCAATCTCAACAATAGTTTGTTTATTGTAGACTTTCAATCTGGAAAGAGCAAACAGAGAGCATAAATGTGTGGGAAGACTAAGGACACTAAGGACACTAAGCAAGTGAGACAAGAAAAAAAAAGACCCATTTAGTTAACAGACTTCCAGCTCCTCAAGCACCTTCTTTAGCCTCTTGAAGTTCATGCCATGCCATTGCAAAAAAAAAANACACCAGCACCAGATCCATAAGCACACCAGTAAGTAGGAGACACAAACTGGGGAGGGGCGGTGGTGGCAGGGGTGGAAACCAGGTTTAGAACAAACTGATCAGTGTGTTCTTCTGGAACTGTGGAAATCAGGTAGGTGGATATTGCGGCAACCTGGAGAGTTATAGATGCAAGCAGTTTACACAACCTCAAGGGGAGACAAGTGCTTGCAAGAGGACTCCACTGCCTGGTGTAAGCAGATAAACCACAACAAACTTGGGTAATCCTCTGGGCTGAATATAGCCACTTTTGGGAAAGTATCTCCAACATCAACAAACCACTAACAGTTCAGAAACAAAGCAGGTATTGGCCGAACTGAAAGCAAAGCCCAGTCTTCTGCTTATTCCAGTATGGTATCTCCACCTGCTTTGCAATTCCTTGCACGCTTTGTTCTAGCTATACAGATTTTTTCCTTCTTCAGCTTCCACTCTCCTTTCTTCTTCAGCAACAGACTTCAGATAGCGTTTTGTTTGTTTGTTTTCCCTGTACATCTTTCCCAACCGGAGACACAGAATCACAAAATGGTTGAGGTTCAAGGGCCCTCTGAAGGTCATCTGGTCCAAACCTGCTGGCTCAAGCAGGGCCACCTACAGCCAGCTGCCAAGGACTGTGTCCAGACAGCTTTTGAGTATCTCCAAGGATGGTGACTCTACAATTTCTTAAGAGCCCCAATTAAAGAGAGTAGAAACAGTTACAATAGACAAAGCAAGCCAGAAATACATATGAGCTTCACAGCACTTAAAGACAGATACTGACCCCAGGGGTCGGATGTGATTGTTTAAGGAGTGACCAACTGCTCCTCCAGACTACATTAACTCACTGCATACACGGAGCAAACCGAAGCACCACACAAAGCACCCTATTAAGGGCAGGCATTTCATTTCACTTCACATTTGAAGCAAACAGGTGAGAACACGGAAATACAATGGGATAAGAGTTGGGCTAGGACCATGCTCAGTTGAAACAGACAACCTAATTAACTGCAGCATTTAAACATTTGTGGTTGTCTGTTAAATCCCACTATTTAGTCCATCAAAACAGGTGGAATTAAAGCAGCACAGCAGACAAACTGGGCAGCAGAGCTGACATTCCCAGATATTCACACTATTTCAGCTGCACATTTTGGAACATACAACACAGCTACAGAAGATTTCTACTAACAGCTAAGTAAAGTTTGGTTCTTTTATGGTTTGAGAGAACCCACAACAGTTTATTGCCATTTAGACAATTATTCTATGACCCCATGACCCCTCCCCACCTGGGAAAGGGAATCAGGAAAAAACAAGGAAACCCAGGGGTTGAAATATAAACAGGTTTAACAGAATAAGACTAGATAAATTAACATTAATAGCACTAAAGAACCAATATTGATACCAACACCAATATAAAATACACAAGGATTATTCTCAGCCACTTCTATCCGTAGGAAGCTGTGCCCTCCCCAGCAGTGGGCAGCAAGTGTGGGACACTGAGCGCTACGGCTTCGGAAGGAAGGGAAGGGCTCAGGGGTCCGGCACCAGGGCAAGAAGTTCTCGGGATTGCCACCATTAAGGAAGAGAGGGCACTTCGCAGCAAACTTTCTAATTTATATTGGATGTGATGCTCATGGTACGAAATAATCCTGTTGGCCAGCTTGGGTCAAGTGTCCAGGTCTTACGCCTCCTCATCCCTGCATCTGGTGAGCTTGAAAACACTGAGACCTTGAAACCCACACACCAAAGCTGGCTCAAAAGTCCATATTTTCACAAATTCAGACACCAGAGTCTTCTAAAAGTACAGTTTTCCCAAATATTAGAAGATAAATTAGTCCTGTGTCACTCAAACCAAGACAGGTTCAAACTGTGAAAATATTTTAAAAGCTTTCATTTTCCATCCATTCTATGCTTGCAGAATGCATGCACAGTTGGAAAAAATGCCCGCAGCCATAACCAAACAAAAAAACCCAGATGCCCACCTCACAGATCACCGGACTAACCACTAGCAGTATCCAAAGACAGGCTGAAATACTGAGCAACCATGGACTCCAGCTTCTCTTCCCTACTCTTCATACACAACTCTTTTAAGGTCCTTCAAAAGATGCAAAAAGCGTCTTCTAACTGTTACAACCACATATAGAAGAGTGGTAACTAACTAGCAACCCGTATTGCAAACCAGAGTGAATTCTAGAACGCAGTCCTCAGAGACTCAGCCTGGTCCAGTTTTGCTGAGCTCTGCACAGAGCAGCTGAAGCTTTAAGAGAGGGCAGAGGCAGTAAGGACTTCCCCATACTTTGTCTTCCCCCAGCTTCTAAAAAACCAGCAGTCTGCATCTTAACTACTCTGAGTTCAAAAGACCAAATTTCTGTCCAAGGAAACGGGCATCCTCCTCTCCTGCCTCCTCAAATCACATCCTTGCCAGCAGATTATAAACTTCAGGTGGAAGCACACCTCATTGGTAGTGCTGAAGCTCTTCATTCCACTGAGATGAATTCAAAAATTCACTGAGACTTCAAGAAGAGAGCAAAACATAAGCTGTGTGGTTAGGGCACTTAACTGGCAGAGCGCACATCTGGTATCTACACCAAGGACTGACGAAAAAATTACAACCTGGTGAAAAGTTTCATTTGGCAAGAATTCTGTTTTTATAATCAATATCATAACACAACCGTGATTAGAGTATAATGAAATATTACTAATTAAACTACTGTTGGATAAAGCCAAGGCAGTTCAAATGGAACACTGCAGCTGGCTTGAAAGCTGCCTATTTGATTTATAACATGCAAGTTATCAGCACCCTCGCCCACCCCCAAATGACCACAAAATGAAAACATTTTGTTAATCTATGGAATTTTATTGGAACAAGTTGATACAAAACCAGTACGGTACATCAAATGAACCAAAACAAGCAGAAACAGACTCGAGCATTGTCAAATAAGGCACATATAAAAAAATCTACACGCGTAATCCAGTGAAACAGACAGTTTATATATATATTTGGAGGTAGAAATAATTACAAAAATACTGACAAATCTTAAGCAGTAGCAGATTTGTTAAAACCAATTACTACTTAGGTCCCCATTTTGAAAAGTGATCTGTAAAATAAAGTTTATTCATCAACTGATGTTGGCACATTTGGGCCACTTATGTTTTTAAGCATCAAAAGAATGCTATCGGTGTTAAAAATTTTCAATACCATGAGGAATACAATAAAGGAACTACAAAAAGTTATAAATGTTCATAAAACTCATGGTCATCAGTAACGTAAAAGTCCTTGGGGTACAACATCACCTTTCTTTCTTGAATTCCACAACATATTTACATTTTAGAGACCTAACGAAGCTTTTAATAGTGTGGCTATATCCGCTGGAATGGTTCCTTCTTCTCCTGAGGAATAAAAACAAGCGTTAGTACAGCTCAAAATATTTCACATAAATAGAAAAAAGTCTAGATCCCCAAAATGGTACAGAATCCTCTACTTGTAGCAGTCTGTCATTGATTTGCAGGTCAGACTCAGAGGGCACTCCCTGTCAAACCAAACAGTGATCAGCACAAATACATCTTTCTAGTTTATTTAACACGAAAAAACCCCAAGACTTGTCTGCATCAAGAACCTTGTTTTTCAGGATAATATATTGCAGCAACCTGAATTCTCTTAATTGGACGTCATTACGGGCAAGAGACTTACCTGAATCTGCTGCAGTCATATCTTGTTCTAACTTCAATTTCTGCTGGCTGATTTTGAGCATGGATTCTTCAATAGTCCCCTTACTGATTAGCTTTATGACTTTTACTTCTCTGAAAACCACAAAATAGGATAAATCCATTTTTATAGTTTCTTTGGATTGCTTGCAAAAGGGAAGGACGCTATGCCTTTGCTCAGCTAGCACTGGTTTAAAACAAGGAGGAAATGAACAAAAAGGCAATACTACGAGCTTCTAGTTTTTCCTGTCTGGACCAACTGTGCTCTGCACTGCCAGCACACTTGCTTTCTCCTGCACTCCCAGCCACTTCAAAGTCTGAGGGGTCACAAAAATCTCCATTAATAGCATCAACTCAACTACCCCCTGATCCCATACTGCAGTTGAAATACCAGTTATTAAACATACTCTCTTGCTCATGTTAGCTTGTTCTGACAGAGGACTCTAAAACAGTCCATAGTTTCACTCTTTATGACAGGGTGGCACTTCAGAGCTTACAAGTCTCCTGAAGAGAAGAGACAGCTTTGCCAAACAGCCCCAAAGACTTCAGATCTGCATTGAAATAGTTCCTAACACCATAAATTTGAGAATTATAGAGAATTTGAGAGTTATAGAGAACTGGAAAAAGGAGGAGCATGTAAATAAGGTTTGTTCCTGCAGCAACATGCGCTAAGACAATTTCAATTACCCAGCTCCCACAGAACCCAGAGCTGATTTATGCAAATCTCTGCTAAAAATGGAATTTTAATCACTAAATATTGTCCCTCTTTTAGCCTCCTTTGAGAGCTTGCCTCCAAGAAAAATCCAAGCATTGTAATTAAGATGACTTACCTTGTCTGACCTACTCTATGGCATCGGTCTTCTGCTTGCTTATCATTGTATGGGTTGCAATCAATGTCATGAAGAATCACAACATTTGCTGAGGTCAGATTAATTCCCAAGCCACCAGCTTTGGTTGACAGGAGGAACACAAATATACCCATATCTGTATTGAACTGATCTATTAGATGTATCCTGCAGAACACAGGAAAACACACATTAGGCCTTAGAGAAAACACTACGCTGGTTCCTGAGCTGAATACAGAAATTTGGATGATCTTTTGAAAGGGAGGACAGTGGCATTGCAAAGCAGCTCAAAGAGTACAGACATCATGCGGAAGGAAAAAGGGTACTAACAGGCCTCAGCAGTGACCAGAGAAACATGCTATCAATCTGTTGCTCTGAGTAAAGAATGAAAAGAGGCTTGGAAAATGATTTTGGATGATCATAGAATACAAAGAACAAACTGGAGGATGAGGGAAGAGTAAAGTACGTGAAACAAATGGAGGGGCGGAGGGGAGGGAGGGATTTAGCTTCATGACTGTCTTCTATACTAATTGCACATACAAGGGAAGCAACAGATTTCAGCTGTAAGAGGGAAGTAATACCACAGCAAAAATGACAGGTTTTTGAAGCAAGAGAAAGAGCATATAAAAAAAATAAAAAAATAAATCATGAAACAGGAAACAGCAGAAAACCAGCACAACTCAAATACAAGAAAAGCACTGCAACATTTTCAGCTGTGAAGGACAGAGTAAATGGTTTGTCCTAGAGAAATAAAAGGGGCTTATCTGCCCATTGTACCAGAGGTATAGTATACTATACTTCCAGGGAATGTCTACAGGTGAGCTTTTGTTAAAGCATGCTGACACACAAGCAAATCAAACACACCACGAGCTGCTGAAAACAAAAGTTTTCCATTTCGATAGCTAAGACTGTAACCCAAACATCTAAAACTCACCTTTCAGCCTCATGCTTACTAAGGCGATCTGAAATCCAACATCAAACCCCTTCTATAGTCAATGCCCACTGATCACAGAATTCTATACATTGGAAAATAAAGGTAAGGGTTTTAAGTCACACACCCCCCCCGCCCCCCACGCACACATTCATTTTTTCCTCTCTCATCTTCAGCAAAAATGTCACATACCGATCCGAAATCTGTGTTTTTCCATCCAACCTAATATATCTATGCTGCCAATGCTTTAGGAAAACTTCCAAGATATCCAACATCATAGTAAACTGGCTAAACAATACCACTCTGTCACCCTGGAAATGAGAAAGCAAACCAAAAGTTTTATAACACTTCAATTACAGATAACAAACTACACAAATACTTTATTGGTACAAATAAGTGATTTTACTTTGACTGAGTCTCTATTTTCCAAACTAAAGGCTAAACTGAAATTCATCAAGTCAGGACTGATTTTCAGTAAAGATGTTGTATCCAGTATTTCTGCTGCATTAACCCACCTTTTTTTAGTGCAATAATTTTTCAGTTACTTTGTACTTAGCTGACTCAAGCAATCTAGAAATCACATGTCAAATGCATAAATGACAGACCTATTCCATCTATAAACATTAAAAAAGAATTCATTAAAAACTTAAATCTAAGCTATTTTCCATATCATAGAGCAGTAGCACTCTGTTGTCTGAAATAACTGAACAGAAGCACAGCACATACTTGTGCAAATTCAGGATACTCTGAAGTATTATGGTAAATGCTTATTTGTAAAATAAACCATTTTGAATCTATGACTCAAAGCAGTGACCTCTTCTTACCTTTACACTGGCTTAACACATACATGATTATTCTAATGTAATACAGTCATAAGACTGTACTGCCAAAAGAAGGTCAAAGTTCATAAGCTATGAAAAATGATACTGGCCCTCCACACATTGCGAAAGTAGTGTTAACTCGGGATGAAAATGGGAATGCTTATTTCAGCTCTCTCTAAAGTGATGTGTGTGGGCAGGACTGCACATTAAGTATTGCTTTGCAATACTGCACAAGCACTAAATCACGTTGTAATACTCCACAGAAAAGCAACTGGGTTGCATATACAGCTAGCAGATGTTAATTTAACCAGTTATTTGGAGCCACCCTTCAGATGGACAGGAAAAGAGGTTTTAGCCATCTGTAGTACCAACCTTTTCTTTAAGGTCAGAGAGAATGCCTTCCAGTGCTCTAAACTTTCCAGAATCCAAGATCTGATCCATGTCTAACTTGAAGTCACTGACATGAGAATATTGCTTACAAAGCAAATGCAGCTCAAAATCTGTCATCACTGTCATATCTTCAAAGATAAGGTCAGGGTTAGCATCGCAATGTGTGGGTTCCTGTTAGCAAAAAAGAAGGGAAACAATGAAATACACAATCACACCAGACAGACATGAAAAAACAAAACCACCACACAGTAACATCCAAAATTTCTGAAAGAACAAAGTTGCACAACTAGACATGGACAAATGCCAGAGCGTGGCTCATGCAAGCAACAAAAGATGAACTCTGCAACCCCAGGTTTATAGTAGAGGATCATTACTTTGCAATTTAGCTTTTACAAGAACTTGTACTACCAAAAACTAAGGATATGCTCAACCTCCACAGCAATTACCTAGTTCCCATCAAGCCCTATGACCTTTTACCCCTGTATCAGACCTCTTCCCCTGAAGACACATTCCCTAAAAGGGAGGTCCAATCCTTGGATAGATGGTAGAAGACATGGGAAGCCCAGCCCAAGATGTAGGGTGGGTAGAGGGATGTCATGCCTGGAAGAAAGAGGAAAAGAAATGCCACATCTGGAGAGTACGATGGTATGAGTAGGAATAAAAAGGGACAAAAATCCTTCATAAACCAGTGAGTGACTTCTTCCCTTCCCCCCAACCTTGACTGGCTGTATTTTAAAACAAAGCTGCAGATATTCAAAGCCAGCTGTCACTTTCTTAGAGCATGTGCTGCACATTCAGATTCTTTTCATGCTTTAGAAATAAGCAACAATTTTCCCCAAACTCCACAGGCATTAACCCCAGCCAAATCACCAAAAAAAAAAAAAATCATCTTCAACTGTTCAATACTTATGCCTTCCCTACTTTAGTTCTGTACAGCCTAGATTTCTTGCTACTCAGAAAACTAAACTCAAGTGCCCAGCCAAGATTTTTTTCGTAAGTACTTCAGTTTTAAATTTTGGGGTGGAGGGAAGAGGTGTTAAGGGGGAGCTAATGAAAAGGAGATGACTGCAGTCCCACTAATTAACTAAGTCCCATTCTAATATCTGACACAAAAAAAAAATAAAAAAAATCAGTGTTAAACACATACAAAGCTTGATTAGAGCACTGGATAGATGCAGAGAGATAAAAAGCAGCAACAATGAATTAAGTTTCGCAAGACACTTTTGACCAGAGGACTGACAATAAAAGAAACTATTTAAGTAGCATAGGAAGTCTGAGAAATTAAGGATTGCTTCTGAATCTCATCAGCTTACCTTGAGCATAAGCATGGACATTGTCCTGAGCTTGTCAGTTGTGTAATACTGACGGTGCAAGAGAGGGTGATTAGCCATTTTTCTAAGTTGCATCATTACATTTCCCATATCAGAGTTTTTCTCTGTAAACAAAGAAATAAGGCATCTATGTATTACTTCTGAATACACCTATCTGACGCATCTTTCTCTCTCAGGAGAACTTTATTTATAAGGACTGAATTTGACATTCCACCTATTACCTGAACTTAGGAAAAATTCATAGAAGGGATATCATCAGATTACAAGTGTTAAGACATTTCTACAAAGCCAGGGCTTTGTATTCACATTTGAAATATGTCTGGGCACGAAAAAAAAATCCAGCAAAAGGAAATGAGACCCTCACATACCATTACTGTTAATAGTTTTCTTGAGCTTGTTTAAGAGATCACAGTATAGTTGTTCCTGTTTCTCAGACATGGCACATAATTCAATGAGATCTTTTTTGGGAGGTAGTTGTTTAAGGACCTGACAAAATAAAAACATACCAGATAAAAACTGTACTGTAGTGAACAGTCAGTTATTCTGTACTGCCTTACAAACCTGCTTTTAAGCTACTCTATTCATTCTCCCCACCCCAACTCCTTTCATTGGCTGCAGCTTTGCTGAGTTGGCTGTCTGACCTACAAACTCAGAAATTGTTTTGGATTATACATCACTCCCCCATCAAGTAACATCGTCTGCACACTCCAAAACTGCATGAAATAATAATACATGCAATGCCTGGAACCTACACTCATGCTAATCAGACATACCCCCTTCAAGCCAATGACTACTAAGTACACAACTGCCCAGAAACATTTTTTAGATCGCTATTAATTTTCCCTTTCTTTTATACACACAATTCTAAATAGAAGAATTTAAATAGGTTTTGGATTTCAGAATGAAAAAGAAAATTTTGATGACAGCAAAACAAAACACACATTTTTAGTCATACATATGCAGAAATACATGCATGCACATTCACTGCCTTAATCCCTTCAGTTAAAATAAAGCATCATTACTATAAAGCCACAAATATTTTTGTGGTTAATGGGGAGGATTTCTCAATTCTCATCGCTTAGCAGTGCACTGAATCATCTTTCAGTGATCTTTCCTAACCAAAATTCCTAATTGTGAATAGTCAAGCAAACAATGAACATCAAAACCCAAAGCTGCAGCAGGTCACATTTTTACTTGCAGACTCCTGAAAGATGAAGGACAGCTCAAGCTTCTTGCTCTTCCTAAACAGGTAAAACTAACACTGACAAAATTTGACATTAAATTTTACCATTAGTCTCAAAGATTATCAGGCTTTTTGACAATATGAAACCATTACTTTAAAGAGGAAACACTACCTCATCTTTTACTCTTCTCAAGATGAATGGTTTTATTATCTGCTTCGCATGTGCAATCCTCTCCTTTTCATATATGCTTTGTTCTTCAGCACTCTTCTAAGGAAGATATTGCAAGAATTCAATTACAGTGTGAAGTTTTCAGCTGTAACAACACTACCTTAACTATTCCAACTTGATGAAAACCCCAGCCAGAACAGACAGATCTAACAGGACCATTTCCATAAGCTACCAACATAGAACAGAAGTTATGCAGCAACAGCAGTGTTCTAGCAAAAAAAAAAAAAAAAAAAAAANAAAAAAAAATTTTCAAGAAGAGCATATATAATACTTACTGTTTTTGAAGAGAACATCCTTCGGATTTCACTTGTGCTACTGCTGAACATGTGTGGCATGACAAAATTCAAGAGGGACATCAATTCCAACAGATTATTTTGAACTGGAGTCCCCGTTAGCAGTAAGCGATTCTTTGCCTATTTGTCCGAAGTGGAAAACAGCAATAAGAAACATCAGTTGAACAGGTTAAAAATTAATATTGGCAGAAACAACACAGCTATGGAGAACTGAGAAAATGAGCTTGGTTTAAATTATAATTATTTAAACTTAAAATATATTTAGATCTCATGGAATGACTTCCTATTTAAGTCAACAAAATGGTTTCCAGATCTGTGGGGAACTGAGGACATATCAATTTAAGACTATTCAAGGAGCCTAATACAGATGTAAGAAAAGCCTTTGTGTCTCTATTAGGGTTCTTCTTGTTTGGTCAGGGTTTTTTTTTAAATTAATGTGCTAATTGTTGCTCCCATATCGTATATTTTCTAATGTCATACAGTACTTATGCAGAAGTTTTGAATTGCAAGTACAAGTCATTGTTTACTGCTTAAAGATCACTTTCTTAAAAATGCTTCTGATGAAAATATAATCTCGAAAAATAAGTTGTAATAACTGATTTTAAGTATATTATTACTGTACCAATACTACAGTGCTTAATCACAATTACAGAAAGAGTTGTACTCAGATTTTCTCTTTTTCAAAATGCTGCCGACTCAGGCCACAAGTCATAAGAAAAAGTGATTTTAAAGCTAGCTTTTCTTGCACAGTCCTATCACAGGAAGTCCTTAAAAACTCCAATGTTTCAGTACAAGTCATCAGAATAGCATTTTTACAATCTTTACTACTGTGGGATAAAACTGGAAAATTGCTTAATACTGAAACTGAACTACTTGCACAAATGTATTTATCGCATTATTACAATGATGCTATAGGAAATTTATTATATTTCTTTGGGAGCTTGTCTCCCTGAAAGACTTCACAATGCAGGACCTACTCCTAAGGCCACACCAACACTTATATCCACCTCATACTGTAGTTTCTGGAACATTATGTGTATGTGAACTTTACAGTTAATACTCCATTTTCCCCTCAGCCTATAACTACAAAATGGAAAAGACAGGAGTTGTCCCGCCCCTAACCCAACAATAACTAAACCTCTTACATTAATTGTCATAAGGTGCTGGTAGCGTACAGAGCTCATGTTCTTGAGCATATGACCTTCATCAAAAATTGCATAGTTAAGCTTCAACCTGCGAAACAGTCCTCGATCATCTGAGCTGCTAATTGCACAGTTGTATCTGTCAGGGAAAGATATCATAAAAAGACACAATACATGACAATGTTATAAGACAGAATATTCGAGGGAAAAGATGTCAAACTGCCTAGAAGTAACCAACCATAACACAGTTTACCAATGACAAATAATTACAGTTTACTTGATGAGCCAGTGCTCTCCATAACACTTTCCAAAAACTTGTGCGAATCTATTACAAAGTAATATGTATCCATTAGCATTTATTATTTAATAGAGGGATACATAGTACATAAAGCATCTATTCCATAGTATCAGATACAGAATTAAAAAAATTCTAGTTAACCACTGCACAAAACAAATTACATTCCCGTCCCACCTCACCAAAATACAAATTTCGTTTTGTTTTACCACTAGAGGTCAGTAGTAGCCAACTGACTCTCACTTGTTTAATTACTGTACTTACGTAGTTACAATCACATTGAAATCGACAACTTTATTATTAATGTCCACCCTGAGATGTTTCCGATCTTCTTGGGATCCTATCAAAGGATAAAGCATAATGTGAGCACAATTACTTTTATATAATTTATATACATATAAAAAATAAGACAATACACAGAAATACAATCAGCAATAAACGTGTATTTAAAAAACTATCTTAAAAAAATGCTTCCATCAGAAATTCATGTTTTCCTAAGTTGACCATGCAAGCAACTGTATTATTGGGTTCATTTCTAATTTACATTCCTCACCATAGTAAAAAAGGACATTCAATTCAGGACACCACAGGTGAACTTCTCTTATCCAGTTATCTGTAAGACATCATTAAAATAAAATCCAAGTCAGTTATACTTTATTACATCTTGTATAACTTCAGACACACCTCACCATTAAAACAAACATCTGATTTTTAAAGCAAACCCCTTTAAACTCTCCTGAGGGTTAAGAAACTTTCTGTCTAAAGGCTGGAAAACTGCTAATATTTAAGGAAATTAAACAACCCACGAATGGGCTTGAAGGAACTCTTGCTTAACCAGCTTGCACTTTAAAGTCCTACCAAAATAGAACCTGCATGGTCTGCAACTACCATGTGAAATAACACAACGCTTAACTTTTCAGCCTGATTTCTTCCCTAGGTAGTTAATTTCTCAGAAAACAAAATCACTTCATTTGTCGGTACTTGCATCCAGAAGCATTTCATCAGGAGAGACAGCGCCTCTGGGATTTGGCAAGGAAGCCTGACAACTTGACCCAGCTCCAGCTGCGCAGCCAGCAAAGCAACATTACCATGCCCAAGGGGAACCTGCCCGACAGCCAACACAAATGCTGACCCCAAACCACAGCAGGAGGGGGGTCTCTGGTAAACGCCACTTGACTCAGACTGGACTCAGATCAGGGCTGAGGAAACGCCTTCAGAAAAGTGTCAGGAAAGCTGCAGGTAGCCCGCACTTCCCAGGCATCCCCATGCTGGATGGCTTGGGCCAACCTGCCACTACAATTTGTGAGCCTCCACAAGTCACTTGGCAAAAGCACCTTTGTTTACATCTTTATGGACACCTCAGGTTTTAAGTAACATGCATTCTTAAGAGTTATTTAAAAAGATGGGTTCTAGTGGATTTTAAAAGAACATCGAAAATTTCAAACTGACATTGAAAAAATGGAAGTTTTTCTGATGCGTTAAGAGAAATTTTTGAAGCCCAAAGAAGTATTTTATATCAAAAGCAGCATTTTCTTTCTAATTCAAACTTGCTACTTTCTCCTTTCTATAATCATTCAACAAAACCAAATCTAACTCCACAGAGAACTAGTTTCTGCTCCAATACATCAGCTTCGCTGACTTACTTTATTCCACTGTATTTTTCCTGCTCTCAACTGAGGTCATTAAACAATTAAAACACACAACTAAAAGACAGTCAGTCTCATCATTTTAGGATTCTGATCTGCTTTGACAGATTCTGTGCAAACAGGAAAAATGACTCAATGTCTCAAATGCCGTGAAACCTAATCCTAAGTACTGCCTAAAGACTAGGAATTTCAGCCAATATTCGGTAAGTAAAAAGACTACTTTGCTAAACAAGTTCAAATTGTAGCAAGCAGCTTTATTTTTTGTGAAGCATATAGAGCATATTAAAAAAAAAAATTCGATGTTAGGTCTAATTAATTCAGACCAAGTATGCCTTCAGCATGGTTTGCATTCCAATTGAAATTACTTAAGCAGTTGAATATAACCATAAGAAAATAAAGCTTGCTTTCAAAAAATTACTTTTGTTTCACAGTCTGTCCGTGATTTTTTTTTTTTTAAACAAACAAGTAATTTTGAAGCTTGTAACTTACCTAACGTTGAAGCTGGCACAACTATCAAATGGGGACCCCTATTGCCCTCTTGGTAGAGATAAGCTAGAAATGCAATAGCTTGAATTGTTTTTCCTAAGCCCTAAGAGAAAACAAATCAATTTAAACAAAATTTACAATCTGCAGAACGTAATACTGTTTTGTACTCGTAAGACAGTTACAGTGTAGTCAATGTTAACTAAAGATTACAAGTCTGCATAGAAAAATTGTTCTGTTTAACTGCATTGTTTTATAGAAGGCAATTCTTTCTTAAACACAATTGCAGTCAAACTCGGTTATCTTTTCAGCTGAGCATTTGAGTATCGGGGATTAATCTTTTCCATTTATTAAGATTTCCTTTTAGTTCAAGTTCATCCCTCAAACCTTCCTCAAAAATTTACCTTCTTGAAACAGTGCTGCAGACAAATGATTACTTGGAAACTAATTGTTTCTTTCCATTTGAGCCAATTGTACAAAGGATATTCCAGCTATTTCTGAAGTGGAATTTAATATAGAAATCAGATTTCTTTAAGACAAGCGTATGCTTCTGTCAATACTCACTTTCCTGTCTTCTGTATCATGGATTTAAAAATTTATCTTATCTACCACAAAATATGCACGTAAGGTAGTTCTTACAAATACGAAACATATGGAAGTTGAGAAACACTGCCTTAAGTCTTAGTGAAGCAAACCCACCCAGTCACTCGTGGTTTGTCACAAGATGAATAGCAGCCAGGATTAAATGCAACTGACAACACATTTAGCAGCTGCATCACTAAGTTTGCTCTGTTGTACAGTTACTGGTGGTGTCAGCACCAAACAAAACCTCAAACCCATAAGATTTTCTCTCTTATTTGAAAACTTACGGGAAGTGTAATGACAAGGGATGGCTGAAGTGCTGGAGAAGCAGAAAAGGTTGCTACCCACTAAGTTTTTTCTGTATTGTTAACTACTTGTTTTGAAACTGATGGAGAAATGTAGAAGATAGGGGCTCACTAAAACCACATGCTGAACAAGTAGAATGAATTATATTTATGGGCTATTAAAATGAATGGTTTGAGGATAATCTGTTGTGGTAGAAACTGCTTCCATTGTATACCTGTAATTATCAGTGCCCATGACTCTTATGCTACCTTTGACTTTCAAATTGAAAATACGAGTTCAGCACCTTCTAAATATTTAGAGAAACTGTTTGCAATTTAAGTTTATTAGCTAAAACAGATTACTTATAATCTGCTTGGGGTTCCTAGGAAAAAAAAGAATTTAACATTTTTCCAAAACTTTTAACAATTCTTAAATAATCAGTTCCACACTTACCATTTCATCAGCCAATATGCCATTCAATCCGTGTTTATGCAGCAGCGCTAACCAGTTCAAACCAATCTTCTGATATGGCTTGAGTTCCAAACTGTTCAGAAATTAAGCTTAATGTGTTACCATCTTTTATGTGTGTTACACGACTTTACACTTACGTTAATCACAGAACGCTAAGTTTAATATTGCCTAAATTCTAATACACTCCAGATCTCCTCGTGTAGTAAAAACCACAAACTTTATTTAATCAGTCACCTGAATACCAAAGAGCATTTCTGAACTAAGTAGTTTATCTAAATTTTCATACATCTTAAGTGACCAAAATGGATGTTAAATCAGTGATCCACAACTAGTTAGAAGTAGTTACACAACTGCTAATTTTTAAAATACAAAGAATTAAGTGGCATTTAGCAGCTGCATCACTAGGTTTGTGCTGTTGTACAATTACTGGTGGTGTTGGCACCAAACAAAAAAACAAACACACACAACCCACAAAAACACACTCAACAACAAGTGACCTAGTTCAGCATTTTTTCCAAAGAAGAAACATCACTGATAAGCTCCCTCCAAACAGTTCTCTCTTCCTCTCCAATTTTATTCTGACACATCTGAAAATCCTTTTGCTATTTACCACTAACAGCCTCCAAGTCTAATCCAGGTTGCTATTTCAGCCATTCCCACTTCACCCCTATGCTTCCCAACCCTTAGGATAATGCCCACCCCCCCGCCCCATTCCTCCTAAACTCTCTCTTTATTCCCAGTATCCATTTGGGCATCCTTACCAATTTACCTCTCTGAAAAAAATCCTTCCCCCGCAACACATCCCTGGTGCCCCTCCTGCTGGATCCAGAACTCCAGATAATTTTGTACATCTGCCCTTCCTGACCGAGGTCTTCCCTCCAGCTGATAGACTTTACAAGTTTGCTCAGATTAATTTCAATTTGGCATCTTTGAAATAAGAGATCCCGCATTACAGAAGCGGTTTGGTTAGGTCTTTTGTTTGAATTGACAACTCACAATCCCATCGCTCAAGGTTGGCTTCTACATTCACCAAAAATTGGAGCAAGTAAAACAAGGTATTGAGTACTGTTACATCTTTTTGCATTTTATGTTTTAATCCTCCTTACCAGCTTTCCTGATACCCTTAAAAATATGTGTTGGATTCCCTCAAGTGTTGCACATCACTATCCAGCTCACTGGGAGCTGCTAAGTGTCAAACATTTGCAACTCTACTTTCAGAGAGTACAGTTTTGAAAACCTCAGTCTTCAAGTACACCTTATTATCCAACACCCTTATAAGTATTAAAAACAGAAAGATACCTCTGATTCAGAATGGAGGGTTGCTCTATGTTCCATCCACATCCTCCATCTTCAGTAATCCTGGTTACTTGTTTTGTCAGTTTATTTGAAATGTCTTCACATTTATTCATGAGCTTTAGAACCACGTCCCTCTCTTTCAGCAATATCTTGCAGTTCCACACTATGTCTTCTGACAAACCAGTAGTCTTAGTCATTTTTGTAAACTGCAAAATAATAAAAAAAATAATACTATGAACACCAGTAACAGCAGCAAAGGTGCTATGGTGAAAATCCACAGCTGCTGCAGGCAGCAAGTTAACTCAAGTAGCAGACAGCAACAGCGTCCCAATCTCCTCTCCAAACTTCAAATACCCCTTACGCGCTTGGCTCACTGCAAAACTGTGTGAATCCACACTGCACGTCATCATTACAGCTCCTCACATTGTAAAACCTATCTTAAAATAAGAGAGACAATGTCTCTGAAGGGTTTCTATTGTAAAATAGAAAAATACTGTAAAAAAAACTTTCAACTCTTAAAATCCTCAAGGGGAGGCAACGTACAGTGCAAAGCAAGCTTTGAAGGCCAGGCCCACTAACAGAACAAAACCACAAGAGAAAGAAAAAAAAAAAAAGTACTGATTATCATTAGATCTCCTTTTAAGCACTATATACTACAGATATAAGATGTAAGCATAATGCAGGCATCAAGGCAAACCAACCTATGAAGAAGGCTATTAAGATTTTGTTAGGAATCTGTCCAGAGCTCAGCATTACTCAGTCCCAGTTCTAACTGTACCACAAGTGACACAATCAAACCAGACTTAGGCAGACTGAAAA